>CM076977.1:2327281-2409781 GCA_039105355.1 Benthosema pterotum
AAGTCTTGATGACTGTTGGCAGGGCGTTCCACATTTTGGTTGCATATGAGCGGAAGGAATTAAGTCCCTTGTTTGTGCCAAATCTGGGTTGAACATGGCTGGTGGCACTCCCTTAGTGCCACCAACCGGGGCAGATGCTAACTGTCCATTTGAGGGGACCAGATCCGAGTAGACCTGGTTGACATGAAGGCAGTATTTAGACCAGTACTGTGTTTTCCAGTATAGAATCTTGCGGTCCAGATGCCTTGCAGGATGCTGTACTCTGTCGTCAACCCTCTGCCAACCCAGACTATCACAGTGGGCAGGGGTGAGGTGGGTTCAGGGGCAGACGGGTGAGGCGGAGCCAGTAGTTCATGATAAACAACATTGCAGCTGCAGGTTATCCTCTTTTCTGTCTGCAAAGTGTTGGATAAAAATCCACCAAAGTAGTTCTCGTCATGAGCTACTTTCTGTCAGTAAACCAATGTGCTGGAGTTTGGGAGCACTTGTTTGTTTTAACGCAGGGGTTTTCAACCTTTTTCATCTCAGGGACCATCATTTATTTAGGATTTGAGCCACGGACCACCATTTGAGGATATTTTAGCCCCACAGGCTCCAACTAAAGAACTATTTTGCTTTTGTCCACAATTCCAGGCTGTTTTTTGGGGAAACAAAACAAGAGAAACATACACTCCAAAATCGCTAATTCAGATGAATATTTTAACTCTTGAAAGTGTAAAAATGAAACCAAATGGACCCGCAAGGGTCCATTTGGTTTCATTTTTACACTCTCAAGAGTTACATCTGGTTAACCAACTTAGCTGACCAGAATGGATATTATTTATTAAGACTGTTGGCCTGGGATCCAAAGAAACAAGTGTTTATATTATTAAATTGCTTAATTATGGAGTTCTGATCGATGATGAGTCTCTTTCTAGTGACTGTTTGGATGAAACTAGCGGATATGGGACTGAGATCGGAACCTTTTTTATTACAGAAAGGCTTTTATATTAGAATATCTTTTTCCCTGTGGTCCACGGTGGGTGTTCTGCAGTAACAAACTGTTATCAGCATGTTGTACTGTTGTACTGTTGTACAGTGGGTGTTCTGCAGTAATAAACTGTTACCAGCATGTTGTACTGATGCTTCTGTTCTTATTCCTTGCAGTTCGTCTCAGACGGTATCTTCAAGGCTGAGCTGAACGAGTTTCTGACTCGTGAGCTTGCGGAGGATGGATACTCCGGTGTGGAGGTGCGGGTGACTCCCACCAGAACCGAGATCATCATCCTGGCTACCAGGTACACACACACACACACACACATTTTAATAATTTATTTATGTCCACATAGGAGAGACGGTACAAGGACACAAATATTTACATAGTGCAGTACAGAATACAGTCAACAGATCCCGGACAAGTGCCTATACACACCTGTCAGGGGTACAAGTAACAGCGTAGTTGTCAGATTTGCCGGCTACCGATTATAGAAGACCCTGCACAGAATTTTGCTGTTTGGCTGCTTTTTTTGACATCCCAAGTTGTTGGAAGCCTCTGACAACCAACCTGTGTACATAACATGTCCTAGGCTGCCAAAGATAAACACAAATAGATTGCAACTGTAGCCTCGCTCTATCATGGTCTGTAGAAGCGGTTGGTATTTAATGACTTTGGTCAAAAAGGCTTCCTCTAAGCTATAGAATCAAAGGTGCCATCAGGCCACTTCAAGAAGAGAAACTGAACTGTTCTCTTCATCAACAAAAACAGTATCTGGTGTATTAGCAGAGAGATGTGCAAAGATTTCAGGATGCTCAGTACAGAGTTGAAACATAGATGGTTTGACACAGGAACATTGTACATTCTCACAGATAGTGCAAAATGTTTAGATGCACGTACAGTCTCACACACACACACACACACAGACACGACACGACACGGATCTAGGCATAGGCATGGGGCGGGGCAATGCCCCTAAATGCCCTGACCGCCCCACCAAACAATGGCATGCAATACAACCCAAGTCAGACCTTTAGCTTTATGCATGCTGCGTGTCTGTTGCAACTTCAACAACTGATGTTATTATTGATGTTTTACTTGACTAATAAAAGTTCTTTAACTGAAAATGGTATGGACTCAAATCGCGCCACCGAGTGGCACGTTATGAGCTTGTAGTTCTGCTATTTTTGAAAGATTGTGAAAATGTGCTGCAAATCTCTGAATACATTATTTTGGAAGCAAACATTTTTAACTCAAATTTTTGCTTCTGGGGGATCCTTAGAACTATAATTTAGTGTCAATAACTAAAAAGTAGATCCTAGCATCAGAAACTATAATTTAGTGTCAATAACTAGAATCTAGTGTCGGAAACTACTGTAGAATCTAGCGTCAAAAGCTAGAATGTTGCTGCAGCTATAATCTGTAAGGACCTACTGTATAATCTGGTGTCAGAAAGTCGAATCGAGGGTCAGGACACAGTGGGTTAACCCTCATAATTACCGACGTTATTTTCTATTACGTCTCTTGGCATCCTCCACCTCCTTTGTCCTCTCCCTTCAGTGATGACACGATGACGAGTCGGAACGGGACGCTCTGGTTCTGGGGGTCTCTGGCTCAGGGTCACGTTCTGTGGTTCTGGGTCGGTTCCTCAGAGCCGCCAGAGCCTCCTTTTAGCTTGAAGACATCGAGGCATTTGTCTGAGAAGGGTCAGATCATGGCAGTCGTCGTGGTAACTCTGGATGTGTTTTTGTACCCATGTGTTTTTTTTGCTTTGTGTTTTCCAGAACCCAGAACGTTCTGGGGGAGAAGGGCCGTCGCATCAGAGAGCTGACTGCTGTGGTCCAGAAGAGGTTCGGCTTCCCTGAGGGCAGTGTGGAGGTGAGAATACACCATTTACAATTACTTTATAGGACTTTGTGTGATTAAATGACATAAATATGATGTTCTGATCGATGATGAGTCTTTTTTTCTAGTGACTGTTGGATGAAACTAGCGGATATGGGACTGAGGTCAGAACCAGAACGGCCAAACTTAGACAGATGATTTTGGGGGGTCCTTAACATGAAATATTGGGGACCGTCGGCGTAGAAACATGACCCTCTTTTAAAAGGATCCCTGGCTAATAAGACAAATATGCCTTAAAACACTGTACTTGCCTTCTATAACTAAAACATGCAGATAAAAACACCTTCAATACTTTATTTCTTTCATAAATAGAGAATATTTCACTCAATAGGAGGTGCTCCGGTCGCAGGATGATGATGTCACATGAGCATGTTCATCCATATATTCTATAGAGCTAGATCACACGTGACATCATCATCCTGCGCCAGGAGCAGTTCCTGTTGAGTGAAATATTCTCTATTTATGAAAGAAATAAGATGCCAATGGTGTTTTAGTTGTATAGGGAAAGTATGTTTTAATCAATGTTTATCTTAGACAGGGATCCTTTTCAGAAAACTGTTAAGATTTTAGCAGACATCTTGACTCCAGTTCTCGGGTCAAAGTGGATCGTGTGATGGACCAGCGAATGGATTATATAAACTCCTGGTTGTTTTCAGATCTAATATTGAATTGTACTGTCCACTGTTGTTCCCAGCTGTATGCAGAGAAGGTTGCGACCCGCGGCCTGTGTGCCATCGCCCAGGCTGAGTCTCTGCGCTACAAGCTCCTGGGAGGCCTGGCCGTGCGCAGGTAAAGACACACACACACACACACACACACACACACACACACACACACACACACACACACACACACACACACACACACACACACACACACACACACACACACACACACACACACACACACACCCCTCCTGGGAGGCCTGGCCGTGCGTAGGTAAAGATACACACACACACACACACAGCTCCTGGGAGGCCTGGCCGTGCGCAGGTAAAGAAACACACTCAACTCTTCCCATCATCTCTACCTTGTTTTACTAATTCATTTAGTTACGTCTCTTGCACCCCCAAAACTAAGAACTTTCACGATTTTGTCCACAATTTGGAAAGGGAACTGGCAAAACGTTGGTCAAAATAACAATTATTCTCCATTGTCTAATTGTGCGGACTCTGAAAATTACGTACCCTATTGGCCTGAATATAAGACGTTTTTTTTTTTTTTTTTCCCAATGGAAACATCCCAAAAATGGAGTCTTATATTCAGGAGCTATACTATTTGTCATTCAATGTTCTTGAAAAATGAGGTTCGTCTTATATTCGGGACAATATGGTAATTCAGATGTTTAAATATAATTTAACTCTAGAGAGCAGTAAAATTTACGGGTCCATTTGGTTTCATCTCTAACGCTCTCAAGAGTTACAGATCTATAAGGGTCCAAGTGCTGGGGGACTGTCATGTGATCTACCTGCATGGTCTGTGTGATCTACTGGTAGATCACCATCTACCTTTTGGGCAGCCTTGATCTGCATTAACTAGACTGCAGAATGTCGTCCTCCTCTCCTCTCCCTTCAGTGATGATACGATGACGAGTCGGAACGGGACGCTCTGGTTCTGGGGGTCTCTGGCTCAGGGTCACGTTCTGTGGTTCTGGGTCGGTTCCTCAGAGCCGCCAGAGCCTCCTTTTAGCTTGAAGACATCGAGGCATTTGTCTGAGAAGGGTCTGTCTGTAGCTCTAAGAAATGCGCTGGTTATATTCTGTTAAACAAACGAGCTCAAGAGCTTGTAGATCTGCTATTTTCGCCAAGGTCCATTTGGTTTCATGTTTACGCTCTCAAAAGTTAAAATATTCACTGTGTGAATTAGCCCCAAGTCTACACAACTAGAGAATGTAGAAGATTAATGGTCATTTTGATCTGTATGTTGGACTGTTTGGTTTCTAGCCTGGAATTGTGGATAAAAGCAAAATAAACCTTTAGTTTTGGGGTCTGTGGGGCTAAAATGTATTCCTCCGTGGCTAAAATTCTGGATAAATACTGGGCCATGGTATGGAAAAAGGTTAAAAACCCCTGTCTTAACGGTTTAATTCAGTGGTTTTCAACCTTTTTCATCCCAGGGCACACCAATTATTCAGCATTTGAGCCACGGACCACCATTTGAGGACATTTTAGACCCACAGACCCCAAAACTAAAGATTTCCCTTGCTTCAGTCCATGACCATTAATCTTCTAGTTGTGTCGATTAGGACTAACTCTTGATAGTGTAAAAATGAAACCAAATGGACCCGCCAGGGTCCATTTGGTTTCATTTTTACATTCTCAAGAGTTACACCTTCTTAACCAACTTAGCAGGGGACCACCTGGAATCCTCAAGGACCACTGTTGAAACCCCCTGGTTTAATGTGTTGTTTCTCTCCCCAGGGCGTGCTACGGTGTGCTGCGTTTCATCATGGAGAGCGGGGCGAAGGGCTGTGAGGTGGTGGTCTCTGGGAAGCTGAGGGGACAGAGGGCCAAGTCCATGAAGTTTGTGGACGGTCTGATGATCCACAGCGGAGACCCCGTCAACTACTACGTGGACACGGCGGTCCGCCACGTCCTGCTCAGACAGGGTGAGGACACGGTTATTAGACTTATGGAGTGGTCATTTTAGTTTAGTTGTAATTGTTTTTTACTCTTTAAAAAAAAGTTTTAGATTACTTTTAGGGCGCATTTGCTAGTTATTTCGTTTTTATTTTTGTAAAAGGTTTTAGTTTTTAATTGTTTTTTTACTCTGGAAAAAAAAAAAAAAAAAACGTAAAGATAAAAACACCTTAAGTCTTTTTTTTTTTTCATGAAAGGAGAATGTTTTCACTCACTGGGAACTGTTCCTGTAATGTAACCGTGAATGTTCCAGCACTTTAAATTTAATGAGAATCAAAGCAATTTATGTGCATTCCAGAAACGTTAGATAGTATGTATTTTTTTTTGTGCATTTCATATATTCCATAGGGCTGGACCTCATGTGACAAGAGCAGTCTTTATTGGGAAAAAAAATGGCTGTTTATTATTATTGGCTGTTTGTTAATTGTTTTACAGAGGGCAGGTATAACATTTGAAGTCATATTTTGTCTTATTATCCAGGGATGCGTTTAAAAACAAACATTAGTTACTAAAATAAATTGGACACGGTCAACTAGTGCAGAACAGTGATGCTCTTTTAAAACTACACGGTCAGAGGCTGCAGCATTGAAAGAAAAGATTGCTCCCAAAACTGCTAATAACTTATTTTACTGATGCGCTGATCGGCCATAACCGCCACCGATATTCACCATGATGGGTGATCAGCAATTTAGACAGTTGCAGAATGTCCTCCTCCACCTCCTCTCCCTTCAGTGATGACACGATGACGAGTCGGAACGGGACGCTCTGGTTCTGGGGGTCTCTGGCTCAGGGTCACGTTCTGTGGTTCTGGGTCGGTTCCTCAGAGCCGCCAGAGCCTCCTTTTAGCTTGAAGACATCGAGGCATTTGTCTGAGAAGGGTTTTAAGAAAGTTTAAACGGACCGACGCCACTAATGATAGCGTTCCACCCTTGGTGGCGCGCTATGAGCTTGTAGGCCTGCTATTTTTTATATCAGACCTATAACTAAAGTATAACTTAATGCTTAGAACACCGAAACATGATAACTTTACATAAAGTGTTTAAGCCATTGTGTCCTGACCCTCGATTGGAGTTTCTGACACCAGATTATACAGTAGTTCCTGACACCAGATTATACAGTAGTTCCTGACACCAGATTATAGCTGTAGCAACATTCTAGCTTTTGACACTAGATTCTACAGTAGTTTCCGACACTAGATTCTAGTTATTGACACTAAATTATAGTTTCTGATGCGAGGATCTACTTTTTGACACTAGAATCTATAGTTTCTGACACTAGATTCTAGTTTTTCTGAAAAATCTGTGTTCCTGTGTCAGTGATGCTAACATATTTCAAGCCAAGGACCACCAGAATTATCCATATTTGGCTGCAGACCCCCATCTGAAAACATGTTCTAGGGATCCCCCAGAAGCAAAAATTTGAGTTAAAAATGTTTGCTTCCGAAATAATGTATTCAAAGATTTGCACCACATTTTCCCTTTTTTTTTTTTTCAAAAATCAGCAGAACTACAAGCTCATATCGCGCCACCGAGTGGCGCGATACGAGCTTGTAGATCTGCTATTTTTCAACAGCTAAAACGCCAAACACGCGTTCAGCACACAAAGTGTCGTAACCTAACGCCCCTTGAACCCCGTTTCCTCCAGGTGTGCTGGGTATCAAGGTGAAGATCATGCTGCCTTGGGACCCCAGCGGTAAGATGGGTCCTAAGAAGCCCCTCCCCGACCACGTGAGCATCGTGGAGCCCAAGGAGGAGAACCTGCCAACCACGCCCATCTCTGAGCAGAAGGGAGTGAAGCCTGACGCCCCCGTCATGCCGCCCACGCCCGTGCCCACCGCATAGACGGGTAAGAGACACCCCCACCCCCCCCTTACCCAAACGTGATAGAATCTAGTGCCTTGGTCCTCATCTCTGCCAAGGCAGTTTTCCTTTTAGACTAGGGGTTTTCAACCAGTGGTCCGGGGACCACCAGTGGTCCTTGAGAGGGTTCCAGGTGGTCCCCAGCTAAGTTGTTTAACCAAATGTAACTCTTGAGAACTCTTGAGTTAAAATATTCATCATGTGAATTAGTCCAAGTCTACACAACTAGAAGATTAATGGTCATGGGCAGAAGCAAAAGAAATCTTTAGTTTTGGGGGTCTGTGGGTCTAAAAAATATCCTCAATTGGTGGGACGTGGCTCAAATGCTGAATAAATGGTGGGCCCTGGGATGAAAAAGGTTGAAAACCCCTGTTTTAGAGCCATCTAAAGTTGTTGTTTTTTTTCCCCTGTTTTTTGTTTAAAATCGTTTTAATCATATTAAAGAAGGGGGGGGGGGAGATAAATAAGAAAAATAAATAAATACTTTAGATGGCTCTAAAAGGAAAACATGAGGACCAAAGCACCAGATTCTATCACAAATGTTTCTGGGACCCTGGCTGGGAACCCAAGCGATGAGTCTGTATAGATCTATTTTATATCCTTCTGAACTAATCATTGACAACATGGTCTTTAGAAATGTGCAGATTTATACATTTATTCATTCAGTTAGAACTTCGTAAAACCAGTAAAGTCTCCTTTGCTGTTTTGAGGCTGTAAAGGGTAGCAGTGGATTTATAGTGGACAGAGACAGTTTTACTCCAAAGGTGAAGCAGTTTATTTCCTCCTCTCCCTTCAGTGATGATACGATGACGAGTCGGAACGGGACGCTCTGGTTCTGGGGGTCTCTGGCTCAGGGTCACGTTCTGTGGTTCTGGGTCGGTTCCTCAGAGCCGCCAGAGCCTCCTTTTAGCTTGAAGACATCGAGGCATTTGTCTGAGAAGGGTTAGCTAAGTTAGCGGACGATAGAACATACAACATTACCAACAGCCAGCGGAAATGGCTGATCTACAAGCTCTATGCGTCACAGCAGCAGGTGCATTTAGATGAGCTGGTTTCAGTTATTTTATTATTAAAAGATAAAAGATGTTTCATGTAAAAGCAAACGCTCTGTGATTTCTTCATCTGGTTTGCAGTACAGGAATGTTTGCTAAAATATAACATTGTTGTGTCAGTCGTGAAGATAGACTTTGTTTGAAAACTAAAATTGAATGTTTAATTTTAATAGTGAGAATGGATTTTCATGGCCTTTTCCCCTCTTCTGTTCCAGGTGTTCTCTATTCCCCCAGATGGAAGCAAGACCTTGTTTTTTTGTGTACAAAATAAAAAAGAAAATCTGGAATATGCCCTTGTTTGTATTGATTCATTTTGTAGCACTGATATGTTAAACAGTTTACCACCATGTTCAGCTACTGTTTAAAGACAAAGCATTTTAACAGGATTCATTTGCACTGGGATGGAAAAGTGGCTGATATGGGGAAAGTGTGTTTCTTTAAAAAAATATATTTTAAAATTCATGGAATAGGGATTTTGATTAGCACACTTTTTTATTAAACGAAAAATCTGGGAATCTTAAATTCAATGTCTAAAATGAAATTCTACATTTTTGCACAGATTTTATTACATTAACAGACCAGCAAGTACGCCACATTTAAACAATCTTTCAAAAAACGAAATGGAAATGCTAAAACAATACTAGCATTGTGGATGTCACATTTTGAAGCCGCAAATAAATGACCCCTGTATTGGCGAAGAGGAACAGGCTACCTATGCAATATCTACAGCATATCCTAATAAATACAGCCAGTCAAAGTACAAGACTTTCTACTAAGGAGGAAAACACTCGTACTAGTCTTTACAAGCAAGTGAATGTACACACTAAAGTACATACAGATTTACTGTACAATTCAAGTACAACGTATACACTTGTTATGGGGAACTCCACCCATGTTCAACATTTCACTGTGTTAATGTGTATGGTATGTATGTTAGTATTAATATGCCTTAGAGATGTTTTGTGGACGTGATAAAAATGCCCCCCCCCCCCCCCCCTCTGTGTTTCCTAGAAATGGAGGTCTGAAAAAAATAACATTCTTTGGTCAAACAAGTTGATGACATCAAGATGTATTTCACCATGTTAATGACTTTTCGTTCAGACTTTTTTCCACCTTGATCATTTCATGGACATTTTGAGTTGTATAAAATTCACCTCTGTAAAACCAGATGCAGCAAATCATAGTGGAGGGAAAAGAGAGATATGCCAAGAGGAAAGGGGGTGGGTGAGGGGGTTTATTTTTTATTTCCTTCTAGGTGTCCTTTGAGAATCTGTTTTGAAGGAGTTCAAGGGATTCACATGTCCTAATGACTGTTGGTAGGGCGTTCCACAACCTCAAGGCAGTTTGTGTGTGTGTGTGTGTGTGGGGGGGGGGGGGGTAAGAGTCCGCAATACTGGCAAGAGAAAACTCATCTCTGGTTTATAAATTCAATGTTTCAGGCTCTACAATTCCTGAAGATCTTGGTGATCGAAACAGATTTTTGGGATTTTCTTGGATTTTTTTCCACTGTTGCCGACTCTTTCTTTACAAGTACAAAATGTTTGCTGGATGTACTTTGGGGTGAGGTTATTTACTACTCATCAGATCAGAGCTCATGCTATTTTTTTTAACCTGTGTTCATTGCTGTCACCAATTAATATGTTGTAGAATATTCTATCACCAGGGTGGTTGGCTTGATTTGAGATATTCTTTTTCGCCACCAGAGGTCAGTAAAGGACAGTAGTTTAATACCCTATCCTAGGTGATGCCGTGGCTGTCTATTCTGAACTGGAATACTGCAGTGGTTTTCAACCTTTTTGAAACCAGGGCCCACTATTTATTCAGCATTTGAGCCACAGAGGACCACCATTTGATGACATTTTAGCCCCACAGACCTCCTAAACTAAAGATTTCTTTTGCTCTTGTCCACAATTCTAGGATCACATTAGGAATCCTCCCCAGGTTGGTGGAGGGTGTGTAGAGCCCAGGATCACATTAGGAATCCTCCCCAGGTTGGTGGAGGGTGTGTAGAGCCCAGGATCACATTAGGAATCCTCCCCAGGTTGGCGGAGGGTGTGTAGAGCCCAGGATCACATTAGGAATCCTCCCCAGGTTGGTGGAGGGTGTGTAGAGCCCAGGATCACATTAGGAATCCTCCCCAGGTTGGTGGAGGGTGTGTAGAGCCCAGGATCACATTAGGAATCCTCCCCAGGTTGGCGGAGGGTGTGTAGAGCCCAGGATCACATTAGGAATCCTCCCCAGGTTGGCGGAGGGTGTGTAGAGCCCAGGATCACATTAGGAATCCTCCCCAGGTTGGCGGAGGGTGTGTAGAGCCCAGGATCACATTAGGAATCCTCCCAGGTTGGTGGAGGGTGTGTAGAGCCCAGGATCACATTAGGAATCCTCTCCAGGTTGGTGGAGGGTGTGTAGAGCCCAGGATCACATTAGGAATCCTCCCCAGGTTGGTGGAGGGTGTGTAGAGCCCAGGATCACATTAGGAATCCTCCCCAGGTTGGTGGAGGGTGTGTAGAGCCCAGGATCACATTAGGAATCCTCCCCAGGTTGGTGGAGGGTGTGTAGAGCCCAGGATCACGTTAGGAATCCTCCCCAGGTTGGTGGAGGGTGTGTAGAGCCCAGGATCACGTTAGGAATTGGCACTGGGTGAAAAAAAAAATGGGTTGCAAAATCGTGGGATAAAAATATATTAAAAAAGGAGAGTGTGAACATGAAACCAAATGGAAGGACATGTTTACATCTGGTTAACCAACTTCCCATCACTTGGGCCTAGGGACCACCTGGAACCCTCTCAAGGACCACTGGTTGTCCTGCTATGAGTGTGACGATGAGGTTTTAGTCTTGATAAATGACAACACCAACAGCCTATGTGACCACGCCCCCCCCCCCTCGGCACGATGACGTCACGACACCTACACGGCCAGCAGCAGCAACACAGAGCCATATAGTATAGACAGAGTTACGCCAACTCCGTTCACTTCATGGGGTCAGTCTTGTACATGGACTTATACCGAGAATGGGGACAACAAATAGGGACAAGTCCTTTACCCGAGGTGGGCAGAACATATGCAGTGGACTCAGGCAATAGCCTCAGCTTTAATGATCTTAAATTCGTTTATTTTAGATACATACACATCATAAACACTAGACTAGCCTACAGAGTCCTAAAGTCGTTACTCTACAATAGGCTACTTTAACAGTTGTCATGTTGCACATATGCCATAAAACTGCACCCTCATTGAAAACAATGCATTTCCAACTCCAGTGTGTCCCTATTCAGGCTGCATGAACAGCAGCTAGAGCGCTCAGTTTCTGACCCCTCAATGTCGCAACTCCGACGCCAGATGGCTCTGCAGCAACACGTCCGGGTTAGGCCACGCCCCCATCATCTCCCATACCTGTAGTCAGCAGTGACGTGACGAGTACTTTAAAGAGTTTTTCTTTTTTAACATATGAACTTTACTGAAAGTCCAACTGATCTACCATCATCATCATCATGAGTCTCCCAGACTACAGGTCACCAGGGAAGCAGTCTGCTCCTGCTCCAACGGTAAGAACAGGACAGAAATGGAGACATTAGAGTGCAGATCTGTTGTCAGTGTAGACACTAGCCTACTACTAACAGGTGCAGTCAGTACAGCCGTCAATCAGGGGCGGATCTAGGCATAGACATGGGGGGGGGGGCAATGCCCCCCCTAAAAGCCCAGACTGCCCCACCAAACATCATGGCTGGCTGCATGCAAAACAACCCAAATTTCCAAGATATTTCAAATTAAAGTGCTTATATTTAAAAAAAAAAATAAAAAGATTTGAAACACTACTACTGCTAGTCTGCTACTAACTAACTACAGCTGTGTCACCACTAAACCAACAGCATTTCATCATTGAAAACAGAAAACTCTCTGAGTCAGACCTTTAGCTTTATGCATGCTGCGTGTCTGTTGCAACTTCAACAACAACTGATGTTATTATTGATGCTTTACTTGACTAATAAAGTCCTGGAACTGAAAATGGTATGGGTTGAAGCCGCACCCATACCATTTTCTCCTGACACAGGGGTAAGGGGTTGACACTATGGTGAATATACCAGTCTAACCAGTGATCAGACACAGGGGTAAGGGTTGACACTATGGTGAATATACCAGTCTAACCAGTGATCAGACACAGGGTAAGGGGTTGACACTATGGTGAATATACCAGTCTAACCAGTGATCAGACACAGGGGTAAGGGGTTGACACTATGGTGAATATACCAGTCTAACCAGCGATCAGACACAGGGGTAAGGGGTTGACACTATGGTGAATATACCAGTCTAACCAGTGATCAGACACAGGGGTAAGGGGTTGACACTATGGTGAATATACCAGTCTAACCAGCGATCAGACACAGGGGTAAGGGGTTGACACTATGGTGAATATACCAGTCTAACCAGCGATCAGACACAGGGGTAAGGGGTTGACACTATGGTGAATATACCAGTCTAACCAGTGATCAGACACAGGGGTAAGGGGTTGACACTATGGTGAATATACCAGTCTAACCAGCGATCAGACACAGGGGTAAGGGGTTGACACTATGGTGAATATACCAGTCTAACCAGCGATCAGACACAGGGGTAAGGGGTTGACACTATGGTGAATATACCAGTCTAACCAGCGATCAGACACAGGGGTAAGGGGTTGACACTATGGTGAATATACCAGTCTAACCAGTGATCAGACACAGGGGTAAGGGGTTGACACTATGGTGAATATACCAGTCTAACCAGCGATCAGACACAGGGGTAAGGGGTTGACACTATGGTGAATATACCAGTCTAACCAGTGATCAGACACAGGGGTAAGGGGTTGACACTATGGTGAATATACCAGTCTAACCAGTGATCAGACACAGGGGTAAGGGGTTGACACTATGGTGAATATACCAGTCTAACCAGCGATCAGACACAGTGGTAAGGGGTTGACACTATGGTGAATATACCAGTCTAACCAGTGATCAGACACAGGGGTAAGGGGTTGACACTATGGTGAATATACCAGTCTAACCAGTGATCAGACACAGGGGTAAGGGGTTGACACTATGGTGAATATACCAGTCTAACCAGCGATCAGACACAGGGGTAAGGGGTTGACACTATGGTGAATATACCAGTCTATACCAGTCTATTCTGAAATCATCTATGCTGGGCGTTTCAGTTTGAACAGGCATGGCTGCTGGCAGTGATCAGGCTGACTGATGATAGAGCAGTGAAGAATGTGCTTTTATCAGGTTGAGTAAACCAAGGTGTAGATATTACATAATACAGACGCCCTTAATTCTGTGAGTGCATTTACAGTTGCGTATGGATCCATTTGGTTTCATTCTACCACTCTCGAGAGTTAAATTATTCTTAACCATCAGAGTGACTTAATTTTTTCAAGAATATAGGCAGTTATAAAATGTAGAAGAACTGTTATTTTGACCATTTTTAACAGAGCTCCCCGCGCTGCTTTTCTGGGTTGGGGTAAGTTTGGTAAACACACAGATGCACACCAGGAGGCGATGGAGCACATCCTGGGTATTGCGCTGTCAGCGTGAGTATATGGAACCACACCAGCAGACAGCGCCTCCAGGCTTGAAGCTGCCACGCTGGTGGCCAAGTTTGGTACTGCAGGCAGGTGGAATTCATGCACGAACGCCCCGAGTGCACGCACGGTGGTTTGCTTTGTGAACGCGGACAGGACAGTTTGTGTTTAAGTTGTTTTCTGAATAAACCCGCGGTCCTCACGTCATATACTACCTCTCAAAACACAACGGATGTATTATATGACAGATAATAAGCTCAATGCAAACCCACAAGCTTGTTTTTGATGCCTTTTGATGTTTTTTTCCTTTGCTCGTGCGCGACGGCGCTCGTTCATGGTTCCCATAATCCCTTGCTTCGGGTGCGTTCATGGAGAAATACTTCCGCATTTGGGCACCAAATTTTTGGTGCTCAAATGTGGAAATAGGCGCACTTCCGGCGGTCTTCCGGGTGCTTCAAAGCGCCAATGAGCAACTTGTATTGAAATGAACGGCAAGGGGGCGGGGCTATCGCTCCAGTCCGTTCTCTGTTATTTTATTACTCTATGTATGGAACACACCCAGTGTTCAGAGTGCCACGCTCCTCCCCACCGATAGAGGGCGCATACAATTGAAAGCCAATGGCGAAAGGAAAGCTCTGATTAAAATGCTTTTTATCAAACAACGCGGCACGCTGTGATCCTAATTTCGGGTTCCAATTGTACCCTCTCAGGACAAAAAGGGGTCTGAAAGAAAAATCATTAACATGGTGAAATACATCTTGGTGATGTCATCAGATGTATTTCACCATGTTAATGATTTTTTTCAGAGCTCCATTTTTAGGAAATTCAAATACAGAATTGGGGGAACTTTTTTTTTTTTTTTTATCATGTCCACATACACAACATCTCTAAGGTATATTTATATTAAAGTGTTGAAAATGGGTGGAGTTCCCCTTTAAGCTGCTGCATGCCGGCCGGGCTTGCTGTTCACCACCAGAGCCTTAGAAATAGACAGAGTTGCGACATTGAGGGGTCAGAAAACAGCCTGGTCACGTGGTTCTAGCACTCGCGCGAGCCCCATAGGCTCCAATGCATTCGGTAACTTCCGGCTGTCACTATTCGTTGTCACTATCCAATACAAGTCTATGTAGAGGAGCCGCCATAGGACTGGATCCATGAAGTGAACGGAGATGGCGCCAGTGTTGCCAACTGTCAAAATCCAAAATGCACTAGTGTGGCACTTCCAAAATGCACTAGAATGTGCTAGATGTTCGCCTGGAACATACAGATCAAAATGACCATTAATCTTCTACATTCTCTAGTTGTGTAGACCAAGTTGGGCTAATTCACATGATGAATATTTTAACTCTTGAGGGTGTAAAAATGAAACCAAATGGACCCGCAAGGGTCCATTTGGTTTCATTTTTTACGCTCTCAAAGAGTTACATCTGGTTAACCAACTATCCATCACTTTATCCTGGGGACCACTGGTTGAAAACCACTGTCATAGGAGGAGAAATGGTGAAAAATGTTTTTTTTTTTTTTTAATCTGCGCCTGTCAATCAATTTCACCCCAACTCACCAGTAAAAAGGCACTAGATTTTCCACCAGGAGTTTTCATTAGTTTAGGCGCTGGGGGGTGGGGGGGTTCTGGAAAAAGAGCTAAATATAGTGACAAATGCGCCAAGTTGGCAACACTGAGATGGCGCAACTCTCTCTGTCTGTCTGTATGGGCGTTCACGTGATTCACGCGCGACGCCGTGAGTGACGTCATCGGCTCGCGCCAGGCGCTTCTGCAACAACAACAATAACACGTGATGTGAATGGATGGATGTGAGAGACACCGACTCACAGTGGAGCTTCACTAAACTAACTAACTGGGACCATGAAGACGAAGAAATCCAAAAGCAGCAGAGCCAAATACAACAGCAGCAACAAGTCGCACCTCCCCACGCACATCTCTGCCCGGGACAGAGCCGATCAGTACCCGGGGGTGCTGCATGAGAGCGGGGGGAAGCTGTTCTGCACGCCGTGCAACTGCGTCCTGGCGCACCTGCGCCTCTCCACGGTCACCACGCACTTCACCAGCAACAAGCACGCCAGGAACCTCTCTAATGCTGCTGCTGCTGCTGCAGCTGCTGCAGCAGCAGAGGCTGCAGCTGCTGCTGCGTTAGATGCTGCTGCTGCGTTAGATGCTGCTGCAGACGGTGACATTAAACCCATCCTAGGACAGCTGTCGTTCGCTGCAGACAGTGACGTGAAACCTTTCCTGGGACAGCTGTCGTTCGTCGAGGCGTTTACCTCAACAACCCCCACAAGAGCCACACAAGATGAGGTGAGGACGCAGGCCCGGCTGGAGAATGGAATGACTAAGGGGGCCCTCGATTTTTCCGAGGGGGCCCACTAAACTGTTGATATTTTTTATTTATGTAGCCCCCCACACATTTTCTATATAGAAAATCGAAAGGTATGACCCTGTAGCTGTAGCTATGATTGATTTGTCAGTGCAATCGCTGACGAAATAAAATATACTCATAGCGCTGCTGTTAAATAGCCATGTTCATGGCAGCTTTCATTATTATTTCATTGTTATTAACATTGATTTTTAAGTCAATCAAATGGTGATACAGGCTAGCTGCATTGCGACATTAGATTCTTTTCTTTTATATTTGGAATTTATGTGAATCTAACGTCGCATCCAGCTCCATTGACTCGACCACTGTCTAAATGTCACCAGTGATCTGCTTGTATTCAACAAGTCAAACTCACCAACTTTGCAGCTGTAGAGAAAGCTTGCCACATCCTCTGTCGATCTGCAAGGGTTTTGTGCCATAAAAATCCACCGTAGACATATTATGAGCTACTTTCTGTCCTGGGTATTCCACAACAAACATCACAGCTGCCATCTTGCCAAATAAGAGTTGAGGGCGGGTGCTTGTTTTATACACTGACACACACAGACAGCAGGTGGCAATACTGCGTGTGCACCGACCAGGTGTGCACCTGGTGTGTGTCAGTGTATAAAACAGGCACCTGCCCTCAACTCTTATTTGGCAAGATGGCAGCCCCCAAAATCCAAGATGTCCGTCCAAAAATGTGTTTTTCCATTCATAACTCGAAATACGAAGATTTTAAGCCCCGTAAATGTATTGAATGCTAATATAAAGTTGGGCATGTCTGTATGTACTACGGTTCTTGAGTTACAACATATAGGTAGTTATGAGGCACCATAAGGGTAACATTTTGGCACGTTTCACTCATTTACTCAAAGATCCCTTTATCACCATGTCTACTATGTTCAGGAAACGGACCTGCATGGGTCTGCTATCATAAACCACTTTTCAATTGATAAAACGGGTCGGGAGTTATTTAACCAAATGTGAATGCACCCTTGACCCAGGGTGACCACAGAACAAGGTCTGGTCGCAGGTTGGTTGATGCGATCTCAGTTGGAGTTTCTTGTCCAGGTCTGCCAGCCGCTTCCAGTCCTCGGTGCCGCGCTACAATGAGCTTGTAGATCTGCTATTTTTCAACAGCTAAAATACCAAAACGCGTTCAGTACACAAAGGGTTAATACAGACGATAGCGTTTTAGTCCCACAGACCAAAAACTAAAGATTTATTTTGCTTTTGTCCACAATAACAGGCTGGATTTGGGAAACAAAACAGTCCCAACATACAGATCAAAATGACCATTAATCTTCTACATTCTCTAGTTGTGTAGACTTGGGCTAATTAAGATGAGGAATATTTTAACTCTTTGAGAGTGTAAACATGAAATGTTTACATGAAATGAAATGTTTCATTTTTACACTCTCAAAGAGTTACAATCTAGTTAAAACGTGCAATACTGTTTTTTTTTTTTTTTTTTTCGGTACATTCGGTGGGCAAGCAAAGTACCGGTTTTGTGGCCGCATACCAGTAATACCGGATACCGTGACATCCCTATTGTTGATCTGAAAATCCCTGTTCTGAAAACCTTCTTTCTGTGCCTGTGTGTGCGCGTGTGTGTGCATGTGTGCATGTGTGTGTGTGCCTTGCTCAGCAGTCCCCGGTGGTGCAGCTGAACGTTGGCGGTCATCTGTTCAGCACGTCTCTCGTCACGCTGAGGAAACACCCTGAGTCCCGTCTGGCAGAGATGTTCAGCGGCGCTCAGCCCAAGCTGCGCACCGACCGCGACGGACGCTACTTCATCGACCGCGACGGGACGCACTTCGGAGCCGTGCTGGAGTTCCTGCGCACCGAGCGACTCCCCACCCAACACATCCTGGAGGTGAGGACCACAGGATATAGAATGAGAGAGAGAGAGAGAGAGTAGCAGGGTTTGACACTAACACTTGCCCGCTTGCCCGGGGCAAGTAAAAAAAATGGTGGGGCAAGTCAAGACTGCTACCTGGTTGCCCGATCGGGCAAGTGTGCAACTTAGTGCACTATAACACAACACACAAGATAAATTTGTCTTGAATCTGGTCATTGCGACCTGGGCTAATTAAGATGATGAATTTTAACTCTTGAGAGTGTAAAAATGAAACCAAATGGACCCGCAAGGGTCCATTTGGTTTCATTTTTACGTTCTCAAGAGTTACATCTGGTTAACCAACTTAGCTGGGGACCACCTGGAACCCTCTCAGGGACCACCTGTTGAAAACCCCTGGTTTAACCCATAGTAGACGGGAACCCCTAGTGGTAGTTTTACCCTAGTTGACGGGAACACCAATATGCGTTCTGTACAGTATGTACAGTATCAAAAAATGTCAAATTTGGTGATGTTACACAATAATTTGAAGTTTTCCAGTACACTTAGGTTAGTATTTCAGAGACATTTTTAGAATCGGGATAGTCTACAATGGGTTAAAGCACCCAAGTAGGAAGTAAACTTAAATGCAAAATTAACAATATATTTTTGGGGGGCAAGTGACCATGACCTGAGGGCAAGTAGAACCTGACTTGCACTTGCCCGATGGGCAAGTGCCTCAGAGACCTTAGTGTCAACCCCTGAGTGACATTCCCGCTGTCTCCCAATGCTACGTCTGAACAGTGACTGCTATTGGCTGGAAAGCAGTGTTGTTCTTGTCGATTAAGACTAAACACTAAAGGGGCTCACAAACGGTGGGCTCCATTTTTGTTACCACTAAACCCCTTATCCCTTAACTTCTTTGCCTTTTTAAACTATTTAACAAAAAACATTTTTCAGTAGTTCAAATGGCCAGTCAACAAGCTCACAACGCGTCAATAGACTGACATGTTGAAATATTCCAAAAGGTTTTTCAAAATATAAAAAAGAAAAAATAAGGGATTTGGGTGGAAGTGGTTTAGCATCAGTGTTGGGCAGTAACTAATTTTAGATTACATATTACTGTAATATTATTACTTTTGCTCCAAAAAGTAAAGTAACGAGATTACTCTGCAAAAATGGGTAATAAGTAATGCATTACTTTGCAAGTAACGCCAAGTTACTTTTTTAAAATGAGCTTGTTGTTGCATGCAAAAATAGAACAGATTTACAAGCTATCGACAGGTACTGTAACAACAGAGATGTGCAGTAGATTGTAGATCTAGTCCACACGCTGCATCCTGCGCACAGCTATGTAAACTACAAATCGCTTACTGCTTTATTTTGTATTTTATTTTAAAATACAAGACCTCAACTGTCTTTGAAAACAATTGTGAAGTTTAAAAAGTCAAAGAGACAGATTTTGTTGGCTTTGTTTTCAGGTACAGTTTGTGAGATTGGAGACTATTATTATTCCAATAAATTGGATTCAGTTCTAAAAAGAACAGATTATGTTGTACATCTCTATTTTTTCAAAGGCGGTGTTGAGAACTTGGGAAAGTAATAACGTAATATGTAATATATTACTCTTCAATTCCAGTAATAAGTAAAGTAATGATATTACTTTGTCTAAGGGGTAATGAGTAAAGTAAAGAAGTTACTTTCCTAAGTAATATAGACCAACACTGTTTAGCATGTAACGAAAATGAAGCCTTGTGAGTAATACATCGCGCATCCTAATTCATTTTCAGTGGGACTGGAGTTTTTTGCTCAGAAAACGACCTGCGATAAAGAGAGCGTGTAACGCCGGTCGTTTATCGCGAGGCGTCCAGCGATGTGTGTTGCGTGCTGTGTTGCTCATTTCGTGCACACACACACATGCGTGCAAGTTTTTTTGAAAGCTCAATCCAGTGAGTGAGCTTTTTAAAACACCTGGCGTTAATCGACGGGTGATTTTCTTTATGTTGCCAGTTCCGACATAAAGAAAAATGCCCGTCGATAATGTGGGTATTTATCGTTGCCGTCTGGAAAGCCGACTACAGTCGACTAAGGTTTTTGATATTTAGTTGACTAAGACTAGACTAACAAACATGAATTTCAAAAGAGTAAATGGGACTAAAAGACTAAATTTGTTCTTTCAAAAGACTAAGACGAAGACTAAATCATAACCTAAGACTAATGGAAATAGGAAACATTTTTATCTTAATTTTTTCCTTTCTTTTTAAGTATGTGAACATATCTGCAATATACATTGCATACCTTTTCAGGAAAGGAACTAAATCATTTTTGACATTTCGTTGACTAAGACTAAAAAATAGAATTTCAGAAGACTAAATGGGACTAAAAGACTACATATGTCTTGTTGAAAAGACTAAGACTAAATCAAAATATTCTCAAAAAAAAAAAACACAACACTGCTGAAAAGCACAGGTCCATCCAGCTCTATTGACAGCAGATCGCACGTTTACAGTTAAATTGACGAAATTATGACATTTTAGAACATTGAACACATTAACAGACCTCTGGTCACTGTAGTGAATAAGTTCAAGTTCAAGTTTCTTTATTTGTCACTCCAGTGTATGTCAAGACATAAACAGGGATGAAATAACGTTTCCATTGTTCCTCAGTGCAATAAGACAATAGACAGTGCAATAAGACAATAGACAGTGCAATAAGACAATAGACAGTGCAATAAGAAAAATGACGACTACAAACAAAAACAAGAACAGTAAGTGACGTAGTGCAACAGACTAGAGTATTAAGGTGCAACTGTAGCAGTATAAAGTGGGGTGAAGGTGCTAAGCTACGACCAGGTATAAATATAATAATAAAGTGGCAAGTAGTGAGAGTTGAAAACTAAGACTAAAACTATACATCTAACATACTAAAACATACTAAGACATACTAAAAATACTAAACATACTAAGACGTACTACTAAAACTAAGCATACTACAACTAGGCACTACTATACTAACGGCTAAGTTATGACAACTATGACAACTATGACAATGATTTGTTATATAACTGGCTCTAGTTAATGTATAAATAGACTGTGTGTGTCGTGATGCAATTCAATTCAAAGTGCTTTGTTGGCATGAGAAAACACACGTTTACATTGTCAGAGCAAGAACAGAACAGCAAGAAAACATAATATAACAGAGGCAGGGAAGTGCAATACAACACACAGTACAACAACGTATCAATACTAGGGCTGGGACTTTAACTGATTAATTGAGATTAATTAATCACAGAAACAGTAACGCAATTAACAAAATTAACTCGTTTTAATCGCCACACAGACCCCAAAACTAAAGATTTCTTTTGCTTTTGTCCACAATTCCAGGCTGGATTTCAGAAACAAAGTCACAGTCCAACATACAGATCAAAATGACCATTAATCTTCTACATTCTCTAGTTGTGTACATTTGGACTAATTCATAATGGTGAATATTTTAACTCTTCAGAGTGTAGCGGGTCCATTTGGTTTCATGTTTACGCTCTCAAAGAGTTACATCTGGTTAACCAACTTCTGATCTAGTTAACCAAATTTTGATCTGGTTAACCAACTTGCAGTGATGACAAAGTTTTGATTTAGAAAAACGCTCACACGCTATACCAGCCTGTTTTAATTGACAAAAAAAAAAAATGCTTCTTGGGTCAAATATTGGTATGAGAGATTGAGATTGAGATTAATTAATTACAAGGCTTCAAATTAATTAGATCAAAAAATTTAATCGAGTCCCACCCCTAATCAATACAAAAGTTAAGTTCAGAATATGGAGGTCTTAGTCTAGAAAACACATTTCTATATGCTTAGATCAATGGATGTAGAGTGTAAAGGCTCTTTCAGAGTCTGGAATTTCGGTGGCCACCGCGACCACCGCTCAGAGCACCGCACCGCGCGCTATTATATAGTCTGTCACCACCGCGACCACCGCTATTTCATATACCACTAGCAGCCCCTCGCCCTCCCTCCCCTGTTCTCCTCGCGTCCATTGTTGTTTATTTTCCCCTCTGCTTTTCTCTACTTCCTACCTCAATTATAATAAATTCTGCTGCTTTCATGTTTATTTCGTATTCTGTTTATGTCATTGTGTCTATCATTGAATCCCTTCTCCTCCTGGCCGTCGTGCTGTGGTGTGTTTTCTTTTCTTTCTTTTTTTTTTTTTTACCAGCTGGCAGCCGTTAAAAACAAGTACTGGAACCACCGCGGTGCGGTGGTCAGTAAAATCCGAGAGGAGGGCTGGGAGGTGCGGTGGTAGCGGTGGTATGACGTCATATTGTAGGAAACGGTGGTCGCGGTGGTCGCGGTGGGCACCGAAAATCCATCTCTGAATAGGCCTTAAGAGTACAATACAATGTTTATTCTTCAGGGTGGTTGTGTTCCATTTGACATCCTTCTCTTATCGCAGCACATCACCAATCTTGCTGCTGTGTTTGAACGTTGTTGTACTTTTTCTTTTCTGTGAGTTTTTCGTTGTTTGTCATGGAGAAGTGTAGCTGATGCAGTGGTTAGCAACGTGGACAAAGCCAACTCGGGTCGTGACAAATCATGATGACACACACAGTATCATCATATAATATCTAATTAGCAAGAAGTAGAAAACGGATACAGGATACGACACTTTTTGCTTCATTTTTCATCTTAGAAATTATTTGATCGTCCCTAAAAGATTGTGTGTGTCATCATGATTTGTCGCGCGTGTGTGTGCGCGCACGCACGCACGCACGCACGCACGCACACACCAGAGCATGTGAGTGGCGTGGAGCGGCCTAGAATCGTGCTCATCGCTCTCGACGTATTTGGTCTCGCTCGCAATCCGCTCATGTGGACCCCCTCCCAGGCCGCTCCCGCTCCACTCCCAGCTCATTTAGATTTTGGCCGCTCCGCGCTCCGCTCAGCCCCGCCCGCTCAGAAGCAAAATGTGACGAGTGGGGAAAAAAGGCTGCTTCTTTTTCTTTGTCGAAACACATCGGGGTTATTGCCCCCCTCACAGCATAAACATTTAAGACAGGAGTTATATGTGCAGTTACACTGCTGTCTATATTAACCAGACAGGTGCGGCGAATAATAACCAATTAATCTTGTGCCCTGCTATTTCGTTTCCAAAATGCTATACAGGATAATAGGTTATTGATAATGTTACACCGTGGGGGAATTGGAAGTAAACCGCTTCACTTCAGAAGAATTGGAAGTTTGAAGCTCAACTTTCTGATTACCTATAAGGAAAGCCACAACCAACGTGTTGAAAGTGAGAGTTATAAATCCTTTCTGGTTAATCCTTCAGTTTAAGCATATGATGAGAAATAAATCAATGAATAATAAAGGTGCTATTTGTAACGCAAGTAGGCAACTATATCTCTGTGACTGATTGAGATTTAATCAACACACATATTGTGACTCTTATACTGTATTTACAAAAAACCTATTGAGTGTTTTACTAGGACCTTACCCGTTGTGAATATATGAACACCAAATGATCTACAGTGTGGTTAATGTGATTTAATATCAATGCCAATAATGTAAGTATTATGAAGTACTGCTGTAGTTGTGGATACTTGCGGAGTTACTCGTGTTTCAGACATTCATTCATTCATTCAGACGGACGGACAGACATTTCCTGGATTATAGTATGGATAAGAGTCCCTGCGCGTGTTTATAAATACAACAGACTGGAACACCAGCCTGGCTTAAGTATTTGTTTGGGGGAAAAGGCGATGATATTCTCTTTTCCCGCTCTTTCGCTCTAGGACGTAACCTCTGTAGGATTTCACAGGGGCTGTGCACACAGCCCCTGTGAAATCCTGTTAATCCTCATGGCTGCAACCTTGCATTTTACACAGGAGTAAAATGAAACCGAATGGACCCGTAAGGGTCCATTCGGTTTCATTTTAACACTCTCAAGAGTTACAGATCTATAAGGGGTCCAAGTGCTGTGGGGACTCTCATCAGGGTTCCCGCGGGATCTTAAAAAGTCTTAAAAGCATTGAATTTACGAATTTGAAAATAATACCTTAAAAAAGACTTAAAAAGTCTTGAATTTTTATATCTAGGTCTTAAATTTTGCGCAGTTTGTAATTTTATGTGTCACATTGCTCCTCAAAAATTTCATTTGTCAACCGCGTGTTTGGTTTAAAATAACGTAGCCAGAAAACGGTGGCGTGAACTTATCAATCATCAAGTAATTGATTTCTCGGTTTCGCACCGAGAACAGAAAACTCTCTGAGTCAGACCTTTAGCTTTATGCATGCTGCTTGTCTGTTGCAACTTCAACAACAACTGATGTTATTATTGATGCTTTACTTGCCGAATAAAAGTTCTGTAACTGAAAATGGTATGGGTGCGGCTTCATCACCCGTGGCGCGAAGCGACACGGGTGATGAAGCCGCAGCCATACCATTTTCTCCTGCCCCTCCAATTGGGAAATGTTACATCAGCCCTGGGTATTATGTTTTATATAAATGGACTTAAAAAGGTTTTAAAAAAGACTTAAATTTTACTTTAAGAAACCTGTAGGAACCCTGTGTCATGTGATCTACCTGCATGGTCTGTGAGATCTACCGTTTGGGCAGCCCTGATGTTGATGTTGTACTGTAGGTTCACCGGGAGGCCGTTCACTACGACATCACACCCCTGGTGATCTTGATGTTGATGTTGTACTGTAGGTTCACCGGGAGGCCGTTCACTACGACGTCACACCCCTGGTGAAACAACTGGAGGAGACGCCTCAGATGTTTGGAGAGAGCGTGTCCAGGCAGCAGTTCCTGGCCAGGATCCCTCACTACAAGGAGAACATCGAGGTACTGCACGGGGTTTCAACCTTTTTGACTCCAGGGACCACTATTTATTCAGCATTTGAGCCACGGACCACCATTTGATGACATTTTAGCCCCAAAGACCTAAAACTAAAGAATTCTTTTGGTTTTGTTCACAATTCCAAGCTGCATTTTGCCAACAAAATAGTGTAAACTTCTTAATTAAACTGTGCTAATTCAGATGATGAATATTTTAACTCTTGAGAGTGTGAAAAATGGAGAAAAAAAAACCAAATGGACCCGCAAGGGTCCATTTGGTTTCATTTTTACATTCTCAAGAGTTGCATCTGGTTAACCAACTTTCCATCATTTAGCCTGGGGACCACCTGGAACCTTCTCAAGGACCACTGGTGGTCCCCGGACCACCTGTTGAAAACCCCTGTCGTATGCGATATAGGCTATTCTATATACAGTATATGTACTTTTTTAAAGTCGACATTCTTTCTAGCCGCCGAGGGCTTATCAAGAGGAATAATCGATTGCCATTTTTGCACAATATTTGCAGCCCTACAGTGTGTGTTCATTTTGGTGTAATTTTGATGTTTTGCCTCTTTTGTTTGCGAAAACCCATAGGCCTACTGGAATTGTGAACAAAACCAAAAGAAATCTTTAGTTTTGGGGTCTGTGGGGTGAAGATGTTGTTTAATTGTGAAAAAGCTGAAAACCACTGCTCTAACATGAAGCACCTGACTATAAGCCTGGTGCGGCTTATAGTCAGGTGCGGCTTGTACAAGGAAAAATCTGTATTTTGTCCCAAATTTAGCTGGTGCATCTTATAATCTGGAAATGACGGTATATTCCATTACCATACAATACTTACAATACAACATAACACTCCCAGAGACTCTGTTCTGTATCTATGCTGACCCTTTATCCAGGGACATTTTCCATTAACCCTGACTTAGTCTTCTGTTTAAAGGACCTCAAATTAGATGTCAATTTTATCTTTGTTTCCAGGCTATGCCGGTTGGTGCAAAACACGACGATTTGTAGATTTCACTCTTTGATCCATCTATCATTCTTTAATCCATCTATTAGTCACTGTAGTGAGAACATGTCTGTGCTGCGCGCGTCTGTGCTGCGCGCTGCGTCCCTCCCCCCCCCCCCCCCGCAGTATTTCTCAGACTAAGCGGCTATGATCGCTTATTTGCTTTTTTTTTAATCTACGGCACAAACAGCTAAAGTTCACCACCGACGAGATGAACATGTCATGATAGCATAGGGCAGAAAATGACGGCCGCGTGAATCGTGCTAAAGGAGTTAATATCGTTGTACATGTTACAATGAAAATAAAGATCTATCTATCTATCTGTGGTCCTCAGGTTCTGATCCGTATCGCCCGTGCGGAGGCGGTGGCGTCGCGGCGCTCCACCATATTGGTGTGTGTTCTGCGTAGCGATGAAGACCTGGCTCTGTACGACCAGGCTGTCAGCACGCTGGAGGCCGGCAGGCAGTCCTCTGTGGTCACCTTCGGCCCCTGGAGGGGCAGCGGGGGGCCCGGGGGACCCCAGAACCCCACGGCGGGGGCCCAGGAGCCTCAGGACCTGCTGGACTGCATCCGGATGGACATGGAGGCGCGGGGGTACCGCGTGGAGATCCTGCCCCACCTCATGGACAGAGGGTTCCTGACCAAGAGCTACGACTACTTCCACAAGGTCATCTTCACCTGGTGGTGAGGTGAAGGTGAGGGCACGGCGTTTAAAGGAGAATTCCACAACAAAACACATTGAGCATCCATCTACATTGACATGAATTATATATATATATATATATATATATATATATAAATATATATATATATATATATATATATATATATATATATATATATATATATATATATATATATATACAGGTGCTGGTCAACGAATTAGAATAATTTGAACAGTGCAATTGTTAAATTCTTTGAATGCATTTCTTGTGCAGAAAACAAATCAGGTGTTCACCGCACCTGTCCTACTGGTTAGAGTAATCACAGAACTCGTTACCTGTAAAAAATTTGCTCAGCTGAGCTTTCCAAAAGGCCATTTAGGCCATTTAACTGTGACACTGTTGTTTCATTGAATTAGAATAATGGAGAAACCGTTTCCATTGAATTAGAATATTTTTTATTATAATTAGAATCATCACTTTCTCAGTATTTTGTGGCTGCCCCCTTGGCTTGTATGACTGCCTGAAGTCTCCGTGCAGGGGTTGACACTAAGGTCTCCGAGGTACTTGCCCATCGGGCAAGTGCAAATCAGGTTCTACTTGCCCTCAGCCAAATGGACCCTTGCTGATCAATTTGGTTTCATTTTTACACTCTCAAGAGTTAAAATTAATCATCTTAATTAGCCCATAGTGGTCACAGACCCAGTGGTCCCTGACCGCAGCAAAATGATGATAGTTTGGAACCAAGTGGACCTGGGAGAGAGATAGTAGAGATAGCTAGTTCTTCAAATCGATGCCACGGACAGGGCTTGACAGTAACACTTGCCGCTTGCCCGGGGCAAGTAAAAAAATGGTGGGGCAAGTGAAGACTGCTACCTGGTTGCCCGATCAGGCAAGTGTGCAACTTCGTGCACTATAACACTACACAAGATAAATTTGTCTTGAAGGCGGTCATTGCACTCTGCCTCTGTGTCTTTCCCTGCTTTCTAGCTATCTACCTATCTCTCTCTAGGTTCATTTGGTTCCAAACTATCATTTTGCTGGGGTCAGGGACCACTGGGTCTGTGACCACTATGGGCTAATTAAGATGATGAATTTTTAACTCTTGAGAGCGTAAAAATGAAACCAAATGGACCCTTGCGGGTCCATTTGGTTTCATTTTTACGCTCTCAAGAGTTACATCTGGTTAACCAACTTAGCTAGGGACCACCTGGAACCCTCTCCGGGACCACTGGTGGTCCCTGGACCACCTGTTGAAAGCACCCAAGTAGGAAGTAAACTTAAAAGCAAAATTACAATATATTTTTGGGGGGGCAAGTGACCATGACCTGAGGGCAAGTAGAACCTGATTGCACTTGCCCGATGGGCAAGTACCTCGGAGACCTTAGTGTCAACCCCTGCACGGAGACTTCAGGCAGTCATACAAGCCAAGGGGGCAGCCACAAAATACTGAGAAAGTGATGATTCTAATTATAATAAAAAATATTCTAATTCAATGAAACGGTTTTCTCCATTATTCTAATTCAATGAAACAACAGTGTCACAGTTAAATGGCCTAAATGGGCCTTTTGGAAAGCTCAGCTGAGCAATTTTTTTTACAGGTTACGAGTTCTGTGATTACTCTAACCAGTAGGACAGGCGCGGTGAACCACGATTTGTTTTCTGCACAAAATGCATTCAAAGAATTTAACGATTGCACTGTTCAAATTATTCTAATTCGTTGACCAGCACCTGTGTATATATATATATATATAATATATATATATATAGATTTTTTGCTATAGATGCCACTTTTTCTAAATTTTACCCTTGAGGACCCTGTCCCTTCCAACAGTTTGCATTGGTCAACATATTTGACCGTATCAGTGGACAAGATCGCTGTTATCACCGTCATCTCCCTTCTGCCACTCTCCTCTCCAGTCACTCAGGTTGAAACTCCTGTCACACGGCTGCCACCTGAAGTTCTTTCTTTTTTTCATCATATAGTGGTCCAATCATCTTGTACTGTGTGGTTTGATGTGATGTGTGAAAAAAAAAGTTTGGAGTTACTAAAAAATACACACATTAGAATAAAGACAGCCTCATGGTGAAATGTAGAAAACCGTTCATCTGTGACAAAACTCAAGGACATCAGGGGTTGACACTAAGGTCTCCGAGGCACTTGCCCATCAGGCAAGTGCAAGTCAGGTTCTACTTGCCCTCAGGTCATGGTCACTTGCCCGACCAAGAATATATTGTAAATTTTGCATTTAAGTTTACTTCCTACCTGGGTGCTTTAAACCAGGGGTTTTCAACAGGTGGTCCGGGGACCACCAGTGGTCCCTGAGAGGGTGAGTCTTGAGAACGTAAAAATGAAACCAAATGGACCCGCCAGGGTTCATTTGGTTTCATTTTTTACGCATTTTTACGAGTTAAAATTTATCATCTTAATTAGCCCAGGTCTACACAACTTGAGAATGTAGAAGATTAATGGTCATTTTGATCTGTATGTTAATTTGCCTGTTTTGTTTCCCAAATCCAGACTGGAATTGTGGATATCTAGAAAGCAGTGAAAGACACAGAGGCAGAGTGCAATGACTGCCTTCAAGACAAATTTATCTTGTGTTGTGTTATAGTGCACTAAGTTGCACACTTGCCCGATCGGGCAACCAGGTAGCAGTCTTTACTTGCCCCACCATTTTTTTTTTACTTGCCCTGGGCAAGCGGGCAAGTGTTAGTGTCAAGCCCTGGACATTATGTATCATGTCACAGGAACCAAGCTAGATGGATGCCCAATGTGTTTTGGTGTGGAATTCTCCTGAGGTTTGGGCTGCGCAGTCCCCTGGCTGTGATACCACTCCAAATACGAACACTCCAAAGTCCAAAGTCACTCTTTTAGAATCTAAAACATTTTTTTTAACGTACTAAAAGAGTGACTTTGACAGTAGCTGCGGAATCAAGCGAAACCTCACTGTCGGGGATTCGGCGGACCGTTTCCACCGAATCCTAGACATTTGTTTCCTCGTGGAAAAGTTATGTTATGTTTGTCAATCTTATTAGGAAGAAATCTGGGATTAGAAGTAGTCTGTCTCCCCGTGTCCCCTAGGGTAGACACCCTCACATGTTCTCCCCGTGTCCCCTAGGGTAGATACCCTCACATGTTCTCCCCGTGTCCCCTAGGGTAGATACCCTCACAAAAACATGCAGTAATCCTGGTATCTAAACTGCCTCCCCCTGGCCAGCCGGGGCGCCTGATGGAGGGGACAGGAACTGGTTGGAATAACGTGTTCCTTCCACGCGCTACGTCCAACCAGGGAAACTCCCTCCTGTCAGGTGAAAAGAAGGCAGCTTGGACTCCTCATGCATTGAAGGAAGCATGAGGCCAGTCCGCTGCCTCCTCCCCAGGTTGGCGGAGGATGTGTAGAGCCCAGGATCACATTAGGAATTGGCACTGGGTGAAAAAATGGGTTACAAAATCGTGGGATAAAAAAATATATATAAAAAAAGAAGTAGTCTGTCCGTCCGTCCGCACATCTGTCGTTTCCCAGAGGCCCTTGCGGTCGCGGCCATCGGCTCGGTTCTCCGTCGCGAGGAGTGTATTTTGAATCATCAATTTCTACTGGAACTGGAATTTCTGGTCTACAGTTGGAGTTACATCACAGTAAGGTAACTACACAACCCAAACCTAAAAAAAAACAGTGGTCTTACCCTTTACCCTGCTGAATCCATGACCGGGAAACTCTGAATGGGAGGAGATTTGTGTTTTTAGAGATGTTTGTTTTTTAGAGATGTTGTGTTTGTTTTTAGAGATGTTGTGTTTGTTTTTAGAGATGTTCGGCTCCATTTCCGTTACATGCTAAACTCCTTATCCCAAATCCCTTATCTTTTTTTTTAATATATTTCAAAAACATTTTGTGTCACGTTGTGAGGTTGTAGACTGGCCAGTTTAACTATTGTTTTTTTTTTTTTTTTTTTTTTTTTAATAGTTTAAAAAGGTAAGGGAGTTAAGGGATAAGGCGTTAAGCGGTAACACAATTCTCGCCCGTTGTGTTTTTATAGATGTTGTGGTTTTTTCCACACAACATCTAAGGAATAGTAAAATGTTGACATTTGTGGAATTCCCCTTTTGTGAGAAGATTTTATCGTAGTAGAGGTTACTTTGGTCACAATTAACACACCCAGTGCCAGCCGTTTTTCATATTTTTTGAGGTAGCCAGTGCCAGCGATTTTCATGTTTCGGTCCATGTTTCCCGTCGGACAAGTTAGTTGGCGACACACTTCCGGTTCCGGTTCCGGGTTGGTCCGTCCCTTATTTTGGTCCATTCTGAATGGAATATGCGGTCGCTGCTCGCTGCTGTTATCATTGGGATCGTATCAAACCAGCGACGGTAAGCGACGTAGAGAGACGTAGATCAACCTAAGAGGCATCGGTCATAACTATTTTTCATAATGATAACGCGCAACGTAGCTCTACTGCAAGGGCACGCAGACTGTTAAGGACAGGGTCTTCTCCGCCCCCCGTCGCCCATACCGTCTGGAACACCCTAACCCAGGGATTTGAGGACATTTTATCCCCACAGCAGGGCTTGACACTAACACTTGCCCGCTTGCCCGGGGCAAGTAAAAAAAAATGGTAGGGCAAGTGAAGACTGCTACCTGGTTGCCCAATCGGGCAAGTGTGCAACTTAGTGCACTATAACACAACACAAGATATATTTGTCTTGAAGGCAGTCATTGCACTCTGCCTCTGTGTCTTTCCCTGCTTTCTAGCTTTCCACAATTCCAGGCTGGATTTGGGAAACAAAACAGGCAAATTAACATACAACATCAAAATGACCATTAATCTTCTACATTCTCTAGTTTTGTAGACTTGGGGCTAATTAAGATGATTAATTTTAACTCTTGAGAGTGTAACAATGAAACCAAATGGACCCGCAAGGGTCCATTTGGTTTCATGTTTACGTTCTCAAGAGTTACATCTGGTTAAACTTAAATGCAAAATTTACAATATATTTTTTGGGGGCAAGTGACCATGAGCTGAGGGCAAGTAGAACATGACTTGCACTTGCCCAATGGTCCTCGGAGACCTTAGTGTCAACCCCTGCCCACAGACCCCAAAACTAAAGGTTTACATTTTGTTTTTGTCCACAATTCCAGGCTGGATTTGGGGAAACCAAACAGTCTAGCATACAGATCATAATGACCATTAATCTTCTACATTCTCTAATTGTGTAGACTTGGGATAATTCACAGGATGAATATTTTAACTCTTGAGAGTGTAAACATTTTTACACTCTCAAAGATTTACATCTTACATCAACTTCTTTGCCTTTTTAAGCTATCCTAAACCTTTTTCCAATAGTTAATCGTTTTCCTGCCATTCTCGCGGTGCTCGTTGATTTCCCGTTAGATTACGCACGCCGGTCACGACGACGGCTCGTATCACGACGAAATGTAGATTTGTGAACTATTAGTCCCAGCGCATCGTCTGATAATGATCCCGTTGCTGACTTTCATTTGGAACAGAATTGCCGCGACAACTTGTTTTGTTTGTCCCATTTGCACCCATTCAATCCAATGCATTCAAAAGCCTCTCCTCGGATTCCAGGGCTGGTTGTCGTTTGCGCACAGGTAGATCAACTAGGGCTAGACGTCACTTCCTGATTTTTGACCCGGAACTTTTGCTCAGATGGTCAGAGGACAGGTTAGTCAAGACACCAGAAATAAGCATGACGGCAACCCCCCCCCCCCCCCCCCCCCCCCCCGTTTAGGCGATCTGGGGCTTCAAAATAAGGGTTTTTACCGATTTCACTGGTTTGAGCCGTGGCATAGTGCAGAAAACCACGGACACGTGGTCACGGTCAATGTGTTAAAAACGTCCAGATTGGCATGTTGAACTGTTTGAAATAATGTAAAGCATTGGTGTACTGTACAGGTCCAGGATTCTACAATATGGGAGCTATAGCTAGGTCACTGAAGTTTTGTACAAAGTTTTTTCATCCTTCAAAACTGTTTTCAAAGTATGTTTTGTTTATATAAACTCTGCTGCAATTCAACAGCTCTGTGTGTGTGTGTGTGTGTGTGTGTGTGTGTGTGTGTGTGTGTGTGTGTGTGTGTGTGTGTGTGTGTGTGTGTGTGTGTGTGTGTGTGTGTGTGTGTGTGTGTGTGTGTGTGTGTGTGTGTGTTGGGGGGGGCATTAAGGTTTTTCAAATCTACGCTAATTAGTCTGCGGCCCCCACTTTAAGAGATATGCCAGGGACCCCCATTAGATTACGTTTTCTACAGTGCATACATTACTTGCTTCATACTTGCCCAAATGTGCATTCTAAAAAAAATATTTTTCATTGGCTGCATGGCAGCAAATCAGGTCTGGGGCCGTGCTCATTGGCTGCATGGCAGCGAATCAGGTCTGGGGCCTTGAGGTAGGCCCGAAAGCCTATACCACCAGGCCTGGGCCTGGGCCTACCAAATAATTATCCATAATAATTAAAACCAGTCATCAAGAGCTTCAACTCATGATGAACAAAGCCGGGGAGTACAGTAACATTTTTAATTGGGTGGTCAGGTGATTTCCGGACCTTTTGACTTGCAGGTTTTAATTATTCTGGGTAATTATTTGGTAAGCTCAGGCCCAGGGCTGGTGGTATAGGCTTTCGGCTTACCCCAAGGCCCCAGACCTGATTTGCTGCCATTCAGCCAATGAGAAGACTTACACCATACCTGCTACACCACAGCGATTGAGAATTGCACCCAATATCTGTCGTGTTTGACCCATTTATGACAGAATCGATATATCATAATAGCAACAATGAATTACCAGAAGTTATATTTATTCTATGCACATAGTTTTTTTTACAAGATTACTTTAGTTTATTTTACTCATTTAAGAGTCTCTAACTTTTGGTAGAGGCTTATATATTAATAACTGGTGGATATGATATTAATAACAAAATTGATGGTGGTTGTTATATAAATATAATATTATGAAATAATAAAAAATGCAAAGATTTTCTTGCCCCACTGATTCTTTATTAGTGAGAACTTTAAATCCACATTTCATTCACAATTCAAAAAAGATACAATATAATGCAATATAACTGTACAAATAAAAAAATAAGAGCTAACGCAATGGCATGGTGGTAACCATGGCAACGGATGGTGTTTCCTGTTTCCTGCATAAGGAAGCTGTGCATGGAGAGAGAGTGAGTTCAAAGTTCTTTTCTTTTATCCTAATCAAGTGAACCGAGAGCCCAAGAGCACTTAAAGTCAGCGGGAGCGGTTTGACGGGGGGGCTTGGTAGAGTGCATACTTGGTAGAGTGCATACTTGGTAGAGTGCATACTCAGTAGAGTGCATACTCGGTAGAGTGCATACTTGGTAGAGTGTATACTCGGTAGAGTGCATACTCGGTAGAGTGCATACTTGGTAGAGTGCATACTTGGTAGAGTGCATGCTTGGTAGAGTGTATGCTTGGTAGAGTGCATACTTGGTAGAGTGCATACTTGGTAGAGTGCATACTTGGTAGAGAGCATGCTTAGAGTGCATGCTTGGTAGAGTGTATGCTTGGTAGAGTGCATACTCGGTAGAGTGCATACTTGGTAGAGTGTATACTCGGTAGAGTGCATGCTTGGTAGAGTGCATACTTGGTAGAGTGCATGCTTGGTAGAGTGCATGCTTGGTAGAGTGCATACTTGGTAGAGAGCATGCTTAGAGTGCATGCTTGGTAGAGTGTATGCTTGGTAGAGTGTATGCTTGGTAGAGTGTATGCTTGGTAGAGAGCATGCTTGGTAGAGTGTATGCTTGGTAGAGAGCATGCTTGGTAGAGTGCATGCTTGGTAGTAGTGCTGTATAGTTGGGCTCGTTTTGGCCTTCGAGCGTTCGCCAGGAATTATAGGGCGAGCTTCAAACCTTCGCTAAAAAAAAGCAGCATGCTACCCCCCACACGCCCCCGTGCGCCTCTACCAACTATTAACATCGTGGATGTTGTCATCGGTAGCTAAGTTTTCTACTGCCCTGAGATGTGCCTGACATTAGTGAATACCTCATCATGACACCGCTGTCCTTTCTCTCCTTTCTGATGAGACAGATCCGACACAGCCACGGGTAACACGCTGTTTTGATTGCCAATAAATGCCGTCCGTCGGCTCGTTTAATTATTTGTTTGCCAAGATTAGACTACGTGTCTATTGTATATATAGTCTTAAATGCCTGCTTCTGCTGGCCAGTTAACCATAGAACCAATCTTACCAAAGGCTGGTTTAATTATTTGTTTGCCAAGATTAGACTATGTGATATTGTATATATAGTCTTAAGTGCCTGCTGCTGCTGGCCAGGCAACCATGAGACCAACTGAAGTCAGCGCGCAGCTCTATAGAGTACAGATGGAGTTGCGCAAACTCCGTTCACTTCCTAGAGCTAGTCTAATGGCGGATCGCCTACATAGACTTCTATTGAGAATGGGACACCTTCAGTGAAAACAATGCATTTCCAAATGCAGTAACAGCGCGTTTCACAGCGAGTTTCTGCGTCCTCAATGTCGCAGATCTACTAGATGGGGGGGAAAGTTAAATAAATAATAAATAAATGAATGCGAATGGTTCAGGATCATTAATATTCGTTCGCGTGGCGACCTTAACGAGCGAGTGGTTCAATTCCCGAGCTTCTGTATACAGCCTTACTTGGTAGAGTGTATACTCGGTAGAGTGCATACTTGGTAGAGTGCATGCTTGTGCGTAGCGGAGCGTGGTGATAACAATAGCCACTGTTTTGCATAACAGCCATGGCCATTATGCAAAACTCTCGTTATGAACACCGCCTGATTGTTATGCAAACTGTCCTGATTGATTGATAGATTGGTAAACTTCACACAGCCAGCATTTCAGGTGGGATCCATGATAAGGTTAGGTTAGGTTCTTTAGATTGTCCAGGTTAGCGAATTGAGAGGGCCAGAGGGGGCGCCTGGTGTCACGTTGAAAGCCTGAGGTCTTTAGAGATTTCCCCGTCCTCATTTGCTTTCTCAGCCCCAATAATGCAGTTTCAAGTTCATAAATTGCACCAGCATTGCAACGATTATTATGCAAAACCGCCTCTGTTGTTTTGCAAACTGTCCTGATTGATTGATAGATTGGTAAACTTCACACAGCCAGCATTTCAGGTGGGATCCATGATTAAAAAAAAGCCCACCATGTTACCGCTCCACTGCAGCTTTATTGATAACATGGGTATACATGTGTGTTGCAGGTTAGCGAATTGTCCAGGTTAGCCAGGTTAGCGAATTTAGATGGCCGCGGGCGCGCCGTCGGCAGTTTCCTGGTGCCCACGGCGTCCTGCCTCTCAGCGAAGGCCTCGGGCCGGTGGAGAATGTCGGTCACGTTGCCGTTGCAGTAGTCGAAGTCGCAGCAGTTGGGGCCGTCGATCCACATGGACAGAGTGATCAGAGGGCTGAAGTACGTCAGCCACAGATCACACGCACACACACACACACACACACACACACACACACACACACACACACAGTGAGACACACAGCCGTGAGCACGCTGGAGTCTCCCGTCAGGCACCAGCACTGCACAGGATCACACACACACACGCATTATCAAACTGCTATCAGCAGGGGCGGATGTAGCATGGCCCATTTGGGGGGGGGGAGAACATGTTGGAGGGGCAAGAGAAAATGGTATGGGGGCGGCTTCATCGCCCATACCATACCATCGATGAAGTCACCCCCATACCATTTTCGGTTACAGGACTTTTATTAGTCAAGTAAAGCATCAATAATAACATCAGTTGTTGTTGAAGTTGCAACAGACACGCAGCATGCATAAAGCTAAAGGTCTGACTCAGAGAGTTTTCTGTTTTCAATGATGAAATGCTGTTGGTTTAGTGGTGACACAGCTGTAGTTAATTAGTAGCAGTAGTAGTGGTTCTAATGTGTTACTCATGACATTAGTTATAAAGGTCTCTTACCTGCGTCACCATTTATGACATCACCTAAACCGGCCAATCTGAGTACCCCGACCAACCACGCCCCTCGAAAAAGCTCACTTTAAAACAAAAAATCATTTCATTCTATGAAAGCAGAATCATAGAACAGGAAACTGACCTTTTAATAATGCAATCAGCTTGAATCCATGCAGTTTCATCTTTGCATTTATCATGTTTTTGGGTCGGAAAAAACACAATCCCATCTTTAAAAAAAATATATATTTTTTATTTTAAATTTATAAACAGAACATTTATATGACAGAACTTGCCATGTTAAAGGGGACATACTTGCCTGATATTTTAAGTTAAAATAATGTTTATCTACAAGCTCTGCAGCTATCTTTAAGTATTTAGGCCTATTCAATTTAAAGTGTTTAGTCATGTATTTAATTTGAATAATTTATTCAAGTTAATGGTGTATTCATTTGAAATGTTTGACATTTATTCAATGTTATGACATTTACAATGTCGAGCTTAAGTCAATCATTTGTTTAAAATGCTGCCTTTAATTTAATTTAAAAGATATTTAATTAGGCAATTATTGTTAAAACACTTTAGTGTTTAGGAATACTTTGTTTAAGACACTCTGTTTAAAAACAAGTTGTTTAAAGATATGTTGTTTAAGACACTTTAATTATTTAAAAGATGGTTAAAAGTAATTTAATTTGAAATATAATGCTTAAATACAGTCCATTGTTGTTCATAAGAACAACAATGTGCTTTATTGCTTAAAGCAAGAATTGTTGATGAATTCATATTTAAAAAATAATTTGTTTTATCTAAAATACATTGGATTGTTTAATAATACATTTAATGTTTAAAAACAAGCGCTAAAAAGAAAACTAGTAAAGGAAACACATTCATTGGTTAATTGTTTAATAAATATCCTTGATTGTTTTGATTTTTTGGCAGTATTGTTAAAGGTATCGTGACATTAAAAACACGTTTTTGTTCATTTTTTGTGTTTTGGGGGGGTTCTTGACAACAATTACACCATAAAAAGTCGGTCTTTGAACATTCAGTGGTTTCTCCGTATTTTGTAGTTATGCTAATTAGTTTTAAAAACGGCTCGTCTGGTTGGGCACCGGATAGTTGCGTGTACATCACGGTAAACACCCACCCACAGCCGTGCTGTCTCCAGCCTCCACTGCTCTGCTCTCCGCCTCTCTACTCCGTTTGAGGGACGTGCACACATAGACCACGAAGGGAGCTCGAGCCTCTTTTACACCGACGGCTGTAAACAACTTGGATTACAGGCACTGCCCTAAACACTCTCTGCATGTCCCTGACGACACTGCCGAGATACCCGAACCAGCCAGGCAAACATAAATGTGGACTTTATACAAAAAAACAAAAAAAGTCGTATTAACCGACTGCTGAGAGAGAGAGAGAGAGAGAGAGAGAGAGAGAGAGAGAGAGAGAGAGAGAGAGAGAGAGAGAGAGAGGGAGAGAGAGAGAGAGAGAGGTTTGATTATTGTGTAAAATAATTCCCTTCTTCCACCTTTCACTCTGGGGCACGCTGCCGTTCGCAGCCTAGAGCAATCTAGTCTCAGCGTTGCGACATTGAGGGGTCAGAAACCGAACGCTTTGGCGCTGTTCATGCAACATGAGTAGGAACAGACTAGAGTTGGAAATAGGCCTACGATATTTTCAACAAGAGCAACATGCCAACTGTTGTCATGTTTATGTTGTAGCCTAGCTACTATTACTACAAAACGATCTAAAATAAAGGGTTTTACGACCATTAAAGCTGTCTCTGCCTACTTCAGGTCCAGGACTTGTCCCTATTTGCTGCCACCATTCTCAATAGAAGTTGATGTAGAAGAGCCTCCATTAGACTGGCCCCATGAAGTGAAAGGAGTTTGCACAACTCTATACCCTAAGTTCTGGCACAGCAGCCGGTCTCTGCCTGCCTCTCTGTCCCTGTCTCTGCTCGATCATTTTACTTTGATATAACCCGTAATTTGTGCGACATCGGCTAGGATTCTGTTTATATTATTGATTAGGCCTACTATTTACAAACAACTGATAGAAAGAGTATAGAGTTATATAGTTAGAATCAATGTATACAGCAGTTTTAAACCAATGGTCCGGGGACCACCAGTGCCCTGAAATCCAGCCTGGTATTGTGGGTCTGTGGGGTGAAAATGTCATCAAATGGTGGTCCATGGCTCAAACGCTGAATAAATAGTGGTCCCTGGTATCAAAATGGTTGAAAACCACTGTAATGCAGTACAGTTGAACTGCTGATCACCAAATATTTAGTCTCAAAGACAAGTCTATGGATTTGTTCGGGACACTAAAAATGAGGCAACCACAGTGTCAGTGGTCTAGTTAGTATTTCCTGTCTATTCAACCAAGATCAGCTATTTTTGTTATATGAATTGAAATCCTGAATTATTTTAGAATAATGACATCACAATGTTATCCCCTTTCCCCACTCAACATATCCCACACATGCAACACTTATTTCCCTCAAATGAACAGGTTGGACCTGGCCACCCTATCTAGGAGGCGGGGGAAGTTTGTTGGAGAGGAGGGGTAAAGGGGTGGGTGGGTGGCTCATGACAGTGATTGACAGAGAAGGAGTAAAGTACGACCCCAGTGGCCAAAAGAATGTGTTTTTTTTCCATGCCCCATTAGAATGTAAAAGAAAGGGACCAAAAACACATTAATTGAGTATTTTTTTCTATGAAAGCCTGTTAAACACATTTCGAGGGTCATCTCCAACATAATAAAATGATGTTACAAATAATGTCACGGTATTGTTAAATCCGTGCTTCTCTGGCTTTGAGCTTAACATCCTATTTGAACAATGAAAGTCAACAGTCAAATGAAATGAAAAGTTGGAAAAATAGTGTTGCATTGACTCTGGAGTTGTGTCCTATTTGTCATTTGGAGAAGGACAAGAGAGACTTAGCAGTTGAAACTGCAGACAGCCTCTGCTGAGGATAAATGGCTTCAGTTCTGAGGAAAGCTGTTAAAAGGGCTAAAGAGATGATGAAGACAACTGCCAAAGACTTCAAGCAGGAGAGGTCTTTGGTCGATCTCCAGGCTCTCATCCGCGCTGTGAGATGAGAGCCTGGATTCACGGTGCCCAAAGCCACTGACGGAAGTCAGGACTTCCGGGAGTTCCGGTTAGTTAACTTCCGCCGGAAGTTGCCATTAGTCACGATGCGGTTCTCCCGAAAATGAATACCCCACAGAAACATTTTATTTCTCCCTTTGTGCTCGCAAAGCTGTTGTAAATGTTTAAAAGATGAGATCTTTATAAAGAAAAAAAGTTGATTTTCATGGTATATCCCAGCAAGAACGTCACACCACAGAACCATTTTGATGTGCCTTTGAAGTTCTCAAAGAAGCAAGAAGGAAGGCTGAAGAGGCTTCAATAACTCAAAATTGCGGAGAAGGCTGACGAGCCAGACTGTGCATAGAAAAAGAAGGAAAGAAAGTCTGTCTCAACAAATACCACCAAAAAACAAGAGGTTGTTGGATGTGTTGTCTGTGGTGACGGTGGACATGACAACAAAATATTCTTCTCCTAAAAGTTCAAGGGACTAATGCTACCAGAGAAGACGCTACCTTAAAAAAAAGCTTGGAGCATGCAGGAAATGTCTTGGGTGCCATGAGGAGACTGCCTAAACTGCCAAAATGAAGACTGTAAAAAGGGCAGCAGTGCTGCAGTCCACCATTATTTCCTCTGCCCAAAAGAGGAATCCGAGCCAAGAGTTGGAGAGGAGAAAAGTAGAAAAGACAGCAACAAAGGCACACTAAGAGAGGAATTCTTGGCTGAGCTTTCCCCAGAAATGGCTGAACGAGGCAAAATGGTTTTAACAAAACCACAATCGCACTAAAAACCTCTCACCCGTCTGAGCTATCGCAAAATAATTGGTCTCTCCAAGTTTCCTGTCATCATGATGCTGATGCAATTTACTGCAAATGTTAGTCAGAAGATCGGGACCTTGATTGACCTAGCGTCTCATACAAACTATACAAACATCACCCGTAAGGCTGCTGAAAGACTGGGGTCGAGGTGAGAGGAGATGACCTTGGTTGTGCATGTGGTCGGTGAATTGGCCATGAAGGTGGATATTTCTGAGATATCTCCTCAAGGTCAGAGTCAAGACCCCTAGAGGAACTGAAAGAGAACTGTTCTGCTATGGTTTGCCAAGGTGCATTAAGTCATTCAACCAGAAATGCTGCATAAATTCTTCCCAGAAGTAAAGCTGGAAGAATAGGAGATTCCAGAAGAAGTTGTGCTCCTCATTCGACACCGAGAGGGAAGACTTGCTCCCAAAAGCGTAAAGATAATCAGAAACCTTGTCTTGTGCGAAAGTCAACTGGGGAAGACAATGAGTGGAGCACACCCGGATATGCATGAAGAAGTAGAAGTTGAAGCATATGTATCGAGAACTCACTTTGCTCTATCCACCAGAACAGCAGCAGTCGAATATCGAGAGATCTCAAGTCCGGTGAAAGAAGAGGTCCAGACCACATTCATACCAGTAACCATGACTTTCTTGAGTGGTGGCACAGGGACAGCATCAGAGCTCCAAGGTGTGGAGGATGCCGATGTGGGAACTACTATGGCCTGGTATGCTATGGGCTGAGATGGAGTCTGAAGAGGTGTGATTTCAGACTGCAGTGGAAGATAGGGAGTGAACCACTCAGGATCCTAGCAGCACTATTTTGAAGGTGCTGGAGATGAAGGCGTGGACGGGTCCCTCGGAGTCAGCTAGAGTGAGGGTTGGGAGTTTTGTGATGTGTGTCTGAGGTGGTCTGATGTGTCTAATGTGGCGTTTGAAATCAAGGTGGGTGTCAATTTTTACTCCCAAGTTGGTGACAGCTGGTAAGAGGAGTAGGTCTTGTACCGAGAAGGTGATGGAGGTTATTGGGGAGTTGTGAAGCTGTTGTGGTGTGCCAATTTGCATGGCAGTTTTTGAACTGTTTAGCTATAGAAAGTTGAGACCCATCCATGCCTGGATCAACCCCCGGCAGGTGGTGAGGGTGGGAAGAGGCGAAGCTGATGACGAGCAGTTTGATGGGGCGGTTGTGTGTGTGTGTGTGTGTGTGTGTGTGTGTGTGTGTGTGTGTGTGTGTGTGTTTTTCAGGTATAGTTGTGTTTGTCATCGGCATAGCAGTGGAAAGATATTCCATGCTTGGTGATGATATGGCAGTAGGTATAGTGTGAAGAGGGTGGGGCCAAGGACAGAACCCCTGGGGAAGCTGTAAGTGACTGCCTGGGTGTGTGATTTGGAACCTCCCAGCGAAACGGGTCAGAAAGGTAGGATTTAAACCAGTTTTACTCAGTATTAATGAGGCCAATGGTGGAGTGAAGGCATTTAATTGAGATGTCATGGTCGATAGTGTCAAATGCAGACGTGAGGTCCAGAGGAATGAGAAGGGATGGGGAGCCGGCGTCAACCGCCATTAGGAGGTCGTTTCTTACCCTAACCAGGGCAGCTTCTGTGCTGTGGGCAGAACGAAAGCCGGATTGAAATTTTACGCTAATGTTGTTGAGGTTGAGGTTATTTTGGAGTTGTGCAGCCACTACCTTTTCCAGTATTTTGGAGAGTAAGGGGAGGTTTGAAGGGCAACGAGGGAGGAAAGGCACAGGCGTTCTGAGAAAGGAACAAGGCCGTACTTTAATTAGAGGGAGGAAGACAACAAAGCCCTGGGCTTTGTTGTTGATGGCCCCTGACCATCGGCTACCAAGTGACAAGCTCTACATATTAACTACAGTTACCTTTTCCAAAAGGAAGAAGATGTAAGTTGGCAAAGATCTTCTCAAGGAGGAGGCGAAACCGAAAGACCAGAAGGGCTCTTTAAAGCAGCTGAGCTGTACGACCCAATTGGCCTAGCAGCACTGGTCTTCTTGTGAGAAAGAACACAGGGACCAACTACTCTCAGAAAGCTTCAGAGGTGAGGTGAAAGACGCCTCACACCAGCTGGCTAGATAACCCCTGGGGCATCACATTCTCTGACCGAAGTGACCAAACCTTTGGAGCTATGATGTACTTGCGGGGGAAACAAGTGATGGCATTGAAGTTCGATCAGATCTATGGGACAGTCTTTGCGGGCAGAATCAGAAAGTATGTGGTGTGGGGGCAGTCCAGAGAGACTGTTACCAAACCTTCTTTGCCAACTGAGTGGGTGAAATCTAAAAGACTTGACCAGTGCAAGACTGATGGTGGATCTGTGGAGATCTAAACATAGCTGACACCAATACAAGAGGAGGCACTCCTGAAGATTTAAAAGAAGATTCCACCTGGCAAAATGGAACATCAATTTTTAAAGTCTCTCTTCTGGCTGGATCAAAGATCTTGTTGAGATAAGAATATTCAGCAACCTGTCCAACTGGTGAGAGTTATTGCTGGGTCTGCCAAGCTGCCAGGCTGTGGCTAAAAAGGAAGTGCCAGGCACCAGGGCACTTGAATACCTCTTCCTCGCTGACCAAGAAGTTATACCAAAACAGTGGCCTTGTGGTTAGAGTGCACTGGAACTGGGAGGCTGGGGGTCCGATTACCAAAGCATGAACTGGGCTGACCTAGATATGAGTGAAGGCATAGTACTGTTTAGACAGAAGATCACTCTCGAAGATGAGGAAAGATGAGGAAATAACGCATGCTGCCAAACAAGCAAAGAAAATATGCTGTGGCATTGGAGATGAGGGACTGAGGCCACTGAATGCCAGTGGGCTCAGTGAAGATGAGAAGAAAAAAACTGTGGGATTTCTATGAATGTCAGTTAAAACTGGATGTTAATTTCCTTGTAAAATGACCTGTATGGCAAACCCAAAGGCCACCCGGACGTACTAGCAGAGTGAAGGAAATATGAAGCGCTGTCGGCAGGCGACAGAAGGTAAAAGAAAGGCAAAGAAAAGCCTCCAAAAGCAACCAGTGAGAGAAACAAAATCCCAGCGACGACTTCACATGGAGAGGTCATCCTGCTTCCCACCGAAGAACAGGAGGATGTGTGGAGGATTCTAGTGACCTCTCTGTGTTGAAGACACATGGAGCTGAGTCCCTGCTTTGCCTGTGGTGACAACTAGCATCAGCCAATAACTACATCTCCCAGAGTGCACCAGCAAGATGTTTGCCTGCGCCACATCCACAGATGGCGCCTCTAGGCTTGAAGCTGTGGGTTGTAGGTTGGTACTGCAGGCGGGTGGAATTCATGCACGAGCGTCCTGAGAGCACGCACGCTGGTTTGCTTTGTAAACACGGACAGGGCAGTTTGTGTTTAAGTTGTTTTCAAAAACTTTTTTTTTTTTTTTTTACAGATGATCCTTTAATTCTATTTTTTTTCTGATTGGGTTTTATTACTAGTTTTTCCTGCACCAACTTTCTTACCATATTTGTAGTAATAATTGCTGTTTTTAAACTTTCCTGCTTTGTGTGCTGTCATAAAGCACTTTGTGGTTTTGAAAGATCTGCCCCAGAATAAGCTTTTTAAAAAATGAAGTTTTCTATGATTAATACATTCATCAACAATCAATCAGATATCTGGTACATAGGTGCAGTAGGGTTAGGACTGACCTGTTGAGTTCATACACACTATCCTCCGTCCTCTGCAGAAGTTTAACCTGTGACATACCATGTCAAACGGTGAGAGGCAGGTGAAACACCGCAACGAGTTTTCCTCAAGAAAAATGGGGTTCTTAAGAGCTGAAATTAAAACAACAGAACAAATGTGAAAGTGGCAGTGTCAGCACACTACTGACATGTTGGAGAGAAAATATAGAGTAGAAAAAAATGCATTTTGGAGCGATGGAAATAGATTAAAATAGATTAGATTAGAATAGAATCTGAACAACATCCCATGGCCCCCTCCTAAGCTTATGTTGGGGTAGGGGACACAAGAAGAGGGGGTCCCGTACACTGCATAACAACGTTCTGGTCTAAACGACCAAGAAGAGGGGGTCCCGCACACTGCATAACAACGTTCTGGTCTAAACGACCTTCATCATGTATTACAATCAGAGATACCTGATGGAAGTCGACGGAACGTCGTTATTTCAATGATTCGTTTGCTGGTTCCTGCCACTGTTGGTGTGCTAGAGTTCTCAAACTCTGCCCGAACCCGACCAGGCCCGACCCGACCCGACATTTTAGGGTCGGGCTCGGGCCTAAAATGTATGTAGATCAGTAGGGCCGGGTCGGGCCTATAGGGCTCCTTAAAAAAAGCAATATATATTGAGTTATTTTATTATGATAAAAATAATAATTCTGTTCTGTCTGTGTATTTACCTCTTATAAAGATGGTGCTGATCGGTATTTTCACTTTTACTCAGTGTAGAGTGCTCAAATTCTACCTAAACCCGACCAGGCGCGACCTGCCCCGACATTGTAGGGCCGGGTTGGGCCTAAAAACTATGCTAATTGGTCGGGCCGGGCTTTGGGCCTGATCAGTTAGGGCCGGGCTTTGGGCCTGATCAGTTAGGGCCGGGCTTTGGGCCTGATCAGTTAGGGCCGGGCTTTGGGCCTGATCAGTTAGGGCCGGGCCTCAATTTTCAGGCCTGTTGAGAACTATGTGTCTCCTGTAGAGAGCTATGTGTGTCCCTGGTGGGTCACTCCTAGTCCTAACGCAATATATGTACCTCTAAACGTTTGGGGGTTACGGCCAGAAGTGTTGCAGCAGATCCCTGTTAACTGGCCTTTTCCTGGGACAACATCTGTGTGGGAAAACGGCATCTGTACGTTCATGGATAGAGAGAGATAGATAGAGATAGACAAAACTTTATTGTCATTGCCTACATGAAACGAAATTGCTTTCATGAAGCAACGCAGTTTAGTTTACGGCTTCACCACTGGCATACATATAATAAAAAAAATAACCATACAATGACAAATAACGAACCCAAGTGCAATCGATAAGTGTAAAAACAAAAAAAAAACAAGAAGCAAGCCAGACCAAGTCCGTTCAATACTGATATTACATAGAAGGTCCAGGGATAGGACTGAGTAAGCAGTCGGAGTAAGCAGCCTGACGGGCTGTTGATCAGTCTTTTAGTTCTAGCCTCACAGCCTGTGCGTAGAGGCTGTTGGTCCGTCTTTTAGTCATAGCGCAAATTGACCGCTATCTTCTACCAGAGGGCAGACGTTGGAAGAGAGGGTGCGCAGGCTGGAACCGGACTTTCATGATCTTGCGTACGGCAGCGGGAGGTGAAGACTGTGGAGGTCCCAATTATTCTACCTGCGGTCTTGACCACTCTATGGACGTTGTCAGGGGCGGATTGGCACATATTTTCCCACCGGGACAATTTTGCCTTTGCCAGGCCACCCTGGGGCAGCTGGTTAACTGTTTGAGAGCGTAAAAATGAAACCAAATGGACCCTTGCGGGTCCATTTGGTTTCATTTTGACACCCTCAAGAGTTAAAATATTCATCATGTGAATTAGCCCAACTTAGTCTATACAACTAGAGAATGTAGAAGATTAATGGTCATTTTGATCTGTATGTTCCAGGCGAGCATCTAGCGCATTCTAGTGCATTTTGGAAGTGACACTAGTGGCATCTTTGCAGTTGGCAACACTGCCTCCAGCAGTGTCCTGGCGCACAGGAGTGAACGGGAAGATGGCAACTCTCCTACTTGAAGGCTCTGGTGTAGGACACCTTTTCTTTTTTGAAGGATAGAAACAGTAGTTTGCCTGGCCTGGGCCTGGCGTCCTAGTGGCCTGCCCTGGACTTTTCAAAAAAAAATAAAAAAAAATAAAAAAAAACTGTCTAGGCCACTAGGTGGCGCAGGCCACTGGGAAAACTCCCTGTACTCCAGATGGCCAATCCGCCCCTGGACGGTGTCCTTGTCTGCCCTGGTGCAGCTGGAGAACCACACCAGTAACCCGTAGGTGAGCACAGTCTCAACCGCATAGTGGTAGAAGTCGGCCCATCTGAACTTCCTCAGAAAGAATAGGCGTTGTTGTGGCTTTCCTACAGCAGACACAGTGATGTTCATGGTGTCCATGGTGTTGGCTCCAGAGCCGTCCTTGGGGATGCACAGCTTGCGGTTGATCGTGGGACCCACCATCGCTACAGCCACCACCGTCTCTGTAACAAAAAAAAAGAGTCACATGTTCATGACATTGAAACCAGGGGTGTAGTGGAGGGGGGGGGGGGGGGGGGGGGGGGGGGCGTCCCCCGGCGTCCCCCGGCGTCCCCCCGGCGTCCCCCCCACTTCTTACATCTAAAATATTTTTGGGGCAAAAGTAGGCCGATGTTTTTTGTGTTGTCATTTGCTTTATGGATACAATTAGGCATTGTATATATATATTTTTTTATTTAATATTTTATCCCACAATTTTGTAACCCATTTTTTCACCCAGTGCCAATTCCTAATGTGATCCTGGGCTCTACACATCCTCCGCCAACCTGGGGAGGCAGCGGACTGGCCTCATGCTTCCTTCAATGCATGAGGAGTCCAAGCTGCCTTCTTTTCACCTGACAGGGGGGAGTTTCCCTGGTTGGACGTAGCGCGTGGAAGGAACACGTTATTCCAACCAGTTCCAGTCCCCTCCATCAAGCGCCCCGGCTGGCCAGGGGGAGGCAGTTTAGAGTCCAGGATTACAGCATGTTTTTGTGAGGGTATCTACCCTAGGGAACACGGGGGAGAACATGCAAACTCCACACAGAAAGGCCCTTTCGTCAACCCCCGCCTCGGGTATGGGCACTGATGACGCGGAGGAGCAGACACGCCGCCAGCACCCACAGCAGCGCCCCTAGCGGGAATCGAACCCAGGACCTTCTAGCTGTGAGGCGACAGCACTAACCACTGTTCCACCGTGCCCCAGGCATTGTAAACAATCTTTCTCAATATGCTATAAATGCAAGTGTGCATGTACGTGTCTTGAAGGGGAATTCAATTCATTTACACTAATTAGTAATTAGTGTTTCCTAGAAATGGAGGCCTGAACAAAATCATTAGGATGGTGAAATATGCTAGATGATGATGTCATCTTGATGACATCATCAAGATATGTTTCACGATGTTAATGAGTTTCCTTTTTTTTTCTGAGTGAGTGTACAAATGAGTGTACAAATGTGAACCAAATGGACCCGCTAGGGTCCATTTGGTTCACATTTGTACACTCTCAAATGGAAATGAAAATGGGTGGAATTGGGTGGAATTCCCCTTTAGGAGGCGTCCCCCCACTTCTAAAAGTGCCACTACAACACTGTTTGAAACAAAACATGACATGAATTAATCCTAGAGGTACATTATGGAGTATTAAAGAGTCTGTCTCAATGTGTCTTTGCTAGAGCTGTCAATCCATTAAAATGTTTGATCGCGTGATTCCTCGTAGTTAATATTTATATTAATCGCAATTTAATCGCATATTTTTATTTTTAAGTTAACTTAAATTAGTGTTTTTGCTAAATTATTCAATTATTTATTCTGCAGCAGAATAAATAATTACCAATGCAGATGTTTAACAATTATTCACCTGCACAACCAGAAATTTGGGGTTTAAATATTTTCATGTATTAATTAATGGGATATTTCACTAAAAAAAAAAGTCTTGGTCATTTAACATCTACGTAGGCTGTTGTGAATGCGCCGGATGTTTGTTAAGTTGTTTGCTTCAGTAATTACTTTATTGATATTCATCTTAGCTGCCATTTCATATCAATGAATATTACGCACTTCTGGTCATTTTGTGACCAGAAGTGCTTAATAGCGCTTTGATACCAGGGCCCACCATTTATTCAGCATTTGAGCCACAGAGCACCACCATTTGATGACATTTTAGCCCCACAGACCCTCAAAACGAAAGATTTATTTTGCTTTTGTCCACAATTTGTAAACGGTTCACGATTTTGGAAACAAAACAAGTCAAACATACAGGTCAAAATGACCATTAATCTTCTACAATCTCTAGTTTTGTAGACCCTTGTGGGTCCATTTGGCTTTCATTTTTACGCTCTCAAAGAGTTACATCTGGTTAAACAACTTTCCATCATTTAGCCTGGGGACCACCTGGGACGCTCTCTCAGGGACCACCACTGGTGGTCCCCGGACCAACTGTTGTTGAAAACCGAAGTATTAAAAAAGAACAATGAGAATGTCAAGTAATATAGTTCCCAAAATTAAGACCAATATGGTAATTATTGTTCCATTTACCTGCATAGAGGAGACTCCACAGCACACAGACACTGCAGATCAGCTTCATGTTGGATCAGAAACAAATGTGTGAGAGCGACTGAGCGCCGCCTTAAATACAGTCTAATGGGGTTTGTCCTGGCCACGGAACAATGCTACCTTAAATACAGTCTAATGGGGTTTGTCTTGGCTAGGGACCAAATGCTACACAATACCGTGTTTGAAGAAAGCCAAAGGCAACACATGGACAGTTTGTATGGACAATACAACTGGCAGATAGAAACAATGAAGAAGAACATTTCTTTGAATTTTTATTCCACGATTATGTAACCCATTTTGGGGAGGAGGTGTGGATGCAGATTTGGCATAGTACTCGGAAAAGGAGAAATGGACACATTAATAACGAGAAAACACACCAGAGCTTAAATATGAGTGATTCTATTTATGATATCATAAGGCTTGACAATGACTTACATCTCATGTATGGGAAAACGTCCCTATGTCAAAGCAACACAAAGACGTGGGTGAAACTGGTTAACTTATACCCAACCAGAAGCCAACCCCCATGGTAACAGGAGGTGACAATCCAGCTTTAGACACAGTCAACAAATGGTCACAAAATAACCCCCATTCCTAACAGGAATGGAACAAATATACCCAACTGAAATAACAAACACTACTAGGGACGTTTTAAAATGTTTATCAGCAAATTTCCACAACAGAGGCAGCGGACTGGCCTCATGCTTCCTTCAATGCATGAGGAGTCCAAGCTGCCTTCCTATTGGGAATCGAACCCAGGACCTTCTAGCTGTAAGGCGACGGCACTAACCAACCGACTCAATTGGCTGATTTTAGTTGCTTTTTTTTTTTTTTTTTTTTTTTCATCAATCAGCCCAATGAATTAATAAGTCCAGTTAATCAGTCTGCAGATACATGTACTGTATTTCTCAGAATAGACGAATTATATGATGCCGGAGGCTAACCACTGAGACACAGCGTAGCCTATTTTCTGGGAGTTAAAATGCGTTAAGGATGTCCTAAAACAGGGGTTTTCAACCTTTTTCATCTCAGGGACCACCGTTTATTCAGGATTTGAGCCACAGACCACCATTTGAGGATATTTTAGCCCCACAGACCCCAAATCCAAAGATTTATTTTGCTTTTGTCCACAATTCCAGGCTGGATTTGGGAAACAAAACAAGCAAAACATACATTCCAAAAATTCAGATGATGAATATTTTAACTCTTGAGAGTGTGAAAATGTGTGTGTGTGTGTGTGTGTGTGTGTGTGTGTGTGTGTGTGTGTGTGTGTGTGTGTGTGTGTGTGTGTGTGTGTGTGTGTGTGTGTGTGTGTGTGTGTGTGTGTTGAGAAATGTCTGGTGGTGATTCTCCCTCCAAAACCAATGGTAGGATGGAATGCACACTTTGACCAGACTGAGGACTCATTCAAACAAAGGCAGGGGCGGATGTAACATTTCCGAATTGGGGGGGGGGGGGGGGGGGGGGGGGCAGTAGGAAATGGTATGAGGGCGGCTTCATCACCCGTGTCCATTTTCAGTTCCAGGACTTTTATTAGTCAAGTAAAGCATCAATAATTACATCAGTTGTTGTTGAAGTTGCAACAGACACGCAGCATGCATAAAGCTAAAGGTCTGACTCAGAGAGTTTTCTGTTTTCAATGATGAAATGCTGTTGGTTTAGTGGTGACACAGCTGTAGTTAGTTATTAGCAGTAGTAGTGTTTCACATAATTTTAAATATAAGCACTTTTATTTGAAATATCTTGGGTTGTTTTGCATGCCATCGTGTTTGGTGGGGCAGTCAGGGCATTCAGGGGGGCACTCCCCCCCCCCCCCCGGGGGCACCCCCCCCCCCCCCCCCCCCCCCCCCCCCCCCCCCCCCCCCCCCCCCCCCCCCCCCCCCCCCCCCCCCCCCCATGCCTAGATCTGCCCCTGGCGTGTGTGTGTATTGAGAAACTGTCTGATGGGGATTCTCTTTCCAAAATCAATGGTAGGATGGAATGCACACTTTGACCAGACTGAGAACTCATTCAAACAATGAAAACATTACATTGCAACACCTGGAAGCTGCAGTGTCTGACGCAGCCTACCAGGAAGAAGGCTTCCATGTACACTCCATGAGTTCACACTGCCTGAGTGTACGGGGAAACACTCTTTTAAAACACACACCCTCTTTTAAACAGCGCTACAGTGATCATGAACGGGTCAATGGGTTTGCTGCCATTTGCAGATTTCTGAAAAAACTTGAGAAACTCTGAGAAAAAGAACAAATAAAGGTCTCACCATGTTATCTTTGTATACATACAGTAAATTTTGATTCAACGAACAACGGTGACTACGCACGGCCTTTACACCAGCCCTCAATAAACCCCGCTCTCAATTATTGCAAAAAAGCAACAAAAAAAGAGAAGAAATTCTCTGTTACGTGTGTCACCACTTATTCTGCCATACGTGTGCAAACCTCCGGCACCAGCCTGCGCCACGCCCTCGTGATTTATCCTCTGTCTTTATCATAGCTGAACAGCAGGAGGAGGTTAATGGAAGTCCTAACAAGCAACAACATGTTGTTGTTGTTCTTCGGTGATAACCAATACAGACTAAATCTATTGATAATGGCTGGTATTCTCAAACAGATATGGCGAAGCCAGGTATGGTGTTAGTCTATGGTGTAATGCTCATACAGCGTTGTCAACATTATTCACATCCTGTCCTAGACAATATAAAACATATAGCAGGGGTTGACACTAAGGTATCCGAGGCATTTGCCCATCGGGCAAGTGCAAGTCGGGTTCTACTTGCCCTCAGGTCATGGTCACTTGCCCCCCAGGTTCCAGGTGGTCCCCAGTTAAGTTGGTTAACCAGATGTAACTCTTGAGAACGTAAAAATGAAACCAAATGGACCCTTGCGGGTCCATTTGGTTTAATTTTTACACTCTCAAGAGTTAAAATTCATCATCTTAATTAGCCCAGGTCTACACTGTAGAAGATTAATAGTCATTTTGATGTGTTAATTTGCCTGTTTTGTTTCCCAAATCCAGCCTGGAATTGTGGATATCTAGAAAGCAGGGAAAGACACAGAGGCAGAGTGCAATGACTGCCTTCAAGACAAATTTATCTTGTGTTGTGTTATAGTGCACTACTGTAAGTTGCACACTTGCCCGATCGGGCAACCAGGTAGCAGTCTTCACTTGCCCCACCATTTTTTTTACGGGCAAGTGTTAGGGTCAAGCCCTGTTATACTATCTCTGTCCCTCCAATGTCTTGTGTTAATTTATCTTCAGTCGTAGTTACAGACAATATATGTCGTGTTTGACCCCTTTATGACAGAATTATAATGGAAAAACAATGAATATATCATAATAATAATATCATTACAATGAATTAGCAGAAGTTGTATTTATAAATTCATTATATATATATATATATATATATATATATATATATATATATATATATATATATATATATATATATATATATATATATATATATATATATATATATATATATATATATATATATATACAGGGCTGCACATAACTATTTCGGTCCAGTACTCAGAGGAGCACCTGTGGGATGTTACTTGGTGCTCCAAAAATGTGGTGACTATCGCCGGGCCCTGGGACCCCTTTTTTCCACTCCGTACAGCCCAATCAATGTGTACATTGATTGGTATTACAGTACAGGGCGATAGTTTGGGCGTTACAATAGTGGCGAGCCTAGTAGTACCTGCATTCTACATCCATGAAAAATACTAGAAGTATTTTAGACTTTAGTTAGACTGGCCCAGTCAGCCAGTCATTATGAGCCCAGCTGTGTGGTGCTCAAAGGAGCTTTCCACCCCTGGATTGACAGCTCATTGTATGATTTTTGGTGCTCCTGAGCACCGGAGCACCACTTATCTATATATATATACAGTATATATATATATATATATATATATATATATATATATATATATATATATATATATATATATATATATATATATATATATATATATATATATATATATATATATACTGTATATATATATATATAGTAAATGTATACATTTACCATGAAGTGACATCTCTACCTTTTGGCAGAGGCGTATGTATCTGGTGGGTATGATATTTAAAAAACAACATTGGTAGTTATTGTGTAAAGAAATACAAAAAAAATGCAAAGTTTTTTTCCCCCACTGCTTTATTGGTGAGAACTTTAAATCTACATTTCATTCACAATTCAAAAAAGATACATGATGCAACAATATAACTGTACAAATAAAATAAGAGCTAACAAAATGGCATGGTGGTTACCATGGCAACGGATTCTGCTTCCTGCATGGAGTGTTTTTTTGTTTTTGTTGTTTTTGTTTTTTTTTTTTCTCATTCTAATCAAGGGAACTTGATTCAGCTAGAGCAGTGGTTTTCAACCAGTGGTCCTTGAGAGGGTTCCAGGTCGTCCTCGGGCTGAATGATGGAAAGTTGGTTAAAGGTAGGGGAAGTGATTTCACTTTTGTCAGATATCACCCAATTTTTTTTTTTTTTTGTGTGTGTTAAAATGCTCTATTATAAGGTGTGGAAACCATATATGGAGTTTCCCCCTCCCCCACGTTAGCAGAGGAGCTAATAAAAGTTCCCCCAGGTCACCACCAATTCTCCTCCAATCAGGAGCGAGCAGCAGGTTCACATAGTGTAGCTACTCTTGAGCGCCCCTAGTGCACCAGGCTGGTACTACACCATGAATTTCAAATCACTTCCCCTACCTTTAACCAGATGTGAGTCTACACAACTAGAGAATATAGAAGATTAATGGTCATTTTTATATATTTCCTTCCAGACAAGCATCTAGCGCATTCTAGTGCATTTTGGAAGTGCCACTAGTGCATTTTGGATTTTGGCAGTTGGCAACACTGACTGGAGGATGAAAATAAAAATAACGCAAATACGCATCCATGTTGGAGCACATGAAAGAACCTCACCTACTCCAACATTTTATTGATGACGAATCTTCATCTTAATTCGCTCCAAACGTTGACCATTAAGTGACACGTTGGAACACAGGTGTCTGTGTGGATTATTTCTTTCTCCTTCTCCTCCTCCTCCTCTTCCTTCTTCTTCTTCTAAAATAACTGAGAAAACAATGAGCAAAATGTTGTTGAGAAAAAATTCATTTTTGTGTCCTGTTAAAAGTCCATACAAAATCGAATATTTGAATTACTCACTGAAAACAAAAGAATGTGTTGATAACAATAGCAACACAGCCGACCCTTTTCCCTACTAAAGCTAACAACCCCTAACCCTAAACATAATCTCAATAAAACCTATGCCTAAAATCTAAACCCCCTAACCCTAAACATAACCTCAGTAAAACCTAAGCCTATGCCTAAATCTAACCCTTACCCCTAAACGCAATCTCAGTGAAATCTATGCCTAAACCTAACCTTAAACCTTGACCGATATGCAAACCGTTGCGGTTTGCAACGGCTTGCATAACGGTAAACGGGTGTCTGTTATGCAAAACGGCCGAGGATTGCTTTTGCCCTGCCTGCCCCTGATTGATTGATTGATTGATTGATTGATTGATTGATTGATTGGTAAACTTCACACAGCCAGCATTTCAGATAGGATCCGTGATGAAAATGCCCACCATGTTACCGCTCCACGGCAGCTTCATTGATAAAGCGTCAGCATGTAGCTCAGCAGCAGCGTCAGAGGTAGGACCAGGCTGAGGGTGAGGGGGCGCGTCACCCCGGTGCCAACGGACAGGTGGAGCGGCGAGGCGGCGGTGGCGGCGGAGCGGAGGACGGGAGAGAGCCGCGGGCGCGCCGCCGCCGGGGGTTTCCTGGTGCCCACGGCGTCCTGCCTCTCGGCGAAGGCCTCGGGCCGGTGGAGAATGGCCGACACGTTGCCGTTGCAGTAGTCGAAGTCGCAGCAGTTGGGGCCGTCGATCCACATGGACAGAGTGATCAGAGGGCTGAAGTACGTCAGCCACAGGTTCCTGCCCTCGCACCAGGACCGAGACACACAGCCGTGAGCACGCTGGAGTCTCCCGTCAGGCACCAGCACTGCACCAGGATCACACACACACACACACGCGTGCATTATCAAACTGCCGGAGAATACAGTGCTGTGATTGGCTAAAACGCAGCCTCACCCAGCCTAGTGTACTGTAGGAAGAGAGTAGCGACACACTTTGATCTCGCATCTCGTGCTGGATGGAGCTCTGCAAGTTCTAAACAGAGGCCTGCATAGTTAACCACTGCATCACACCGGTGCCATGTCATTATTCCAACCGCCCATTGTTTCGATTTCTCTAACCGTGTCTCTAGCCCTCACTTCAACATAACCGCAAGCAGGTCACTGTGTGGACACAGGGGCTTAAAACAAGGCGGCCAACCGGCCACGCTGATAGTGGATTCCCAGTGCATGAAACAGCCTGTTTTCTTAATATAAACAAATGAAAAGTCAGGCTGACATGCTGACACCCGTGATCATGTTGACGCCTGTGGCTTTCAAGCCGCATAACATCCTCGAAAAGTTGCGAAAATGGCCACGTATGTCATTGATAGGGTGATTTAACATATTCTAATGTTGTAAAAAATGGACGTGGCCTGATGCAATAGAAAATCGTGCTGCAAGCCCCATCATATGGCTTGACGAAAATCGGCACACACGTGTGTCGTGTCTGTACTTACAAAAAAAGTCTCTTGGGGGCATGTCCGAAAACCGAACAGGAAGTCTGTTATTTCAAAATAATTGTCGCGTTTTGGTGCAATTCATGCCATTTCCTCATGTGTCATTTTGGTGAACTCCTCTGAGCAGGAAGTTCCGTTCCGACAAAAAACGCTCAGCACGCAGAAAAGACCTTAACGTTGGGAGTTTCCGTAAATCCCTCCTCACTATGCGTCACATGATGCTTTTCAGCCAATAGCCGTCTTTCTTCAGCCATAGCATTGGAGTCAACAGGGAGTGTCGCTACTCTCTCCTATTCCAATATCCATGATGGCTATGCAATGTAATCCATTGTTATTGATGTTGCACTGTGTGAATAGAGAATTTTCTCTGACTCTCTCTCTCTCTCTCTCTCTCTCTCTCTCTCTCTCAATCAGACAACTAACAGCCAATAACCAGATCAACTCGGCAGAGTGCAAACTTGAGTGTTGCGCACAAGTAGACCATGGCCTACTTGTGCGTGAGTGGAGCCAGGTAATACTCATGACATTATTTATAAAGGTCTCTTACCTACGTCACCATTTATGACATCACCTAAACCGGCCAATCGGAGTACCCCGACCGACCACGCCCCCCGACCAACCACGCTCCTGAAAAAGCTGCTGGTGGAGACTTTTTAAAACACAAGTCAAACTCGAGGCCCGCGGGCCAAATCAGGCCCGCAAATAAATGTTCTTTGTACTACATGGGATGATATTTAATTATTACTATTAGAACTGGCCATCTGGTATATTGTACACACCATGTGTGAGAAAGTAAAAGTAATTGTTTTACTTTCTCAACTCGGTTGATTTCCTTTCATTTTATTCTATGAAAGCAGAGCTTGGTGAGGATCATGGAACAGGAAACTGAGCTTAAATCAGTTTGAATGCATGCAGTTTCATCTTTGCATTTCTCTTGTTCATGATTTTTTTAAGGAAAATTATTTTTGTTGTTTTCCTGGGATGTCCTTATAAACCAATCCAGACAGTCCGGAGGGTCTGGCCCTCGACTTGTACCAATTGTTCTGTTTTGGCCCATCGTGGGTTTGAGTTTGACATCCCTGCTTTAAAACAAACCAGTGCAAGATCAAGTGGACTCTACTCCAGAGTTGTGGTTATTGTTTTATTCTGTTATATTTGCATTATTGCTTAATATTTAAAGCCTAGCTAATATGTTTTAGTTTTAATTTACTGCTGCAGTTTGGATTGGCAAATGGATCATTGAACACAAAGTGGTATTGCTTTGTTTGTTTTGAGTCTGATGTTTTGAGGTCTAGAAAGGTCAATTAAGACATTAATTAATGCTTTAAATTTTACTTGCGAAATAATTTATTTAAAAGGCTACTAAAAGTTGAACATTAATACAATATAAAGGTTTAAGGTTTGATCTGATGTGCTGTACAAGCTTAGTTACTTTCCTTTTAATTATTGCATTTAATGACTGGATGTTCTCTTAAATCATTTATTAGATTAAAGGTTTAATTAAAAATGGAGTACAGCGATTTTTGTCTCTTCACCGTTTTCCAGGTTTCAGTACTTCAGTAGACCTCCTGGGATCGTTTTTATGTGCAATGGTGTAATAACTTTCATTGAGGGTTTCTTCCTGGGGGCGGGGCCATTGGCAGTGACACTGACCAATGGAGTCGACACAAATAGTGTGACGTATCAATATCACACGTGCTAAAACTCCACCGCCTTTTTTTACATATTTTATTAAATAAGACAGCCTTTGTGGGCGGAGCTGCCACATTCACGCATGTGTTACGTTTGATCATGGCGGCGGCTTCAAACGACACATTACCAATACCAGCTGATGGAGAATTAAAGTAATAGTATTACTTAATGCTTTATTTCTCACAGGGGTTGACACTAAGGTCTCCGATGCACTTGCCCATCGGGCAAGTGCAAGTCAGGTTCTACTTGCCCTCAGGTCATGGTCACTTGCCCCCCAAAAATATATTGTAAATTTTGCATTTAAGTTTACTTCCTACTTGGGTGCTTTAAACAAGGCTGACCATAAGTCCGTATTTCCCAGGACATGTCCGTATTTCACGTCCTGTCCTGGGTGTCCCGGTTTATTTTTAGAAAATGAGGAAATGTCCCGGTTTTTGTCAAATTACTTTCATTCATTTCCTTTCCGACACGTCTTTGCTTACATCGGACCAGTAAATCGACAGGCACTAGGACACTGCGCACAATGACGTCAGCCCTGAGCAGAGTCAGTGCAGGCAGCCTTCGTCAATCAGTTAGTAGACACTAGACAGCGTGGTTGTCAGTCTCCACGACCATGCCCAAGCGCAAGTGCACGTTTAGGCGTATTTAATTTAAATTGTTCAGTCATTTATTTAATTTGAATAATTAATTAAAATTAATTGTGTATTCACTTGAAATATTTTAAATTTAAAGAGGGGGTGCAGTGACTTTTGTATTTTTTCCAATTTTGTACATGTTCCTTTCCAGTCAAACGTGCCAATGAAAAAAAAATGCAATATAGTGACATCACGTGTTCAGCCCCTCCCCTAACCCTTCTCCCTTTAGCATGCAACTAAAGCTGTGGGTGTGGCTTCAGTTCCACCCATCACCACCCACCATTCAAACCAGGCATACTTAATGAACTGGTTGAGTGGAATCATAAAAATGACAGTTTAACAAACACTGTACACTTTAAAAAAAAAAATCTTACTCTTCATATAACAATAATAGGTACCTGATGATCATGTTTTAGGGTAGAAAAAAATCATGGCACTCTATCTTTAAAATGTTGACCTTAAGTCAATCATGAGTTTAAAATGCTGGCTTCAAGTTAATTTAAATATATTTAATTAGGCAATTATTGTTAAACGCTGTAGTGTTTAACAATACAATTTAGTTTAGGAATACTTAAAACAAGTTGTTTAAAGATATTTTGTTTAAGCCACTTTAATTCGTTTAAATATGGTTAAAAGTGATTTAATTTAAATGCAATGCTTAAATACAGTTCATTGTTGTTAACTATACTTTATTGCTTAAAGCAAGAATTGTTGATAAATTCATGCTTAAAGGGATTTGTTTTATTCAAAATACATTTGGTTGTTTAATAATACATTTAGGGCTTTTGTTACATGCTAAACCCTTTATCCCAAACCCCTTATTACTTTTTTACTATTTTGAAAAACCTTTTTCAATAGTTCAACGTGACAATCTATTCACACGTTTTGAGCTTGTAGACTGGCCACTTGAACTATTGAAAAATTGTTTTTTAAATAATTTAAAAAGGCAAAGAAGTTAAGGGATAAAGGGTTTAGCGGTGACAAAAATCTAGGCCTTAATGTTTAAAAACAAGTGTTAAAATGAAAACTAGTTAAAAAGGAAACAAATTTCAGTGCTTCTCTGGCAGTCAAATGAAATGAAAAGTTGGAGAAAAAATAGTGTTGCATTGACTCTGGAGTTGTGCCGTCTGTGTCATTTGGAGAAGGACAAGAGTGACTTAACAGTTGTTAAACAACTGCAGACAGGCTCTACTGAGGATAAATGGCTTCAGTCCAGAGGAAAGCTGTTGTTAAAAAGGATAAAATGGCTAAAGAGATGAAGACAACTGCCAAAGACCTCGAGCAGGAGAGGACCATGTCAAAAAGCCTCTTCACCAGACAAGCAGACTATTGCTTAACTTGCACCCGCAAGTTAAACGATAGGATTACAGGGTTGTCCTGGAGACTGCAGTCAAATAAAGGAAGCAGAGCTCGATGAGCAGCAAGAGGCCGACCTTGAAAACACACTGTCCATATAATCCTATGGGCAAATTATGAACTTCAAACTACGATTAATGGGGCTGAGCAAGCAAATGATGACGGGAAAATCTCTAAAGTCCTCAGGCTTTCAACGTGCACCACTGTAAATGAAATGTTCAGAGTTCTGGAGAACAGATATGGAAGCAAATCAAGTATCACCGTTGAAATGAGGAGCTTGATAAAATACCACGTAAAGGGGCAACAGCCAAGAAAGGTCATTGACCTAATGCATACTGTGGAGAAGGCTCTAGTAGGTTCCCCAAGCAAGTTCCCCAAGAAGGCTCTAGCAGGTTCCCCAGAGTCCCAATAGTTGGAGAACTCTAGGGCCAACACTCTAGTGATCCAATCGATCGCAAGCACGTTGCCTGACTTTATAAAGAGAGACTGGTTGATTTTCATCGTATATCCCAGCAACAACCCACACAACAGAACCATTTTGATATGCCCTTAAAGTTCTTAAAGTACAGAGAGGAAGAAGGAAAAAGTCTGCCTCAACAAATTCCACCAAGAAACAAAGAGGGTGATGGATGTGTTGTCTGTGGCGACGGTGGACATGACAACAAAATATTCTTCTCCTAAAAGTTCAAGGGACTAAAGCTACCAGCTAAAAAGTTTGAAACATGCAGGAAATGTCTTGGGTGCCATGAGGAGACTGCCTACTGAGACACTTTTCTATGCAGACTGTAAAAAGTGCGGCAGTGCTGCAAGCCATTATTTCCTGTGCCTAGAAGAGACCCGGCTTCAAATCCCGGGCGTTACATTGGTGCCGTGACCCGGATTGTGTTTCCCCGTGGAAGGAGGTCAAAAGGGAGGTGAGTGTAGCAGGTGGCTATACAGCCTCTGTCGTGATGCCCCCCAAAGTCTAGTATCTAGCATTTCTGAGATATCTCCTGAAGGTCAGAATCAAGACCCCTAGAGGGTCTTGATTCTGACCTTCAGGAGACAAACCATAGCATGAATTGTTCTGCTATGGTTTGTCAAGGTGCATTAAGTCATTCAACCAGAAACACTGCATAAATTCTTCCCAGAAGTAAAGTTAGAAGAATAGGAGATTCCAGAAGAAGCTGAACTCCTCATTCGACACAGAGAAGGAAGGCTTGCTTCCCAATGAGTAAAGATCATCAGAAACCTTGTCTTGTGTGAAAGTCCACTGGGGAAGACAGTGAGTGGAGCACACCCCGATCTGCATGAAGAAGTGGAAGTTGAAACATATATATCGAGAACTCACTTTGCTCTCTCCACAAGAACAACAGGGGTCAAATATTGGGAGCTCTCAAGTCCGGTGAAAGAAGATGCCCAGGGCACATTCACAGATGCCAGTAACCATGACTTTCTTGAGTGGTGGCACAGGGACAGCATCAGAGCTCCAAGGTGTGGAGGATGCTGATTTGGGAACTGTTCACCAGGAGGAAAGAGAATGACCCTGGCAGAGAAGAGGGAGTATGAGATTATGGCAATGCATTAGACATCAGTAAGTCACTGCTATCTAAGTCTAATGAGGTGCTAGCTAAACTACCGGGGAGGGTACTGCAAGTACTACGTGTTGGTATGTACTACAAGTGGGCTGAGATGGAGTATGAAGAGGTGTGTTTTCAGACTGCAGAACGATAGGGAGTGAGTCTGCGGTTCTGATTGCAGTGAGAAGTGTATTCCATAGTTTTGGAGCCAGGAGGGAGAAGACCTTGGGACAAGTAGAGTGTTGGCCAGGCGTTTTTAGCTGGGGTACTGCCAGCTTCCCTGTGTCGGCTGATCAGAGTGCACAGGCTTGCACGGTTTTATGAGTCCACACTAGAGTTCTCAAACGCTGCCCGAACCCGACCAGGACCAAACCCGAACAGGCCCGACCCGACATTTAGGGCCGGGTAGGGCCGAAAATCTATCCTAATCAATAGGGCCGGGTAGGGCCTAGGGCCGCATGAAAACATAATATATATTGAATTATTTTAATATAGTAAGAATAATAGTTATTTTCTGTATTTACCTATTATGAAGATGGTGCTGATTGCCATTTCAATTTTAATCTGTGGTGAATTCTCAAATTTTGCCCAAACCCAACAGTTTAGGGCCGGGTAGGGCCTAAAATGTATTCCATTTAGTAGGGCCGGGTAGGGCCTGAACTGTTAGGGCCGGGTAGGGCCGGGCCTTAATTTTCAGGCCCGTTGAGTTGTTTAGTCCACACTGGAATGCAAAATATCCTTGGACTGTAGATCCTGGCTCTCTCTCCATCAACAAAATTGCAGTCCAAGCTTCCTTGAGAATGGAAAAGGAACTGAGCGAAGAGCCAGACCAATTACAGTCGTTCTAAGATTCAGAGAAGTTGTCCATGCAGCTCTAGGAGACATAAAGAAGATCTACAACTCTATGTGGCTGGAGCAGTGTGAGATGCATCTGCACAGATTCCTCGGGAGAGACAGCCCCGAAGAGGAGATCAGTAAATACCAATCAACCAGAGTCAACATCAGAGACAAACCTGAAGAAGAAGAAGACGATGTGGATGACCTCTTGACCTCTAGCAATGATCTGGACAGACTTGGCCAAATCACTGCAAAAGTTGAAGAGATTTTGGAAGCTTGCGGTTCCTTCCTCAAGCCATGGGTCCGATCAGGACAAAGTGAGAGGAAAGGCACAGACATCCTGAGAAAGGAACAAGGCATCGGCTACCAAGCGACAAAAGGAAGAAGATGAGAGTTGGCAAGATCTTCCAGGAAGAGGTGAGAACCGAATGACCTAACCCACCAGAAGGGTTCTTTACACCAAGTAGCTGGACTGTAAGACCCAATTGGCCAAGGAGCACCGATCAAACAGAAGGGAGCTATTCTCAGAGAAGGAACCATACAGCTTTTTGAGAAATATGTGCGTCTTGGCTAGGTGAAATTCTACAGAAGCCTCACACCACCCAGCTACTGTAGGTATAACCCCTGGGGCATCACATTCTCTGACCGAAGTGACAAAACCTGTGCTGTGATGTACTTGCGGTGATTAACAAGTGATGGCATTGAAGTTCGGTTTGTGGAATCTAAAGCCAAGTTGACGCCCCTGGACCAAAAGGGAGAAGCTGTAAAGGTTTAAATCTGTCTTTGTAGCCAGAATTGTAAAGTATGTGGAGAAGCATGGAGGTTTTTCCTGGGGCAGTTAACAGAGACTGTTATGGGTACCAAACCTTCTTTGCCAACCGAGTGGGTGAAATCCAAAAGAATTGACCAGTGCAAGACTGAGTGTCTATCTGCTTGAGAACAAGCCACACGAGGGCGCCATGGGCGCACACTTACCAGCATGAACTGGACTGACCCAGATATGAGTGAGGCCACAGCACTGTTTAGACAGAAGATCACTCTCTACCTAGAAGATGAGGAAATAACAAATGTTGCCAAACAAGCAAAGAAAATATGCTGTGGCATTGGAGATGAGGGACTGAAGCGACTGAATGCCAATGGGCCCAGTGAAGATGACAAGAAAAAAAAACTGCAAAACTGTGGGATTTCTGTGGGATTTCTATGAAATGAAATGTTAAAACTGAATGTTAATTTCAGAATCTATAGGCTCCCCTTAATGCAATGCAGACAGAAAACAGAGGAGAGCATTGATGACTTTTGTGACTAGAGCCAGAACATTATCCCAGAAATACCAGTTTACTGATGAGGAGCTTAATGGACATCTAATTGAGCTCATCATTGCCAGCATGCCTCCTGATGCCTTGAGAAAAACCCTGTCGGCAGGCAATTAACTACTGCACCAACTTTGCATGTCACATAATGAGAGAATCCATTCCGTGGACAGAGGGGGGATGTGCCAGAATTGTGGCAGGCCATTGTGCTCTGCCTGCGGTACGAGAGGCCACTTGGCGAAGTGCAGGAAAAAACAAGCAGGAAAAGCAAGCGACCAGAGGAGTAAATCTCCCCCACCACTAGTGTTGTAGTGAAGACCACCTACGTAAATCAAGACCAAGACAAGTCCAAGACCAAAACGAGAGTGGGGGGGTCGAAATCGAGACGAGCATAGCACCTATGGGGCCCAAGACCAAGACCTAGAGAGGTAGAGGCCAAATGAAGAGAGGGGTGAGTATCAGTCGCAGTTCTACTCAATCACCATCAGTGGGAAATGCATGTACAGCATAGAGAGCAAGCCGCCCAGAGAGGAGGCAGACACAACGCTGAAGGTGAGGCCACCAGACCGTCCAGGCCGTGAGGGCACACACTCCACCTAAAAAATAAACACAGGAGCATCCGGTAAAAACACTCTCATTACGCACCTTCAAGCAGATGGATGGCAAGGATGCGTGTGCTCAGAAAAAAAGCTGAACAGGAATTACAGGAAGCTATCGGCATACAGTGACCATCGACATCCCATGTCAATGTAAAAAGTCCAAATGGATCAACCCCAAGTTCTACGAAGTAGATGTGAAGCAGAAGGAAAAGTATGCACAACTCTAGAAATACGGGTGCTGAACTGACGAAGACCCACACCGAGTCGAAAAGTTGTCAATAAAGAAGTCTACTGTCTGGGAGCTATTGAATGGTGTGCAAACTATGTCTCTCTTTCTCTAGATGAACCATGCCCAGAACCAGGTTCAACAAGTGAACTGTTGAACCTGGTGACTGTCAATGTTGACATGATTTCTGAGAAAGCTAACAACAGTCTAGGCATGCCCAGAAGAAAAGGGACAAAGCCACTGAAGAGGACATCAACAATCACAGACCTAAAGTCAGCTTCTTCAGACCAATTTGACAAGATGGGCGACTTCAGTGGAACCGCAAAGCTCTGCGTAAAAAGAGACGCTGAACCGTTCGTCGACCCTCCACGAAAGTGCAGTATCCACACTGATGGAACGAGCAGTCGAGTCTGGCGTCGTGTTCAGCAGCGAAACATGTATGATAAAACAAAACAGCATTACTTTCTCTGTTAACACGTGCACAACAAAAGGCATCAGGCCAGACCCAGGCATGATCAGAGACAAACAAAAAATGCCAGCACCCCAAAACAAAGAGGATCTGCACAGGTTCATGGCTATGCTGACCTACTTGTCTCCATACATGCTGAAGTTAAGCAGATAAAGCTCACACCTTGAGGGGGCTGCTAAAAATGATGCAACTCAGCCGGCTGCCAAACCCAGAAAACCATGGTGACATAGCTCTAGATGATTGATGGAGTCGATGTAGAGATCCCACAGAGGACCCACAGCAACACGCCATCGCAATAATAAACGTCTCCCTTGAGAAAGGGAACGCTCAAACGGCTCTAAAATGGGTCCTGGAGGATGAATGAATGAATGAATGAATGAATGAATGAATGAATGAATGAATGAATGAATGAATGAATGAATGAATGAATGCGAGAACTCAAAGACTTCAAAGACTTCAGCATATTTAAGCGGAGGTCAGCAAGTTCTGGAAGAAATGGAGCCAATTAGCCAGTCCTAGTTTGTTCATCAGGAACAGATGGCACACCGAAGAGTGAAATGACTGTTGGAGATGTGGTCTGGTTGGCTGACCAAAATGCTCTTGTGAGGACAGTACAAGCTAGGAAGAGTAGTCAGTTTCAACACTGACAACAAAGACACATCATGAGTGACGTGCTTGTGAGGACCTTTCCCGGTTATCCTGTTCTCGCCACGAAAGGTAAACGACAAAGAAAAGCCTCCAAAAGCAACCAGTGAGAGAAACAAAATCCCAACGACAACTCTGCATGGAGAGGTCATTCTGCTTCCTACTGAAGAACCTCTCATGGAGCTGAGTCCCAACTCAGGAACGCACACTATGGTCAAAGCAGGCATTCATTCAGACAACTCGTCTTTTTTTTTTTTTTTTTTTTTTTTCAGCCCCCCCAAAAAACTACATCTCCCAGAGTGCACCAGCAAGATGGCTGCCGGTGGTTTTTTGCCTGCGCTGGGACAGCTGAAAAAGCTTCTGGTGGAGACGTTAAAAATAAGGCTGTTGAAAATAACGAGTTGATTAGTTGAATTGGTTTAGTTGATTATTTTAATGCAATTAACTCATGTACACACTGACTCAACACTACATATTTAAGAAATAAATAGACTTTCCCCCCCCCAGATTATTATTATTTTCTAAATGATCAAATCCTGTATAGGAAAACAGGCATATTTTGAACCTAGTTCGAATGGTGATTAATCATGATTAAATTAATTTTGAAGCTGTGATTAATTTGATTAAAATGTTTAATCATTCAACAGTCATACTTATAACAAAACAGTGCAAGATCAAATGGACTCCAGATGGCCGATGACTATTCCATGCTTTTATTTTATTCTGTTCCTGCTTAATATTTAAAACCTGCCTAATATGTTTTAGCTTTAATTAACTGTGGCAGTTGGGATTGGTAAATGAAACATTGAACACAATGCAGAATGCAGTACAATTTGTTTGGTTTGAATTGGATGTTTAGAAGTCTAGAAAGTTCCATTAAGACTTGAAGATGTTAAAATGATTTAATGTTAGAATGATTTAAATTTTATTTGAAATGTGGACACTAATTGTATAAATACAATTTATTATAATTCTGAATGTTATATTCTATTTAAGGACTGGATGTCCTCTTGAATCATTTAATAAAGTTTAAATTTAGTTTTAATTAAATTAAAAGTGTTTAATTAAAAAGGTTACCATGTTATTATTATATATATATGTTGAAAAAATGAGTGCAAATGGAAATTACATTTGCTACTTAAATTACAATTCCGCCGTCAATGAGGACAAGAACTAAATATTTCTCCAACAACCATCTCAACATTAGAACACTGTTCAAAACCCTTGGCAGGGTTGTCATCTAACCTAATCTAATTTCTCCTGATTGTGTTTTATTAATAGTTTTTTCCTGCACCAATTTCTGTAGTAATAATTGCTGCTCTTGCACTGTTTGTAAACTTTCCTGCTTCGTGTGCTGTTTAGCTTTTCCTTACCATAAAGCAATTTGTTGCATTCTTTTTAAAAAATTGCCCCAGAAAAAGCTTTTAAACTAGCATTAAGCTAGGATTAATACATAACATACATCAATCAATCAATCAATCTGGTACATAAGTGCAGTAGGGTTAGGACTGACCTGTTGAGTTCATACACACTATCCTCCGTCCTCTGCAGAAGTTTAATCTGTGACATACCATGTCAAACGGTGAGAGGCAGGTGAAACACCGCAACGAGTTTTCCTCAAGAAAAATGGGGTTCTTAAGAGCTGAAATTAAAACAACAGAACACATGGGAAAGTGTGTGAGTGTCAGCACACTACTGACATGTTGGAGAGAAAATATAGTAGAGTATATAGAGTAGAAAAAAATCATTTTGGTGCGATGGAAATAGATTAAAATAGAATTTAGAATTTGAACAAGAAGAGGGGGTCCCGCAAGGTCTAAACGACCTACACCAGGTATTACAATCAGAGATACCTGATGAAGGTCGTTTAGGCACAATGTTGTTTTTTTGGCAACATTAGCCTTTTAATTATTTAAATATATATATATATATATATATATATATATATATATATATATATATATATATATATATATATATATATATATATATATATATATATATATATATATATATTTTTTTTTTTTTTTTATTTACTATAATTAATTAATTAATTAATTTATTCATTTGCATAAATATTTATATTTTTCCAAGTATAAATATACCTGGGTCTTCGAGGGTTGTCATCCTGAGTAACACTACTCATACGTGAAGACAGTGTGGGGTCCCCCACACTGTCTTCACGTACAAGTAGGCTACTCTTCTGAATACTTGTCTGCTGGTGCACAAGGCTTTTTTTTACTGTAAGTGAAACAACCATACAGCTGCTCCTGTAGAGAGCTATGTGTGTCCCTGGCTGTCCAGGGACACACTTTGTTCCTTTTCTTTTGTTCACCACCAAGTTTCACTCCTGTCCTAACACAATGGATGTACCTCTGTACTTTCGGAAGTTACAGCCGGTGGTGTTGCAGCAGATCCCTGTTAACTGGCCGTTTCCTGGGCCGACATTTGTGTGGAAAAACGGGAACTGTTCGTTCATGGTGTTGGTTCCACAGCGGTCTTTGGGGATGCACAGCTTGCGGTTGATCCGGGGACCCACCGTCGCTACGGAGACAAGTAGGAAAATAATTATCTTGAAGGGAAAACAAAAGAACACAGTCATTATTCATAAGAACTAAAGAAAGACACAGGGAAGCTGGTTGTACGCCCCTAAAAATATACCCCCGCTAAAAACGCCTGGCCAACGCTCCACTCTTCTCCCTCCTAGCCTTAATAATCACTTTACTTATTACTAGAATCAAAGAATAATATATTACATATTACAATATTACGTTCCCTCCTCCCACCCGCAAAGGAATAGAGATGTACAACACAATATGTTTAGTGACAACTTGTGATGTTACACCTTTATCCCAGAACTCAAATGTATAATAGGATTACCGTAATATGTAATATTTAATTAGTCACTGCCCAAAACTGCATGTGAGGTCCTCAACATGGCTGGTGAAGGATTACAGATGAGACCCATGACTATAGTTAAGTGCTAAGTCTAACTCTAAGTCCCATTTCCCACTTCTGTAATTCAGCTCAACAAATATCCTCCCCCCCTTGAGGGCTAGGGTCCCTTCTGGGTCCTAGTTTTGCGTGCCTTGGAATGAAATTCTGTCTGCCAAAGGACTGTGCAATCTTGTTTTTGTTTTTCCACCAGCTGGTATCTTATGCTGTCCACTGTTGACTGTATTGCTGTTTGTCAATGCTGTATTGTATGTTTGTGTTTTACGCAGTGGCACTTGTATGCCCAAGACAAATTTCCGTCAGGACAATAAAGTTAAACCAAACCAAAACCAAAATACTTGATATGCTGTCTATATCAAGCAGACTTAGATATCAGTTACCTATATAGGATATCAAATGTGTTACCATGTTTTATTTCTTAAATTGTTAAGTATGTTGTAAATTCTTAAGATTATTAAAATATTTTTTTTTACTTAATGTAAGTCACTCTGGATTAAGAGTGTCTGCTAAATGTAAAGAAATCATAAAGTTTGAACGTTACACTCCACGACTCCCGACATGCAGACTTCATCCTCGTTGGTGCAGTTCCTCAGCTCCATGTCGGCACACTCCACATCTGTGTCGTCTGCACACGTCCAACACTGCAGGTCTGTGACCTTTGGCACTGAGTTAAACCACAATATACAGGCGTTTACACAGCGCCTTTATCCAAGGGGCTTTACATACAGTAGCTTGTGCATCACATTTACCCATTCACACACATTCAAAGACTGATGGCAGTGACCACAAAGTGGTTTGTGGCTCAAATACTGAATCAAAATATTTGTCATCAAATTTTGATGGCCTTTTAGCCTCACAGACCCCAACAACTAAAGATTTTGTTTTTGTCCGCAATACCAGACAAACAGGATAACATAGATCAAAATGACCATTCTTTTACATTCTCTGTAAACCTCTCTCTGTAACTCTCATTCTCTTTAACGCTTGAGAGCGTAAACATGACACCAAATGGACCCGCAAGGGTCCATTTGGTTTCATTTTTACGCTCTCAAGAGTTGCATCTGGTTAACCAACTTTCCATATTTAACTGGAACTCTGGTGGTCCCCGGGCCGGTCAGAGTCAGCCAAAGGGCCCAGGTGTGCTCTAGTATGTGAAGAGTATTCCTGTGCTATTAACTCATTTTAGATGTAAACAAATACAATACATACCTCCTCTATTTACTACTTGAGCCACCACTGTCTCTGTAACAAAAACAGTCATATGTTCATGACATTAAAACAAAACATGACATGAATTAATCCTAGAGGTACATTATGGAGTATTAAAGAGACTGTCTCAATGTGTCTTTACTAGAGCTGTCAATCAATTAAAATATTTAATCGCATGATTGCCCGTAGTTAATCTTTGATTAATCGCAATATAATCACATATTTTTATGAATTCTAAATATACCTCAAATGTAGTGTTTTTTCAAGATTATTCATATCGGTCAATTATTGATTCTGCATTTGACCATTTGATGACATTTACATTTAATTTAGCTCTGGAAATCTACATTTTAGACTTCCAGACCTAAATTTGTCCACATTTTGAAGTTGGTACCATTAGGAGTGAACATGCAAAATTTGTCGAATGTTTCTCACATTCTCTACTTGTGTAACTTATTTTAAATGAACTTATAACTGATGCAGATATTTAACAATTATTTGGGAAATTGAACCATTAACCAAACATTTTTTGTTGTGTAGTCAAATAATTTTTGACTCGTCTACAGTGATATTTATTTGTTTTTTTCATCGTCATTAAAAAAAAAAAAAAAAAAAAAAAGTGATTCTGGGCCTCTGGAAATTTGGGGTTTTAATATTTTTAATTAATGAATTAATGGGATATTTCCCTTAAAAAAAAAAGAATCTACTTAGGCTGTTGTGAACACGCCGGACCGTTTTTAAGTTTTTTGCTTCAGTAATTACTTTATTTGATATTCATTTTAGATGCCCTGCCATTTCATATCAAATAAAATATTGAGTGACTTGAGCAACTTAAAAACTAATCTATAAAATACTGTGCATCTTATGTCTTTTTTTGAATGTCATATGATACAAAATTATATGTTCATATAAGTATATAGTATGCCGTTTTTCATCATTTTTGAGGAATTTCAAAGATGACAAAATGTAAGAAAAACGACATGTTATAGCCCCTGGTCTTGGACAACATGCTATAGTATGCCGCTTTTTATAGTTTTTGAGGATTTTCAAAAATTGTCAAAATCAAAAAATGTTTTACAAATAAATACTATGGGTCTTATTAACTTTATTCTCTTATATGAAATATGCCACTGTCTAGAGTTTGCATATAAAACATTTTCCATATAATTATTGTTCCATTTACCTGCATAGAGGAGACTCCACAGCACACAGACACTGCAGATCAGCTTCATGTTGGATCAGAAACAAATGTGTGAGAGCGACTGAGCGCCGCCTTAAATACAGTCTAATGGGGTTTGTCCTGGCCAGGGAACAATGCTACCGTGTTTGAAGAAAGCCAAAAGCAACACATGGACATCTTGTATGGACAATACAACTGAGATTATGAATTATTTTCATGATTGGCAGATAGAAAAATAGAAAACCATCTGAAATGTTTATACTAGTCATGGGACATTAATTTGCTGATTTTCTTTGAATTTTTATTCCGCGATTTTGCAACCCATTTTTTCACCCAGTGCCAATGAGCTCTTCTCCAGGTCGCACGAGAAGTCGGCCCGCCGCGAAGTCAGCCCGAATCGTGTGGAGAGGTCGGGCCGCGGCTGTGGAGAGGTCGGGCCGCGGCTGTGGAGAGGTCGGGCCGGGGGAGTGGAGAGGTCGGGCCGCGGCTGTGGAGAGGTCGGGCCGGGGGAGTGGAGAGGTCGGCCCATGTCTGTGGAATAGTTAGTTACTTAGTGAGCTAGTGTCAGCTGTTTTAGGCCCTTGTATATCATTATCCTTATTATTGTGCACTTTTTAAGGCTACAACAGAATGTAGAAGATTAATTGTCATGTTGATCTAGTGAATTGACTGCTTTGTTTCCCTGGTCCAGCAAAAGTGATGTGATTGACTGATAATTGCTGAGGGTATGTTCACACTTGGACCCGAGGTGAAATTGCTTGCTAATGGCTTCAATAACTTTAAAGTAAAATTAACTCCAGACAACTCTGACATGATCAACTCTATGAAATAACTCCAACACTGAAGCCAATTTAACTCTAAAGGTGTTGAAATACACTTTGGGAGTTGAAATCAAACTCTCCAATTTTTGCTGTGTACTGTTTCCCACAATTGGGAAATGAAAATTACGTAATTCAGATGTTTAAGTATAATGTAACATTATACTTGGGAGCTCAAAGTGTATAAAAGTGATTATTACATTATTCTTGTCTAAAGTTCCGTTTCCTTTCCTCAACCCTAGTCCTGCTGCAGTTTGGAAGAACACATCCACAATGTTTCAAACTGTTTTAAATACGTGTTATTGTCTAATTACTTTAACTCTGGTAAAGAGTGAAATATGTATTTATTCAACTCTGGGAGTTCAGGCATGTGTCAACCTGTTAGCCATTGCTATAGTCAAAACAAACATTTTGTATCCTAAAGCATAGAATGTATCCTTTTAGCCACATTACTGCAATCTGAAGCATAGATTTACATGAATTACTTCAATAACTTTAAAGTACTCTGGTAAAGAGTGAAATATGTATTTATTCAACTCTGGTAAAGATAAACCATTTAATTATTCAACTCTAGTTGAGAGTAAACCAGTATTATTGAACATGCATATGTCTTGATAATGGTTGATATGCAGTGATAATGGTGCCTATACATGTCTATTGTCATGACTTGATAATGGTTGATATGCAGTGATAATGGTGCCTATATACATGTCTATTGTCACAACAGCAAGACATATCAAGCATAAAAGACTTGATGATGCTTGGTATATGGCCTGATAATGGTTGATATGCAGTGATAATGGTGCCTATGCATGTCTATGATATGCAGTGATAAAGGTGCCTATGCATGTCTAATGGGCCGACTTCTCCACACCCCCTGGCCGACTTCTCCACACCACCTAGCCGACTTCTCCACACCACCTAGCCGACTTCTCCACACCACCTAGCCGACTTCTCCACACCACCTAGCCGAGATCTCCGCAGTTTTGCTCGGTCCGAGTTCGCGGCGGCCCGAGATCTCCTGTCCCCATTCCTAATGTGATCCTGGGCTCTATGCACCCTCCGCCAACCTGGGGAGGAGGCAGCGGATTGGGCTCATGCTTCCTTCAATGCGTGAAGAGTCCAAGCTGCTATCTTTTCACCTGACAGGGGGGAGTTTCCCTGGTTGGACGCAGAGCGTGGAAGGAACACGTTATTCCAACCAGTTCCTGTCCCCTCCCCCCCTGGCCAGGGGGAGGCAGTCTAGAGACCAGGATTACTGCATGTTTTCTGAGGGTATCTACCCTAGGGCACACGGGGAGAACATGCAAACTCCTGGAAGTTGCCATTTTTCAGCCAATCGCAGCGTGGTGCTCCCAAAAACGAGACATTTTATTTCTCCCTTTGTGCTCGCAAAGCTGCTGTAAAGGTTTAAAAGATGAAATCGTGTGCACTTTGCACACTTCTATAACTGCTTTGTTCGTTGAAATCATTTTGTTTGAAAATAAGAGTGAACAAGTCAATTCGCTAGTGAGGACTGAACAGGATTGTTTCACTTGAGATTGTAAATACAGTACAGTGTACAGTAACTGGCTGGCCTTCATAGAGCTATAACTTTCGTTTGCAAAATCCTATATCCTCAATATTTGGCAGATGGATGCAGTCAGCCAATAGGAACACGTTGTACTTGCTTAATTGCTTATGCCCCCTCCTCTGCATTCCTATTGGCTGGCCTTTACACGGCTATAACTTTATACTAAGTAACTAGTCACAAATAATGGAGCGAAAGTACTTGAAATTGGGAAATACTCGAGTAATCCTCAAAATTGTACTTCAAACCCTGCGACCTGTGCGTGCATGCATGCGTGTCTGTGTGTGTGTCTGTGTGTGTGTGTGTGTGTGTGTGTGTGTGTGTGTGTGTGTGTGTGTGTTTAGAAACTGTCTAATTTCTGATGGGGATTCTCCTTCCAAAAGCAATGGTAGGATGGAATGCACACTTTCACCAGACTGAGAACTCATTCAAACAAAGGCAGGGGCGGATGTAACATTTCCCAATTGGGGGGGAGTAGGAAATGGTATGGGGGCGGCAGCATCAATAATAACATCAGTTGTCGTTGAAGTTGCAACAGACACGCAGCATGCATAAAGCTAAAGGTCTGACTCAGAGAGTTTTCTGTTGGTTTAGTGGTGACACAGCTGTAGTTAGTTAGTAGCAGGAGTAGTGTTTCACATCATTTTAAATATAAGCACTTTAATTTGAAATATCTTGGGTTGTTTTGCATGCCATCGTGTTTGGTGGGGCAGTCAGGGGCATTCAGGGGGCCAGCGCCCCCCCACGCCCATGCCTAGATCCACCCCTGGTGTGCGTGTGTGTTTGTGTGTGTGTGTGTGTGTGTGTGTGTGTGTGTGTGTGTGTGTGTGTGTGTGTGTGTGTGTGTGTGTGTGTGTGTGTGCGTGTGTGTGTGTGTGTGTGTGTGTGTGTGTGTGTGTGTTGAGAAATTTCTGATGGTGATTCTCCTTCCAAAACCAATGGTAGGATGGAATGCACACTTTCACCAGACTGAGAACTCACTCAAACAAAGGTCATGTGAGGTGAAAACATTACATTACAACATTACAACTTCCGGGAACGAGGATTAGCCAGACTGTACAGGGAAACACTCCAACGTTGACGCACGTTGACACACACACACACACACGCACACACACACACACACGCGCACACACACACACACACACACACACACACACACACACACACACACACACACACACACACACACACACACACACACACACACACAACCCTCGTTTCAACAGCGCTACAGTGATCATGAACAAAGAACAAAGCACAAATAAAGGTCTCACCATGTTATCTTTGATTTTTTTTATTCAACGAACGGTGACTATGCAATGAATATGAACATGAAAGATGTTCTTGATCCACAAGGTTCAGTATGTAGGCCTAATTCAGGGTGCCCGATCTAGCAGTAGATCACAAAGGCACCCATTTCCAGCGTTATCAAGCGATAGTTCCCTACAGGTTGCTTATCAAGACGTTCTTCTTGACGTACTGCATGTAGGGTTGGAACGATTGTATTGATAACACGAAGATCTGGAACTCTCCATCGGCGTGATCCATCTGCCGTCTGGTTTTAAGGCCCGTGTCAGCTTGTTCACATGCTGGTGGTTATGTTGAGGGTGAGGGTCAGAGGAGGCTAGTGGTTTTTAGTAGATATTAACCTTGTTTTAAGCCCTGTGTCCACACTGTGACATGCTGGTGGTTATGTTGAGGGTGAGGGTTAGAGGAGGCTAGTGGTTTTAGTAGATATTGACCTTGTTTTAAGCCCTGTGTCCACACTGACATGCTGGAGGTTATGTTGAGGGTGAGGGTTAGAGGAGGCTAGTGGTTTTAGTAGTTATTGACCTTGTTTTAAGCCCTGTGTCCACACTGTGACATGCTGGTGGTTATGTTGAGGGTGAGGGTTAGAGGAGGCTAGTGGTTTTTGTAGATATTAACCTTGTTGGTGGTTATGATGAGGGTAAGGATTATAGAGCTTGTTTTAAGCCCTGTGTAAGCAGGGCGACATGCTGGTGGTTGTAGTTATGGTTGTGGTTAGGGTTAGAAGAGGCTAGTCATTTTAGTAGATATTGACCAAAGTGAACGCAATAAAGTTGCCGAACATGCGTTAAAACGGGCTGCATCGTAATGTGCGAGCGGCGTGGTCGGGGGCGGGGCTGAGAACACTTACTGTATCAACTGGGTTGGGTTGGCTTGGCAGGATTTCACCAGACATGACCAGAACGGCATGATGAGAAACCTAATCGCTTGGTTTTCAGTAAAATCTGCTGAAAAAGGTTGTGCTAAAGAAGAAGAACAGGTGCTCTGTGGAAAAAAAGTTTCAGTATTGCAGCACAAAGATTCATCATTGAATAACAAAAACATTGTGATGGGCAGTAAGCAGGTGGTCTGAAGTCAGGATCATATGCTGGCACTGTAGTTGGAACTGTTTATCCACCTCTAGCCATGTTCTGAATGATAAATTATGACTACCACATTTTCTCCTATTTCTCAGTTTATTAGACAGATTGTTAAGATTCTACCATGGAAAAATTGTTAATATATGTATAATAACATTGTACCTAAAACATTTGTAACTAAGGCTAAAAAATATTTATACAATATTAGTAAGTAGTTAACTATTATTATGGGGTCAGAAACTGTCGATTCTGTACCTCAGGGGTGTCAAACCCAAATACAGAGTGGGCCAAAATAGAAAAATTGGTACAAGTCGAGGGCCGGAGATACCGGTGTGTGTTTCAACACCGGTTTACAATTATGTCACTGTCAAACAGCAAAAAAGTAATTTCCCTTCAGAAATCAATGTCTCTTAATGGCAAGATAATTGTAAAGATGAAACCGCCTGCATTAAAAACTGTTTTAAGTATTAATGAAAAATAGCAGGTGTTCACGTCTCATAGCGCGCCACTCTGTGGCACCTGCTATTTTTCAGGGAAAATCTTTTTCTTCTATGATCCTCACCAAGTGCTGAGTTAATTGAGAAAGTAAATGAGACTGAGTTGAGGAAGTAAAACAATTTGTTGCATTCATTTCTTATCATGGTGTGTCTAATATACCAGAGGGCCAGTTCTAATACTAATTCAATATCATCCCGCGGGCCAAAGATAATTCATTCACGGGCCTGATTTGGCCCCCTGGCCTTGAGTTTGACATATGTGCTGTAGCTGATCCGTGCATGACATGCCACACATCTATTAAACCCAAATCTGCAAATACCTTATTTATACATTTTTCTGTAGGGGGTTGTCTTTCTCTCTTTATTTGTTGAGTCTGAGTCATGCAGCGTAGCGTTCAAGTCACACGGGTACCGGGAGCAGAATGCCATGTGACTTTTTTTTTTGTCGAAGGTAATAATGCTACCCGGCGGAGCATAAATATTGAATAATGTGACATCTCCTCCGGCCTCCTGGGCCGGACACAGGACCGCTTGGCAGTTGGAAGATCATCCACGTCGGCCAACAAAGTGCGTGGTGCACTCATAGAGTTATAAATATAGAGAGCGGACTGGAGCGATAGCCCCGCCCCCTTGCCGTTCATTTCAATACATTTTGCTCATTGGCGCTTTGAAGCACCCGGAAGACTGCCGGAAATGTGCCTATTTCCGCATTTGGGCATCAAATTTGGTGCCCAAATGCGGAAGTATTTCCTCATGAACGCGGCTGAAGCAAGGGATTATGGGAACGGAAAGGATTCATGAACGAGCGCCGTTGAGAACGAGCAAAGGAAAAAAAACTAAACAGCATCAAAAAACAAGCTTTTGGGTTTGATCTGAGCTTATTATCTCTCATATAATACATACGTTATGTTTTGAGAGGTAGTATATGATGTGAGGACCGCTGGTTTATTCAGAAAACAACTTAAACACAAACTGCCCTGTTCGCGTGCACAAAGCAAACCAGCGTGCGTGCTCTCCGGCGGTCGTGCATGAATTCCACCCGCCTGCAGTACCAGACTTGACCACCGCCTGCTTCAAGCCTGGAGGCGTTGTCTGACGATGTGGGTGCACTTCAGCGACTTCGTCCAGGCATATTGTTTGGACAAAGACAATTAGCCCTTCTCAAAACCCCACATTATAGAGTTGCTATGCAGATCAAGCTTTCCTGCTCAAGATTTCCTCTTATAGTGTGCCTATTGGACAAGGACGGGACGGATTGGGGAGGGGCTTAGCGAAGGGCTGATTGTGATTGCATTGGAACGAGGTCCAGAGAATATGAAGGCCACAGAGGGGAGTGAGGGTATCCATTGAACAAACACTTTCAAGACTTTCAGTGTCAAGAGTCACAAGATGGCCTCCCTCTGCTACATTTAAGAATTGTGTTGGTGCTTGTGCTTATGACTGTAATGAAGACGCTCGCCAGGCTCGGGCTCCGAGGCCACAGAAGATGTCTAGATGAGAAATCTACAGCTGGCACAATGGTGGTGAAACCCAGAGCCTCTCCAACGTTGAAGTGGTCGGCCCTAGTGGTTATAGTGTGAACTGTAGGCAGCCTCTGGATTCTCCATAGGCATGACCCCATGCATGCCTATGGAGTTTAACCTTTGGCACTCAGCCATGTACGCGTCCATGGAGGAAACACTTCTGCATTTGGACACCAATTTTTGGTGTCAAAATACCAGTGTGGGTAGGAGACTCAGGCTACACGGTGTCTTAGGACACCATGTAGCCTGTGCACTGGCAAACATCAACAAATCCTGCTTGAGGCGAACAGTGAGACTCCCATAGACAACTAGAGATGAGAGCTGGTGAAGACCCCTGCTGAGGCGTGGCACCTTGACAAGAAAAATAGTCCCCTATTCAAACATATTGCTCCTTTCGACGCATATGCTCTTCTTGAAGATGGTTCAGAATGCATAATGCTTCTTCCCACTGAAGTGCAAAGACTCAAGAGAACACCTGAAGATCTGCCCTCATAACTTATCAGGCAGGATGTGCGGACACTGAAGTGCCCTCAGTGTCATTGTCAGTGTCCCCATCATGTCAACCAAAGCGATGTTATTGAAGGAGTCTTCACCTCGTGTCACCTGGTTTTGTTACGAGCTTGTGGACCTGCTGGGGAGAACCTAAATAAATGGTAATCCTAAACAGAAGAACGTGAGTGCTGGTATTTTTCTCTTGAACTGTATCCTACTTGGACCATACACTTTTTTGCCTGGACTACACCATTGAGTTCTTCTCTTTCCTTTTTTCAGGTTACCCGGTTCTGGTGAGCAATGGTCTCCTGTATATAGCCTTAAAACCGAATACAGACACTTGGCTAGACGTCTCTGGTTGGACCTTGCAGAGTCCAGCGAGAGACTTGGAAAGCAACCTTCAGCAAAGACAATGTGTGTTGACACAGCCCCAGAACACTGAGACCTTAAAAAATGAGGAGAAACTCTGGCAGGAGCTAGGCTCTCACCCCACCTCTTCCTTGAGACCTCATCCTTGAAAATGTAGGCTTAGTTACCAGAAACAGGATCTTAGAATCAACCTCACCTCACAGACCTCATGGTCTGTGAGGTGGTTGAGTGTCGGGGATTTAGGCTCTTAGGGTTACGGTTGGAGAAGGGTAGGGTTTTGCTACAAACATGCCTAAACCCTTCTCTAACCCTCATCCTCACCATAACTACATCAAGCACATTGCAGCTGATAGTGGATTTCTAGCGCATGTTCGGACTAATGGTATTTCTGATCTATGGGATACTTCGGTACTTAGATCAGCTATTTTTGTGGATGTACACCGGGGGTGGGGCAGGCAGGGAGGTAATACAGTCTAAATTACCAAATACTACTAATGATTAGAGGCAATATTTTTTATCTTCGTGCTGGCCACTAAAATCATTCTATTCTTGATATTTTTGTGGATATACACCAATAATGGATGGGTAAAATATATACAGTATCTCACAAAAGTGAGTGATGAAAAGGTAAATTTCATTTCCCCCCTCAAAAGTTACTACAACCCTAACTGAAAATGTCCAAATTGGTCGCAAGTAGACATTTTCAGTCCTCAGTTTCATGTGACTTGCTAGCGTTAACAAGGTCTCAGAGCAGGTGTGTTAAAGGAGAATCCCACACCAAAACACACTGGGCATCAATCTACCTTGATTCCTGTGACATGATTCATAATGTCCTTGATTTTTTATCACAGATGTCCGTAGGTTGTCTATATTCTACTGCGGGTATTTCTGTAATTCCAAACTTATTTTTTTTCCACACATCACATTTTAGTAGTATACTGATACTCACACACGTCAATTTTATGGGGCAGCCTTTACTTGTAATACCAGCGGTAATCTATTCCTCTTCCTCTCCTCCCCTCCCCTTTTTCACTCTCCTCTCCAATCACTCAGGTTGAAACTCCTGTCACACGGGTGCCGGCTGAGTTTTTAAAACTCATATAGTGGTCCATTTTTGTAGTGTGAAGTGTGAAAAAAAAGTTTGGAGTTACAGAAATACCCGCAGTAGAATGAAGACAACCTGCAGTTCAACATGGCACCTCATAGCAAAGAACTCTTTGAGGATCTGAAAAAAAAAAGGATTGTTGCACTACATAACATGAGCCTAGACTATAAGAAGATTGCCACTATCCTGAAATTAAGCTACAGTATGGTGGCCAAGAGCATACTACGGTTTAAGAAGACAGGATCCACTCAGAACAGGCCACGCCATGGTTGACCAAAGAAGTTGAGTGCATGTTCTCAGCATCAAATCCACATGTTGTCTTTGGGAATTAGACCTAGAAGTGCTTCCAGCATTGCTGCAGAGGTTGGAAGGGTGTGGGATCACCCTGTCAGTGCTCAGACAGTACACCACATGCTGCAGCAACTTGGCCTCTATGGCTGTCATCCCAGAAGAAAGCCTCTTCTCAGGATGATGCACAAGAAAGCCCTCAATCGGTTTGCTGAGGACAGGAAGACTAAGGACATGGATTACTGGAACCAAGTCCTGTGGTTTGATGAGGCTAAGATAAACTTTTTTGGTTCAGATGGTGTAAAGCGTGTGTAGCAGCTACCAGGTGAGGAGTGTGTCAAGTGTGTCTTGCCTACAGTCAAGCATGGTGGTGGGAGTGTCATGGTCTGGGGCTGCATCAGTGCGGCTAGCACTGGAAATCTACAGGTCATTGAGGGAACCATGAATGCCAAAATGTTGTAGAGTGACATACTGAAGCAGAGCCTGATTCCTTCCCTTTGGAAACGGGCCGAAGGGCAGGATTCCAACATGATAATGACCCCAAACACTCCTCCAAGTTGACCACTGAGTTGCTAAAGTGGCTGAAGGTAAAGGTGACGAACTGGCCTAGCATGTCTCCACACCTAACCCTTATTGAGCATCTGTGTGCCATCCTCAAAACGGAAGCTGGAGGAGGGTAAGATCTCCAACATCCACCAGCTCCATGATGTCATCATGAAGGAGTGGGAGATGATTCCAGTGGCAACCTGTGAAGTTCTACTGAACTCCATGCCCAGGAGGATGAAGGCAGCACTGGAAAATAATGGTGGCCATACAAAATATTGACATCTTCGAAGCAATTTGTAAATTTTCAGTTAGGTGTATACTCACTTTTGTTGCCTCTGGGTTAAACATTAATGGCTATGTGTTATTTTGAGGAGAAAATGAAATCTTCCCTTTTAGCAAAGCTATCAAAGTTTCATGTTGTCAGTGTTTTCCATTGAAGAGATATAACGAAATATTTGGAAAAATGGGAGGGGTGTATACACTTTTGTGACATACTGTATGTGTAATTAGGTTTAGTACCAAATGCCACTCCTGATTGTGAATCCATAGATATCCCATATGATCAGATTGGACAATTTGATCAAAAGTTAAAACAGTTTACATGTTTTGGTAAGGTTAGCACCTTATTACACCCCCCTACAGGCCAATTATTTTATAAGTGTGCAGGCCACTCGGACCAAAATGGTTCTATAGACCCTCACCAACAAATTAGGACTGAAAGTGAAACTTTTACAAGAGTTGTAAATGACAACTAAATATAACATGGGAACGAAACCCCACTATTAGAGTAGTGCAACCATTTTCATACCTGCATTTTAGCCACGGACCCCCAGTGATTGACACATGATGAAACTAAGGATTTTTTTTCAAGTTTGTTTCTACAATTCAGGAGAGATCACTAGCCAAATGTTCAAATTAACAATTCTTCTACAGTGTCTAATTGTGTAGATTCTTGAAAATTAAGTCATTCAGAAGTTTAAATATAATTTAACTCTTGAGAGCGTAAAATGAAACCAAATGGAGTCGTGAGGCTCTTGATCTGTAAGGGCCCATTTGGTTACCAACTGTCCATCATTTAACCTGGGGACCACCTGGAATCCTCTCAAGGACCCCTGGTTGAAATGAAAACCACTGGAGAGAGTAGCGGTAGTAATGGTATATTCCACACAGACCAGGAACTGTGCAACAAAGCTGGTTTATTTAACAACCACAAGCAAAACTGACAACAGAACACAGCGAAGACAGAAGAGCAGAGCAGCGCCCTCCAGTGTTCGAGAGCATTCGGGTCCTAATCGAGAGCCAGCGATAGAAATCCTCGACCACGACGACTGTAGATAAGTAGCAGAAAGAAAGAAAGAAAGAAAGAAAGAAAGAAAGAAAGAAAGAAAGAAAGAAAGAAAGAAAGAAAGTTGAATGTTACTGTATGGATGTATGCACTGAAAAAAGGCAGTCTAAATAAGGAAATATTATATATATATATATATATATATATATATATATATATATATATATATATATATATATATATATATATATATATATATATATATATATATATATATATATGTACTTGGTAAGAATTCTTGTTGTACAGGTGCCTCTAGAGGGCACTGTAGGACCGTGGGGGTTGCTGGGAATGATATATGAATAGAGTAACTACACACTTGTAATAATTCATGTAATACGACATAAGATAATAAGATGTGTTCTAAAAACAAGGTTGATAATCTTATACAATTTTCTCTTTGTTACTATATCCTTATTAAAATATGAGCAATCATATATTTTTTAAGTCTAGATTTAAGATTACAAAACTTGCTTGGTTCAGAGTTTTTTGCAGTGTGCCAACTTATGCCAGTTATGATGAATATCAAATTTAAAGAGAGGGTGCCGTGATTTTTGTATTTTTTTCCAATTTTGTACATGCTTAAGAGGTGACAGTATGTAAATAGACCCCTTGGTGTGTTTTTATGTGCAATGATGTCTTCCCTTTGTATTTAGGGTTTCTTCCTGGGGGCTGAATCTTTCCAGTCAAACGTGCCAATGAAAAAAACTTCAATATAATGATATCACATGCTCAGCCCCTCCCCTAACTCCTCCCTCTTTATCATGCAACTAAAGCTGTGGGCGTGGCTTCAGTTCTGGTGGATCTCCACCCATCACCACCCACCAGGCAAACCAGGCATACTTAATGAACTGGCTGGGTGGAATCATAAAATGACAGTTTAACAAACACTGCACACTTTTTAGGAAAAAAAAGAATCTTACTTTTCATATAATATTAATACCTGATGATCATGTTTTAGGGTAGAAAAAAATCATGGCACTACATCTTTAAGATTTTTTTTTTTTTTTTTTTTTTTTTTCAAAAAAACATCCCCTGGCTCAGAGGTCCGAGAACAAATCTACAGAAATGATACAGCGCTTTCCCCCACTTGTCCCACATGCAATACTTCTGTCCCTAAAACGAACAGTTTAGATCTGGTCACCCTATAAACACATAATATAATTCATGTAAATATGTATTTATGTATGTTCATATTTACATCCGTGGACTCTAACATTACACCTATAGCTACATGTTTAAATATTTATTCCATATTTACATGTCTTCTGTGGACTCTAACATTACACGTATAGCTGCATGTTTAAATATTTATTCCATATTTACATGTCTTCTGTGGACTCTAACATCACACCTGTTATTTATTTCAGTTGTGACATTTATTTTACATATGCTCTAGTATGTGAATAGTTTTCCTGTGC
>CM076977.1:2414781-2422281 GCA_039105355.1 Benthosema pterotum
TGCTTATATTTTATAGCTTATATTTATAGTGTGTCAGTCAAGGGACCGGGATGTATATATGGCTTCATATCAGATCCTAATTAATATTCATGAGGTCCTCGTGAATATTAATTACATTGATGACGTCACCCCACACTGGAGTTCAGTGGTGAAATTATGTAAGGAGTGGCGCCGAAGAAACTTCCATCCAGAAAAAGCAACAAAAAATATAGTTACAAAAAAAGCCCAAAAGCTCTAAAAAAAAAATACCATTTTCTCTTGCCCCTCCATTTTCTCTTGCCCCCTCCAACATGCCCCCCCCCCCCCCCCCCCCCCCCCCCCCCCCCAAATGGGACATGTTATATCCACCTTGTCTCTAGGACAGGTAACCAATTTATAATTATTAGAATCTAAGAAAAAGTGTTTTTGGTTTTCATACCACTTTAAGTGAGGATCTGGCTGACAAAGATACGATTTAATTAACATTTTGAGGAAAGAGTCAGGAGACAGGAGTTATATGTGTATACATACATTTATACGCTCTCAAGAGTTAAAATATTCACCATCTGAATTATCCCAAGTCTACACAATTAGAGAATGTAGAATGTAGAAGATTAATGGTCATTTTGATCTGTATGTTGGACTGTTTGGTTTACCAAATCCAGCCTGGAATTGTGGACAAAAGCAAAAGAAATCTTTAGTTTCGGGGTCTGTGGGATTAAAATGTCACCAAATGGTGGTCCGTGGCTCAAATTCTGAATAAATAGTGGGCCCTAGCTCTAGCTGGTATGACAGGGGCAAAAACACTGGTCAAGAACTATGTAATGACATAAAAATAAGTCACCAGTAGGTGGCGGTAATGCAACATGAATGATTTGAGCCCAAGAAGAAGAAGAAGAAACACTCTGCCTGTCTCTGAGTATAGACAGAGTTATGACAACTCCGTCCACTTCATGGGGCCAGCCCAATGGCGGCTCTTATACGTAGACTTCTATTGAGAATGGGGACAACAAACAGGGACAAGGCCTTTATTTTACACTTTAGACACTTTATTTTATATTATATATATTTGTCGTTAAACAGTACGGCATAATCATCACGGAGACTTTGGTTGTTACTGTTCAACACAGTAAAACGGCTGACATGTTTGTACTCATGCCCTAAAACAGCTCTTATTTGGGCCCGCTCTCATTGAAAACAATGAGTTTCCAACTCCGTTGTGTCCCTCTTTCATGCTGCATGAACAACGGAAGCTCGCCTCGAGCGGCTCAGTTTCTGACCCCTCAATGTCGCAACTCTGACACTAGATGGCTCCCTGCAGCACTCTGCTACGGGAGTCCAAGAGGGACAAAAACAGAACACAGCCCAGCTCTAGCTCAATGCTAACTCCATAGACAGGAGACAGACAACCGAAGCTGATTGTTTTTATATTATTTCTCTATGGTTTAACAGTCATTGATCCATAATGGCTGCTCATCTGAAGAAGAGAGTTTATGAGGAGTTCTCCAAAACGGTGACGGTGAGTGTAAAGTCTAAAGTGGTTTTAATCTCACTAACATTGTACTCATCATGGTTAGCTATTAAACAATAACATGACAAGTGTGCTGTTGTCTCTTTCACATCAAGTTGCTTTAGTTAGTTTAGTCCAGTGGTTTTCAACCTTTTTGACACCAGGGCCCACCATTTATTCAGCATTTGAGCCACCGAGGACCACCATTTGATGACATTTTAGCCCCACAGACCCCAAAACTAAAGATTTATTTTGCTTTTGTCCACAATTCCAGGCTGGATCTGGGGAAACCAAACAGTCCAACATACAGATCAAAATGACCATTAATCTTCTACATTCTCTAGTTGTGTAGACTTGGGCTAAAGAATTTTGCCAACAAAACAGTGTAAACCTTAAGTGGTGCTAATTCAGATGATGAACATTTTAACTCTTGAGAGTTAAAATGACTCTTTAGAGAGGCAATGCCCCCCTAAATGCCCAGACTGCACCACCAAACACGATGCCATGCAAAACAACCCAAGATATTTCAAATTAAAGTGCTTATAATTAAAATGATGTGAAACACTACTACTGCTACTAACTAACTACAGCTGTGTCACCACTAAACCAACAGCATTTCATCATTGAAAACAGAAAACTCTCTGAGTCAGACCTTTAGCTTTATGCATGCTGCGTGTCTGTTGCAACTTCAACAACAACTGATGATGTTATTGATGCTTTACTTCACATATGTCAAACTCAAGGCCCGGGGGCCAAATCAGGCCCGTGAATGAATTATCTTTGGCCCGCGGGATGATATTGAATTAGTATTAGAACTGGCCCATGATAAGAAATGAATGCAACTAATTGTTTTACTTGCTCAACTCAGTCTCATTTACTTTCTCAATTAACTATGAAAGCACTTGGTGAGGATCATAGAAGAAAAAAAATCCCGAAAAACAGCTATTTTTCATTATAACCAGGGGTTGACACTAAGGTCTCCGAGGCACTTGCCCATCGGGCAAGTGAAAGCCAGGTTCTACTTCGCCTCAGATCATGGTCACTTGCCCCCCAAAATATAAGTTTGCATTTTACATTCTACTTGGGTGCTTTAAAACTTTCCTTTCGCAATTGAAGACTATGGTTTGTTTAAGTCAAAATCAGCTACAGTAAATATTTAACTTGTAAATCAGTGGTTCCCACAGTGGTCACAGACTCAGGGGTCCGTGACCCCAGTATTTTGGAACCAAATGGACCTTAGAGAGAGATAGCTAGAAAGCAGAGAAAGATGCAGAGGCAGAGCAGCATATTTCTTGTATTGTGTTATAGTCGCACACTTGCCCAATTGGGCAACCAAGTAGCAGTCTTCACTTGCCCGACCATTTTTTTTACTTGCCTCAGGCAAGCGGGCAAGTGTTAGTGTCAACCCCTGATAACTTAAAGACAGGGTATCATGCTAATATCAACTTTTTCTCATTTTAACTATGACAAAGTTGTGATAACATTCGAAAATGCAAACATATGGCTATATAAAGCCGTTTCCATGCTGTGTCAGGTCGGAGGACACTCTTCTGAAAAACCCCTCCCACCAGCTCGGAAAAGCCCGAGCCAAAACAGCGCGTCACCAGTAGAACACGCTGACGTCACACCCTAGGAAACACATGTTAAAAACTCCTCGGAATTCCATTATTTTAGCGTCATGTTAATGAAGTAAATAAAAATCTTTTTTGGTTAGCATGACCAGGGACCGCTATACTATGCACTCGAGATTTTTTGTAAATAATCCGCCAGTCGATTTTGCATTATCTACTGGGAAACACGGCTGTGCATGGCTCGCATTTCTACACAGGCTTGGGGGGCGTGTCTTTCTTGAGTCACTGTATCCTCCAGGCTGGTTCCAGCGGGCCACGCTCGCTAGCCTGCCCATGAAGAGATTAGTCTCTTGGGCAGGCTAGTGAGTTTACTCTGTGTCGGTATGTGGGGGAAATAGACAGAGTTGCGATATTGAGGGGGCAGAAAATAGTCTGGTTACGTGGTTCATGTACTTGCGCGAGCCCATAGACTCTAATGTAGTAGGCCTAACTTCTTCTTGGCTGTTTGGCTTGATAGCCTAGCCACCTAGCAGTGGCACCGGCTTAGCGGCTACTGCTACTGCTAGTACCGGGCTGTGATGGCGGCGGCTGCATCCTCTCCCGAGCCCCCCTCTCGCTCTAGCCCTATCGTGTGCATCGAGTGCCGCATGCATAGTTACGACCCCACTGCTTTTGGATGGGTCGATGGGTCTGTGTAACAAATGCAATGCGATCTCTGTACTAACGGAGAGGCTGATCGAGCTGGAGGCTCTGGTTAAAAGTGCTAGCGGTGGTGCGGCTAGCTCGCCCACCGCTCGCACCCGGACACAGGGACGCCACCGTCAGCCGCGGACCGCGGCTGATCGGGGTCCCCACGAATCAGATCGTGACGGCGGCTGGGTGACTGTTACTGGAAGGAAGCGTAGTCATACACATAAGCACACGGGAAACCAACCACTCCACGTTTCAAACAGCTTTTCCCCACTCACTGCTACACCCATTAGCACAGTGAGTCTGTCGACTCGCCATACAAACGGCCGCGGGTCGACAAGACAGTCAAGACTACAACTCTGGTTATTGGTAGTTCTATAGTAAGAAACGTGAAGTTAGAGACGCCAGGGTCCACAATCACTTGCATCCCCGGGGCCAGAGCGGGCGACATCGAATCATGCTTAAAACTTATGGCTAAAGGCAAACACAAACGCTATGATAAAATTGTAATTCACTGCGGTGGCAGCGACACTCGACTTCGGCAATCCGAGATCACAAAGATCAATGTTGAGTCCGTGTGCACATACGCAAAGACAATGTCGGACTCGTAATTTTCTCTGGCCCCCTGCCAAACATGATCAACAATGACATGTATAGCCGTATGAGTCAATTCAACCGCTGGTTGTCTAGGTGGTAGATAATAACGTGGGCTTTATAAATCTGGCAAAGCTTTGAGGGGAAAACTGGTCTGATAGGGAGAGACGGCATACATCCAACTTGGGACGGTGCGAGGCTCATCTCTAGAAACATGGACAAATCTATAAACAAAGACAAATCTATAAATAAAGCATGACAACCCAGAGTTGAGACCAGAAAGCAGGGTTGCGGTCCTACACTCTACCCTGTGCTTCCTCTAGTGCAGCTCCCATCTCGGAGCGGACTCGGAGGGACGGAGCAGAGAGTGGGGTTCCGACGGAACTAGAAGAACATTAGTTAGTCTCTATAAAAGTATTATTGTCGCACCTCGATCGCAACGCGTGTGTGCGTATGCACCAACGCACATGTGATCTTGAAGATCATGACAACTAAGCAGCTGATCGCTGCCAAATATAATTTAATTGTATTGTATTTGGGTAGGCTATCCTACTACTATGCTATGCTACTGTGGATAACTTTAGCCGGAAGCTGAGCTGCACGACCTGCTCGCCGAAGTTGGCCGAGCGTACCACTGTATACGTCACGCGAAGGCGCGTTCGGCTATTTTCCCGAATGCAACCTTTTCAGGGAAGCGGGGGGGGCGCTCAACTTCTTTCTTCAACTCTGCCTATATATTGTATTTTTTCTGAAACGACTTTTTTTCTGGACATCTTTAGGGGGTCATTGATAGATATGCGTCATTAGTTTTTAAAGGAAATATCCGTGATACCTACTCTTTAAAACAGCTTTTAATGCTGGCAGTTTCATCTTTACAATTATCTTGCCATTAAGAGACATTGATTTTTGAAGGGAAATTACTTTTTTGCTGTTTGACAGGGACAGGGTCATGGTAAACCGGTGCTGAAACACATACGGTATCTCCAGCCCTCGACTTGTACCAATTTTTCTATTTTGGCCCACTCTGTATTTGGGTTTGACACCCCTGTGTTTACTTTATTATTGATGTTTGCCCCTGGGCCTTGAGTTTGACACATGTACCCTAAATTGTACTCCAGGGCTTGACACTTGCCCGCTTGCCCGGGGCAAGTAAAAAAAATGGTGGGGCAAGTGAAGACTGCTACCAGGTAGCCCGATTGGGCAAGTGTGGAACTTAGTGCACTATAACACAACACAAGATAAATTTGTCTTGAAGGCAGTCATTGCACTCTGCCTCTGTGTCTTTCCCTGCTTTCTAGCTATCCACAATTCCAGGCTGGATTTGGGAAAGAAAGCAGGCAAATTAACACATCAAAATGACCTAATCTTCTACATTCTCTAGTTGTGTAGACCTGGGCTAATTAAGATGATGAATTGTAACTCTTGAGAACGTAAAAATGAAACCAAATGGACCCGCAAGGGTCCATTTGGTTTCATTTTTACGTTCTCAAGAGTTACATCTGCAAAATTTACAATATATTTTTGGGGGGCAAGTGGCCATGAGCTGAGGGCAAGTAGAACCTGACTTGCACTTGCCTGATGGGCAAGTGCCTCTGAGACCTTAGTGTCAACCCCTCTGTATTTGGGTTTGACACCCCTGTGTTTACTTTATTATTGATGCTTTGCCCCTGGGCCTTGAGTTTGACACATGTACCCTAAATTGTACTCCAGGGCTTGACACTAACACTTGCCTGCTTGCCCGTGAAGACTGCTACCAGGTTGCCCGATCGGGCAAGTGTGTAACTTAGTGCACTATAACACAACACAAGATAAATTTGTCTTGAAGGCAGTCATTGCACTCTGCCTCTGTGTCTTTCCCTGCTTTCTAGCTATCCACAATTCCAGGCTGGATTTGGGAAACAAAACAGGCAAATTAACATACACATCAAAATGACCATTAATCTTCTACATTCTCTAGTTGTGTAGACTTGGGGCTAATTAAGATGATGAATTTTAACTCTTGAGAGCGTAAAAATGAAACCAAATGGACCCGCAACGGTCCATTTGGTTTCATTTTTACGTTCTCGAGAGTTACATCTGGTTAACCAACTTAACTGGCGACCACCTGGGACCCTCTCAGGGACCACTGGTGGTCCCCGGACCACCTGTTGAAAACCCCTGGTTTAAAGCACCCAAGTAGTAAGTAAACTTCAATACAAAATTTACAATATATTTTTTGGGGGGGCAAGTGATCATACATGACCTGAGGGCAAGTAGAACCTGACTTGCACTTGCCCGCTGGGCAAGTGCCTCGGAGACCTTAGTGTCAACCCCCTGGACACCCCTGCAGTTTACTTTATTATTGATGCTTTGCTCCCAGGCTTTGAGTTTGACACACGTACCCTAAATTGTACTCTCTTCCCTCCCTCCAGATCCCGCTGCATGGAGACGATGCACCGTCCAAGAAGCTTCGTCTGTCCAAACCCAGCAAGTCTGCGGCTCTGCATGTGGACCTGTGCAAGGCGTCCAGCTCCACCGACGCTCTGCAGTGTCTGCTGATGTTCGCACGCAGGCCTGTGGAGCCGGAGAGCGTGGAGAGTGTGGCGCGAGTGTTACTGGAGCACTACTATAAGGTACACTACAGAACACTACTATAAGGTACACTACAGAACACTACTATAAGGTACACTACAGAGCACTACTATAAGGTACACTACAGAGCACTACTATAAGGTACACTACAGAACACTACTATAAGGTACACTACAGAGCACTACTATAAGGTACACTACAGAGCACTACTATAAGGTACACTACAGAGCACTACTATAAGGTACACTACAGAACACTACTATAAGGTACACTACAGAGCACTACTATAAGGTACACTACAGAACACTACTATAAGGTACACTACAGAGCACTACTATAAGGTACACTACAGAGTGATATTTCTTTGCACGATCGCCTAACGCAGGGGTCAGCAACCCATGATGTTGAAAGAGCCATTTTCGACCAAAAATTAAATTCAAACATTTTCGACCAAAAATTAAATCCAAATGGACCCTGACGGGTCCATTTGGTTCCATTTGTACACTCTCAGAAAGAAAAAGGTCCTAAAAGAAAGGTTTCTGGGAAAAAAATAAAGGTGTTTTTCAGAACTCCATTTCTAGTCCA
>CM076977.1:2427281-2439781 GCA_039105355.1 Benthosema pterotum
CTTACAGTATGTATACTTTAGGAGCGCTTGGTAAATGCCTACATTGTACCTCAGGGGTGTGAAACCCAAATGCAGAGTGGGCCAAAATAGAAAAATTGGGAGGGCCCGGAGATACCGGTCTGTGTTTCAACACCGGTTTGCGATTTCGTAAACCGCTATTATTTTCAATAAAACTTAAAACTTAGGTTTTATTGGAAAAATAGCAGGCGTTCACGTCTCATAGCGCGCCACAAAGTGGCGCGCTATGAGACGAGAACGCCTGCTATTTTTCGGGAAAAAAAACGTTAACACACAGCACACACAGCGCAAAAAAAGGAGTTTTATACAATCTATAGTGTCAGGTCAAAATATGTTAAAGCTAAATAAGACTGAGTTGAGGAAGTAAAACAGTTAGTTTCGTTCATTTCTTATCACGGTGTGTGTTAAATACTGTATACCAGAGTGCCAGTTCTAATACTAATTCAATATCACCCCGCGGGCCAAAGATAATTCATTCACGGGCCTAGGGATGTCACGGTATCCGGTAATACCGGTATCACCGGTATGGGGCCACAAAACCGGTACTTGCCCACCGAATGTACCGAAAAAAAAAAATGCAAAAAAATCATTCAATATTGCAATGAATTGCATTGATGTAACTCTTTGAGAGCGTTAACATGAAACCAAATGGACCCTTGCGGGTCCATTTGGTTTCACTCTCAAGAGTTAAAATATTCATCAAGTGAATTAGCCCAAGTCTACACAACTAGAGAATGTAGAAGATTAATGGTCATTTATGATCTGTATGTTGGACTGTTTGGTTTCCCCTATGCATCCTGGTATTGTGGACAAAAGCAAAAGAAATATTACGTTTCTTGGTCTGCGGGGATAAAATGCTATTGTATATATTACTAATGTTGATTGAGGATTTGTCCTGCATGTGCCAGGACTCTGAGAACATCTAGTGGTCAAACTATAAAACTGATAATACCGGTATAAAAGCAAACTATAAAACCGTTGTTGAGATTCTTACACCGTGACATGCCTACACGGGCCTGATGTGGCCCGCGGGCCTTGAGTTTGACATATGTGTTGCACCTGGTTTTCACAGCACCTGTCGGACACCTACTTCGGCGTGAGGATCAAGTGCCTCCAGCTGCTAGGCTGCCTGGGGACCGTGGACAGACCCCTGACCAAAGACAGCCATGGACCCCCAGGTGAGTCTGTTACTGTACCCATGGACCCCCCGGTGAGTCTGTTACTGTACCCATGGACCCCCCGGTGAGTCTGTTACTGTACCCATGGACCCCCCGGTGAGTTTGTTACTGTACCCATGGACCCCCCGGTGAGTCTGTTACTGTACCCATGGACCCCCCGGTGAGTTGGTTACTGTACCCATGGACCCCCCGGTGAGTTGGTTACTGCAGGGCTTGACACTAACACTTGCCCGCTTGCCTGGGGCAAGTAAAAAAATGATGGGGCAAGTGGAGACTGCTACCTGGTTGTCCGATCGGGCAAGTGTGCAACTTGGTGCACTATAACACAACACAAGATAAATTTGTCTTGAAGGCAGTCATTGCACTCTGCCTCTGTGTCTTTCACTGCTTTCTAGCTGTCCACAACTCCAGGCTGGATTTGGGAAACAAAACAGGCAAATTAACATACAGATCAAAATGACCATTAATCTTCTACATTCTCTTATAAATTATAATAAAATTTGATTCATATGCAAATGAAATCTCTGTACCAATGACAAGAGGAAATGACATCATGAGATTGTCTCCACCACCTGGCGGTATTTAAGGTGATTCACCTGCCAAGCTGTTAGACCCTGACCAAGACCCTGTGCGGTCGAAACGCCTTGGTCATTTCAGTTGCCTTGCTCCTAAATAAATGAAATAGTTAGGGATGGGTACCTTTCACCTTTGAATCGATACGATACGATACTTGATACCTGGGAATCGATCCGATACCAGAAACGGTACCTATTTCGATACTTTTTAAATTAAATATTATATATTTTACACACCATAGCAATGGTTTGGTTGAATCATATCTTAAATTATATAATGTATGATGACTATCTTTATGGTGACTGAGATGCATTTGCACTACTGAACTCTTCTAAGCAAAGTAGGCAATAAATCACACAGGCAAAAAGTAGCCTTCCATGAGGTGGCATTATTATTATTATTATTATTATTATTATTATTATTATTAGTCTTTCTTGAGTGCATTTGAGTTTATGCTGTATATAGCCTACTATAGTTTCAGTTAATTCAATGAATAAGTAGCTATAATGCAAACTGCATTGGAGGAAGGGGGACCTCAGGGTGAAATGTAGAAAAGGGGGCATCTATGACAAGAGCATTATTATGCATGTCACAGGAATCAAGGTAGATTGCTCCCAATATGTTTTGGTGTGGATTTCTCCTTTAACCACTGTGGAAAGTCCCCACTAATTAGTGCACCTGCTGCACGAAGACACTGACAGAAAGAATGCGCTCCATATTTCCATAGAGTTCCATATTAAATTTTTTGAGATTTGAAAAGGCCATGTTGACTCTTTTCCCAACCTTGAAAAAAAAATCAGGACTTCCCAAGAAACCATGTGAGGTAAGGTTTCATTTAATGTATCATACATACTGATATCACCATTCCCCAGTGAGCTATAGCCTTTTCAAATCTCAAAACTAACACGGAGAGCCGTTCTTTAACATTGAAGTCAAGCGGTCCAGCGGACCCCCCCCCCCCCCCCCCCCCCCCCTTCGCATGGCCAGGACACATACACACACGCTGAATTGCACGACATTACCATTTTCTGTGCGCTGATCTGCGCATGTGGGCGCAATACTTGTAGATCCATGCAATGACAAGTGACGGAATAGCGGATTTCTTTTCTTTTTTTTGCTTCGCTATGCCGCTCGCTCGCTCTCTCTCTCTCTCTCTCTCTCTCTCTATGTCTATGTCTCTCTCTCCCTCTCTGTGCGCACACACACAGCCTACACACGGAGGGGACTTCTGATCAGCAGAACATTTCCACGCAGAGTGGAACTTTTTGCAAGCACTAAATGTTCGTCTAGTTTAGTCAACAAAAACCATGCGGTCTTTGTAATTAGTCAACCAGCTGTTCTATCTTGTCAGCGTCAGTCCTTCTGCTCGCTCTTTGCTGTGCAGTGGCACAGAATGACAGTACAAAGTATCGAAACGAGGCACCGTTCATTTTGAAGTGAATCGATCCCACTAGGTACCGCTATGTCCCAATCGATACCAGTATCGGTATCGCTCACGGTACCCAAGCCTAGAAATAGTATATATTTTTCACACTGAAGATGGAGTGAAAGGTCCCTCCCCTAGTGTTTATGGAACCGAGGGACCCCCCGAGGGACCCCCTCTGCACCTTCAGTGGTCATGTTTCTTCAAGGCTCTCATTGTGTCTCATTGGTTGTGTCTCATTGTGTCTCATTGTGTCTCATTGGTTGTGTCTCATTGTGTCTCATTGGTTGTGTCTCATTGGTTGTGTCTCATTGTGTCTCATTGTGTCTCATTGGTTGTGTCTCATTGGTTGTGTCTCATTGGTTGTGTCTCATTGGTTGTGTCTCATTGTGTCTCATTGGTTGTGTCTCATTGTGTCTCATTGTGTCTCATTGGTTGTGTCTCATTGTGTCTCATTGGTTGTGTCTCATTGGTTGTGTCTCATTGTGTCTCATTGGTTGTGTCTCATTGTGTCTCATTGTGTCTCATTGGTTGTGTCTCATTGTGTCTCATTGGTTGTGTCTCATTGTGTCTCATTGTGTCTCATTGGTTGTGTCTCATTGTGTCTCATTGGTTGTGTCTCATTGTGTCTCATTGGTTGTGTCTCATTGTGTCTCATTGGTTGTGTCTCATTGGTTGTGTCTCATTGTGTCTCATTGGTTGTGTCTCATTGTGTCTCATTGTGTCTCATTGGTTGTGTCTCATTGTGTCTGATTGGTTGTGTCTCATTGTGTCTCATTGTGTCTCATTGTGTCTCATTGGTTGTGTCTCATTGTGTCTCATTGTGTCTCATTGGTTGTGTCTCATTGTGTCTCATTGTGTCTCATTGGTTGTGTCTCATTGGTTGTGTCTCATTGGTTGTGTCTCATTGGTTGTGTCTCATTGTGTCTCATTGGTTGTGTCTCATTGTGTCTCATTGTGTCTCATTGGTTGTGTCTCATTGTGTCTCATTGGTTGTGTCTCATTGGTTGTGTCTCATTGTGTCTCATTGGTTGTGTCTCATTGTGTCTCATTGTGTCTCATTGGTTGTGTCTCATTGTGTCTCATTGGTTGTGTCTCATTGTGTCTCATTGTGTCTCATTGTGTCTCATTGGTTGTGTCTCATTGTGTCTCATTGTGTCTCATTGGTTGTGTCTCATTGTGTCTCATTGGTTGTGTCTCATTGTGTCTCATTGGTTGTGTCTCATTGTGTCTCATTGGTTGTGTCTCATTGGTTGTGTCTCATTGTGTCTCATTGGTTGTGTCTCATTGTGTCTCATTGTGTCTCATTGGTTGTGTCTCATTGTGTCTCATTGGTTGTGTCTCATTGTGTCTCATTGTGTCTCATTGTGTCTCATTGTGTCTCATTGTGTCTCATTGTGTCTCATTGGTTGTGTCTCATTGTGTCTCATTGGTTGTGTCTCATTGTGTCTCATTGGTTGTGTCTCATTGTGTCTCATTGGTTGTGTCTCATTGGTTGTGTCTCATTGTGTCTCATTGGTTGTGTCTCATTGTGTCTCATTGTGTCTCATAGGTTGTGTCTCATTGTGTCTCATTGGTTGTGTCTCAGACGCGGTCAGAGATGTCCAGAGTGTCATCAGTGACTACTTCAGAGACCAGGACCCCAGGGTGCGCACGGCTGCCATCAAAGCCATGGTAACACACACACACACACACACACACGCACGCGCGCACGCACGCACACACACACACACACACACACACTCTCTCTCCTAGGAGAACATTTGCGCAGCCTAAGGGCCCTGATACAATGTTTTGATCAACACCAACAAGCAACGTCAACTATCAACGTTGACTTTTCACCTTTCTTTAGAAAATGATCAACTCCTGGTTGTTGAGAAAAGTCAGATCTTTAGCGCCCTCTACTGGGCAACATTTTGGAATCCTCCAATCACAGCCCTCCTTGGCGTCACCTGATCCTTTGTCCTAGACTCCCACAGATAAGCTTTTCTGAAAACAACATGGCTGCTGCTGCTGCTGCTGCTGCTGCACAGCGATGGACAAAAACAAGGATTTTGTGACTTTTATTCCTCTAAATGAACATTTTGAGTTGGGTGGCAGCTGGGTGAAAATGATTCAATGCAAACTAAGGCTTCTTTTTTCTGAGAGTGTACAAATGGAACCAAATGGACCCGCTATGGTCCATTTGGTTCCATTTGTACACTCTCAGAAAAAAATGAAAATGGGTGGAATTCCCCTTTTTAATGTTGCCTGTTGCCATGTGTCTCATTATGTTGCCTGTTGATGTTGACATTGCTAGTTGATATTGATCAAAATATTGCTAGTGTAGCAGGGCCTTTACAGATTGTTGCATGTTGCTGGTTGATATACAGGGGTCCACTTTCATAAGCAATAAAACCCTTATCTCTTCACTTCTTTGCCTTTTTAGACTATTTAAAAAAACATTTTTCAAAGTTCAAGTGGCCAGTCTACTAGCTCACAACGTGTCAATAGATTGGGACATTGAACTATTCCCAAAACCTTTTAAAACTAGTAAAAGGGGATAAGGGGTTTAGCTTGTAACGGACATGGAGCCCAGAATATATTCCAGTGTGACCAATAAATCCCCAAACAGACATTTTTACCAAACAACAACGCGGAAAATAGCACATACCCTGTGTTAGTGGTCACCAGGGACCACTAATTATTCATCATTTGAGCCACAGAGGACCATCATTTGTGTCAGGGTCTGATACTTTGGTCCTCATGTCTCCCAGGCCGTTTTCCTTTTAGAGCCATCTAAAGTATTTTTTTTTTTTTTTTTGGCTAAAATCGTTTTTAGTAGTAAGATCAAAGTTCATACTTTTTTAATATGATTAAAAAAGATTTTAGCCAGAAAACGAATAAATAAATAAATAAATAAATAAATAAATAAATAAATAAATAAATAAATTAAATAAATAAAAAATACTTTAGATGGATCTAAAAGGAAAACGGCCTGGGAGACATGAGGAACAAAGTACCAGACCCTGACACATTTGTTAACATTTTAGCCCCACACAGAACCCCAAAACTAAAGATTTATTTTGCTTTTTGTCCACAATTCCAGGCTGGATTTGGGGAAACCAAACAGTCCAACATACAGATCAAAATGACCATTAATCTTCTACATTCTCTAGTTGTGTAGACTTGGGATAGTTACCCCTTAGACGAAGTAATATCATTACTTTACTTATTACTGGAATTGAAGAGTAATATATTACATATTACGTTATTACTTCCCCAAGTTCTCAACACCGCCTTTGAAAAAATAGAGATGTACAACATAATCTGTTTAGCGAGCTCTTTTTACAACTGAATACAATTTATTGGAATAATAATAGTCTCCAATCCCACAAACTGCACCTGAAGTCAACGAAATCTGTCTCTTTGACTTTTTAAACTTTTTCACAATTGTTTTCAAAGACAGTTGAGGTCTTGTATTTAAAAATAAAATACAAAATAAAGCAGCAAGCGATGTGTAGTGTACATAACTGTGCAGGATGCAGCGTGTGGACTGGATCTACAATCTACTGCACATCTCTGTTGTTACAGTACCTGTCGATAGCTTGTAAATCTGTTCTATTTTTGCATGCAACAACAAGCTCATTTTAAACAAGTAACTTGGCGTTACTTGCAAAGTATTGCATTACTTATTACCCATTTTTTGCAGAGTAATCTCGTTACTTTACTTTTTGGAGCAGAAGTAATAATATTACAGGAATATGTAATCTAAAAGTAGTTACTGCCCCACACTGCTTCAGTGTCTTCAGTGTTTTTAAACGTTGTTGTTGTTGTTGTTGTTGTTTTTTCCCACAGCTCCAGGTCCATGAGAGAGGAATGAAGATCAGCCAGATTGTCTATGAGCAGGTAACCATCGCAGTGGTTCACTGTAGAGTCTGAACCATGCCATAACCCAGGGGTGTAAAACCCAAATACAGAGTGGGACAAAATAGAAACATTGGTACAAGTCGAGGGCCGAAGATACCGGTCTGTGTTTCAACACCGGTTTACGATGACATCACTGTCAAACAGCAAAAAAAGTAATTTCCCTTCAAAAATCAATGTCTCTTAATGGCAAGATAATTGTAAAGATGAAACTGCCGGCATTAAAATATCAGGTGTTCACGTCTCATAGCGCGCCACAGAGTGGCGCGCTATGAGACGTGAACACCTGCTATTTTTCGGGGGAAATCTTTTTCTTCTATGATCCTCACCACAAGTGCTGAGTTAATTGAGAAAGTAAATGAGACTGAGTTGAGGAAGTAAAACAATTAGTCACATTAATTTCTTATCATGGTGTGTGTAATATACCAGAGTGCCAGTTCTAATACTAATTCAATATCATCCCGCGGGCCGAAGATAATTCATTCACGGGCCTGATTTGGCCCCCGGGCCTTGAGAGTGTAAATATGAAACCAAATGGACCCACAAGGGTTCATTTGGTTTCATTTTTTACGTTCTCAAGAGTTACATCTGCAAAATTTACAATATATATTTGGGGGCAAGTGACCATGAGCTGAGGGCAAGTAGAACCTGACTTGCACTTGCCCGATGGGCAAGTGCCTCCGAGACCTTAGTGTCAACCCCTGTGTGTGTGTGTGTGTGTGTGTGTGTGTGTGTGTGTGTGTGTGTGTGTGTGTGTGTGTGTGTGTGTGTGTGTGTGTGTGTGTGTGTGTGTGGTGTGTGTGTGTGTGTGTGTGTGTGGTGTGTGTGTGTGTGTGTGTGTGTGTGTGTGTGTGTGTGTGTGTGTGTGGTGTGTGTGTGTGTGTGTGTGTGTGTGTGCGCGCGCGCGCGTGCGTGCGTGCGTGCGGTAGGCTTGCAGGCTACTGAAGGATGACTATGAGCAGGTGCGTTCGGCTGCAGTCCAGATGGTTTGGGTGCTCAGCCAGCTCTACCCAGAGAGGTACGGCAACAACTAGACTTTTTTTATGGTGAATTTAATTGAACACTTTGGAAGTTGATTTTTGAACGGCACATTTCAACGTCGTTTTGCCCCGTTTAACACCCGGAGAAAACAACGGCACGATAAAAGAAGGAAGGATATTTGAAATAATTCTGAATAGTCTTTTGAGCACTACGACGACTAAGATCATAAAGTGCATGTGCACTTTTTTTTTTTTTTTTTTTAAATCATGCAGTCGAGACATAAGGCCTTTAATCCTCTCTGGACAAAATATTATAGCATTTATAATACTATGTATTATAAAATATATACGTCATATTATTATATATTATGTAAAAAATGTAAAAAAAAAAACATTGTGGACATACGTAGTTTGGATTTAGAAAAAACTCACCACTCACGCTATCACAGCCTGTTTTAATTGACCCAAGAAATGCTTCTTGGGTCAAATATTGGAATGCGATTAATTGAGATTAAATAATTACAAATCTTCAAATTAATTACATCATGTTTTTAAATCAAGTCCCACCCCTAATCAAAATATTGCTAGTGTATCAGTGCCTGTACATATGTATGTTTTGATGGAGTTACTCAGATGTAAACAAACAAAGGCAGATCGTTAAGCGTTACAAGCACCCTGCTGATTGGTTGCCTCGCCGTTATCCCCTGTCCAATCACAGCATCGTGCCCATCCCGTCGTCCAATGAGGAGATCCGCATGGTGGACGACTCTTTCGGGAAGATCAGTCACATGGTCAGTGACGGATCCTGGATGGTCCGCGTGCAGGCTGCCAAGACGCTGGTACACACACACACGCACACACACACACGCACGCACGCACGCACGCACGCACGCACCACACACACACACACACACACACACGCACACGCACACACGCACACACGCACACACGCACACACGCACACACGCACACACACACGTGCACGCGCACGCGCACAACGCGCGCGCGCGCGCACACACGCGCCGCGCACGCACACGCGCACACACAGGCCGCCAAGACACTGGTACACACACACACACACACACACACACACACACACACACACACACACACACACAGGCCGCCAAGACACAGGTACACACACACACCACACACACACACACACACAACACACACACACACACACACAGGCCGCCAAGACGCTGGTACACACACACACGCACGCACACACACACACACACACACACACACACACAGGCCGCCAAGACGCTGGTACACACACACGCACGCACGCACACACACACACACACACACACACACACACAGGCCGCCAAGACGCTGGTACACACACACACACACACACACACACACACACACACACACACACACACACACACACACACACACACACACACACACACACACACACAGGCCGCAAAGACACTGGTACACACTAGAGTTCGGTCTTAACTGATCAGGCCCAAAGCCCGGCCCAGCCTGACCAATTAGCATATAGTTTTTAGGCCCGACCCGGCCCTACAATGTCAGTTCGGGTCGGACCTGGTCGGGTTTGGGTAGAATTTGAGCACTCTACACTGAGTAAAAGTGAAAATACCAATCAGCACCATCTTCATAAGAGGTAAATACACAGGCAGACAGAACAGAACTATTATTTTTAATCATAATAAAATAATTCAATATATATTGCTTTTTTCATGGAGCCCTATAGGCCCGACCCGGCCCTACTGATCTGCATACATTTTAGGCCCGAGCCTGACCCTAAAATGTCGGGTCGGGTCGGGCCTGGTGGGGTTCGGGCAGAGTTTGAGAACTCTAGTATACACACACACACGCACGCACGCACGCACTCGCTCGCACACACACTCGTGCATACACTCACTCACATGCACACAGTCAGTCACACATCACACTACTTGGTACAGCTATAGACTAATCCATGTAGAGGCCATAGTTGTTGTGTCATGGTGACACCTCAAAATGACTGTGTGTGTGTGTGTGTGTGTGTGTGTGTGTGTGTGTGTGTGTGTGTGTGTGTGTGTGTGTGTGTGTGTGTGTGTGTGTGTGTGTGTGTGTGTGTGTGTGTGGTGTGTGGTGTGTGTGTGTGTGTTGTGTTGTGTGTGTGTGTGTGTGTGTGTGTGTGTGTGTGTGTGTGTGTGCGTGTGTGGTGCGTGTGTGCGCGCGCGCAGGGCTCCATGCTACAAGTCAGTCCTCATTTCCTGGAACAGACGCTGGACAAGAAGCTGATGTCTGACCTCAGAGTGAGTACACACAGAGGAAGGGTTTCTATTGGTTGTCTCTGATCACATGACCTTTTCACAGAGGAAGGGTTTCTATTGGTTGTCTCTGATCACATGACCTCTCCACAGAGGAAGTGTTTCTATTGGTTGTCTCTCATCACATGACCTCTCCACAGAGAAAGTGTTTCTATTGGTTGTCTCTGAACAGAGGAAGTGTTTCTATTGGTCGACAGAGGAAGCGGACGGCCCATGAGCGAGCCAAGGAGCTGTACAGCTCGGGGGAGTTCTATTGGTTGTCTCTGAACAGAGGAAGTGTTTCTATTGGTCCACAGAGGAAGCGGACGGCCCATGAGCGAGCCAAGGAGCTGTACAGCTCGGGGGAGTTCTCGTCAGGCAGGAAGTGGGCTGACGACGCGCCCAAGGAGAAGGTGGACACCAACAACGTCAACCTGATGGCCTCTGGAGCCTGTGGAGCCTTCGTCCACGGCCTGGAGGACGAGATGTACGGTACGATACCATACCATACACTCTGCTGATAGATGTACGGTACCATACCATACCATACACTCTGCTGATAGATGTACGGTACCATACCATACCATACACTCTGCTGATAGATGTAACGGTACCATACCATACGCTCTGCTGATAGATGTACGGTACCATACCATACCATACACTCTGCTGATACAGTAGATGTACGGTACCATACCATACCATACACTCTGCTGATAGATGTACGGTACCATACCATACCATACACTCTGCTGATAGATGTACGGTACCATACCATACCATACACTCTGCTGATAGATGTACGGTACCATACCATACCATACACTCTGCTGATAGATGTACGGTACCATACCATACCATACACTCTGCTGATAGATGTACGGTACCATACCATACGCTCTGCTGATAGATGTACGGTACCATACCATACCATACACTCTGCTGATACAGTAGATGTACGGTACCATACCATACCATACACTCTGCTGATAGATGTACGGTACCATAACCATACCATACACTCTGCTGATAGATGTACGGTACCATACCATACCATACACTCTGCTGATAGATGTACGGTACCATACCATACGCTCTGCTGATAGATGTACGGTACCATACCATACCATACACTCTGCTGATACAGTAGATGTACGGTACCATACCATACCATACACTCTGCTGATAGATGTACGGTACCATACCATACCATACACTCTGCTGATAGATGTACGGTACCATACCATACCATACACTCTGCTGATAGATGTACGGTACCATACCATACCATACACTCTGCTGATAGATGTACGGTACCATACCATACCATACACTCTGCTGATAGATGTACGGTACCATACCATACGCTCTGCTGATAGATGTACGGTACCATACCATACCATACACTCTGCTGATACAGTAGATGTACGGTACCATACCATACCATACACTCTGCTGATAGATGTACGGTACCATACCATACCATACACTCTGCTGATAGATGTACGGTACCATACCATACCATACACTCTGCTGATAGATGTACGGTACCATACCATACCATACACTCTGCTGATAGATGTACGGTACCATACCATACCATACACTCTGCTGATAGATGTACGGTACCATACCATACCATACACTCTGCTGATAGATGTACGGTACCATACCATACCATACACTCTGCTGATAGATGTACGGTACCATACCATACCATACACTCTGCTGATAGATGTACGGTACCATACCATACCATACACTCTGCTGATAGATGTACGGTACCATACCATACACTCTGCTGATAGATGTACGGTACCATACCATACCATACACTCTGCTGATAGATGTACGGTACCATACCATACCATACACTCTGCTGATAGATGTACGGTACCATACCATACCATACACTCTGCTGATAGATGTACGGTACCATACCATACCATACGCTCTGCTGGGGTCCCCCAGGGGGTCCCCAACACATAGTTCACCCCAGGGGCGGATTGGCCATCTGTAGTACAGGGAGTTTTCCCCGTGGCATGCGCCACCTAGTGTCCTGCTGGACAAGATCCAAAATGCACTAGTGGCACTTCCAAAATGCACTAGAATGTGCTAGATGCTCGCCTGGAACATACAGATCAAA
>CM076977.1:2444781-2472281 GCA_039105355.1 Benthosema pterotum
ACGCAACTAGAGAATGTAGAAGATCTCTCTTGAAGGCTCTGGTGTAGGACGTTTTCTTTTTTTGAAGGATAGAAACACTAGTTTACCTGGCCTGGGCCTGGCGCCCTAGTGGCCTGCCCTGGACTTAAAAAAAAAAAAAAAAAAAAAAAAACTGTCCAGGCCAGGAAAACTCCCTGTACTCCAGATGGCCAATCCGCCCCTGCCTAGTACCCCACCGACCGCAACTTTAAAAAGAATTTATAATTTTATTCCTTGGAACCCCCCCCCCCCCCCCCACCACCCCTCTTCCAGAAATGGATTCCCCATTCATTTTTCTCATAGACTTTTCGAAAATAATTTATATAAAGATGATTACGCCGCGGACAAAGCCAACTCGAGTCGTGACGAATCATGATGACACACACAAACTTTTGGGACAATCAAATAATTTCTAAGATGAAGAACGAAACAAGAAGTGTTGTATCCTGCCGTTTTCTACTTCTTGCTAACTATATATTATATGACGATATTGTGTGTGTTGTAGGGCTTTAACCAAAAAATCGATACATCGATGCATCGATTTGCATAACACGTGTCGACTCCAAAAAGCCCGAGTCGATAAGTTGTTTTTTTCCCGCTGCCTCCGAGGGAAAGGAGTAGGGGTGTGCTGAAATATCGTTATCGTGATAATATCGTATACTTCCTCCCGCAATATATATCACATATTCCTCAGCAAATATCGTGATATCAATTTTATGTTGCAGAGCATCCAAAACAGGGACGAAAAAACTGGTCACAGAACTAAAATGTCAAATGACTTCTTTAGCTGCTTCATTCCCAAAAAACAAACAAGCTAAAAACAAAAAGCCTGGTATGAGAATCTGTTGAGTCAAATAAAAGCTAAGATTAATAACTGAAGATATACTGTACATTAGTAAGTTCTGATTTTTGACTTTTAGTTTTTATTCATTAATTTATTGTTTTGTTTTTGTTTTTCAGCTACAGTTATCACGATATATTGTTGATGAATTTCATGTAACTAGGACCTTACCCGTTGTGAATATATGAACACCAAATGATGTGCAGTGTAGTGAATATGTTAAATAGATCATAACAATTTGTGTTAGGAGTTAATAGATTATACCAATGATGTAAGTAAGTATTGCTTTAATCTAAGTGAGTAATAAAAGTGAGTATACTTGATCATGGGGGAATGGGAAAACAGCTGTGGCAAAGTAAGGGTGTCCAGGAACATGTTGATAAATCTGATTACTTTTAGATGTTCTGTAGACAGTCATCATGAAGCCACTGGCAAAGGGTGTGTGTGTGTGTGTGTGGGGGGGGGGGTGGTGTGTGTGGGGGGGTGGATTCTCTGTAATGCAGCATGCGTGGCGATCGAGTCGCAGCTAACACACACACGTACGCACGCACGCGCGTCAACATCACATTATGTGAAAACAGCGGTCGCGTGAGTTTGTAGATAAAGCTGTAGTGCACACCACAGCACTGAGACACAATGCTCAGCACCAGTAGGGAAATGGGAAAAAGTTTTGCTGTTGTCGGCATGCGTAATGTCCTAGTGCGCCCATTCTGTCGCTTCCATGCAAGAGCCGGCTGTTGTTAGCTTGTAGAGCTGCTTGTTTTAGCGAACACCGGCGCTGCACGATAGCAGTATAAATGTAGAACTGTCGGCTGCTACTCCAATAGCGCGGCGAGTAAAGTGTATTAGAAGTATATTCTGTGTCGATAAAACGGCCGCGACGCAGATAATCGAGGTGCGCTGCAGTAACCACTGAGTGATTAAGGAAATGAGAGGCTGCATGGGGGATCGGCGATTCGTCGTATGTATGTCTCAATTGTGTCTGTGAGCGTTGTTCCCCTCTCTTATCACCATGGTGGATTATATAGTTATAGTTATATTCCATGTTGGTGTCGAACGCCACAACACTTCGAGCTCCAGCTTGAGAGAGAGATGGGCTATGTGGCAGCTGGTTGCTTGTGACGTGCATGATAGGGGCGGGGGCACTTTCCCCATATAAACTAATGGGGAAATTGTCACGCACAAATAAATTCATTATAAATCAACGGTGTGTCAATTTGGCAAAAGGGCTTCGTCACTCTCCTCCTGATATTATGGTGAACGGCTGTGTGAAAACTTACAGCGATTGGTGGTGCCATCGCGGAGTTATTCGTGTTTCAGACATTCATTCATTCATTCATTCAGACGGACGGACAGACAGACATTTCCCTGATTATAGTATGGATATATTGATATATGGCAAATACCGCAATATATCAAATATCGCAATATATTCATTATTGAAGGCCTAATGTCACCACCTATATCGTATCGTGAGGTACCAATATCGTCCCAGCCCTAGAAAGGAGTAAAGAGGAGGAATTAAACATTTACCTTGTTTTCCCCTTTTTTCTTTCTCTATGTGTGCGACGCGTGTGTATATAATTCAACTGTAATATTGGTTACTGTCACTCACGGACAGAAGTCTCCTTTGAAGTTTCCTTTGCAACTCTATCGGAGTTAAGCCTTAATTTAGGCCTGTACCAATCTTATGCAGCTGCATGCGCAGCGCGCTCTTGCGCTCTGGGCGCGCGGCGTTCCACTGATCATTACGTACACGGATCAGATCGAACAGCAAACAGTGTCAGAGGAATACAGAACTTCATCAACCAACACCTCCCCGTGCTGCAGTGACCGTCTTGTTCTTCGTTTCGCATTAGGCTACCGCACGGGACGCATGCTTCTGTCCGCGTCAGTCATTCTCATTAATTTACTGAATGAATCAGAAAAGAAAAGCGGCACGATGGTGGTGTTGGAGGAGGAGGAGGAGGAGGCTACATGTAAATGGATCGTATTCTGCGTTCTAACGTGTGGGCTGCTGTGTATTGATAATGTTATGTGTTTATATGGCTGGCCTGGGAGTGGACGATGTGCAGCTGTGTGCCAATATTGTTTTCATATTAACAGTTTTCGTGCCGTTGAAATAGGTCTACGTCAGCGGTTATCATTATGAAATACAGTAATGGCCGATGCCTCTTAGGTAGAGCTACGTCACTCTTACGTCGCTTACCGTCGCTGGTTTGATACGATCCCCCTGCTAACAGCAGCGTGCAGCGACCGCATATTACATTGACGGACCATAATAAGGGACGGACCAACCCGGAACCAAAAGTGTGTGTCCGTCAACTAACTTGTCCGTCGGGAAACATGAACCGAAATATGAAATATGACTTTTAGATGAAAATCGCTGGCACTGGCGACCTAAAAAAATATGAAAAAGGGCTGGCACAGAGAGTGTTAAGCTTGCCACATGCGCAGCCTCGCGATGTGTTTTGTATAAGCACTGCGCCCGGTGCGCCGGCATCATAGCGGCACCATTTGATCCCCGACCCCCCTCGGGGAACCACCACGAGTCCACGACGCCCCCCCCCCCCCTCCCCCCCGCGCCATAAAACGATAAATCGATACAACTTCGACTTGACTGTCTGACAAGTCGACTTGAAAAAATCTCAAGTCGTTAATGCCCTAGTTTGTTGTCATGATTTGTCACAACCCGAGTTGGCCTTGGCCGCGGCGTAATCGTGTTTTTATTAACCATTTTCGAAAAAAGTCTATAAGGAAAATGACTGAAGAATCCACTAGTGCAGGGGTTTTCAACAGGTGGTCCGGGGAACACCAGTGGTCCTTGAGAGGGTACCAGGTGGTCCCTAGCTTAGTTGTTTAACCAGATGTAACTCTTAAGAGTGTAACCAATGAAACCAAATGGACCCGCAAGGGTCCATTTTGTTTCATTTTTATTCATCATGTGAATTTGCCCAAAGTCTACACAACTAGAGATCTAGGTTTGCCTGTTATGTTAGAGATAAAAACCCTCATTTTTCACCATTTCTCCTCCTATGGTTTTCAACCAGTGGTCCCCAGGCTAAATGATGGATAGTTGGTTAACCAGATGTAACTCTTTGAGAGTGTAAAAATAACTCTCAAGAGTTAAAATATTCATCATGTGAATTAGCCCAACTTAGTCTACACAACTAGAGAATGTAGAAGATTAATGGTCATTTTGATCTGTATGTTCCAGGCGAGCATCTAGCACATTCTAGTGCATTTTGGAAGTGCCACTAGTGCATTTTGGATTTTGGCAGTTGGCAACTCTGCGTTTTTTTTCTCTCTCTCTCTCTCTCTCTCTCTCTCTCTCTGTCTCTGTCTCTGTCTCTGTCTCTGTCTCTGTCTCTGTCTCTCTCTCTCCCTCTCTCTCTCTCTCTCTCTCTCTCTCTCTTTCTCACTGCAGGTGTCTGAAGTTTGTAGGAGAGCGTCATCCCACCCTGGTTCTCCCTTTGGTCCCTGAACTCCTCAGTACTCACCCTTACTTCGACACCCCAGAGCCTGACATGGACGACCCGGCCTGTATCCTTTAAAACAGGTGGTCCGGGGACCACCAGTGGTCCCTGAGAGGGTTCCAGGTGGTCCCCAGCTAAGTTGGTTAACTAGATGTAACTCTTGAGAACGTAAAAATGTTTCATTTTTACACTCTTAAAATATTCATCATCTGAATTAGCACAACTTAATTAATTGGAAATATTGTTTTGCATGCCATCATGTTTGGTGAGGCAGACTTGGCATGGGGGGGCGGGGGGTTGCCCATGCGGTATCCGAGGCACTTGCCCCATCGGGCAAGTGCAAGTCAGGTTCTACTTGCCCTCAGCTCATGGTCATTGCCCCCCAAAAATATATTATAAATTTTGCAGATGTAAATTTTAAACCAAATGGACCCTTGCGGTTCCATTTGGTTTCATTTTTACACTCTCAACAGTTAAAATTCATCATCTTAATTAGCCCAGGTCTACACAACTAGAGAATGTAGATGATTAATGGTCATTTTGATCTGTATGTTAATTTCCTGTTTTGTTTCCCAAATCCAGCCTGGAATTGTGGACATCTAGAAAGCAGTGAAAGACACAGAGGCAGAGTGCAATGACTGCCTTCAAGACAAATATATCTTGTGTTGTGTTATAGTGCACTAAGTTGCACACTTGCCCGATCGGGCAACCAGGTAGCAGTCTTGCCCCAGACTTGCCCCACCATTTTTTTTTACTTGCCCCGGGCAAGCGGGCAAGTGTTAGTGTCAAGCCCTGCTCATGCCTGAACTTTATTGTTGTTTAATTACTGTTGAGTATGGTCCAGTCCTTAACTCTAAGCCCTGTGGGACTCCAGACATCGCTGTGTTGGTGCTGGTGTTCAACGCAGCCAAGTCCTGTCCCACCATGCCCGCTCTCTTCTCTAATCACACCTTCAGGCACTACGCCTATCTGAGAGACAGTCTGAGTCACCTGGTACCTGCTCTGAGGGTGAGACAGGCACACACACACACACACACACACACACACACACACACACACACACACACACACACACACACACACACACACAGTCTGAGTCACACACACACACACACACACACCTACACACGCACACCTACACACGCACACCTACACACACACACACACACACACACACACACACACACACACACACACACACACACAAACGCAGGTCCTTTCTCTTACCCCTTAAAAGGATCCCTGCCTAATAAGACAAATATGCCTTAAAACACTCTACTTGCCTTCTATAACTAAAACATGCAGATAAAAACACCTTCAATACTTTATTTCTTTCATAAAAGGAGAATCTTTCACTCAATAGGAGGTGCTCCGGTCGCAGGATGATGATGTCACAGAGCATGTTCATCCATGTGTATTCCATAGAGCTAGATCACAGGTGACATCATCATCCTGTGACAAGAGCAGTTCCTGTTGAGTGAAATATTCTCTATTTATGAAAGAAATGCGATGCCAATGGTGTTTTTATTTGTTTATTTTAGTTATATAGGTGAAGTGTAATGATTTAACCGATGTTTGTCTTATTAGACAGGGGTCCTTTTAAAGATGGAGTGTTGTTGTCCCCACAGCTCCCAGGCAGGAAGCAGGTGTGTGCTCTGGACCGGCTGGACTCCGGCTCCAGTGAGTCCGGCTCCGTGGAGTCGGCCCAGGTTTTCCTCCAGCAGAGCCTGAACCGCGTCGGCACCATCCAAAACCTGGAGGCTCCGGGCGGACCGGAGCTACTGGACTTCACCATACGGTAGGTCAGGGGTTTTCAACATGCGGTCGGGGGACCACCAGTGGTCCCTGAGAGGGTTCCAGGTGGTCCCCACTCCCCAGCTAAGTTGTTTAACCAGATGTAACTCTTGAGAACGTAAAGATGAAACCAAATGGACCCTTGCGGGTCCATTTGGTTTCATTTTTACACTCTCAAGAGTTAAAATATCCATCATTTTGAGTAGCCTGCAGTCACCATAGAATAGAAGCTACCGCAGTTAAATGATCCATATATAAGGCACACTGTTGTTTTTAGAGAAAATTAAAGGCTTTTAAGTGTGCCTTATAATCCAGAAAATAAAATACAGTAAAATACAGTAGCTAGGAGATTTTATCAGGTATTTGCCTAGGGCTGGGCAAAAACATCAATATGCCAGTACATCACAATTCTCAATGGCATGATATCAATATCAAATCACCACGTTTAAAATTAATGTTTTGATATTTATTGTAGGTCCTATTCATGTTTGTATGTTTTTTTTTTCATGTCAGAAAGACGGAGTGACGTTATCAGACTGCATTGATGTGTATGATTGAACTTTTTGGTTATTTTTTATTGTTTAAAATTGCTTGAAGATGTTCTATTTGATTGAACTTGTCATGGTCCATATTGTTTAGATTTTTTTTTTTCTGAGGTCGTACAGATGGATCCATTTGGTTCCATTTGTACACAAAAAAAAGTCCCAAAAAGTACTTTGGCGCCCCCTAGTGGCCAAAAAACTTGTGTTAAGCAGTCATGGTGTTAATAAAAGCACAGTCATTTGTGGCAAAAATGTGATATATATCAATATCAAATTTAATCACAGCATAATTAAGAATCACAATATAAATCTATTCATAAACCCTAAACCTATTGTATCATGATGTAAGACAGGGGTTTTCAACAGGTGGTCCGGGGACCAACAGTGGTCCTTGAGAGGGTTCCAGGTGGTCCCCAGCTAAGTTGGTTAACCAGATGTAACTCTTGAGAATGTAAAAATGAAACCAAATGGACCCTGGCGGGTCCATTTGGTTTCATTTTTACACTCTCAAGAGTTAAAATATTCATCATCTGAACCAGCCCAAATCTACACAACGAGAGATCTATGTTTGCCTGTTATGTTCCCGAAATCCAGCTTGGAATTGTAGATAAAAAAAGAAGAAATCTTTGGGTTTTGGGTCTGTGGGGCTAAAATGTCATCAAACAGTGGTCCGTGGCTCAGATTCTGAATAAATAGTGGGCCCTGGTGTGAAAAAGTTGAAAACCCCTGATGTAAGTGAATCGTCCCACTCTATATTTGACCAATCACGGAACTAAATTGTTGACTAGAAATGTCTTCAATATAAAGGGTAAAATAAATGATAAATGGTGCATTTATCCTTTATCCAAGGCGCTTTACATAGACTGTAGATCCCATTCACCCATTCACACACCCATGGCAGCAGAAACCATGCAAGGTACTGAGCAGCACATCAGGAGCAATTAGTATTGCTATCTTGCTCAGGGACACATCGACACTTAACTCTGGAGCAAGCCGGGTTCGAACCGGCAACCTTGCGGTTACCATCCGGTGACTCTACCCCTGAGACTGGACTATAAGCCTTCGGCAGCAGTTATCAGTAGATAAGATCGCAGTTATCACGTTGTCATCAGCAGCCATGCTTTGCAGTCTGAGACGCAAAACCCCTAGACCCCTCCAAATGTAACCCTAATCCTAAACCCCTCCAACCGTAACCCTAATCCTAAATGCCCGACCCTCAACCTAACCTCACAGACCGTCAGGTCTGTGAGGTTAGGTTGAGGGTCGAGGTTAGGTTGAGCGTCGGGGATTTAGGCTTAGGGTTACGGTTGGAAGGGTCTAGGGCAGGGGTCAGCAAGATGCGGCTCAGGAGCCGCATGCGGCTCCAGAACACAGCCCTAGTGGCTTAGTGGCTGTAGCATTATTACATACACACACATACTGTATATACATTTCAGTCACCCAAAATGTGTTGCGCTGTCTGACAGTTGCCAGTTAAAGTAGCACTTGGACATGTCAAAAAGCCCAGCAGTTATCAGAGGTGGAGCTTTCAATCTGAACCACCCACTTTCAAAGGTTTACTCAGTTTACTATGTCATTAATATACCTTAGAGGTGTTGTGTGGACTAAAAATGGAGTTCTGTAAAACTCCTTTATTTTTTTTATAGAAACTCCATTTCTGAAGAAAGGTTGTGTTTCACCATGTTAATGATTTTTCTTTGAGGACCTTTTTTTTCCTGAGAGTGTGCAAATGGAACCAAATGGACCTGCAGGGTCCATTTGGTTCACATTTGCACACAATCCGGGAAAAGAATAAATAAAATGCGAATCCAGACAGATTTTAAATTTAATTTCGGGTCGAAAATGTCTCTTTGAACATTTTGGGTTGCCGACCCCTGGTCTAGGGGTTTTGCTACAAACATTGCTACACCCTTCTCTAAACCTACCCCTAAACCTAACCGCAAGCAGATTTGACTGTTATCAGTGGATAAGATCACAGTTGTCATCTTATCAGTGGAGTAGGCTCCAGACAACATGCTGTCATGGATAAAATGGTGTCGTCAGAGCATGGCATAACTCTGTCTGTATGTCTTGTGTCTGTCTGTCTGTCTGTCTGTCTGTCTGTCTGTCTGTCTGTCTGTCTGTCTGTCTGTCTGTCTGTCTGTCTGTTTGTCTCACTGTCTGTCTGTCTGTCTGACTGTCTGTTTGTCTCACTGTCCATCTATCTCCCTACAGAGACCTCCAGAGGTTGGGAGAGCTGCAGACAGAGTTGGCAGGAGCAGCTGACTTCTGTGCTACGTACCTGCACTGTCAGCTACTGCTAATGAAGGTTAGTTATTACACATTATTACACACTGTCAGCTACTGCTAATGAAGGTTAGTTATTACACATTATTACACACTGTCAACTACTGCTAATGAAGGTTAGTTATTACACATTATTACACACTGTCAGCTACTGCTAATGAAGGTTAGTTATTACACATTATTACACACTGTCAGCTACTGCTAATGAAGGTTAGTTATTACACACAACACACTGTCAGCTACTGCTAATGAAGGTTAGTTATTACACATTATTACACACTGTCAGCTACTGCTAATGAAGGTTAGTTATTACACATTATTACACACTGTCAACTACTGCTAATGAAGGTTAGTTATTACACATTATTACACACTGTCAGCTACTGCTAATGAAGGTTAGTTATTACACATTATTACACACTGTCAACTACTGCTAATGAAGGTTAGTTATTACACATTATTACACACTGTCAGCTACTGCTAATGAAGGTTAGTTATTACACATTATTACACATTATTACACACTGTCAACTACTGCTAATGAAGGTTAGTTATTACACATTATTACACACTGTCAGCTACTGCTAATGAAGGTTAGTTATTACACATTATTACACACTGTCAACTACTGCTAATGAAGGTTAGTTATTACACATTATTACACACTGTCAGCTACTGCTAATGAAGGTTAGTTATTACACATTATTACACACTGTCAACTACTGCTAATGAAGGTTAGTTATTACACATTATTACACACTGTCAGCTACTGCTAATGAAGGTTAGTTATTACACATTATTACACACTGTCAGCTACTGCTAATGAAGGTTAGTTATTACACATTATTACACACATCGCACTGTCAGCTACTGCTAATGAAGGTTAGTTATTACACATTATTACACTGTCAACTACTGCTAATGAAGGTTAGTTATTACACATTATTACACATTATTACACACTGTCAACTACTGCTAATGAAGGTTAGTTATTATTACACACAATGCACTGTCAACTACTGCTAATGAAGGTTAGTTATTATTACACACAATGCACTGTCAACTACTGCTAATGAAGGTTAGTTATTACACATTATTACACTGTCAACTACTGCTAATGAAGGTTAGTTATTACACATTATTACACTGTCAACTACTGCTAATGAAGGTTAGTTATTACACATTATTACACTGTCAACTACTGCTAATGAAGGTTAGTTATTACACATTATTACACATTATTACACACTGTCAACTACTGCTAATGAAGGTTAGTTATTACACATTATTACATACCTGCACTGTCAGCTACTGCTAAATAAGGTTAGTTATTACACATTATTACACTGTCAACTACTGCTAATGAAGGTTAGTTATTACACATTATTACACATTATTACACACTGTCAACTACTGCTAATGAAGGTTAGTTATTATTACACACAATGCACTGTCAACTACTGCTAATGAAGGTTAGTTATTACACATTATTACACTGTCAACTACTGCTAATGAAGGTTAGTTATTACACATTATTACACATTATTACACACTGTCAACTACTGCTAATGAAGGTTAGTTATTACACATTATTACATACCTGCACTGTCAGCTACTGCTAATGAAAGTTAGTTATTACACATTATTACACTGTCAACTACTGCTAATGAAGGTTAGTTATTACACATTATTACACATTATTACACACTGTCAACTACTGCTAATGAAGGTTAGTTATTACACATTATTACACATTATTACACATTATTACACTGTCAGCTACTGCTAATGAAGGTTAGTTATTACACATTATTACATACCTGCACTGTCAGCTACTGCTAATGAAAGTTAGTTATTACACATTATTACACTGTCAACTACTGCTAATGAAGGTTAGTTATTACACATTATTACACATTATTACACACTGTCAACTACTGCTAATGAAGGTTAGTTATTATTACACACAATGCACTGTCAACTACTGCTAATGAAGGTTAGTTATTACATATTATTACACACTGTCAGCTACTGCTAATGAAGGTTAGTTATTACACATTATTACACACTGTCAGCTACTGCTAATGAAGGTTAGTTATTACACACAACACACTCTCAGCTACTGCTAATGAAGGTTAGTTATTACACATTATTACATACCTGCACTGTCAGCTACTGCTAATGAAGGTTAGTTATTACACATTATTACACACTGTCAGCTACTGCTAATGAAGGTTAGTTATTACACATTATTACATACCTGCACTGTCAGCTACTGCTAATGAAGGTTAGTTATTACACATTATTACACACTGTCAGCTACTGCTAATGAAGGTTAGTTATTACACATTATTACACACTGTCAACTACTGCTAATGAAGGTTAGTTATTACACATTATTACACATTATTACACACTGTCAGCTACTGCTAATGAAGGTTAGTTATTACACATTATTACACACTGTCAGCTACTGCTAATGAAGGTTAGTTATTACACATTATTACACACTGTCAACTACTGCTAATGAAGGTTAGTTATTACACATTATTACACACTGTCAGCTACTGCTAATGAAGGTTAGTTATTACACATTATTACACATTATTACACACTGTCAGCTACTGCTAATGAAGGTTAGTTATTACACATTATTACACATTATTACACACTGTCAGCTACTGCTAATGAAGGTTAGTTATTACACATTATTACACATTATTACACTGTCAGCTACTGCTAATGAAGGTTAGTTATTACACATTATTACACACTGTCAGCTACTGCTAATGAAGGTTAGTTATTACACATTATTACACACTGTCAACTACTGCTAATGAAGGTTAGTTATTACACATTATTACACACTGTCAGCTACTGCTAATGAAGGTTAGTTATTACACATTATTACACACTGTCAGCTACTGCTAATGAAGGTTAGTTATTACACATTATTACACTGTCAACTACTGCTAATGAAGGTTAGTTATTACACATTATTACACATTATTACACACTGTCAGCTACTGCTAATGAAGGTTAGTTATTACACATTATTACACATTATTACACACTGTCAGCTACTGCTAATGAAGGTTAGTTATTACACATTATTACACATTATTACACACTGTCAGCTACTGCTAATGAAGGTTAGTTATTACACATTATTACACACTGTCAACTACTGCTAATGAAGGTTAGTTATTATTACACATTATTACACATTATTACACACTGTCAGCTACTGCTAATGAAGGTTAGTTATTATTACACATTATTACACATTATTACACACTGTCAGCTACTGCTAATGAAGGTTAGTTATTACACATTATTACACATTATTACACTGTCAGCTACTGCTAATGAAGGTTAGTTATTATTACACATTATTACACACTGTCAGCTACTGCTAATGAAGGTTAGTTATTATTACACATTATTACACACAACGCACTGTCAGCTACTGCTAATGAAGGTTTAGTTATTACACATTATTACACATTATTACACTGTCAGCTACTGCTAATGAAGGTTAGTTATTACACATTATTACACAACACACTGTCAGCTACTGCTAATGAAGGTTAGTTATTATTACACATTATTACACATTATTACACACTGTCAACTACTGCTAATGAAGGTTAGTTATTATTACACATTATTACACATTATTACACACTGTCAGCTACTGCTAATGAAGGGTAGTTATTATTACACATTATTACACATTATTACACACTGTCAGCTACTGCTAATGAAGGTTAGTTATTATTACACATTATTACACACTGTCAGCTACTGCTAATGAAGGTTAGTTATTACACATTATTACACACTGTCAGCTACTGCTAATGAAGGTTAGTTATTACACATTATTACACACAACGCACGTTAGATATTATTACACATTACACTGTTATATGATCCATTAGATATTATTACACAGTACACTGTTATATGATTCATTAGATATTATTACACAGTACACTGTCATATGATTCATTAATTATTATTATTATTATTACACAGTACACTGTCATATGATTTTGTGACTGCTCCTAAACCTCTCACAATCAGCAGATAGACGGACGCTCCAACTGATGTCTAAAAGATTTTATTTTCTCCAGACAACGTCAAAAACTGTAAAATAAAACAAACAATACATACATATTTTTAAGCATAAGTCACAGCATACAAACACATCACAATCAAATAAAATAAATGTCGACAGTTTACATACAGATACAACGGGTGACCTACCGTGTGTACCTTCTGCTGCTGCATTTAGGAGAGTTCTGAGCTTTTCTTTTATCTTTATTTATTTTGAAGGACGCTCTTATTCAGCGTAAGAAGAGCTCCTTCCCTTACTGCTATAGGGGTTGACACTAAGGTCTCGGAGGCACTTGCCCATCGGGCAAGTGCAAGTCAGGTTCTACTTGCCCTCAGCTCATGGTCACTTGCCCCCCAAAAATATATATTGTAAATTTTGCTGATGTAACTCTTGAGAACGTAAAAATGAAACCAAATGGACCCTTGAGGGTCCATTTGGTTTCATTTTTACACTCTCAAGAGTTAAAATTCATCATCTTAATTAGCCCCAAGTCTACACAACTAGAGAATGTAGAAGATTAGGTCATTTTGATGTGTATGTTAATTTGCCTGTTTTGTTTCCCAAATCCAGCCTGGAATTGTGGATATCTAGAAAGCAGGGAAAGACACAGAGGCAGAGTGCAATGACTGCCTTCAAGACAAATGTATCTTGTGTTGTGTTATAGTGCACTATGTTGCACACTTGCCCGATCGGGCAACCAGGTAGCAGTCTTCACTTGCCCCACCATTTTTTTTTTTACTTGCCCCGGGCAAGCGGGCAAGTGTTAGTGTCAAGCCCTGCGCTACTCAGTTGCTTCTGAGCTCACTAGGCGAAGCCCACACAGGTGCTGCAATCAACACTGCCCCATCATTCCCAGACCTGTCTCTGCATGACCCCTGCAGACCCCTGCAGACCCCTGCAGACCCCTGCAGACCCCTGCAGACCCCTGCAGACCACACAGTAGAACAGTAGATGGCACCACACCCCTGCAGACCCCTGCAGACCCCTGCAGACCACACAGTAGAACAGTAGATGGCACCACACCCCTGCAGACCCCTGCAGACCCCTGCAGACCCCTGCAGACCACACAGTAGAACAGTAGATGGCACCACACCCCTGCAGACCCCTGCAGACCCCTGCAGACCACACAGTAGAACAGTAGATGGCACCACACCCCTGCAGACCCCTGCAGACCCCTGCAGACCCCTGCAGACCACACAGTAGAACAGTAGATGGCACCACACTGCAGACCCCTGCAGACCCCTGCAGACCACCCAGTAGAACAGTAGATGGCACCACACTGCAGACCCCTGCAGACCACCCAGTAGAACAGTAGATGGCACCACACTGCAGACCCCTGCAGACCACCCAGTAGAACAGTAGATGGCACCACACCACCACACAACTACCAAGTCACCCAAACAAAATATACATTTTCAGAAAAAAAAAGTAAAACAAAATATAATAAAATTGCTGGCCCACTGAGACAGCTACATAGAACCACACTGTCAGATGATTCTACTAGAAGGTGTGATGTATTTTGTATTACTGCCCGTCTGTGAATCCCCAAAGACTAATTCAAAATATTCTAAAAAACAACAACAACAACAACAACTCTGTATGACAAGCAGCGGAAAAGTTGATGCATTTTTATTCCATCCTGAGTCCAGGACTTACAGGAGAGATTGGAACATGTTTAATGAGTGTTGTGTTACAGGAGAGGTTGTGGAACATGTTTAATGAGTGTTGTGTGACAGGAGAGATTGGAACATGTTTAATGAGTGTTGTGTTACAGGAGAGATTGGAACATGTTTAATGAGTGTTGTGTTACAGGAGAGATTGGAACATGTTTAATGAGTGTTGTGTGTAATGAGTGTTGTGTTTAATGAGTGTTGTGTTTAATGAGTGTTGTGTTTAATGAGTGTTGTGTTACAGGCTCTACAGGAGAGGTTGTGGAACATGTTTAATGAGTGTTGTGTGTAATGAGTGTTGTGTTACAGGCCCTACAGGCGAGGTTGTGGAACATGTTTAATGAGTGTTGTGTGTAATGAGTGTTGTGTTACAGGCCCTACAGGAGAGGTTGTGGAACATGTTTAATGAGTGTTGTGTGTAATGAGTGTTGTGTGTAATGAGTGTTGTGTTACAGGCTCTACAGGAGAGGTTGTGGAACATGTGTAATGAGTGTTGTGTTTCTAGGCCCTACAGGAGAGGTTGTGGAACATGTTTAATGAGTGTTGTGTGTAATGAGTGTTGTGTGTAATGAGTGTTGTGTGTAATGAGTGTTGTGTGTAATGAGTGTTGTGTGTAATGAGTGTTGTGTTACAGGCTCTACAGGAGAGGTTGTGGAACATGTTTAATGAGTGTTGTGTTTAAAGAGTGTTGTGTTTAAAGAGTGTTGTGTTTCTAGGCCCTACAGGAGAGGTTGTGGAACATGTTTAATGAGTGTGTAATGAGTGTTGTGTTTAATGAGTGTTGTGTTACAGGCCCTACAGGAGAGGTTGTGGAACACGGCTGTTCCTCTCTGTCTGAAGCGTAACGCCTCGGCTACATCCGCAGCACGACAGGTCAGAGGATTATGGACTCTCAAAAAAGAATGCACTAGAATGCAACTATAACCACCTGTGGTCCTTGAGAAGGTTCCAGGTGGTCCCCAGGCTAAATGATGGAAAGTTGGTTAACCAGGTGTAACTCTTGAGAGTGTGAACACTCTCAAGAGTTAAACTATTGATTAAAAAGTCTACACTGTTTTGTTTGCAAAATACAGCCAGGAATTGTGGACGAAACCAAAAGAATTCTTTAATTTTAGGTCTTTGGTGTGAAAATGCAATCAAATGGTGGTCTGTGGCTCAAATGCTGAATAAATGGTGGTCCCTGGAGTCAAAAAGGTTGAAAACCCCTGATCTATAACAAAGGTTTTCAACCATTTTCATACCAGGGCCCACTATTAATTTGTGCGTAAAAATGAAAGCAAATGGACCCTACGGGGCCATTTGCGCTCTCATTTTACGCTCTCAAGAGTTACAGATCTATAAGGGTCCATTTGGTTACCAAATGGTCCTTTCTAGGAAGGAAGGAGGACTCTATCATAGGAGGAAAAACGGTGAAAAACGAGGGTTTTATCTCTGGCGCCTGTCAACCAATTTCACCACAATAAACCAGCAAAAAAAAAAAAAAGCGCTATATTTTCCGCCACTAATTTTGGCGCTAGGGCGGTCTGGAAAAAAGCTAAATATAGTGACAAATGTGCCAAGTTGGCGATACTGAATCCTGAGCTTGACGAATGTTTTGTTTTCATGATTTGTTGGCAACAACAAAGTTCTGGACCGTCTGCAGGACGAAGCAAGTGTCTGTCTGCAGGGAAACAGCTGCAGCATCAAATTAGAAACAACGTAGATCAGTGGTTTTCAACCTTTATGACACCAGGGACCACCGTTTATTCAGCATTTGAGCCACGGACCACCATTTGATGACATTTTAGACCCAAAGACCTAAAACTAAAGAATTCTTTTGGTTTTCGCTCACAATTCCAGGCTGGACTTTGCAAAACAAAACAGTGTCAGACTTCTTAATTAAATAGTGCTAATTCAGATGAATATCTTAACTCTTGAGAGTGTGAAAATGAAACCAAATGGACCCGCAAAAAATATCACATCTGCAAGCTCATAACGCGCCACTCGGTGGCGCGATATGAGCTTGCAGATGTGATATTTTTTGCGGGTCCATTTGGTTTCATTTTTGCATTCTCAAGAGTTACATCTGGTTAACCAACTTTCCATCGTTTAGCCTGGGGACCACCTGGCATCCTCTCAAGGACCACTGGGTGGTCCCCGGACCACCTGTTGAAAACCCCTGACGTAGAGGAAAAAATATAGCATATATATCTATTTTGATTTTTGGCTGAAAAGTTGCCTCTTTTATCCCCACTATATACTGTATGTTGATGTGCATGCAGTGTTGCCAACTTGGCGCATTTGTCACTATATTTAGCTTTTTTCCAGACCTCTTCTAGCGCTAAAATTAGTGAAAAACTCCTGGCAGAAAATCTAGTGATTTTTTTGCTGGTGAGTTGGGGTGAAATCAGTTGACAGGCGCCAGAGATAAAACCCTCGTTCCCCACCTTGTTCCTCCTTCCTTCCTAGAAAGGACCATTGGTAACCAAATGGACCCTTATAGATCTGTAACGGGGTCCATTTGGTTTCATTTTACGCTCTCAAAGAGTTAAATTATGTTCAAACATTTTACCTAACGTTCAAGAATCTACACATTTAGAAAATGTAGACGAATTGCTGACCAATGTTGACCAACATTTTGCCAGTTATTTCTCCTAAATTAGTCAGAGTAAACTCAACATCAAATGATGGTCCTCCGTGGCTAAAATACAGAATAAATAGTGGGCCCTGGTATGAAAATGCTTTTTAGTGCGTTTTGGAAGTTGGCAACACTCTGTGCATTTTCATGCAAAGATTTAAAAAGGTCACTAACACCATCAACGTGTGTGTGTGTGTGTGTGTTGCGTGCGTGCGTTTGTTGCGTGCGTGCACGTGTGTGTGTGTGTGTGTGTGTGTGTGTGTGTGTGTGTGTGTGTGTGTGTGTGTGTGCGCATGTGTGCGTGCGTGTGTGTGTTGTGCACGTGCGTGCGTGTGTGTGTATGCTTGTGTGCGTGCGTTTGTTGCGTGTGTGCGTGCATGTGTGTGTGTGTGTGTGTGTGTGTGCGTGCATGCGTGCGCGTGTGTGTGTGTTGCGTGCGTGTTGCGCGTGTGTGCGTGCGTGCGTGCGTGTGTGTGTGTGTGTGTGTATAGATCCTGGAGGAGACCTATAAACTAGAGTTCATGTATGGAGGTTTGGAGCTCCGTCAGGTAGCATCCATCCATCATGTCCGTCTGCAGGCTAAAGCTCTGCAGCTCCTCCTCAACGCACGCTCCACACCGGGGTTAGTATCACTATCTGTTCACTACTGTATCACTACTGCAGCTCCTCCTCAACGCACGCTCCTCTACAGGGTAGGTTTCACTATCTGTTCACTACTGTATCACTACTGCAGCTCCTCCTCAACGCACGCTCCTCTACAGGGTAGGTTTCACTATCTGTTCACTACTGTATCACTACTGTATCACTACTGCAGCTCCTCCTCAACGCACGCTCCTCTACAGGGTAGGTTTCACTATCTGTTCACTACTGTATCACTACTGTATCCTCAACGCACACTCCACACCGGGGTAGGTATCACTACTACTATCACTACTACTATCACTACTGTATCCTCAACGCACGCTCCACTCCGGGTTAGTATCACTACTATCACCACTATATCACTACTGTTAACTACTGCAGCTCATCCTCAACACACGCTCCACACCGGGGTAGGAATCACTACTATCACTACTGTATCACTACTATCACTACTGTATCACTACTGTATCACTGTTCTATCCTCAACACACGCTCCACTCCAGGGTAGGTATCACTTTTGTCTACAATTCCAGGCTGGATTTGGTGAAACCAAACAGTCCAACATACAGATCAAAATGACCATTAATCTTCTACATTCTCTAGTTGTGTAGACTTGGGATAATTCACATGATGAATATTTTAACTCTTGAGAGTGTAAACATGAAACCAAACAGATTGCATTATTATGAGCGTTATCAACGTGGCGATGATTTTTGCTAAATTTTATTTTATTTTTCTCAAAAACGTCATACAACGGATCATGTGATGCGTACGTGAAAAATAAGCAAGTTATGGTCATTTAAAATCAGGGATTTTCAACCTTTTTGATCCCAGGGCCCACCATTTATTCAGCATTTGAGCCACAGAGGACCACCATTTGATGACATTTTAGCCCCACAGACCCCAAAACTAAAGATTTATTTTGCTTCTGTCTGTGTCCATTAATCTTCTAGTTGTGTAGACTTGGGACTAATTAAGATGATGATTATTAAAAATGAAACCAAATGGACCCGCAAGGGTCCATTTGTTTTCGTTTTTACGTTCTCAAGAGTTACATCTGTTATCTGGGGACCACGTGGAACCCTCTCAGGGACCACAGGTGGTCCCCGGACCAGCTGCTTATAGAATGTTGTGTCTGTGTCTCCTCCAGCATGGATGCTCTGATCAGCAGCTGTGAGAGATTCCTCCAGGATGTGGAGACTTTCCAGAGGTAAGATGGAGCTCTTCTGGAAAAACCAGGGCTTGACACTAAGGTCTCCGAGGCGATGGGCAAGTGCAAGTCAGGTTGTACTTGTCCTCAGGTCATGGTCACTTGCCCCCCAAAATATATAGAGAATTTTGCATTTATTTATTTATTTATTTATTTATTTATTTATTTATTTATTTATTTATAATCCATTCCAAGCATTAATTTTGCCCAAAACAATCTTCCTTGGGTTGGAAACAGCCATAAGTGCGTTGACAACTATGATGACGTCAGCACATTTGGGCAAGTTGTTATGGCTAAGAATGCTAAGAATGTATTCAACACCATGGAAACTCTCTAGTTTGATATGTTACTTGCTACTTAAAGCATGATGACATTTAGAAAATATTTGCCTTCAGTAGAATGTCAATGGTGAACATACTGTAAATGCCATTTTCAAAGCTTTCCCCTCAGACAATTCCAGGCAACTTTTTATCTGTTATTCAGGATATATTGAAGATACATAATCAGCTGAGTTTGATTTTTTTTTGCAATTAATTCTAGGTCAAATGACATTATTACTGGACTAGTTGTGTTTGTGTTAATGATTTTTTGTCAGACCTCCATTTCTAGGAAACACAGAATGGGGGAACTTTTTATTAATCTTGTCCACACAACATCTCTATATAATATTATATATAGATATATTATATAGATATATTAATTGGCATAGTGAATTGTTGAAAACTGATGGAATTCCCCTTGAAAAAAAGATTATGATCCAAATAATTCCGTAAGGTCCATTTGGTTCATTTCATGATCTCGAAAGTTACAGATCTATAAGAGTCCATTTGGTTACCACTGGTCCTTTCTAGGAAGGAAGGAGGACTCTATCATAGGAGAAAAAAATGGTGAAAACCGAGGGTTTTATCTCTGGCACCGGTTAACGAGTTTTTCACTAATTTTGGCGCCGGGGGGTCTGGAAAAAAGCTAAATATAGCGACGGATGCGCCAAGTTGGCAACACTGTGAAATAGGGCATTAACCAAACATGTTTTTTACTAGTCGAGTCGAATATTTTGGTAGTCGAATTATTGTCGACTAGTCTATAGTGATATATATATTTGTTTTTAGCCAATAAAATGTGTGATTCTGGACTTCCCATTGAAAAAAATAAGTGCCTATTACACTACTGTAACTCAGTTACATTATGACATGAAAAATGAGCAATCAGCCTAAAATTACTACTAACACCACAGCACACATCCACAATGCCTGCTGCAGAAAATTGAAAAATATATATCAAAAAATATTATTTCCGAATAACGAATAGTGAATTAATAGTCGAATAGTGTTTTGCTAGTCGAATAATCGATTAGTCTAATATTTAGTTAATGCCCTACTGTGAAACTGTTAAGGCCCTGATACACTAGCAATATTTTGAGCAATATCAACTAGCAATGTCAACATCAACGGGCAACATGATGAGACACACGGCAACAGGCAACATGATGAGACACATGGCAACAGGCAACATGATGAGACACATGGCAACAGGCAACATGATGAGACACATGGCAACAGGCAACATGATGAGACACATGGCAACAGGCAACATGATGAGACACATGGCAACAGGCAGCATGATGAGACACACGGCAACAGGCAACATGATGAGACACACGGCAACAGGCAACATGATGAGACACACGGCAACAGGCAACATGATGAGACACATGGCAACAGGCAACATGATGAGACACATGGCAACAGGCATTTTTTCCTGAGAGAGTACAAATGTGAACCAAATGGACCCTAGCGGGTCCATTTGGTTCCATTTGTACACTCTCAGGAAAAAATGAGCCTCATTAACGTCGTAACAAAACATGTCATAACAAAAAAAAATATATATGATTCAAATTGTTTTATACAATTTGTTTTTAGTTTGAATTGAATTCAATAGTTCTCTAAATGTTCATTTACGAGGATAAAGAAGTCATAAAATCCTTGTTTCTGTCCACAGCAGTGAAGCAACAGCAGCCATGTTGTTTTCAGAAACGTTTATCTGTGTGAGTTCTGGGAGAAAGGATCACATGACAAATGTGCCAAAATGTTGCCCAGTAGATGGCACTAAAGATCTGACTTTTCTGAACAACCAGGAGTTGATCATTTTCTATAGAAAGGTGAAAAGTCAACGTTGATAGTTGACGTTGCTTGTTGATGTTGATCAAAACATTGCTAGGTGTATCAGGGCCCTTAGTAAACATGTCTCCATGTTCTCTCCACCAGGTCCTTCGTCACAGAGCTGCCCCAGCTCCAGGGCAGCTTCGTGGACAGGCTGTTGGAGCTGCTGCCCCGCCTGGCCTCCAGCAAGCCTGGAGAGCAGCTGAAGATCTTACAGACCACCCTGAGACAGAGCAGCCTGCTGCCCCTGCAGCTGCCCCCACAGGTCAGTTACTGCCCCCTGCTGCCCCCCACAGGTCAGTTACTGCCCCCTGCTGCCCCCACAGGTCAATTACTGCCCCCTGCTGCCCCCCACAGGTCAGTTACTGCCCCCTGCTGCCCCCACAGGTCAGTTACTGCCCCCTGCTGCCCCCCACAGGTCAATTACTGCCCCCTGCTGCCCCCCACAGGTCAGTTACTGCCCCCTGCTGCCCCCCACAGGTCAGTTACTGCCCCCTGCTGCCCCCACAGGTCAATTACTGCCCCTCTGCTGCCCCCACAGGTCAATTACTGCCCCCTGCTGCCCCCCACAGGTCAGTTACTGCCCCCTGCTGCCCCCCACAGGTCAGTTACTGCCCCCTGCTGTCCCCACAGGTCAATTACTGCCCCCTGCTGCCCCCCACAGGTCAGTTACTGCCCCCTGCTGCCCCCCACAGGTCAGTTACTGCCCCTCTGCTGCCCCCTGCTGCCCCCCACAGGTCAGTTACTGCCCCCACAGGTCAGTTACTGCCCCCTGCTGCCCCCTGCTGCCCCCCACAGGTCATTTACTGCCCCCACAGGTCAGTTACTGCCCCCTGCTGCCCCCCACAGGTCATTTACTGCCCCCACAGGTCAGTTACTGCCCCCTGCTGCCCCCTGCTGCCCCCCACAGGTCATTAATGCCCCCACAGGTCAGTTACTGCCCCCTGCTGCCCCCACAGGTCAGTTACTGCCCCTACAGGTCAATTACTGCCCCCTGCTGCCCCCACAGGTCAGTTACTGCCCCCTGCTGCCCCCACAGGTCAGTTACTGCCCCTACAGGTCAGTTACTGCCCCTCTGCTGCCCCCACAGGTCAATTACTGCCCCCTGCTGCCCCCTGCTGCCCCCCACAGGTCAGTTACCGCCCCCTGCTGCCCCCACAGGTCAGTTACTGCCCCCTGCTGCCCCCACAGGTCAGTTACTGCCCCCTGCTGCCCCCCACGGGGCAGTTACTGCCCCCTGCTGCCCCTACAGGTCGTTTACTGAGGCATAACGCTGTGTGTCAACACCAACAGATCCAGCGCGCCACGGCCACCATCATCGAGCCGACCGGGGAGTCTGACAACCCTCTGCGCTTCATCAGCGGCCTGGTGGTGGCGCTAGACATCGACGCCACACTGGAACACATGCACGACCCGCAGAACACTGTCAAAGTACAGGTGGGGAAATTCAACACACAGTCCAGGTCTGACACTGTAAACTAATTCAACAATTTCCCTGGTCTAGAAAATCCAAGTCTGGGCATTACACAAACTTTTAAATCACTTGTTTATTCTCATCATCCGAGAACAAACAATATTAATAATATTAATATTATTATTACCCTCATTATTACCCTTATTATTATTATCATTATTATCTTCCGAGGAGGGTGTGTGCTTGCATCAGCTTCCAATAGACTAAACAAGCGATTTAAACGCTTGTTTAATTGCAAGACTGGAATTTTCTCCACCAGGGTTGATATTCTACTAGTTTCCAGTGTTCCTGGTGTGTTGTGTAAACCGTGCAGCCTGTCTGAACGGACGTATTGAGGGAACATCAGGCCTGTGTGTCTGTAGCTTCTGTATCCAGACTACATTTACTGTCATATCCTGGTTATACACCAGGATTCTCTCTGTTTCTCTCTCTCTGAGATCTGTTGACTGTATTCTGTGCTGCACCTTGTAAATATTTGTGTCCTTGTCTGTCTCTACATAAATAAATGATTAACGTGTGTGTGTGTGTGTGTGTGTGTGTGTGTGTGTGTGTGTGTGTGTGTGTGTGTGTGTGTGTGTGTGTTGTGTGTGTGTGTGTGTGTGTGTGTGTGTGTGTGTGTGTGTGTGTGTGTGTGTGTGTGTGTGTGCAGGTTGTGTATCCAGATGGACAGTCTCACATCATCCAACCCAAACCAGGAGACTTCAGGAAGCCTGGACCCAACAGACACAGACTGATCACACAGGTGTACCTGTCACACACTGCATGGACAGGTACACACACACACACACACACACACACACACACACACACACACACCACACACACCACACACACACCACACACACACACACACCACACACACACACACACACACACACACAACACACACACACACCACACACACCACACACACCACACACACCACACACACACACACACACACACACACACACACACACACACACACACACACACAATAGGGGCGGCTGTGGCTCAGGAGGTAGAGCGGGTCGGCCAATGATCCAGTGGTCGGTGGTTCGATTCCCGGCTCCTCTGTCTACATGTCGAAGTGTCCTTGGGCAAGACACTGAACCCCACCTTGACTCCAGTGGTTGCCACTGCTGGTGTATGAATGTGGGAAGTTTAGGACGCTGAGCGTTGACTGTTCGCCGCTCTACTGATATATTTATTTGATACTGCAACGCCAACGTCATTTGCATTCTAACTAACATATTCAAGCAAAAAAAAAAAAAAAACATTTTGAATATGGAGCCATGGAAAACGATGAAACCACTAGCAACAACATACATATAGCATACTATATACATATAGCATACTAGTGCAGTAGTGGTAGGAGGCTGTCACGCACCGTTGTATAAGCCGCAGGGTCAAAAGCATGTGAAAAAAGTACCGGCTTATATAGTCCGGAAATTACGGTAGTAGTGCTAACCACCTCCTCTCCTCCTCTCCTTCCTCAGAGCCCAGTCAGATGGAGGTCAGGCTGCTGCTGGCCTACACCTCCTCCTCCTCCTCCTCCAAACCCTCCTGGGCTGACAGCACCGACGGCCTCCCGCCACCGGAGGCCACCATAGAGGGAACCATCCCCTTCAGTAAGCCGGTCAAAGTCTTCATCCACCCCAAACCCGCCAGGCGCTAGCTCTGTTTAGAAACAAACCAGCCAGGCGCTAGAGCTCTGTGTAAAAACCAAAGCGCCAGGAGCTAACTCTGTAACAACAAACGTGCCAGGGGCTAGCCAATGCGCCCGGTGCTGTCTCTCTGTAACAACAAATGCGCCAGGGGCTATCTCTGTGTAACAACAAACCCGCCAGGCGCTAGAGCTCTGTAACATAGAGTAATAAAATATAGAGGGTTAACCGGAGCGATAGCCCCGCCCCCCTTGCCGTTCATTTCAATACAAGTTGCTCAGTGGCGTTTTGAAGCACCCAGAAGACCACCGGAAGTGCGTCTGTATTTCCGCATTTGGACACCAAAATTTGGTGTCCAAATGCGGAAGTAATTCCTCCATGAATGTGCCCGAAGCAAGGCATCATGGGAAGGATTCATGAACGAGCGCTGTCGAGAACGAGCAAAGGGGAAAAAAAAAACTAAACGGCATCAAAAAACGCTAGCTCTGTGTAAAAAACAAACGCGCCTGGCGCTAGCTCTGTGTAAAAAACAAACGTGCCTGGCGCTGGTTCTGTGTATTAAACAAACGCGCCTGGCGCTAGCTCTGTGTAATAAACAAACGCGCCTGGCACTAGCTTTGTGTAAAAACAAACGCGCCTGGCACTAGCTTTGTGTAAAAACAAACGCGCCTGGCGCTAGCTCTGTTTAAAAAAACAAACGCGCCTGGCACTAGCTCTGTGTAAAAAACAAACGCGCCTGGCGCTAGCTCTGTGTAAAAAACAAACGCGCCTGGCACTAGCTCTGTGTAAAAAACAAACGCGCCTGGCACTAGCTCTGTGTAATAAACAAACGCGCCTGGCACTAGCTCTGTGTAAAAAACAAACGCGCCTGGCACTAGCTTTGTGTAAAAACAAACGCCGCCGGCGCTAGCTCTGTCTAACCAGATCCATATCGAATAGAAAGAGTTGCGTCTCCTCGCCCTGTAGCGCCAGAGGCCACTAGGGGTCACTGTTTCTTCTGTTTCCCAGTCTGCCTCTAAGAGAGAGTTCCTATAAATTAGTTCCAGGTATAATTAGTTTGTCTTACATTTTGATGCAATGGTCAAACGCAATGGTCAAACGTTTGTACGTTTTGTATTGTTATTATTATTAAACTATATGATTTGGGATTCACCTAGACTCGTTACTTGCGCCTTGTGTTGGTCCTTGAATCTGTGTGTGGTTCACGCATCACTTTCACTCAGGAAAAAAAAACACTATTCAATCACAACTCAATAGTGGTTTTTTTTTTACTAATAAATTACTTTTTGCTTCTACACAAACCCTATAAGGCAGTGGGATTCAACCCTTTTGATACCAGGGCCCACCATTTATTCAGAATTTTAGAATATGACATTTCAGCCACACGCAGGCCCCAAAACTAAAGATTTATTTTGCTTTTTGTCCACAATTCCAGGCTGGATTTGCGAAAACAAAACAGTCAAACATACTTAATGGGCTAATTAAGATGATTAATATTTTAACTCTTGAGAGTGTAAAAATGAAACCAAATGGACCCGCAAGGGTCCATTTGGTTTCATTTTTACGTTCTCAAGAGTTACATCTGGTTAACCAACTAAGCTGGGGACCACCTGGAACCCTCCCGAGGAACACTGGTGGTCCCCGGACCACCTGTTGAAAACCACTGCTATAAGGGTTCGTGTAGAAACAGTAATTCAGTAGTGAAAACACTAGATAAATATTTTCTATAGGGATTGTGTAGACTAGAGATACAGCAGTAAATGTGTAAGAAGCATTGTGTAGTAATTCAACAATAAATGTACCGTATTTTCCGGACTATAAGGCGCACTTAAAAGCCTTTAATTTTCTCAAAAATCCAAAGTGAGCCTTATAATCCAGTGCGCCTTATATATGGATTGTTTGACTGCAGGTGCTTCTATTCTATGTTAACTGTAGTAGCTTCTATTCTCTGCGCCTTATAATCCAGTGCGCCTTATATATGAAAACAGTTCTAAAAGGTGCGCCTTATAATCCGGTGCGCCTTATAGTGCGGAAAATACGGTATAGTGATTGTATAGTTCTTTCCAAAAAGCCAATAGTGAGGCTGAAGTAATTAAAGAGGTATTCCACTTTCAAAAAAACTTTGGTCAATTTATAGTCTACTGCTCAGCCTCATGTGAACACACCAGACAGTTTATAAGTTACTCCTTTCAGTATTTAGATATTTGATGTTCATTTTAGCTGCCCCACCCCCTTCCTATACAAACCCATTATAACTTAAAGGTAGGGGAAGTGATTTCACTTTTGTCAGATATCACCCAAAAAATATTTTTTTCTGTTAAAATGCTCTATTATAAGGTGTGGAAACCACATATGGAGTTTCCCCCTCCCCCACGTTAGCAGAGGAGCTAATAAAAGTTCCCCAGGTCACCACAATTCTCCTCCAATCAGGATGGAGCAGCAGGTTCACATAGTGTAGCTACTTTTGGGGGCCCCTAGTGCACCAGGCTGGTACTACACCATGAATTTCAAATCACTTACCCTACCTTTAAAACTCCATTTTAACCATGACAGATTATTCAAAAACAACCCATCTTTTTACTGGTGACTGATATTGTCCTCCTAATACGTGAGAGGGCCACAGAATTTCATTTGTAGTTTTCATTTATTTTTAAAATATTGTTTTATTCATTTGGGTGGGTATCCCCAAATATGGAAATAAATTTTTAAAATAAATTTAAACTGTCTGGTGTGTTCACATGAGACTGAATAGACCACAAAATGACCAAAGTTTTTTTTTTTTTTTTTTTAGTGGAATATCCCTTTAAGTAGCAGCCAGGTAGTGATTTGAATAGGAATTTTGTAGTAATATCAATAGTGATTAAGTATTGAAACGGGACATTAAACTGCGGATTAGGTTTTTTTCTAAATTAGTTTGCGGTATCACTCAGGTAGGACTAAAGCAGGGGGTTTCAACCTTTTTCATTCCAGGGACCACCATTTATTCAGAATTTGAGCCAGGGACC
>CM076977.1:2477281-2509101 GCA_039105355.1 Benthosema pterotum
CACTAAGGTAAAGTCCATTTTATCCGTGTGGTGGGGGCTCAGAGTGTTTCCACTAAGGTAAAGTCCATTTTATCCGTGTGGTGGGGGGCTCAGAGTGTTTCCACTAAGGTAAAGTCCATTTTATCCGTGTGGTGGGGGGCTCAGAGTGTTTCCACTAAGGTAAAGTCCATTTTATCCATGTGGTGGGGGGCTCAGAGTGTTTCCACTAAGGTAAAGTCCATTTTATCCATGTGGTGGGGGGCTCAGAGTGTTTCCACTAAGGTAAAGTCCATTTTATCAGTGTGGTGGGGGGCTCAGAGTGTTTCCACTAAGGTAAAGTCCATTTTATCCGTGTGGTGGGGGCTCAGAGTGCTAACACTAAGGTAAAGTCCATTTTATCCGTGTGGTGGGGGGCTCAGAGTGTTTCCACTAAGGTAAAGTCCATTTTATCCGTGTGGTGGGGGGCTCAGAGTGCTAACACTAAGGTAAAGTCCATTTTATCAGTGGTGGTGGGGCTCAGAGTGCTAACACTAAGGTAAAGTCCATTTTATCCGTGTGGTGGGGGGCTCAGAGTGTTAACACTAAGGTAAAGTCCATTTTATCCGTGTGGTGGGGGGCTCAGAGTGTTTCCACTAAGGTAAAGTCCATTTTATCCATGTGGTGGTCCCTGACAGGATTCCAGGTGGTCCCCAGCCTAAATGATGGACCGGTTGGGTAACCAAATTGACCCTTATGGATCTGTAACTCTTGAGAACATAAAATGAATTTTATGCTCACATGAGGTAAATTATATACAGTTTGTCGCTTCGCTCCGCGGGCGATGAAGCCCCCCCCCCATTGGGAAATGTTACATCCGGGCCTGATGATGAAACAATGCAATGTGACATCACTGTTTACTAAACTCTGTCTCTACATGTTTTTACTCATTTTTAACAGTTTTCATTGTATTCAAACAAGTGTTTAGGTTCGGTTAACCCTATGTGTACTGAACGCGTTTTGGTGTTTTAGCTGTTGAAAAATAGCAGATCTACAAGCTCATAGCGCGCCACCGGGTGGCGCGCTACGAGCTTGTAGATCTGCTATTTTTATAAAAATCATGAAAATGTGGCAGAAATCTTCGACTATATACTACTGTATTGTCCCGAATATAAGACGACTCGTTTATAAGACGACCTTCATTTTTCAAGAGCCATTTACAGAAAAAAGAACATTGAATGTCAAATAGTATAGCCCCTGAATATAAGACGACTCCATTTTTGGGGATGTTTCCATTGGGAAAAAAACATAGTCTTATATTCAGGCCAATAGGGTATTTCAGAATCAAACATTTTAGCTCAAATCTTTGCTTCTGGGGTGATCCCTAGAAGTTTTTTTTTTTTTTTTTTAGATGGGGGTCCGCAGCCAAATATAGATAAGTCTGGTGGTCCTATGAAATATGTTAAGCATCACTGACACCGGAGCATGGATTTTACAGGAAAAAAACAAGAATCTAGCTTCAGAAACCAGAATTTAGCATCAGAAAAATGGGTTAAACAATGAAAACTCTCTATATTATTCCGTTTCATTTCATTTTTGGCAAAATAAAAACTTAATGCCATGATATCAATTTCGAATCGCCAGGTTGAAAATCTTTTTTTATATTCATGTAGGTTCTATTCATGTGATGATGTTATCAGGCTGCATTGATGTGTATGACTGAACTTTGTTATTTATATCATTTAAAGTTGCTTTAAAATGTTCTAGTTGGTTGAACTTGTCATATGGTTCATATTGTTCAGAATTCCACCCATTTTCAACATTTTACTGTACTGTATTTGACTTGATGATGACATCATCAAGTTGTTTGTGTTGTTGTTTGTTAATGTTTTTCTTTTAGGACCTTTGGTTCCATTTGTACCCTCTCAGAAATAATCCTCCTTGTTCTAGCACCAGGGTTTTCAACCTTTTTGACACCAGGGACCACCATTTATTCAGCATTTGAGCCACGGACCACTATTTGATGACATTTTAGCCCTCAAAAAACTAAAGAATTATTTTGGTTTTGTCCACAATTCCAGGCTGGATTTTGCCAACAAAACAGTGTAGACTTCTTAATTAAATAGTGCTAATTCAGATGAATATTTTGACTCTTGAGAGTGTGAAAATGAAACCAAATGGACCCGCAAGGGTCCCCGCAAGGGTCCCCGCAAGGGTCCATTTGGTTTCATTTTTACATTCTCAAGACTTACATCTGGTTAACCAACTTTCCAATCATTTAGCTTGGGGACCACCTGGAACCTTCTCAAGGACCACTGGTGGTCCCCGGACCACTGGTTGAAATCCCCTGTTCTAGTATAATAAAAGCACAGTCATTTGAGGGGAAAAAATGTGATATAAATCGATATATCAAATCGAATCGCAGCACAACTAAGAATCACAATATAAATCAATCCAGAAACCTAACCTATCAATATTCTTTTCAGCTGGTTAACCAGATGTAACTCTTTGAGAGCGTAAAAATATTCATCATGTGAATAAGCCCAACTTAGTCTACACAACTAGAGAATGTAGAAGATTAACGGTCATTTTGATCTGTATGTTCCAGGCGAGCATCTAGCACATTCTAGTGCATTTTGGAAGTGCCACTAGTGCATTTTGGATCTTGTCCAGGCCACTAGGTGACGCAGGCCACCGGGAAAACTCCCTGTACTCCAGATGGCCAATCCGCCCCTGGTCTCTGCCGACCATGAGCATTGTGAAGCGCCACTGAGCGAGGCGCTAGCCCAGTGAATTTCTGCGCTGAGCATTGTGAAGGTCGGCAGAGCCGACTCAGCCGCGTCCGAGTTGCGATGTGTTAGGGACAGAATAGTAAATATTATAAAACCAAAACTGCCCCACCCCCAACTAGCCACTTCCGTGTTTGTCAAAACCACGCCCAAGTACATATTCACAGATTTTTGCTCTAACTAGTAGTGTATGTAAGCCACATGTCAAACTCAAGGCCCGGGGGGCCAAATCAGGCCCGTGAATTAATTATCTTTAGCCCGCGGGATGATTTTGAATTAGTATTAGAACTGGCCCTCTGGTATATTGCACACACCGTGATAAGAAATGAATGCAACTAATTGTTTTACTTCCTCAACTCAGTCTCATTTACTTTCTCAATTAACTCAGCACTTGGTGAGGGATCATGGAAGAAAAAGATTTTCCCCGAAAAATAGCAGGTGTTCACGTCTCATAGCGCGCCACTCTGTGGCGCGCTATGAGATGTGAACACCTGCTATTTTTCATTAAAACAGTTTTTAATGCAGGCAGTTTCATCTTTACAATTACCTTGCCATTAAGAGACATTGATTTTTGAAGGGAAATTACTTTTTTGCTGTTTGACAGGGACGTCATCGTAAACCGGTGTTGAAACACAGACCGGTATCTCCGGCCCTCGACTTGTACCAATTGTTCTATTTTGGCCCACTCTGTATTTGGGTTTGACAGCCCTGATGTAAGCAATTGGTAGGTGGCATTCCGTGCATAATGTACTACTATCTGTGAGACCGGGCTGGGGCTTGGAGACTGGAGGCCATTTCAACTATTAAAAAGTGTTTTTTGAAATCGTTTAAGAAGACAAAGAAGTTAAGAGAGGGGCTTAGGTTGTGTGTGTGTGTGTGTGTGTGTGTTGTGTGTGTGTGTGTGTGGTGTGTGTGTGTGTGTGTGTGTGTGTGTGTGGTGTGTGTGTGTGTGTGGTGTGTGTGTGTGTGTGTGTGGTGTGTGTTGCCATACATGGCAATACTTGTGTTTTGTCCCTAATGTTTGAATCTGGTCACCCTAAATCTGTGGTTTTCAACCTTTTTGACACCAGCGCCCACTATTTATTCAGAATTTGAGCCACGGAGGACCACCATATGATGAATGGATGAATGAATGAAACCTTTATTTGTCCCCGTAGGGAAATTCGGTGACATTTTAGCCCCACAGACCCCAAAACTAAAGATTTATTTAGCTTTTTTTTGCCCCTCAATTCCAGGCTGGATTTCGGAGAAAACCAAACAGTCCAACATACAGATCAAAAATGACCATTAATCTTCTACATTCTCTAGTTGTGTAGACTTGGGGTAATCCACATGATTGCGTGTCCATTTGGTTTCATGTTTACGCTCTCAAAGAGTTACATCTGGTTAACCAACTCTCCATCATTTAGCCTGGGGACCACCTGGAACTCTCTCTCTCTCTCTCTCTCTCTCTCTCTCTCTTCTCTCTCTCTCTCTCTCTCCTCTCTCCCTCTCTCTGTCTCTCTCTCTCTGTCTCCTCTCTCTCTCTCTCTCTCTCTCTGTCTCTCTCTCTCTCTCTCTCTCTCTCTCTCTCTCTCTCTCTCTCTCTCTCTCCTCTCTCTCTCTCTCTCTCTCTCTCTCTCAAGGACCACTGGTGGTCCCCGGACCCTGGGTTGAAAACCGCTGCCCCTGAATGTCAGTCCATCTATTTGCTGCTGCATTGTCTTTAGGAGGAAACCAAACAGAAATAGTCTGTACTGTTACTGTACGCTCAGTAATGTGTATCATAATGTGTACACACTGTAGAACAATGCCAGGCAGGGCCTTGAACCCGCGGAACCAGCGCCTTTTGAAGCCAGAGTGAAAACAGCAGTGACCCTGATGGTATAGAAAGGTTATCTGTGTTTCCTGGAGGTTCTGTAGACCAGGCCCGGATCTAGGCATGGGCACAGGGCGGCACGGGCACAGGGCGGCATGGGCACAGGCCCGGATCTAGGCATGGACACAGGACCAGATCTAGGCATGGACACAGGCCCGGATCTAGGCATGGGCACAGGACCAGATCTAGGCATGGACACAGGCCCGGATCTAGGCATGGGCACAGGACCAGATCTAGGCATGGACACAGGCCCGGATCTAGGCATGGACACAGGACCAGATCTAGGCATGGACACAGGCCCGGATCTAGGCATGGGCACAGGACCAGATCTAGGCATGGGCACAGGACCAGATCTAGGCATGGACACAGGCCCGAATCTAGGCATGGGCACAGGCCCGGATCTAGGCATGGGCACAGGGCGGCATGGGCACAGGGCCGAATCTAGGCATGGGCACAGGCCCGGATCTAGGCATGGGCACAGGGCGGCATGGGCACAGGGTGGCATGGGCCCAGGCCCGGATCTAGGCATGGGCCCAGGCCCGGATCTAGGCATGGGCCCAGGCCCGGATCTAGGCATGGGCACAGGCCCGGATCTAGGCATGGGCACAGGCCCGGATCTAGGCATGGGCACAGGGCCGGATCTAGGCATGGGCATGGGAGAAAACTCTCTGAGTCAGACCTTTAGCTTTATGCATGCTGCGTGTCTGTTGCAACTTCAACAACAACTGATGTTATTATTGATGCTTTACTTGCTGTAACTGAAAATTGTATGGGTGCGGCTTCATTGCCTGTGTCGCGTCGTGCCATGGCGATGAAGCCCCCCCCCCCCCAATAGTGTGTGTGTGTGTGTGTGTGTGTGTGTGTGTGTGTGTGTGTGTGTGTGTGTGTGTGTGTGTGTTGTCTATGTGGTGCATTTGTCACTATATATTTAGCTCTTTTCCAGACGTGCTTTTTGGCTGGTGAGTTGGGGTGAAATTGATTGACAGGGGCCAGAGATAAAACCCTCATTTTTCACCATTTTTCAGCCAGTGGTCTCCCAATGATTGACAGTTGGTTAACCAGAGGTATCTCTTTGAGAGCGTAAACATGAAAACAAATGGAGCTGCAAGGGTCCATTTGGTTTCATTTCATTTTTACACTCTCAAGAAGAGTTAAAAGATTCACCACCTGAATTAGTCTACTAAGGGTGGGACGGTTCACCGAAAAAAAAAAAGTTCGGTACAGGGTCCGCGGTTCAATACGCGCTAATGAACCGCGATATTTCGGTTCGCATTCATTCAGATGCGGAGAATGCATTTCTCGGTCACACACCGCCGTACGGCGCAGTGTAGAAGCAGTCTGTCACACACCGTCGTACTGCATAGTGTAGCACCACACGTCTGCAATCAATGAACAGCGAATGCTACTGCGCACGCACACGCACGCACACACACACACACACACACACACACACACACACACAGTGGCGTGCACAGAGAGTTTCAAGGGCAGGTGCTCAAATGTAACCAGGAAAATTGACTTTTAGGGGGTTAAAAATGCATAGAAAACAGCATTTCAGCATCTTTTTGCTCTTTTAAAAAGGGCATGTTGGTCCAGAGAGGGCCACTAGGGGGTGCTCAAACCCCCCTTGACGTCTACCTATGCACGCCTATGCACACACACCACGGCGTTTGGGGGAGTTAGGTGGTCTCCAGCACACATACTTTGGAAACACATGTGGCGCGACCTTGTGGATCGGCTATTTAAGCGAGGCGAGCTTGTGGATCGGTTATTTACAGAGAATTGAGACCACAAAATGTACGGACCCAGGGTCGGAACGCTTCCTTGGTACCTTTTAATGAGTATTATATCAACTGCGCGTCGCAATGAAAGGGCTCGCACGTGCGAGTGAAAAGCGACTTGGGAAAACAAACAACTGTCTTCCAGTTTGAACGCACGTTTGAACGTCATTTCCCAAGCCTATACGCTCAGTCTGGAGTCTGGACATATTGTAAAGTGTCCGTCGCGCTTCCTTCCCTGCATACATTGTGCCGGCGTCATCCTCCTCCTTCAAAAAATGCATCTACTACCGTGTGTATTCCTGTGGGCAAACCAGATTAGAAATGTGAAGAATTATGCTTATACAGTTAGAACATTCTTTGGTTCTCTGCACTTATCTCATCTGGCCAATACAGACATTGTTCTCTCAAGGGGTGACATACAGAGCCTTGACCAGGCGGTTGAGAGAGCAGATGAGGAGAAGTGGCTTGGACTAATTAATAAGCCTGAGGGAAACAAATTACGCACCTATTGCCTTTTCAAGAACACATTTGAAACAGAACCATATGTACAATGTATCATGTCCAGGCAGTACAGGAGTGCTCTCGCTAAGTTCCGATGTGGGGTGGCTCCTCTAGCCTTAGAAACGGGCAGATATACAAACACCCCAGCAGATAGCAGACTCTGTACCCTATGCAGCAGCAACTGTGTTGAGTCTGAGGCCCATGTGCTGTTGCACTGTGAACTGTATAATGATATTCGCTCTGAATTATTTTCCTTTATGTCACACCAAGTGCAATATTTCTATGATCTAGATGACCAAAGTAAATTGTCCATAATTCTGTCCGGCAAATATGGTACATTCGAATGTGCCAAAGCCTGCCACCTCATTTTAAAAAGAAGGTTATCCTTTCTAAGCACTGTTTAATCTGTGGAATTTCTATTTATGTACTTTTGTAATGCCCAATTGTCCTCTGTATACGTAATATGTAATAGTAGATGTAGTTCGTACTTTAATGTACGTTTTAATTCTATCATGTTTTTATTTATGGTGTCTCACAACTCCTTGTGAGTGGTCCACAAACAATGACTGTATTTCTCTTATGTGTTTTTAATGATTTGTTTATGGAGTGACACAAAAATAAAGTTTTTTTTTTTTCTAAAGTTTTCTAATCAACGTTGCAGCCCACAGCCAGCGTATGGCCAGAATGCCGTGCCATCCGTTAAATTAAAACTATAAATACATACACGGAGATGCAATGCTACTTATTGAACCAAAGTTTAGCACAGCCCAATGAAAATAGCCTAATAATGAGACACAAATAGCAATATACATTTTTTCTTCAGTAAATAATGAAAAGGAAGAAGACAGGCCTACTGGAATATGTCTGAATAGGGATTATTTTTAGTGAAATACCTTAACATTGAAGTTTATAATACAAGGTTGTTTAATGTTTTAAAAATCTTGATTTATTTTTTTATATTCACATTCAATGTGCTTATAATTTATTATTTACTAGGGCCTTACCCGTTGTGAATATATGAACACCAAATGATGTACTGTGTGGGTAATGTGATATCACCAAAGATGCAAGTATTTTGATGAAGGATTGCTTTAATGCCCACATTTGCACACTGCAATGGCCAGTCATAAATTGTGTGTGTGTGTGTGTGTGTGTGTGTGTGTGTGTGTGTGTGTGTGTGTGTGTGTGTGTGTGTGTGTGTTTTGCTATTTGCATTGCCCCCTGTGGCCGAAAAGGGAATTGCTAATGTTAAGTTAATGGAGAAATGTAATTACTAAATAAATGCATTATTAATCAACAATTTGTTAATTTGAAAAAAGGGCTTCGTTAGTCTCTTCCTAATGTTATGGTCAATGACCGTGTGAAAAATCATAGCGATTGGTGCAGCCAGTGATGAGTTACGCTTGTTTTAGACATTCAGACATTCAGACATCTCCTTAATTATAGTATTGATTTTATTTTTAAAAAGCGAAACGTACCGAAACCGAGTGGTCCCACGCCAGTCCGACGCACAACCAGTCGCGCCAATAGGGCTGAGTCCGATTGGTGGGGCTATTGTGGCTGTTGTGGCTGGCTCATGGCTGGGTGCTACACTTAGGAGAGTAATATCTTTACTTTCTTATGACCCCTTAGAAAAGTAATAATATTACTTTACTTATTATTACTTGAATGAAAAGAATAATATATTACATATGACTTTTCAAAGGCTCCCCTCCCACCCGCTAAAGGATAGAGATGTACAACACAATGTGTTTAGAGACAACTTGTAATGTAGGTCATGTGTTAAAGAATAGAGATGTACAACACAATGTGTTTAGAGGCAACTTGTAGTGTAGGTCATGTATTAAAGAATAGAGATGTACAACACAATGTGTTTAGAGGCAACTTGTAGTGTAGGTCATGTATTAAAGAATAGAGATGTACAACACCATGTGTTTAGAGGCAACTTGTAGTGTAGGTCATGTGTTAAAGAATAGAGATGTACGACACAATGGCCCTCATTTATCAAGGGAGCACAAATTCGTCCCCAAATTCCAGCGTGGTCCACGCAAGTCCACACGGCATATCAAGCGATCGCACACAGCTGATTCCTTCCTAATTTCCTTCCTACAATGATAAATGTGACGGCAGAAATCAACCTGACACGTCCTTGGAAACAGGCCGCTCCTCCGTTTGTTTGCGACATGAACAACTGCAATTCGACCAGGAACCATGGTGATGAGGGAGAAAAAAATGAATGAATAAAAACTTTCCACCGATTGCGCTGCTAGCCCCCCCCCCCCCCCCCCCCCCCCCCTCTCTCTCTCTCACACGGACACACGAAACTCCATTCGCCGTTGTTTATTAAGTAAGTAAAATAATAGCATGGCATTTGGTTTTATTTTTAGTTTACACTCTCAAGAGTTACATCTGCCTAAACTAACTTTTCATCTGGTTAACCAACTTGGAACCTTCAAGAACCACTGGTGGTCCTCGGACCACATTGAAAACCTAAAACTGGCCTATAGGACCCGTTTTTTTTTTATTATTACATCGCAGTGAATGTAATAGGCTACAGGTTAGTATTCTGCAGTGTAGGATTAAATCCATGCATTTTTAGGAACCCCCCCCCCCCCTCTCTGTCCCCCTCAAGCTTTCTATCCTTCGTGTAGAACGTTGTGGCGTGTGCGTCAGGACACATGTCCCTGAGACATGTCCCCAGGTGTGTGTGTGTGTCTGTGTGTGTGTGTGTGTGTGTGTGTGTGTGTGTGTGTGTGTGTGTGTGTGTGTGTGTGTGTGCGTGTGTGCGTGTGTGCGTGTGTGCGTGCGTGCGTGCGTGCGTGCGTGTGTGTGTGTGTGCGGGTGTCTGTGTGTGTGTGTGTGTGTGTGTGTGTGTGTGTGTCTGTTAGTGTAAAAGTGTGATATATTTCTGGGTTAGATGTTTAAAGAGGTGCGTTGCTTCCGACCAAAAGGTCGTTAATAGCCGCTGATAACAAGCCGCCGATTGGATGGTCAAAATCTCCAGGATTTTTGTCAGACACATGTGGCAACCCTAATTTGGTTCCATTTGTACACTCTCAGAAAATAGGAAACTCATTAACATGGTGAAACACATCTTGATGACACTTGATGATGTCATCAAGATGTATTTCACCATTTTTTTTTCAGACCTCCATTTCTAGGAAACACAGAATGGGGTAACTTTTTTTTTTTTTTTTTTACCATGTCCACACAACATCTATCAGGTATAGTGACTGAGAGACTGTATGTGATGTTTTAAGTTGCGTTCAAGACACTTTAAAAAGTCCGCAATTTATACAGGCTGTTCTGCTGCTGTGGTTAATATGGCGCCGGCCCACCGCCGACCCGCCGCCGGCCCACCGCCGGCCCGCCGCCGGCCCGCCGCCGACCCGCCGCCGGCCCGCCGCCGCCGCCCGCCGCCGCCCACCGCCGGCCCGCCGCCGGCCCACCGCCGGCTCACCGCCGGCCCGCCGCCGACCCGCCGCCGGCCCACCGCCGGCCCACCGCCGCCCGCCTCGTGTAGTTTTATGAGACAGACAATGGCGCCGTCCTCCACGTACTTTATTGAACAAAGACATGGTTCTTGTTATTTCTGTTCACAACATTATTACAGTTGCTGACCTGATTACTTGACAGTTTAATAATATTAGGTGAAGGGTTTTACATTTATAATACTTTTATATTTCTACTCTCTTTACATTTCTACATATATGTGCTTGAAGGTTTACTGTAGACTATATGGGTCATAATAGTGAGCCTTTACTGTGGTTATTGAATTGTATTCGAATATTCTTTTATTTTCTATTATTCCCTATTTGCAATGATGAATGTTTTGAAAAGACAATTCAGTATTAAGAACAGCTAAAGCTAAACAATAAGAAAATGAATATAAATTCAGTTGCACTATAGTTATGTTTAGACACAACCACACTGTTTAACAATATTATTAGTTTTCCTGCCGTCCACGCGCTGCTCGTGGATTTCCCGTTAGAACCCCACTGCCGAAAACGCGGACGGCTCGTATCACGCGGAAATGTAGATTTCATTCTTTAATCCAACTATTAGTCCGTGCGCATCGTCTGATGATCATCCCGTTGCTGACTTTCATTTGGGACAGAATTGGGGACAACTTTTTTTTTCCCGTCCCATTGACATTCATTCAATCCAATGCATTCAAACGGCTCTCCTCCGGTTTGCCCCCTCAATGTCGCTGGCGCATGGGTTAAGCAGCCAGGGCTACACAGCTCTTCCTGACTTGTGACCCGGATGTTTTGGGGCAGATCGCCAGATGAAACAAAGAAGATCCGATCGCGGTCAATGAGTTAATACCAGCTAATGAAGCTATATTGAACCAGTATTGATACTGACGGTTGCACTTGATCAGTTATTTCAATGTGATTTGAAGCATTTTGGGTTTTGTGCTAAGAGTACTATGTTCTAAGAGTTTATGGTAATATTGAATATGACTAGCGTTATGGTTACACCGTATGTTTATGTGCTTTATGGGAGCAGACACATAGCAAAATGCCATACTAACCTGATTGTAGAAGAAGAAGTATAGCATATTGAGAAAGTTTGTTTACAATGCCTAATTGTGTCCATAAAAGTAAATGACAAGACAAAGAAAAACATACGGTAGGCCTACTTTTGGGCCAAAAATATTTATATTTATATATATATATATATATATATATATATATATATAATATATATATATATATATATATATATATATATATATATATATATATATATATATATATATATATATATATATCCTCTTTCTAATCAGTGATGAAAGGACTCGGGTGGGGGTGGGGTCCACTACCTTTTGTCTTAAAAGCAGGAAGCGTAGGGTCTGTGTCCACAGGAAGGAGGGGGGGGCTTGTTAAAAGCGTGTGGCGTTGGCGTGTGCGTCAGGACACACGGCTCCATGCGTCAGGGCTGTCCCTGAGAAATGTCCCCAGGTGTGTGTGTGTGTGTGTGTGTGTGTGTGTGTGTGTCTGTGTGTGTGTGTGTGTGTGTGTGTGTGTGTGTGTGTGTGTGTGTGTGTGTGTGTGTTGTGTGTGTGTGTGTGTGTGTGTGTGTGTGTGTGTGTGTGTGTGTGTGTGTGTGTTGTCCTAGAAGTTGAAACAGAATACTATCACTCTGCAATAAAACACGCACACGCCTACAAACGCACAAACGTGTGTGTGTGTGTGTGTGTGTGTGTGTGTGAGGCTTTTTTTTTGTAAACTTTATGGCAGTTTTCAGCACCATATCCTACCACACGATAGCAACAAAAAAGTACAGTATGAAAAAATTCAAACTAAAACGAGAACCTTTTACAAAAATAAAAACTAGAAATTGCGCCCTAAAACTAATTAAAACTATGAAGAAAGAGTAAAAACTAACTAAAACTGCATGCCTGCCTGCCTGTCCTTCTGTAGATCTAAAATAACATTCTAATGTGTCAAAAACTGAAGCCATTTAAAATATTTTCCAATTTAAAACAATTGAGTGATGGATTGATAGTGTGTTTCCTCCAAGTATATAACAGCCCCCAATTAGAAATGAAACACTTTCGGGATATTGTCCGTTCGGGATGTTGTCCATTCAGAAGATTTTTTTTCCGAAATCCATCGGGATAATGTCCCTTTTGTCCCCTTAACAATGACCAGTCGAAAAATCGGGCGGACCCCGATCTGGGTGGATCCATTTTATTACCCAACTGTCCATCATTTAGCCCTGGGGACCACCTGGGATCCTCTCAGGGACCACTGGTGGTGGTAAAACCATGCTCTGATGTAGTGGACTGGAACAGTACATAATCTGTTTCTGTTAACTATTTCAGTTTTTATCTCGCTTCCTCTCTCTGTCTCTCTCTCTGTCTCTCTGTCTCTCTCTCTCTCTCTCTCTCTCTCTCTCTGTCTCTCTCTCTCTGTCTCTCTCTCTGTGTCTCTGTCTGTCTCTCTGTCTCTGTCTCTCTCTCTGTCTCTCTCTCTCTCTCTCTCTCTCTCTCTCTCTCATCCAGATGTTTCCTGCCAGCCCCCCCCCCCTCTCCTTGGGGACCCCTTGCAGAAGAATACAGTGTGTTTCTCCCCTCCTGTCAGTGTCATTCTGACTGACTGATTCATTTCCCACTCTTCATTGTTTCCCCTCATTATTTCTTTATTTTATCACACAATTTTTGTAACCCATTTTTTTCCACCCAGTGCTATTCCTAATGTGATCCTGGGCTCTACACACCCTCCACCAACCTGGGGAGGATTCCTAATGTGATCCTGGGCTCTACACACCCTCCACCAACCTGGGGAGGATTCCTAATGTGATCCTGGGCGCTACACACCCTCCACCAACCTGGGGAGGATTCCTAATGTGATCCTGGGCTCTACACACCCTCCACCAACCTGGGGAGGCAGCGGACTGGCCTCATGCTTCCTTCAATGCATGAGGAGTCTAATCTGCCTTCTTTTTACCTGACAGGGCGGGGTTTCCCTGGTTGGACGTAGCGCGTGGAAGGAACACGTTATTCCAAACCTAGAGCCCAGGATCACATTAGGAATCCTCCCCAGGTTGGCAGAGGGTGTGTAGAGCCCAGGATCACATTAGGAATCCTCCCCAGGTTGGCGGAGGGTGTGTAGAGCCCAGGATCACATTAGGAATCCTCCCCAGGTTGGCGGAGGGTGTGTAGAGCCCAGGATCACATTAGGAATCCTCCCCAGGTTGGTGGAGGGTGTGTAGAGCCCAGGATCACATTAGGAATCCTCCCCAGGTTGGCGGAGGGTGTGTAGAACCCAGGATCACATTAGGAATCCTCCCCAGGTTGGCGGAGGGTGTGTAGAGCCCAGGATCACATTAGGAATCCTCCCCAGGTTGGCAGAGGGTGCGTAGAGCCCAGGATCACATTAGGAATCCTCCCCAGGTTGGCAGAGGGTGTGTAGAGCCCAGGATCACATTAGGAATCCTCCCCAGGTTGGCGGAGGGTGTGTAGAGCCCAGGATCACATTAGGAATCCTCCCCATGTTGGCAGAGGGTGTGTAGAGCCCAGGATCACATTAGGAATCCTCCCCAGGTTGGCGGAGGGTGTGTAGAGCCCAGGATCACATTAGGAATCCTCCCCAGGTTGGCAGAGGGTGCGTAGAGCCCAGGATCACATTAGGAATCCTCCCCAGGTGGGTGGAGGGTGTGTAGAGCCCAGGATCACATTAGGAATCCTCCCCAGGTTGGTGGAGGGTGTGCAGGACACCTGGACAGTGTCCAATCCCTGGTTAGACATTGGGGAATGAATATTCATGCAGCTCTAATTCAAACGTAGGCCAGTAGTTGTCAAACTTTTTGTCTCATGTAAAGGAAAATGAAACAAACTAAAAATCTCAGGAAAAATGGGTCTGAAAGAAAAATCATTAACATGATGAAATACATCTTGATGATGTCATCAGATGTAAAGTATTTCACCATGTTAATGATTTTTTCAGACCTCCATTTTTAGGAAATACAGAATCGAGGGAACTTTTTTATATCATGTCCACATACACAACATCTCTAAGGTATATTAATGACATATTAAAATGTTGAAAATGGGTGTAGTTCCCCTTCAAACCAGTGAGTTGTGTCAACGGTTGGATGTTATCCTTACTTATCACATCGTTAAAGAACTTCCTTAGCAACCATTTCGTTCCCAGATTTTTCCCTTTTCCTTCACTATCCAGGACAACATGGGGCCAGTCTGTGGTGTCTGTGCTGTCTGTGGTGTCTGTAGTGTCTGTGGCGTCTGTGTGGTGTCTGTGTGGTGTCTGTGGTGTCTGTGCTGTCTGTGGTGTCTGTGCTGTCTGTGCTGTCTGTGGTGTCTGTGTGGTGTCTGTGCTGTTTGCGCTGCCTGCGCTGTCTGTGGTGTCTGTGGTGTCTGTGTGGTGTCTGTGTGTTGTCTGTGGTGTCTGTGCTGTCTGTGGTGTCTGTGTGGTGTCTGTGCTGTTTGCGCTGTCTGCGCTGTCTGTGGTGTCTGTGGTGTCTGTGGTGTCTGTGTGTTGTCTGTGGTGTCTGTGTGGTGTCCGTGCGGTGTCTGTGGTGTCTGTGTGGTGTCTGTGTGGTGTCTGTGTGGTGTCTGTGTGGTGTCTGTGGTGTCTGTGTGGTGTCTGTGGTGTCTGTGTGGTGTCTGTGGTGTCTGTGTGGTGTCTGTGGTGTCTGTGTGGTGTCTGTGCTGTTTGCGCTGTCTGCGCTGTCTGTGGTGTCTGTGGTGTCTGTGTGTTGTCTGTGGTGTCTGTGTGGTGTCCGTGCGGTGTCTGTGGTGTCTGTGTGGTGTCTGTGGTGTCTGTGTGGTGTCTGTGTGGTGTCTGTGGTGTCTGTGTGGTGTCTGTGGTGTCTGTGGTGTCTGTGTGGTGTCTGTGTGGTGTCTGTGTGGTGTCTGTGGTGTCTGTGTGGTGTCTGTGGTGTCTGTGTGTTGTCTGTGGTGTCTGTGTGGTGTCTGTGTGGTGTCTGTGGTGTCTGTGTGGTGTCTGTGGTGTCTGTGTGTTGTCTGTGGTGTCTGTGTGGTGTCTGTGTGGTGTCTGTGGTGTCTGTGTGGTGTCTGTGGTGTCTGTGTGGTGTCTGTGGTGTCTGTGTGTTGTCTGTGGTGTCTGTGTGGTGTCTGTGTGGTGTCTGTGGTGTCTGTGTGGTGTCTGTGGTGTCTGTGGTGTCTGTGTGGTGTCTGTGTGGTGTCTGTGTGGTGTCTGTGGTGTCTGTGGTGTCTGTGTGGTGTCTGTGGTGTCTGTGGTGTCTGTGTGGTGTCTGTGGTGTCTGTGGTGTCTGTGTGGTGTCTGTGTGGTGTCTGTGGTGTCTGTGTGGTGTCTGTGGTGTCTGTGTGGTGTCTGTGGTGTCTGTGCGGTGTCTGTGCGGTGTCTGTGGTGTCTGTGTGGTGTCTGTGGTGTCTGTGGTGTCTGTGTGGTGTCTGTGGTGTCTGTGGTGTCTGTGGTGTCTGTGTGGTGTCTGTGGTGTCTGTGGTGTCTGTGGTGTCTGTGTGGTGTCTGTGTGGTGTCTGTGTGGTGTCTGTGCGGTGTCTGTGTGGTGTCTGTGTGGTGTCTGTGTGGTGTCTGTGCGGTGTCTGTGTGGTGTCTGTGGTGTCTGTGTGGTGTCTGTGGTGTCTGTGGTGTCTGTGTGGTGTCTGTGGTGTCTGTGTGGTGTCTGTGGTGTCTGTGTGGTGTCTGTGGTGTGTGTGTGGTGTCTGTGGTGTCTGTGGTGTCTGTGTGGTGTCTGTGTGGTGTCTGTGGTGTCTGTGGTGTCTGTGGAGTCTGTGGTGTCTGTGTGGTGTCTGTGTGGTGTCTGTGGTGTCTGTGTGGTGTCTGTGTGGTGTCTGTGTGGTGTCTGTGGTGTCTGTGGTGTCTGTGTGGTGTCTGTGGTGTCTGTGGTGTCTGTGTGGTGTCTGTGTGGTGTCTGTGTGGTGTCTGTGTGGTGTCTGTGTCGTGTCTGTGTGGTGTCTGTGTGGTGTCTGTGGTGTCTGTGGTGTCTGTGTGGTGTCTGTGGTGTCTGTGTGGTGTCTGTGTGGTGTCTGTGGTGTCTGTGTGGTGTCTGTGTGGTGTCTGTGGTGTCTGTGTGGTGTCTGTGTGTTGTCTGTGGTGTCTGTGTGGTGTCTGTGTGGTGTCTGTGGTGTCTGTGTGGTGTCTGTGTGTTGTCTGTGGTGTCTGTGTGGTGTCTGTGTGGTGTCTGTGTGGTGTCTGTGGTGTCTGTGGTGTCTGTGGTGTCTGTGTGGTGTCTGTGGTGTCTGTGGTGTCTGTGTGGTGTCTGTGTGGTGTCTGTGTGGTGTCTGTGTGGTGTCTGTGGTGTCTGTGGTGTCTGTGTGGTGTCTGTGCTGTCTGTGTGGTGTCTGTGCTGTCTGTGTGGTGTCTGTGCTGTCTGTGTGGTGTCTGTGGTGTCTGTGTGGTGTCTGTGTGCTGTCTGTGGTGTCTGTGTGGTGTCTGTGCTGTCTGTGTGGTGTCTGTGCTGTCTGTGGTGTCTGTGGTGTCTGCGGTGTCTGTGTGGTGTCTGTGGTGTCTGTGTGGTGTCTGTGGTAAGGTAAGGTAAGGTAAGGTAAGGTAAGGTAGTTTTATTCTTAGAGCACCTTTCAAGACAATTGTCACAAAGTGCTTTACAATGACAATAAAAAGAACATACAAATAAAAACAAGAACAGAGAAACAAAACAACAAATTAAGTCAAACAATGGTCAGAAATACAAAAAATGAAAGTGGCCAAAAAATGAAATTCTATAAAAGACCAAAGTGCTTGCGAAATAAATACGTTTTTAAACCTTTCTTAAAAATCTCAACAGACGAGGCATTTCTTAGATTATAGGGTAAGTCATTCCAAAGGGTTGGTGCAACAAATTCAAAGGTGCGGTCCCCTTTAGTACGCAGCTTAGTAGCGGGTATAGCGAGAAGGCCTTTGCCAGAAGACCGAAGTTGTCTTGTCTGTGGTGTCTGTGCTGTCTGTGGTGTCTGTGTGGTGTCTGTGGTGTCTGCGCTGTGCCACTTGGCGTTTTGATGATCGCTGCAGAATTCCAGTCACTCGTCGTTAATCAAATTCACTTTGACAGCATGAATAGAAACGTGATTAATGGACTACTTGTGCCCCGGAGCTAAACGAGAGGATGTTGGTTCTCTCTCTCTCTCTCTCTCTGCCCCGGACAGAGAGAGAGAGAGAGACAGGGGCGGATCTAGGCAGGGGGGGGGGGGGGGGGGGGGGGGGGGGGGTGCCCCCGGGGGGGGGTGCCCCCTGACTGCCCCACCAAACACGATGGCACGCAAAACAACCCAAATTTCAATTTCAAATTAAAGTGCTTCTATTTAAAATGATTTGAAACACTACTACTGCTACTAACTAACTACAGCTGTGTCACCACTAAACCAACAGCATTTCATCATTGAAAACAGAAAACTCTCTGAGTCAGACCTTTAGCTTTATGCATGCTGCGTGTCTGTTGCAACTTCAACAACAACTGATGTTATTATTGATGCTTTACTTGACTGATAAAAGTCCTGTAAATGGTATGGGTGCGACTTCATCGCAGCTGCACCCATACCATTTTCTCTTTACCCCCCCCCCCCCCCCCCCCCAATTGGGAAATGTTACATCCGCCCCTGGAGAGTGAGAGAGCCATCCAGCTCATAGAAGTCATAAAACAATAAACAGGAAATGTTTTTTTGAAGACTTCCTAAAGGCTTGGGCTGCCAAGTGCTGTATGGACTGAATGTCTGAACTGACCAGAGGTCACTGCTTAGCTCAGCTGTGAAACGGTTCATCACCCTCAGTCAGGGGTGGATTGGCCATCTGGAGTACCGGGAGTTTTCCCGGTGGCCTGCGCCACCTAGTGGCCTGGACAAGATCCAAAATGCACTAGTGGCACTTCCAAAATGCACTAGAATGTGCTAGATGCTCACCTGGAACATACAGATCAAAATGACCATTAATCTTCTACATTCTCTAGTTGTGTAGACTAAGTTGGGATAATTCACATGATGAATATTTTAACTCTTGAGGGTGTAAAAATGAAACCAAATGGACCATTTGGTTTCATTTTTACGCTCTCAAAGAGTTACATCTGGTTAACCAGCTGCCCCCCCCCCCCCCCCCCCCACCAGGGTGGCTTGGCAAAAGTAAAATTGTCCCGGTGGGAAAATATGTGCCAATCCACCTCTGCCCTCAGTGTGAAAGGCTTTTCTGAAAGGGAAATCAGTGAAAAAAGTGTCCGTCAGTTAAAGGGGAACTCAACCAATTTTCAGAGAGCCAGCGAAATCCAAAAGCGACCTCGCCCGCGGGCGCCCGGTTTCAAAAGCGGGCGCCCGCTTTCACAAAAACGGGCGCCCGCTTTCACAAAAACGGGCGCCCGGTTTCACAAAAACGGGCGCCCGTTTTCAAAAGCGGGCGCCCGTTTTCACAAACTAGGCTATGCCTAAACCTAACTCTAACCCTAAACTTAACCTCAGTAAACCTATGCCTAAACCTAACCTAACCCTAACCATAACCTTTTGAAAACGGGCGCCCGTTTTCACAAAAACGGGCGCCCGCTTTTGAAAACGGGCGCCCGTTTTTGTGAAAGCGGGCGCCCGCTTTTGAAACCGGGCGCCCGCGGGCGAGGTCGCTTTTGGATTTCGCCCCTGCTGAATTTTCAACATTCTAATATATCATTAGTGCACCCTAGAGGTGCTGTATGGGTGGACATGATAAAAACGTTCCCCCATTCTGTGTTTCCTAAGAAATGGAGGTCTGAAGAATACCGTTAACATGGTGAAACACATCTTGATGACATCATCAAGATGTATTTTCACCATGTTAATGGTTTTCTTTAGACGCTTCTTTTTTCTGAGAGCGTATAAATGGAACCAAATGAACCGTTAGGGTTCATTTAGATTCTCTCTGCAGTGCTGACATAAAGAAAATCGCCCGTCGATTAACGCCAGGCGTTTTAAAAAGCTCACTGGATTGAGCTTTCACTGGACGCCGCGCGATAAACGACCGGTCCGGCGTTACGCGCTCTCTTAATCGCAGGTCGTTTTCTGAGCGCAAAATGCCGGTCCCAATGAAAATGGATTAATTGCACGATTTATTACTCGCCGTTTGTAAGCACCTTTAGTCAGTCAACCAATCATGTTTGAGGACTCATAGGGTGAGGTTTTTTTAATTTCTGGTTGGTCCACAAGATTCGACACACGACCAACATACTGTACTACATGTACCGGTCCAATCAGGGGTGGACTGACAGTCTGGCATACAGGGCATTTTCCCGGTGGGCCGACCCCCCCCGGGGGCCGTTAATGTCGTGTTTTAATTTAAAAAAAAAAAAATAATGAATCAAAAAAAAAAAAAAAATCTGCACAAAACCGGCCCACGAATCAGTGCTGGCGGCCCTCTGTCCTCTTCAAATGAGACTGCCTATTGCAGGGTTTTTATAGTTAACTAAAACTAACTAACTAATTTTAGTTAGCCCGAGCCCCAGAGCCCCTTATGTCTTAAATTCTCATGGGGGCTCAGGCCCCGGAGCCCCACAAAGATTGCAACGCTAATTATAAGGGTCTTCAGAGGGCCGCTCTGAGACAAAATTGCCCGGTACGTTTTGAGCTCCCAGTCCACCCCTGGGTCCAAATACTACCGTAATATCAACCCAGTCCACTCCCACAACACCAGAGGGAGTGCTACGGACCATGTGTCACCCAGATTTGGCACAAACGAAGGATTGTCATTAAGACATGCATTACAAATCCATTGACTCCTTCAAAGCCGCTCCCAAAGGGCGAAACCTCCAAGTGCATTCTTAAGTCCTTCCACAGTTACAGTGTCAGTCTGGAATTACTGAGCATTGCTGAGCATTGCTGAGCATTGCTGAGTATTGCTGAGCATTGCTGAGTATTGCTGAGCATTGCTGAGCATTGCTGAGCATTGCTGAGTATTGCTGAGTATTGCTGAGTATTGCTCGCAGTGGCGTTTCTAAGCCATTTTGAAGCAATATAATATATTGCTTTAAAACATGTGGTTTTCAACCTTTTTCATACCAGGGCCCACTATTTATTCAGCATTTGAGCCACGGACCACCATTTGATGACATTTTAGCCCCACAGACCCAAAACTAAAGATTTATTTTGCTTTTTGTCCACAATTCCAGGCTGGATTTGGGGAAACCAAACAGTCCAACATACAGATCAAAATGACCATTAATCTTCTACATTCTCTAGTTGTGTAGACTTGGGATAATTCACATGATGAATATTTTAACTCTTGAGAGCGACCCACAAGGGTCCAGACAGACAGACAGGCAGGGAGGGGGCAGACAGACAGACAGACAGACAGACAGACAGACAGACAGACAGACAGACAGACAGACAGACAGACAGACAGACAGACAGACAGACAGGCAGGCAGGCAGGCAGGCAGCAGGCAGGCAGGCAGGCAGGCAGACAGGGGACAGACAGGGGACCCAATTTGTGGGACACCTGAAAAGTCTTATAAATGGGGACTGTCCCATCGCAAAGAGGGACATCTGGTCACCCTGACTGTAATGAATTAGAACAAGTTGTAGAATCAGTTCAGCTCAGAATGACTTCACTATTTCCTCTTTATCTAGCTTCCTCCCCCTCCTCCCTCCACTCCCCCTCCCTCCCCCTCCCTCCTCCCCCTCTCTCTCTCTCTCTCTCTCTCTCTCTCTCCTCTCTCTCTCTCTCTCTCTCTCTCTCTCTCTCTCTCTCTCTCTCTCTCTCTCTCTCTCTCTCTCTCTCTCTCAGGGCGGATCTAGGCATGGGCTAGTGCCCAGTCTGTCCCACCAAACACGATGCCATGCAAAACAACCCAATATACTTCAAATTAAAGTGCTTATATTTAAAATGATTTGAACCACCACTACTACTGCTACTAACTAACTACAGCTGTGTCACCACTAAACCAACAGCATTTCATCATTGAAAACAGAAAACTCTCTGAGTCAGACCTTTAGCTTTATGCATGCTGCGTGTCTGTTGCAACTTCAACAACAACTGATGTTATTATTGATGCTTTACTTGACTAATAAAAGTCCTGTAACTGAAAATGGTAAGCCCCCCCCCCCCCCCATTGGGAAATGTTACATCCGCCCCTGCTCTCAGGGCACCCCCATCCTGCCATGTGTTGTGGTGCAGACCTTTTGGAGGTTAGTATTGTCTGATTTTCTGTTGGTTTCTGACATGCCTGCCATGCGTCTGAGTGACAAGTGACAGATCGAGTCTCCAACAACAACAACTACAACATCTCATCTCAGCCAAGGTAGGCTCACATGGACACGACGGTGATGGAGTTTAGAACAGGGGTTTTCAACCTTTTTGACACCAGGGACCACCGTTTATTGATTCAGCATTTGAGCCACGGACCACCTTTCCATTACTTTTTCACCTCAAAGAACTAAGACTAAAGACTTCTTTTGGTTTTGTCCACAATTTCAGGCTGGATATTGCAAACAAAACAGTGTAGACTTGTTGTTGAAGTGGTGCTAGTTCAGATGATGAATAGTTTAACGATTGAGAGTGTATACATGAAATGATTTGGTTTCATTTTTACGTTCTCAAGAGTTACATCTGGTTAACCAACTTAGCTGGGGACCACCTGGAACCCTCTCAGGGACCACTGGTGGTCCCCGGACCACCTGTTGAAAACCCCTGGTTTAGAGCAGTTGTTTTCAATCTTTTTGACACCAGGGACCACCATGTATTCAGCATTTGAGCCACGGACCACCATTTAAGGACATTTGCACACCAAAGAACTAATTAAAATTAAAGATTTATTTTGCTTTTGTCCACGGCTTGATTTTTGCAAACAAAACAGTGTAAACTTTCTTAATTAAATAGTAGGCCTACTAATTCAGATGAGTATTTTAACTCTTGAGAGTGTGAAAATGAAATCTTTACATTCATTTTTTTACATTCTCAAGAGTTACATCTGGTTACCAACTTTCCATTTAGCCCGAGGACCACCTTGAACCCTCTCAGGGACCACTGGTGGTCCCCGGACCACCTGTTTAAAACCCCTGGTTTAGAGTTGAATCTATTGCCTACATTCGACCTTTAGGCCTATATTATAAGACATAACAGGATGTGCCTACTAATCCGTGCGCCGATACAGCCTATTTGTACAATCTCTGACAGAGAGAAAGAGTGAAAGATGTTCCGTTCTGACCGATGGCTCTGCGAGAGTGTAGTCTAAGTGAGACTCCCTCGTTTTTCGTGAAGGGGAATGATGATCGTTTCTGCCTCCAAAGTAACTCTTACTTTTAACATAACGTAACATCTAAGAACCCGAACATGGAGTTCTAGCTGTCTGGTCACTGTTCGCTAAGAGATTCCACCCCGCAGAGCTGCGGTTTACCATTAAAAGACTGTTTTCATCAACTCCTGTACTCTCGGAATTTCCTCCTTCACCCTAATAGAGTTATACTCAGCCATTTGGCCATTTGCGCCATTACGCTAGACGTAGAGATTGAATCAAAACACACCTTTTTATTTTTATTAAAAACTACAGCTGTGCAGGTTGTAATTTATTTGTGAATAGTGATCGGATGAGTGAAAGAGCAAGAGTTACTTTGAGACAGAAACGCTCTTTAGTTTAATTCCACCTTATCTTCACTGTAAGGACAACAGCGCCGATGATTTGTCAAATGTCTCTCTACGACGGAGTGTGTGTGTGTGTGTGTGTGTGTGTGTGTGTGTGTGTGTGTGTGTGTGTGTGTGTGTGTGTGTGTGTGTGTGTGTGTGTGTGTGTGTGTGCGCGCGTGTGCGTGCGTGCGTGCGTGTGTGTGTGTGTGCGTAAAGTGCGCGACGTAATCGTCTTCAAATAAATGACCCAAATGGTCCATTTGGTTTCATTTTTACGCTCTCAAGAGTTAAAATATTCATCATCTTGTACACAACTAGAAGATTAATGGTCACTTGGGTCTGTATGTTAATTTTTCTGTTTTGTTTTCCCCAAATCCAGCCTGGAATTGTGGACAAAAGCAAAAGAAATCTTTAGTTTTGGGGTCTGTGGGGCTAAAATGTCATCAAAGGGTGGTCGGCCGTGGCTCAAATGCTGAATAAATGTTGGTCCCTGGCGTCATAAAGGTTGAAAACCCCTGTTTTAAACGGAATATTCCACTGTATTTTTTGTCCCGTTCTTGCAGCACTATGGAGCACCAGGAGAAGGACAGCTGTCCGTCTGTCCCATAGAGGATGTCCAACAGGACAGGTCCAGTCTTCATGGACAGCATCTACTGGACACTTCACTTCAACACAGCACAGAGGTCTGTGGACTTTGATATGTACTGTAGTGTAGCCTATGCAGTATTTGTGGGTGCTACAGTAGCAGCTGGCAGGAACTTTAATGGCCCTGATACACCTAGCAATGTTTTGATCAACATCAACAAGCAACGTCAACTATCAACGTTGACTTTCTACCTTTCTGTAGAAAATTATCAACTCCTGGTTGTTCAGAAAAGTCAGATCATTAGCGCCCTCTTCTGGTCAACATTTTGGAATCCTCCAATCACAGCCCTCCTTGGCATCATGTGACCCTTTCTCCTAGACTCCCACAGATTTTCTTTTCTCAAACTTTTCTGAAAACAACATGGCTGCTGCTGCTGCTGCAGCTGCTGCTGCTGCTGCTGCTGCTGCTTCACTGCTGTGGACAAAAACAATTTTGTAACTTTGGATTTTGTAACTTTTATTCCGCTAAATGAACATTTTGAGTTGGGTGGCAGCTGGGTGAAAATGATTCAATGCAAACTAAGGCTTCTTTTTTCCTGAGAGTGTACAAACGGAACCAAATGGACCCGCTAGGGTCCATTTGGTTCACATTTGTACACTCTCAGGAAAAAATTAAAATGGGTGGAATTCCCCTTTTAATGGGAGGTGTTGCCTGTTGCCATGTGTCTCATCATGTTGCCTCGTTGATGTTGACATTGCTAGTTGATCAAAATATTGCTAGTGTATCAGGGCCTTAAGCTCCCGCCTTTAGGAACGGCAACCCTTACGGGAAGACACTATGTTAGAGTGTAGGTTACCATGGTGACACTATGTTAGAGTGTAGGTTACCATGGTGACACTATGTTAGAGTGTAGGTTACCATGGTGACACTATGTTAGAGTGTAGGTTACCATGGTAATAATAATAATAATAATAATAATAATAATAATAATGATGGATTGCATTTTTATAGCGCTTTTCTATGCACTACGTGTATACTCAAAGCGCTTTACAATGGTCCATTCATTCATACATTGGGAAATGGTGACACTATGTTAGAGTGTAGGTTACCATGGTGACACTATGTTAGAGTGTAGGTTACCATGGTGACACTATGTTAGAGTGTAGGTTACCATGGTGACACTATGTTAGAGTGTAGGTTACCATGGTGACACTATGTTAGAGTGTAGGTTACCATGGTGACACTATGTTAGAGTGTAGGTTACCATGGTGACACTATGTTAGAGTGTAGGTTACCATGGTGACACTATGTTAGAGTGGTTACCATGGTGACACTATGTTAGAGTGGTTACCATGGTGACACTAGTTAGAGTGGTTACCATGGGACACTATGTTAGAGTGAAGGTTACCATGGTGACACTGTTAGAGTGTCACCATGGTAACGTACACATATTAGTTAGAGTGGTTACCATGGTGACACTATGTTAGAGTGTAGGTTACCATGGTGACACTATGTTAGAGTGTAGGTTACCATGGTGACACTATGTTAGAGTGGTTACCATGGTGACACTATGTTAGAATGGTTACCATGGTGACACTATGTTAGAGTGTAGGTTACCATGGTGACACTATGTTAGAGTGGTTTACCATGGTGACACTATGTTAGAGTGGTTACCATGGTGACACTATGTTAGAGTGTAGGTTACCATGGTGACACTATGTTAGAGTGTAGGTTACCATGGTGACACTATGTTAGAGTGGTTACCATGGTGACACATGTTAGAGTGGTTTACCATGGTGACAGTATGTTAGAGTGTAGGTTTTGCCGTAGTAGGAACGGCTGCTGCTTACAAATGGAACCAAATGAACCCTAACGGGTTCATTTGGTTCCATTTGTACGCTCTCAGAAAAAAAAAGAAGCGTCTAAAGAAATCCATTAACATGGTGAAAATACATCTTGATGATGTCATCAAGATGTTTCACCATGTTAGTGGTTTTCTTCAGACCTCCGTTTCTTGGGAACACAGAAAAGGGGGTTACTTTTTAATCATGTCCACCCAGCACCTCAACTAATGATTCCCAAGCGCGGCGCACGCTGAAGCTCACCGCTCCAAGAGATGGGTTAAAAGCAGAGAACTAATTTCACTGCGGTAACGTGAGTGACTAATCTGACGACTTTGACTTTGACCTCTAGGGTATTCTAATGACATATTAGAATGTTGAAAATGGGTGGACTTCCCCTTTAAGAGCAACTGATAACTGAAAACTAATCTAACCTGAAATCTGTCCACAGGTGTTGCTGACATGGCGGGACGGGGTGGTCATGGTCACCCCCACCACCCCCACCACCCCCACCATCACCCCCACCATCACCCCACCACCCCTATGCCAACCTGAGGAGACTGAGGAAACTGACCTACCTCAGTCCTGTCATCACCGCCCTGTCCCTGACGCTGCTCCTCTGGGTGTACACGTAAGGCAGGGGTTTTCAACCTTTGTTCATACCAGGGTCCACTATTTAGGGCCCTGATACACCTAGCAATGTTTTGATCAACATCAACAAGCAACGTCAACTATCAACGTTGACTTTCCACCTTTCTATAGAAAATTATCAACTCCTGGTTGTTCAGAAAAGTCAGATCATTAGCGCCCTCTACTGGTCAACATTACGGAATCCTCCAATCACAGCCCTCCGTGGCGTCACCTGATCCTTTCTCTCAGACTGAAACCATGGCTGCTGCTGCTGCTTGACTGCGGTGGACAAAAACAAGGATTTTGTAACTTTTATCCTGCTAAATGAACATTTTGAGTTGGGTGGCAGCTGGGTGAAAATGATTCAATGCAAGCTAAGGCTTCTTTTTTCTGAGAAAAAAGAAGCCTTAGTTTGCATTGAATCACTGACCGGCCCGGGGACCACCAGTGGTCCTTGAGAGAGTTCCATTTAAATATGGAGAGTTAACCAGATGTAACTCTTTGAGATGGTAAAAATGAAACCAAATGGACCCTTGCCGGTCCATTTGGTTTAATTTTTACACTATCAAGAGTTAAATATTCATCACCTGAATTACCTAAAATCTACACAATCAGATAATGTAAAATAATGTTTGTTTACCAAATCCAGCCTGGTATTGTGAACAAAAACAAAAGAAATCTTTGGTTTTGGGGTCTGTGAGGCTAAAATGTCATCAAATGTTGGTCCTCTGTGGCTCAAATACTGAATAGATAGTGGGCCCTGGTGTCAAAATGGTTGGTCTTACTCTTACTTTGATCTTGGAAATTAAATTAATATTACGCAGACTTTAATTCAGCCTTTAGTCTTGGCTTCTCCACAATGTATCTCATTTGGCCCCTTGGTAAAAAAAAAATGATTGCCCTCCCCTGATCTAGCTGGTTTGTTTTGAACCATCCTAGGGGTGGTTTGTTTGGAACCATCTAACATAGAACAGCACAGCTGTCTGTGGTGCTAAAATGTTTCTATAGAACATAGAACAGCACAGGGAGCTGTCTGTGGTGCTGAAGTGTTTATATAGAAAAGCACAGGGAGCTGTCTGTGGTGCTGAAATGTTTCTATAGAACATAGAACAGCACAGGGAGCTGTCTGTGGTGCTGAAGTGTTTATATAGAAGAGCACAGGGAGCTGTCTGTGGTGCTGAAATGTTTCTATAAAAAAGCACATGGAGCTGTCTGTGGTGCTGAAGTGTTTATATAAAAAACACATGGAGCTGTCTGTGGTGCTGAAGTGTTTATATAAAAAAGCACATGGAGCTGTCTGTGGTGCTGAAGTGTTTATATAGAAAAGCACAGGGAGCTGTCTGTGGTGCTGAAGTGTTTCTATAGAACAGCACAGGGAGCTGTCTGTGGTGCTGAAGTGTTTATATAGAACAGCACAGGGAGCTGTCTGTGGTGCTGAAGTGTTTCTATAGAACAGCACAGGGAGCTGTCTGTGGTGCTGAAGTGTTTATATAAAAAAGCACATGGAGCTGTCTATGGTGCTGAAGTGTTTATATAAAAAAGCACATGGAGCTGTCTGTGGTGCTGAAGTGTTTCTATAGAACAGCACGGGGAGCTGTCTGTGGTGCTGAAGTGTTTACATAGAAAAGCACAGGGAGCTGTCTGTGGTGCTGAAATGTTTCTATAAAAAAAGCACATGGAGCTGTCTGTGGTGCTGAAGTGTTTATATAAAAAAGCACATGGAGCTGTCTATGGTGCTGAAGTGTTTATATAGAAAAGCACAGGGAGCTGTCTGTGGTGCTGAAATGTTTATATAGAAAAGCACAGGGAGCTGTCTGTGGTGCTGAAATGTTTATATAGAACAGCACAGGGAGCTGTCGGTGGTCAGGGTTCCCGCGGGATCTTAAAAAGTCTTAAAAGCATTGAATGTACGAATTTGAAAATAATACCTTAAAAAGACTTAAAAAGTCTAGGTCTTAAATTTTGCGCAGTTTGTAATTTCTGTGTCACATTGCTCCTCAAACATTTCATTTGTCAACCGCGTGTTTGGTTTAAATAACGTAGCCATAAAACGGCGGCGTGAACTTATCAATCATCAAGTAATTGATTTCTCAGTTTCGCACCGAGAGAACAGAAAACTCTCTGAGTCAGACCTTTAGCTTTATGCATGCTGCGTGTCTGTTGCCACTTCAACAACAACTGATGTTATTATTGATGCTTTACTTGCCTAATAAAAGTTCTGTAACTGAAAATGGTATGGGTGCGGCTTCATCACCCGTGGCGCGAAGCGACACGGGTGATGAAGCCGCACCCATACCATTTTCTCCTGCCCCTCCAATTGGGAAATGTTACATCCGCCCTGGGTGTTATGTTTTATATAAATGGACTTAAAAAGGTCTTAAAAAATACTTAAATTTTACTTTAGGAAACCTGTAGGAACCCTGGTGGTGCTGAAGTGTTTATATAGAACAGCACAGGGAGCTGTCTGTGGTGCTGAAGTGTTTATATAGAAAAGCACAGTGAGCTGTCTGTGGTGCTGAAATGTTTATATAGAACAGCACAGGGAGCTGTCTGTGGTGCTGAAGTGTTTATATAGAAAAGCACAGGGAGCTGTCTGTGGTGCTGAAGTGTTTATATAGAACAGCACAGGGAGCTGTCTGTGGTGCTGAAATGTTTATATAGAAAAGCACAGGGAGCTGTCTGTGGTGCTGAAGTGTTTATATAGAAAAGCACAGGGAGCTGTCTGTGGTGCTGAAGTGTTTATATAGAACAGCACAGGGAGCTGTCTGTGGTGCTGAAGTGTTTATATAGAAAAGCACAGTGAGCTGTCTGTGGTGCTGAAATGTTTCTATATTAGGTGATTTGTTTGGAACCATCCTAGGTGGTTTGTTTGGAACCAGCAGGAGTCACATGATGCTTTTCAGCCAATAGCGGCCGTCACATGTGCCTTTGAGCCAATAGGCGTCTCTGTTCAGCCGTAGCATTGGGAGTCAACAGGAGTGTCAGAACTCTCCTTCATAGTGCTCTACTCTGTTCAGCCGTAGCATTGGGAGTCAATGGGAGTGTCAGTACTCTCCTTTATAGTGCTCTACTCTGTTCAGCTGTAGCATGGGAGTCAACAGGAGTGTCAGTACTCTCCTTCATAGTGCTCTAGGGCAAACTAACTGAACTCAGATGTGTCTTGTTGAACCTCCAGGCCTGCTAGATCAGCACAGTTCTGGAGCCAGTACTACAGACCCACAATCCAGAACCACAACCAGAACCCAGAGACCCAGAACTACAGGTCTACCCTCCAGAACCACCACCAGAACCACAACCCAGAGACCCAGAACTACAGGTCTACCCTCCAGAACCACCACCAGAACCACAACCCAGAGACCCAGAACCACAGACCCACCCTCCAGAACCACCACCAGAACCACAACCCAGAGACCCAGAACCACAGACCCACCCTCCAGAACCACCACCAGAACCACAACCCAGAGACCCAGAACCACAGACCCACCCTCCAGAACCAGAGGTCAATGTCGTCAACTTCAAAATCTGTCTCACAGAAAACAGGTAATGTCTATGGTGTGTTTTTCCACTAAATTGTGTCCAATTTACTGAAAGTAGAAGGTCTCCATGGCCTGAGGCGCGGGTGAGGGTGAGTGGTTCCACATTTTTTTTTGGGGGGGGGGGGGGGGGGGGGGGGTTGGTTTCATTGGTACAAATGAAACCCATTTTTACGCTCTCAAGAGTTAAAATATTCAACATCTGAATTAGCCCAAGTCTACACAACTAGAAGATGGACAAAAGCATAAGAAATCTTTAGTTTTTGCGGGTCTGTGGGGCTAGAATATCCTCAAATGGTGGTCCATGGCTCAAATGCTGAATAAATGGTGGGCCCAGGGATCAAAAAGGTTGAAACCCCCAGATCTAGGGTCCAAGTGCGCCCCCTGCTTGTGTGAAACAGTCGTACTGCTCTCCAATGAGCTCTTCTCTAAGCCCCACCCTTTGGGGCGGGGTTTGCTCACTGTCCAATGGCAATGCAAATACCTTAGCAACTGTTGCTATGCAGGTCAAGCTTTCCTCTTCCAACGTGCCTATTGGACAAGGCCGGATTGGGGAGGGGCTTAGTGAAGAGCTGATTGGTTGTGTGTGTTGATTAACCATGTGACACATGACGGTTCTGTTGCAGAAACGCTGCTGCCCCTAGTGGCTGTCAGCGGTACACACACACTGCTACTGTCAGCATACCTGGAGCATCGCACAGCTAGGCAGGAGGTACACACACACACACACGCACGCACGCACGCACAGCACGCACAGCACACACGCACACACACACACACGCACGCACGCACACACACCACACACACAACACACACACACGCACGCACGCACGCACGCACGCACACGCACGCACACGACTAGCGCGTGCACACATGTGAGGGTATCTACCCTAGGGGACACGGGGGAAATGTGAGGGTATCTACCCTAGGGGACACGGGGAGAACATGTGAGGGTATCTACCCCTAGGGGACACAGGGAGAACATGTGAGGGTACGCACGCACGCACACGCACGCACACACTAGCGCGCGCACAGGGGAGAACATGTGAGGGTATCTACCCTAGGGGACACGGGGAGAACATGTGAGGGTATCTACCCTAGGGGACACAGGGGAGAACATGTGAGGGTATCTACCCTAGGGGACACAGGGGAGAACATGTGAGGGTATCTATACCCTAGGGCAGGGGTTTTCAACAGGTGGTCCGGGGACCACCAGTGGTCCTTGAGAGGGTTCCAGGTGGTCCCCAGCTAAGTTGGTTGGTTAACCAACTTAGCTGGGGAGCTGTAACTCTTGAGAATGTAAAATTGAAACCAAATGGACCCTTGCGGGTCCATTTGGTTTCATTTTTACACTCTCAGGAGTTAAAATATTCATCATCTTGAATAGCCCAAGTTTACACAACTGGAAGATTAGTGGTAATTTTGGTCTGTATATTTGACTGTTTTGCTTCCCAAATCCAGCCTGTTATTGTGGACAAAAGCAAAAGAAATCTTTAGTTTTGGGGTCTGTGAGGCTAAAATGTCATCAAATGGTGGTCAGTGGCTCAAATTCTGAATAAATGGTGGGCCCTGGTATTAAAAAGGTTGAAAACCACTGCCCTAGGGGACACAGGGAGAACATGCAAACTCCACACAGAAAGGCCATTTCGCCAACCCCGCCTCGGGGATGGACACTGATGGAGCGCTCGGTTTCTGACCCCTCAATGTCGCCTCTCTGCTGTCCCTGTCAGCTTTCTGACCCCTCAGTGTCGCCGCTCTGCTGTCCCTCTCAGGTTTCTGACCCCTCAATGTCGCCGCTCTGCTGTCCCTCTCAGGTTTCTGACCCCTCAATATCGCCGCTCTGCTGTCCCTCTCAGGTTTCTGACCCCTCAATGTCGCCTCTCTGCTGTCCCTCTCAGGTTTCCGACCCCTCAATGTCGCCTCTCTGCTGTCCCTGTCAGGTGCGTGTGCTGGCGGTGGCGCAGCGCACCGAGGCGGTGGTGTATTACTGCACGCTGCGCTGCGCAGGGGGACAGAGGAGGATCTCCGTTGGAGACAGCAGCTTCCACTCGGACCACTTCGGCTTCCCGTACGGGACGGTGGACATCCTGTGTCCCGTCCCGCTGGGCTGCCAGGCCCCGTCCCAGGTGGCTGTCACCTCCATGGGGACAGACGGTACGTATTAGGGGTGTGCTGAAATATCGTTATCACGATAATATCGTATACTTCCTCCAGCAATATATATCACATATTCCTCAGCAGATATCGTGATATCAATTTCATTTTGCAGAGCATCCAAAACGGGGGTAATTCCGGGACGAAAAAAAA
>CM076977.1:2509601-2565565 GCA_039105355.1 Benthosema pterotum
GTCTGTCTGTCTGTCTGTCTGTCTGTCTGTCTGTCTGTCTGTCTGTCTGTCTCTCTCTCTCTCTCTCTCTCTCTCTCTCTCTCTCTCTCTCTCTCTCTCTCTCTCTCTCTCTCTCTCTCTCTCTCTCTCTCTCTCTCTCTCTCTCCAGTTCATAAGGACAGTAGATAATCCAGTGTATTGTGGTCTCTGGGGGTATATATTATTATATATTATTATATATTATAGCTTTAGGTGATCAGACAGCTGTTAGAGGGCAGATATCTAGAATGTTCTTTTCTCTCGATTTTTAATTGTCGGTGCTAGTGCGGAGCGTCGCCATGGTGACACACCTGGGCTGAAACAAATGGTTAAAATTAGGACCACTGGAAGGTTGACCTTGAGAGAGAGAGAGAGAGAGGAGTGAGAGGAGAGAGAGAGAGAGAGAGAGAGAGAGAGAGAGAGAGAGAGACAGAGAGAGAGAGAGAGGAAGACAGAGAGAGAGGAAAGAGGAGAGAGGAGAGAGAGAGAGAGAGAGAGGAGAGGAGAGAGAGAGGAGAGAGGAGAGAGAGAGAGGAGAGGAGAGAGAGAGAGAGAGAAAGAGGAGGGGGGGCGGGGGGAGACTGAGAGGGAGAGAAGAGGAGAGAGGAGAGAGAGAGAGAGAGAGAGAGGGAGAGAGAGAGAGAGAGAGAGAGAGAGAGAGAGGAGAGAGAGAGGAGAGAGAGGAGAGAGGAGAGGAGAGAGGAAGAGAGAGGAGAGAGAGAGAGAGAGAGAGAGAGAGAGCAGAGAGAGAGATAGAGGAGAGACGAGAGAGAGAGAGAGGGAGAGAGAGTCAGAGAGAGAGACAGAGAGAGACAGAGAGAAGAGAGAGAGAGAGAGAGAGAGAGGAGAGAGAGAGAGAGAGAGGAGAGATGAGGAGAGAGAGAGGAGAGAGAGAGAGAGAGAGAGAGAGAGAGAGGAGAGGGGAGGGGAGAGGGAGAGGGAGAGAGAGAGAGAGAGAGAGAGCAGAGAGAGAGAGAGAGAGAGAAGAGAGAGAGAGAGAGAGACAGAGAGAGAGAGAGAGAGACAGAGAGAGGAGAGAGAGAGAGGGAGAGAGAGACAGAGAGAGACAGAGAGAGAGAGAGAGACAGAGAGAGAGGACAGAGAGGAGAGAGGAGAGAGAGAGAGAGAAGAGAGAGAGAGAGAGAGAGAGAGAGGATGAGAGAGGAGATGAGAGAGGAGAGAGAGAGAGAGAGAGAGGGAGAGGAGAGGGAGAGGGAGAGGGAGGGAGAGAGAGAGAGAGACAGAGAGAGAGAGAGAGGGAGAGGAGAGAGAGAGAGAGAGAGGAGAGAGAGAGAGAGAGAGAGATAGTGAGGAGAGAGAGAGAGAGGAGAGAGAGAGAGAGAGGAGAGAGAGAGAGAGAGAGAGGAGAGAATGGAAGGAATCAGTGACTTTGACTGGATTTATCATTGGCTCCCCTGGGAGGGGGGTATGTGTGTGTGGTGGGGGGGGGGGGGGGGGGGGTTACAGGGTGAAGGGATAGTAATATCATATAGTCATATTACTAATAGGCTAAAAGTTCCCTCTATTGCCTTTAATTATTATTATTATTACCGTAATGTCTGGACTATAAGCCCGCACCTGAATATAAGCCGCACCTGGTACATTTGGGGCAAGATACCAGGGCCCACTACTTACTCAGCATTTGACAACATTTTCAACCCACAGACCCCAAAACTAAAGATTTCTTTTGGTTTTGTTCACAATTCCAGGATGGATTTTTGCAAACAAAAGAGGCAAAACATCAAACTGAGACCAAAATGAACATGACTTATGACTTATTAATTAAGTGGTGCTAATTTAGATGGTGAATATCATAACTCTTGAGAGTGTAAAGTTTCATGTTTACGCTCTCAAAGAGTTACATCTGGTTAACCAACTTTCCATCATTTTAGTCTGCAGAGCCCACCTGGACCCTCTCAGGGACCACCCCTGTGTTACCTGTAAAAATCCATAGATTGGCCGTTGCACCGTTGTATAAGCTGCAGGGTCAAAAGCATGTGAAAAAAGTAGGGCTGTTGAATGATTAAAATTTTTAATCAAATTAATCACAACTTCAAAATTAATTTAATCATGATTAATCACCATTCGAACTACTGTATGTCCAAAATATGCCATGTTTTCCTGTACAGGATTTCAACATTTAAAAAAGAAACAGAATCTGTGAAAAAAAAAGAAAACATTTATCTTTAAAATATTTATCAAAATAGGTGATCTACAAGCTCTCAATGCTTGCAGATCCTCCAGCTATACTCTATGGCTCTGTTTACAGGGAAACACACAGCTATATGTCTCTGTAAATCCGTGCTCTACCCATTTCTTTCAATGAGAAAATGCTCAGTGGTTTGAGTCAGTGCGCACATGAGTTAATTGCGTTAAAAAAATTAATCAGATTAATCAACAAAATTAATTTAATCCCATTAATTAACTATTTTCAACAGCCTTAGAAAAAAGTAACGGCTTATAGTCCGGAAATTACGGCATTATTATTATATGTGACTATGGTTCTACGAACGTCTCAAATACTTCTGCTGTGGAGAGAAACAGAATAGAAAGGGGAGAAAAAAGCCTTTTTTTTTTTTTTTTTTTTTTAATAAAATGACAAGTATAAACACTTTTCAAGATGTCCTTGGGAGCCAGGAGAGTGTAGAGAACAACAACACAACACAACGCAACGCAACGCAAACCACAACACAACACAACACAACACAACACAACAACAACACAACACAACACAACCCACGGCACTGGAAATAAAATAAAATAAAACAAAATAAAGCAGGCGATGCTTTTTCTTATCTTTTAGCCACTATTATAATCGGCTGCTAAAGAATGTTGTCATTGTTCCTCCAATGTCTGTATAAAAACCAGGGGCGGATGTAACATTTCGTAATTGGGGGGGGGGGGGGGGGAATGGTCATCAACCATTGTCAGTTAGGTTTCAGTTCCAGGACTTTTATTAGTCAAGTAAAGCATCAATAATAACATCAGTTGTTGTTGAAGTTGCAACAGACACGCAGCATGCATAAAGCTAAAGGTCTGACTCAGAGAGTTTTCTGTTTTCAATGATGAAATGCTGTTGGTTTAGTGGTGACACAGCTGTAGTTAGTTAGTAGCAGTAGTAGTGTTTCACATCATTTTAAATAGAAGCACTTTAATTTGAAATATCTTGGGGTGTTCTGCATGGCATCATGTTTGGTGGGGCAGTCAGTGCATTTAGGAGGGCACTGCCCCCCCCATGCCCATGCCTAGATCCGCCCCTGCTGTATAAAACCCTCTATAGCAGTCTGTGTCAGTTCAGTTGAACTGTGAGGATATTTCCAGCGTTATGGACAAACTGTCTGCTGTCTGACTGAGCCGTGCGGTGCAACGCTTTGAACAGGCCTCTGTGCCAGACGTCGATTCTGCTAAATATTTAATGCAGTGCCTCCGACAAACACAATGCATCCCAAACAAACCTTTAGCGGGAGAAACAAAATAACAGTCACCGGAAAATATCAGCCCACAAAAAGGCTGAAACTTGGATTTCCTTTACACAGCGTTACTATACAAATTATACAGTATTATACTTCATACTGTAATCGTTTCTATACAACAATATACAGTATTATACTTCATACTTTAATCGTTTCTATACAACAATATACAGTATTATACTTCATCACTGTAATCGTTTTCTATACAACAATATACAGTATTATACTTCATACTGTAATGGTTTCTATACAACAATAGACTTCATACTGTAATCGTTGTTGATGCAGAGCTGGATAACTTATTATTTGAAATCTATTATTCTGGGAAAAAATAAAGAGACTGCGGCCCAACCTTGACAGAATGTAGGCTTGCAGCTCTACTTGCTTTGTATATTCACTTGATGGAGCGGGTCAGAACGGTAACGTTGCCACCTTCCCTTAAAGGGCAACTCCACCCATTTTCAACATTTTAATATTTCATTAATATACCTTAGAGATGTTGTGTATGTGGACATGATTAAAAATGGAGGTCTGAAAAAAAACATTAACATGGTGAGATACATCTGATGACATCATCAGGATGTGTTTCACAATGTTAATGATTTTTCTTTCAGACCCCTTTTTCCTGAGAGAGTATAAATGTCATATTTGTACCCTCTCAGGAATATTTTGAAATCCCTATCAGCTTTGTCATTGGCTAAAATAGTCCCGACGGTAGTATTTGGCAATCCATCGGCTAAATACAGTAGTGGTTCAATGCGATGTTTTCTGTTTGGGAAGGAGTAAAGGGAATATTTTAAGCAAGCACAAAAAAACAAAAACAAAGCATGGATCTGAGTGAAAACACATCGGTGCTATACAGAAATAATCATTATTTATGGCGTATGAGCGGCATGGCTATTAAACAATAACGCTACCAAACTTAAAGCACTTTGAGCTGCATTTTATGTCATGAAAGGTGCTATACAAATAAAGATTATTAATTGTTATTAAATTCATGATAGATCCCTTTTAAAACAGATTTAAAAACATGGATTAAACAATGAAAAGCCATATTGGGAAACTGGTTATTAATCGCAGCTAAGGTGTTCTACGTTGTACAATCACTCGGGTGACTCGAACATGGAAGTGTTAAGTAAAAAAACATGTGAGTCCTTTTTGCTCCATCACTGTTTCAAAGGCATCAGGGGGAAAATCTGTTTCAGTAAGAGAGAACAGACACACAGATCTAAAACACTCTACAACTCACAGCGTTTAAACACTCATAAATACACAGATCTAAAACACTCTGCAACTCACAGCGTTTAAACACTCATAAATACACAGATCTAAAACACTCTGCAACTCACAGCGTTTAAACACTCATAAATACACAGATCTAAAACACTCTGCAACTCACAGCGTTTAAACACTCATAAATACACAGATCTAAAACACTCTGCAACTCACAGCGTTTAAACACTCATAAATACACAGATCTAAAACACTCTGCAACTCACAGCGTTTAAACACTCATAAATACACAGATCTAAAACACTCTGCAACACACAGCGTTTAAACATCATAAATACACAGATCTAAAACACTCTGCAACTCACAGCGTTTAAACACTCATAAATACAGATCTCTAAAACACTCTGCAACTCACAGCGTTTAAACACTCATAAATACACAGATCTAAAACACTCTGCAACACACAGCGTTTAAACACTCATAAATACACAGATCTAAAACACTCTGCAACTCACAGCGTTTAAACACTCATAAATACGTAATGACGAGTCATCAATTATAAATGAATTTCCATTAGCATAAATCACAGAACAGGTCCAACGTTTAGCATGAAGCTGTTTGTTATAGACCATTATTATACTGTATGGCATTATATTATATTATATTACATTACATTATGTGACACTTCATAGAGAGTGTTGGGGATAAACTGCCTCAAACTATTATGTACTGTAATGGGTGAAGCTAAAGTGCACAGTGACTGACACACACACACACACACACACACACACACACACACACGCACACGCACACGCACACGCACACACACACAACACACACACACACACACACACACACACACACACACACGATTTTGAAAGTACCTCTCAAGTAAAAACAAAATGTGTGCAGCCCTAGCCCCCGGGATCGTTCCATCTCCTCCACAGCCTAAATAGAAAAACCTCTCAGACACGGGATCGTTCCATCTCCTCCACAGCCTAAATAGAAAAACCTCTCAGACACCGGGATCGTTCCATCTCCTCCACAGCCTAAATAGAAAAACCTCTCAGACACCGGGATCGTTCCATCTCCTCCACAGCCTAAATAGAAAAACCTCTCAGACACCGGGATCGTTCCATCTCCTCCACAGCCTAAATAGAAAAACCTCTCAGACACCGGGATCGTTCCATCTCCTCCACAGCCTAAATAGAAAAAACCTCTCAGACACGGGATCGTTCCATCTCCTCCACAGCCTAAATAATAGAAAAAACCTCTCAGACCCGGGATCGTTCCATCTCCTCCACAGCCTAAATAGAAAAACCTCTCAGACACCGGGATCATTCCATCTCCTCCACAGCCTAAATAGAAAAACCTCTCAGACACCGGGACCATTCCATCTCCTGCTGAGCCTAAATAGAAAAAGAAAAACATTTACAGATTATGGATTTCATGCCCAACAACATTAAAGGGGAACTCCACCCATTTTCAACATTTTAATATGTCATTAATATACCTTATATACCTTAGAGGTGTTGGATGGACATGATAAAAAAGTTACCCCCATTCTTTGTTTCCTAGAAATGGAGGTCTGAAGAAAACCACTAACATGGTGAAACACATCTTGATAACATCATCAAGATGTATTTTCACCATGTTAATGGATTTCTTTAGACACTTCTTTTTTCTGAGAGCGTAGAAATGGAAGGTTCATTTGGTTCCATTTGTACGCTTCCATTTGTACGCTTCCATTTGTACACTCTCAGAAAAAAATGTTGAAAATTGGTGGAGTTCCCCTTTAATAAATCAGCCACATCCAAACCATAAACACATTAAACACAGAAATGCATATTTATATAACTTTTATTCACTTAAATTCTTCAGTGATAAAGCGACAAGAAAACATTTATAATGTCCTTTGGTGGAAATTTCTATTCTTTTTCTTTCTTTTTAGTTTTTTTTTTCTTCATTATTACACTTTGTATACTTTTATCATGTATTTATTTCTGTAAACTGATATTCTCTGATGTCAGCATGTTGTTAATAACAAGGATAAAAATAATAAACTAATAATAAATAATGAAACAACAGTATCAGATGAATCAACTGAAAAAGGAGAGAGAAATAAAATGAATGAAATAAAATAAAACGCTCATAAATAAATGCATCCAGACATACAGTAATAAACCATTTCTTCGTTCTGCATTGACAGATGTTACCTTGGTTACACTAAAGGCTGCCCTTTTTATTTATTTATTCATTCATTTATTTATTTATCATTTAATCACAGTTTGGCAATCATACAAAAAGGACTAACATTATGTCTTGATTTAAAAGCATCCCTGGCTAATCAGACAAATATGCCTTAAAACACTATACTTACCTTCTATAACTAAAACATGCAGATAAAAACACCTTCAATACTTTATTTCCTTCATAAATAGAGAATCTTTCACTCAATAGGAGGTGCTCCGGTCGCAGGATGATGATGTCACATGAGCATGTTCATCCATATATTCCATAGAGCTAGATCACACATGGACATGTGACATCATCATCCTGCGCCAGGAGCAGTTCCTGTTTAGTGAAATATTCTCTATTTATGAAAGAAATAAAATGCCATTGGTGTTTTTATTTGTTTATTTTAGTTATACAGGTGAAGTATAATGTTTTAACCAATGTTTATCTTATTAGACAGGGATCCTCTTAATTATTATTATTATTATTTTTTTGCTCAGTCAAAAAGAAAAACAAACTCACTCAAGGTTTCAAACTCATGAGTTTTTCATTTCATCTCAAACATCACTAATAATAATTATAACACTAATCTCTCTAGAACCAGGAGAGGTGAAATCATTTTGCGACCACAGGACAGGTCGTAATCCTTTTTCAAAAAGGTTTGCGGCCGTTTCTAAAACGGTTACGGCGGATGGATGGTAACCTGGTCTTTTTTAAATTTTTATTTTATTTTACTTTATTTTATTAACGGCCAAAAACTTTTCCACCTGACCCTACCTTTTTAGAAAAAATGTTTTCTAAATTATTCACAACATTTCTAAAACAGTCACGGCCATTTTAAAAAGGGTCGCAGGTCCTTTTTAAAAGGTAAAACGATGATGACACTTTGTGGGGAAAGTTAGGTTGCCGACCTATAAAAAAAAGGTCGCGACCAGGATAGAATCTGTTGTGAACGTTTTTAAAAGTGGTCGCGATCACGATGGGCGTCACAAAATGATCTCACCGTCTCTCTAGAACAGATCATGATCATGTGCTGCTACTGCATCTGTCATCAGTCAGAAGGCCTTTCAGAATGTTTCACACACGGTTGAGGGTAGGAAGTAATTCACAGGCGCACCATAGGAAGTGGTGCATTTCCTATGGTGGCCACGCCCCCCCAAAGCCCCTTCCCCCCCAGGCCACGCCCCTTGCAGACCACGCCCCTCACAGGCCAATTCAAAGTAAGCAAAGCCCTGTCCAATCACATCGCATCGTCCTCCTCACACAAGCTGTGTAGGATTTAGAAGGAGGCGGATATGCATATCTATAAAATAGAAAAACACGATATTTCACAGCTGTTGTCTGTAGAATTGTTAGGGTGAGTGGGGGAGGGGGGAGGGGGGGGAGGGGAAGAATTTTGTTACACACAAAAACAACAAAATAAAATGAAAAAGTATTTCCTGACCAATGAGTTCAGGTTAACAGAGTGACGTTCACAGAAAGCAGTGATTGGTTGGTTGTTGAGACGAGGGGCCGGGGGGGGGGGGCTGTAGTAAAGTAACTAATTACATTTACTTAAGTCAAACTCAGAGGCCTTTTCTGTTAATGCAGTATTTGAATGAGTTTTAGTTAAACTCCACATTGACATACTGTATGTGGACGTAGTGGAGGATGATCACTACTGCCAAAAGGCATGGGACAGGGTTGTGTGTATTCATAGTGTATTGTATATTAATTTAATAATACCAACTAACTCCTGTAATGTAGCAGGTATAATGTCTGATAAACTTGAGGTTTACAGTCAAATCTATTACTGGCCACCGTATTTAATTTTTTATATGTTATCTTCTGAACTCATTCATTTAACACTATAATAACTCATGGACTACCAGCAATAATGTGATGTGTAAAAAAAAATAAACATCATTATGAATTATCTTTCTGTTATCTTTGACAGCAATACCTATGTAGTTTTTACTGCAGTATTTGAATTGAATTGAATTGAATTGAATTGAATTGAATTTGGGACTATATGCTGAAAGAGCAGCATATTTCTATATTTGCGGTTATTGATACTTTTACTTAAGTAAAACATAACTTGCACTTTTTTCCACCCAAAACAAGAGAGGTGCGGGGAAGGGAATTGTGTGTGTGTGTGTGTGTGTGTGTGTGTGTGTGTGTGTGTGTGTGTGTGTGTGTGTGTGTGTGTGTGTGTGTGTGTGTGTGTGTGTGTGTGTGTGTGTGTGTGTGCGCTTGCGTGCGTGTGTGTGTATGGGGTTATTCCTTATATTCACAATACACTGACAACAAAGAATACTTGCAATTGAATGTCACCTTCTCTCTCTCTCTCTCTCTTCTTGGATGATTATATAGAATATTTTTATATTTTTTCCTCTCCATTGACAGTCAGTCTTTCTGTCTGTCTGTCTGTCTGCAGCGGTAATACTTTAAACAACCTTTTTTTGTCTTTTTTGTATTTATTTGTAATGTTTTACTGTTCATTCATTCAGCCTGCAGATGGTAGTCAGTAGCCTGGCGGTCCCTGGGTGGTCCCTGGACAACATTCACTTAGACCTGGACCGGAATTGGCTCTCTCTCTCTCTCTGTGTGTGTGTGTGTGTGTGTGTGTGTGTGTGTGTGTGTGTGTGTGTGTGTGTGTGTGTGTGTGTGTGTGTGTGTGTGTGTGTGTGTGTGCACCATACCCTCCCTCCAACAGACACAGATCTACAAGTTCAGCAGCCTGTAGATGTGCTCCAATAGGCTCTAATGCACACAGAATACCTCTTAATTAACCCTTTCCCAGCCGAGGACGAGATTGGATGAGATAGGCCCTCTAAAAACAAAATGGCCACCAAATAGAGTTACAGGAAACAAATGCAGGGACCACTATGCACTAAACATTAGAGCCTTAATTAGTATCGTTGGTAACAGGCTGTGAAAGTAGGAAGAACATGATGCGTTCTAGCCTGGAGAACAGACCCCCAAAACCCCTGGTCAGATTGGCTCTGGCAACCTCAGCACAGATATGTGAGGGACCAAGCAGATTTTAAGTGCTATGCCAGGCTACCTGCATTCATATGGGCAGATGCAAACGATGCAAATGTCGCTGTGTAATGCACTGCGTTGCTTTGCCACGCATATGTCTTTGTATGTCAATGACATCATCAAACGTGGGTCCATATAGTGTGGCATTGCAGCTACAGCCGCAGCTTTGTATCTGGATGTTGCTGCAGCTTTTACTTTGCTTTGTTATAGCTTTTGCAGCTACAAGCTACAGACAAACGACAGATGCATCTTTGTATCACCAGCAGCAATATAGTCACAGGAATCCATGAGGGGAAAAAAAAGTCTTGATTCAGCTGAAGAACATTAAGATTCAGCGGAGAACGATCCTTGAGTTTCAGTGGAGGAACCATTTAACACAGATTCCTTTTCAGAGGGAATCGTTATTCCTCTGAAACGGATTAATCGTTATAAGGGCGGACGGCTGTCCTTTCCCCTGCATTAATATTTACTTCTTTCACTGTCACATGTTGTCACAGAGCTCACCAAGTGCATATATATGCTATAATAAGTACAAATGCTTATTATTGTACTCGGAATAAGTACCTTTTTGTCATGTTTTACAGACATTCTACCTGGTAGTTGGGGAGACATTTCTATACTATTCCGTTGATGGTTGAGACTTTCCGTCCGGCTTTGAAACAAGCAGATTCCTGTGTGGACTAATATAGAGACTCCCGGAAGAGTCAGTTATTCTGGTGTATTCCAGAAACTAGAATCTAGTGTCAGAAACTAGAATCTAGTGTCAGAAACTAGAATCTAGTGTCAGAAACTAGAATCTAGTGTCAGAAACTAGAATCTAGTGTCAGAAACTAGAATCTAGTGTCAGAAACTAGAATCCAGTGTCAGAAACTACAATCCAGTGTCAGAGAAACTACAATCTAGTGTCAGAAACTACAATCTAGTGTCAGAAAACTAGAATCTAGTGTCAGAAACTAGAATCTAGTGTCAGAAACTAGAATCCAGTGTCAGAAACTACAATCCAGTGTCAGAAACTAGCATCTAGTGTCAGAAACTAGAATCCAGTGTCAGAAACTAGAATCTAGTGTCAGAAACTAGAATCCAGTGTCAGAAACTAGAATCCAGTGTCAGAAACTAGAATCTAGTGTCAGAAACTAGAATCCAGTGTCAGAAACTAGAATCTAGTGTCAGAAACTAGAATCTAGTGTCAGAAACTAGAATCTAGTGTCAGAATCTAGAATCTAGTGTCAGAATCTAGAATCTAGTGTCAGAAACTAGAATCTAGTGTCAGAAACTAGAATCTAGCGTCAGAATCTAGAATCAGAGCCTGTGTGTCTTGGAGGAGGGAGGTGTAATGTTCCTGCTAAGCACATGGATGTTGGAGGGGTTAGGGTTTGCTGAGGCCTTGAACCCGCGGTGCGTACGGTACGGTAGGGTCTTCCGGTGCGCTCTGGTTCACAGCCATGGTTCAGAGAGTGTTTTTGCGGTCCAGTGTAGAGTGTTTTGGGTTATGTGTGGACCCCCCTGCTCCCTCAGGTCAGTCAGTGGTCCCCTTCCCCTCACACACTCACACTCTGAGGGTCTCTGGAGTGGTCCCCAAGTGGTCCACGATCGCTCCTGTTATCCCCACAACACCGAGGGTCTCTGTAGTAGGGAGTGTAATAATGAGGACGAAGGGGGGGTCCCCGGGGGGGTCCCACGCTACTCACAACAACCTTTTTGCCATAAAGCAAAAAAGTGCGGAAAAAAGTCAGTTGAACCTCTTCTTCTTTTTTTCTCATTATTAAACATCTGTTTAAATCTTTTCACAGTTCCGTCGTCACAAGGGCGTCTTGGTTTGTTCCGTAATAATATTTTTAATCTTCGATATATTCGTCTTCTTCTTTGAAATCAAACGTGTAACATGTTTTGCCCTCAATCATCTGGCGCATTCCACAGTGTGTGTGTGTGTGTGTGTGTGTGTGTGTGTGTGTGTTTTAGAGCCGCTGCTCCTTCGCCTGGTAAGGAGCCAGCCAAGGTGCTTCGGGTTCATCTGGTTAGGATGCCTCTCGAGCGTCTCCCACTGGGAAGAGACCCCGGGGCAGACCAGGGACCAGATGGAGGGATTACAACTCTCCGGTCTTGGATCGCCTGCTCTAGTCGGGAGACAGGGAAGTCTGGAGCTCTCTGGTGGAGCTGTTGTCCCCACGACCCGACCTCGGATAAGCAGATGAAGATGGAGGGTGTGTGTGTGTGTGTGTGTGTGTGTGTGTGTGTGTGTGTGTGTGTGTGTGTGTGTGTGTCTTTAGCCCGGCAGGCAGCTCATACATACATACAGTAGCTTTTCAACGGCTCCAGAACAAACATAGCAGCAGCTGCTCAACAATAATGTTTTCACTTATTGTTGTTGTTTTTGTTTTTCTCTCAGTATTACTGGCTGTTGGGGCAGAGGGGTCAGAGGTCAGGGGGGGGGGGGGGGGTTAGGGGTCAGGGTTCAGGACGGGTTTTCAACCTTTTTGATACCAGGGCCCACAATTTATTCAGCATTTGAGCCACGGACAACCATTAATTCAGATGATGAGTGTAAAAATGAGTGTAAAAATGAAACCAAAAGGACCCGTAAGGGTCCATTTGGTTTCATTTTTACACTCTGATTCATTTTTACACTCGGTCACATTGATCCATGGAGGGAAACGGACATGCTCAGTACAGATTGGTCTGTACTGAGCATGTCCGTTTCCTTCCATGGATCAATCTGGATGCCACCGTACGAGACTCCGCCTACTTCCTACTTCCCTCTTCCTAGCATTCTTACATTAGCCTTGATTTGGGCACCAAAACTTTGCTGCCCAAATGTAGAAGGAAGTAGACACTATACTTCTACTCCCTGCGGTCTTTCGGGTGCTTCAAAACACCACTGACCTAGCCTGGTCTAGCCCTCAATGATTTTGGCCTTGGGGGGCGGGGGTGTCGTGGGATCCACACGGCGGAAGTGCTGCGCTCTGATTTGAACTCACTAACGTGTCGTCATCTCCGGCCCCTCCCACGCCCGTCCACTGCTGTTCTACGTCACATCATTTAGAGCGACGCCCACCCCGGAAGGTTGACACGCCCCTCAAGGCCACTTTCCAACGCGCGTTAGTCCAGGCTTTCCGTTTTCGCGCAAGGCGGACGAAAATGATCAAGCCTGGGTGTCGAGGCTAGGTGGTCCCCAGCTAAGTTGTTTAACCAGAAGTAACTCTTGAGAGTGTACAAATGAAACCAAATGGACCCTTGCGGGTCCATTTGGTTTCATTTTTACACTCTCAAGAGTTAAAATATTCATCATGTGAATTAGTCCTAATCTATACTAGAAGATTAATGGTCATGGACAGAAGCAAAGGAAATCTTTATTTCAGGGGGCCTGTGGGGCTAAAATGTCCTCAAATCGTGGTCCGTGGCTCAAATGCTAAATAAATGGTGGGCCCTGGCATCAAAAAGGTTGAAAACCCCTGCTCTATGTATGGACTGGGGGTCAGGGATTATCGGGATGTCAGGGATTAGGGTATAAGGTATATCTCTCCACACCCAACCAGGTCGTCAATAATCCATCGTTCCATCGTGTTGCGTCCGGTTCTGCATGGGTGCTTGTTTTGTTGTCTGTTTTGTTTTGTGTTTTTTGTGTTGTGGGCGTTCCATCCGCCCCTCAGTGAGCGGTCAGTAGCAGCAGCAGCAGCATGGTCGCGGTCGCGGCCAGCGGTCGTAGTAGTAGTGGTGGTAGTGATAGTGGTAGTAGACTGGCCGCGGGTCGCGACCCTCCGGAGTGAGCGCTGCCGGTGCAGCCTCCCAGCTCTGTCTCGCACCGCCGTTTCTCACACAGAACACCGACGAAGTCTGGAGCGCAGTCACAGCGAACGTTGTTGACGCATTCACCGCCGTTCTGACAACGCTGGAGCTCTTCGTCACACACACGGGCTGTGGGGGGGGGGGCACATGGGGGGGGGGGGGCATGGGGCGGTTGGGGGGGCGGGGGGGGTAGAGAGGGTAAGAGAGGTGGGAGATGGAGTCATATAAGGTCAATGCAAAGAATGAGGGACGAGTATTGTTTGCAATTTCACAAAAGATAATATGTTTCACCATATATCAGGGGTTTTCAACAGGTGGTCCGGGGACCACCAGTGGTCCCTGACAGGGTTCCAGGTGGTCCCCAGCTAAGTTGGTTAACCAGATGTTACTCTTGAGAACGTAAAAATGAAACCATTTCATTTTTACACTCTCAAGAGTTAAAATATTCATCATTTGAATTAGCCCAAGTCTACACAACTAGAAGATGGACAAAAGCAAAAAAAAATCTTTAGTTTTGGGTTCCGTGGGGCTAAAATGTCCTCAAATGGTGGTCCGTGGCTCAAATTCTGAATAAATAGTGGGCCCTGGCATCAAAAAGGTTGAAAACCCCTGCCATATATGATATAGGAGTATATATAACACTAGAAAGACGAAAGGGTTGTGAGGACCCCTTCCTTTTTGAGATTTTGAAGTGGATTTTCTCTGCCTGTGATGGTCTGAAAAAGTTCCCCTTCCATGACCTTTCCTAAATATGCAGTTCAAGTCATCTGTAATCATTTATAAATATGAATTTAGAAGCGATTCTACCTTCCATTCTACCTTCATTGTGGGTCCTATTCATACAGTCCTTCCACACTGACCAACCACGTCTCCAGCGTAGGGAACCCTCTCAGGGACCACTGGTGGTCCCTGGACCACTGGTTGAAAACCACTGTACTGCATACAGTATGTAGGACAACTACAGCACCTTCTAAACCAGGGATTTTCAACAGGTGGTCCGGGGACCACCAGTGGTCCTTGAGAAGGTTCCAGGTGGTCCCCAGGCTAAATGATGGAAAGTTGGTTAACCATGCAGATGTAACTCTTGAGAATGTAAAAATGAAACCAAATGGACCCTTGCGGGTCCATTTGGTTTCATTTTCACACTCTCAAAAGTTAAAATATTAATTATCTGAATTAGCACCACTTAAAAAAAAACTGTTTTGTTGGCAAAATACAGCCTGGAATTGTGGACAAAACCAGAAGAATTCTTTCATTTTAGGTCTTTGCTGTGAAAATGTAATCAAATGGTGGTCCGTGGCTCAAATGCTGAATAAATGGTGGGCCCTGAGACGAAAAAGGTTGAAAACCCCTGTACTGTATACAGTATGTAGTACAACTACAGCACCTTCTAAACCACTGAGAGTCCATTAGAGCGTTTCTCTGGGATGAGAGGACAGCACACTGCCCCCCCCAATACCCCCACACAGCCCCCCCCAGGGGACGCAAGCTGTCACCGCTACGCCACGAGGCAAAACACACACACACGCACACGCACACACACACACACACACACACAAACACACACACACACACACACACACACACACACACACACACACACACACACAGTGTTGTTGCATAAACCAATAAAGCGTCAGAGCTGAATAAACACGGCGTTCCAGTGGACAGTTCTGTCGTTCATGAGTGTAAAAACAAACAGAACAAATCCCAACTCCTTTAGATCAGGGGTTTTCAACAGGTGGTCCCTGAGAGGGCTCCAGGTGGTCCCCAGCTAAATTGGTTAACCAGATGTAACTCTTGAGAACGTAAAAATGAAACCAAATGGACCCTTGCGGGTCCATTTGGTTTCATTTTCACGCTCTCAATAGTTAAAATATTCACCATCTGAATTAGCCCAAATCTACACAACTAGAGATCTAGTTGTGTAGACCTAGTTGTCTAGTTGTGTAGTTGTGTAGAGTTATGTTTCTGAAATCCATCCTCGTATTGTAGATAATGCTGAATAAATGGTGGTCCTTGGAGTCTGAAAACCCCTGGACTAATGCAAAACAGCCCAACACGCTCCTACGCCTCCTTTTTGTAGATTTTACTATTTTGAAGTTGAAAGAAGATTTACCTACAACAATAACTACCCCAAATCAATCAAATTGATTATTACTAACAACATGGCACTCCAAAACGATACACTAATGATTCATAATAATAATAATAATAGCTACTAGAAAAATACCGCAGTGCCAAATTCCTTTCAACATTTTTGTACGGAATGTAGTTGTGATGAAAACGCGATGAAGGAAAAAGAAAACTGCCAGCCGTTTGTAAATTGGAAGAATCCTGTGGACCCGGTTGTGCTTCATAACCGTTTTATTCTGCCTCTGATCCTCCGGTAAACAGATCTCAGCACGGAGATGTGTGATCGCACAGCGATGAGGATTCTCTGCTGTTTGCTTTTAATATGAGGGATAATATTTGCAGAGGAGTTTAGCGGTGAACTAGGTGAGCCTTGGAGCAGGATGGAGCTGTTTGGAAGGAGATTTGGGTTTTTAATTGGAACAGCGTCTGACTCTGAATGCAGATGAGGTGTCAGGTCCAACGCCAACGCCCAGGGAGATACTGAGGTGTCAGGTCCAACGCCAACGCCCAGGGAGATACTGAGGTGTCAGGTCCAACGCCAACGCCCAGGGAGATACTGAGGTGTCAGGTCCAACGCCAACGCCCAGGGAGATACTGAGGGTACGTATAGGGTTGGTCGGGATGGATTAAGGTTACGTTAAGATGACAGGATAATACTTCTTTACAGCTTTATGATGTTCCAGGCTGACACTATGGACGGTCACTGTCACTTTAAGAGCCTTCACTTCCACCCTCTACCCCAGCGGTCGGCAACCCAAGATGTTGAAAGAGACATTTTTCAACCAAAAATTAAATTCAAAATCTGTCTGGAGCCGCTAAAAAATGTAAGCCTAATAAGCCCTTAACGGGGAATTCCACCCATTTTCAATGTTTTTTTTCTGAGAGTGTACAAATGTGAACCAAATTTGGTTCCATTTGTACACTCTCAGAAAAACTAAAATAAAATGGGGGGAATTCCCCTTTCAGAGGCGTCGATCACACCAACTCTAAAAGCACCACTGCAACACTGAAGTAAAGCAAGCAAAGTGTACACTCAAAAGTGAAAGATCTATAAGTGTCTATTTGGTTACCAACTCTACAATCATTTACAACCTGTAAACAAACGGTTTACTCCTGCCTTTATCCTGTATATTCTGCCATGAGTTGACTCCAGGATTAATGACATTAATGACAATTTGGGGCGGCTGTGGCTCAGGAGGTAGAGCAGGTCGGCCAATGATCCAGTGGTCGGCGGTTCGATTCCCGGCTCCTCCTGTCTACATGTCGAAGTGTCCTTGGGCAAGACACTGAACCCACCTTGCCTCCAGTGGTTTGCACCATGGTGTATGAATGTGTGAAGTTTAGGACGCTGAGCGTTGACTGTTCACCGCTCTACTTCACAATGTATGAATGAATGGACCATTGTAAGCGCTTTGAGTATACACGCTGTGCATAGAAAAGCGCTATAAAAATGCAATCCATTATTAAAAATGCAATCCAGGATTAATGACATATTATTATTATTATTTATCCTCATATAAACTCCCTCCAGGACCGAAGCGTCTGCTAAACGCTGATGGTTGTGATTGTAATGTTTTTTTTGCGGACGCCGCGCTCCGTGTTGATGACAGTCAGTCATCTGGTTTTTTGGCCAGCGGTGGACAAGTGGCTCGGCGGGTGCGGGGGCCGTGCGGGGTTCGGCCCGCTGTCTTCCTTCTGTCTCAGTGGACAAGCGGCTCGGCGGGGCGGGGGCGTGCGGGGTTCGGCCCGCTGTCTTCCTTCTGTCTCAGTGGACAAGCGGCTCGGCGGGTGCGGGGGCCGTGCGGGGTTCGGCCCGCTGTCTTCCTTCTGTCTCAGTGGACAAGCGGCTCGGCGGGTGCGGGGGCCGTGCGGGGTTCGGCCCGCTGTCTTCCTTCTGTCTCAGTGGACAAGCGGCTCGGCGGGGCGGGGGCCGTGCGGGGCTCGGCCCGCTGTCTTCCTTCTGTCTCAGTGGACAAGCGGCTCGGCGGGGGGCGGGGCCCGTGCGGGGCTCGGCCCTGTCTTCCTTCTGTCTCAGTGGACAAGCGGCTCGGCGGGGCGGGGGCCGTGCGGGGTTCGGCCCGCTGTCTTCCTTCTGTCTCAGTGGACAAGCGGCTCGGCGGGGCGGGGGCCGTGCGGGGTTCGGCCCGCTGTCTTCCTTCTGTCTCAGTGGACAAGCGGCTCGGCGGGGCGGGGGCCGTGCGGGGCTCGGCCCGCTGTCTTCCTTCTGTCTCGGTGGACAAGCGGCTCGGCGGGGCGGGGGCCGTGCGGGGCTCGGCGGGGCGGGGGCCGTGCGGGGTTCGGCCCGCTGTCTTCCTTCTGTCTCAGTGGACAAGCGGCTCGGCGGGGCGGGGGCCGTGCGGGGTTCGGCCCGCTGTCTTCCTTCTGTCTCGGTGGCCATGCGGCTCGGCGGGGCGGGGGCCGTGCGGGGCTCGGCCCGCTGTCTTCCTTCTGTCTCAGTGGACAAGCGGCTCGGCGGGGCGGGGGCCGTGCGGGGTTCGGCCCGCTGTCTTCCTTCTGTCTCAGTGGCCAAGCGGCTCGGCGGGGCGGGGGCCGTGCGGGGTTCGGCCCGCTGTCTTCCTTCTGTCTCAGTGGCCAAGCGGGGCGGGTGCGGGGGCCGTGCGGGGCTCGGCCCGCTGTCTTCCTTCTGTCTCAGTGGACAAGCGGCTCGGCGGGCGCGGGGGCCGTGCGGGGTTCGGCCCGCTGTCTTCCTTCTGTCTCAGTGGACAAGCGGCTCGGCGGGGGCGGGGGGCCGTGCGGGGTTCAGCCCGCTGTCTTCCTTCTGTCTCAGTGGCCAAGCGGCTCGGCGGGGCGGGGGCCGTGCGGGGTTCAGCCCGCTGTCTTCCTTCTGTCTCAGTGGCCAAGCGGCTCGGCGGGGCGGGGGGGCCGTGCGGGGTTCAGCCCGCTGTCTTCCTTCTGTCTCAGTGGCCAAGCGGCTCGGCGGGGCGGGGGCCGTGCGGGGTTCGGCCGCTGTCTTCCTTCTGTCTCAGTGGACAAGCGGCTCGGCGGGGCGGGGGCCGTGCGGGGCTCGGCCCGCTGTCTTCCTTCTGTCTCAGTGGACAAGCGGCTCGGCGGGGCGGGGGCCGTGCGGGGTTCGGCCCGCTGTCTTCCTTCTGTCTCGGTGGACAAGCGGCTCGGCGGGGCGGGGGCCGTGCGGGGCTCGGCGGGGCGGGGGCCGTGCGGGGTTCGGCGGGGCGGGGGCCGTGCGGGGTTCGGCGGGGCGGGGGCGTGCGGGGTTCGGCTCGGCGGGGCGGGGGCCCGTGGGGGTTCGGCGGGGCGGGGGCCGTGCGGGGCTCGGCGGGGCGGGGGCCGTGCGGGGCTCGGCGGGGCGGGGGCCGTGCGGGGTTCGGCCCGCTGTCTTCCTTCTGTCTCGGTGGACAAGCGGCTCGGCGGGGCGGGGGCCGTGCGGGGTTCGGCCCGCTGTCTTCCTTCTGTCTCGGTGGACAAGCGGCTCGGCGGGGCGGGGGCCGTGCGGGGCTCGGCGGGGCGGGGGCCGTGCGGGGCTCGGCGGGGCGGGGGCCGTGCGGGGTTCGGCGGGGCGGGGGCCGTGCGGGGCTCGGCCCGCTGTCTTCCTTCTGTCTCGGTGGGAATCAATTACACTTACAGTAAAGTGTATTAAGCTTAGTGGTGCTAGCGCTGCCTTACAGTAACTGATAGTACGGTGCTTTCATCATTACCTAAATTAAATGTTTGAGTTTACAGTAAATTCCTGCAGGCGATGCAACTTCCTCCCACAAAGTACAGATCTGCAAGCTCATCCTTTTAGTGTATATTAATTAATCACCTCTCTGTACTGTATTATAGAGGGTTGGTGTACAGACCTACAAACTGTACACACGGGTGACGGTCCAGGGACCACTGGGGGTCCTTGAGGAGGTTCCAGGTGTAACCCAGCTATTAATCACAGATGTAAAACACAACACAACCATGTTAGCAGTGGTTTTCAACCTTTTTCATACCAAGGCCCACTATTTATTCTGCATTTTAGCCACAGAGGACCACTTAATTTAATATGCATTTTTCTTTTAGGGCCTTTTTTCTGAGTGTAGGCTATACATTTGTATGATCTCAGAAAAAATGGGTGGAATTCCCAGTAACCAAATGGACCTATTTGGTGTAACGTTTTAGCCTGTAAGGTACACTTGTATAATGGTCACTATGTCTTAGTAAAATGGCCTTATAAAGGCAAAATGTATTACTACTAAATTCATTTTAGCTACTATTATTAGGCTATTATTCAAACACCCTGACTCAACAATGCCCCCACACTACTGAGGAGGTATTCTCATGCCAAAACTGTTCAGCAAAGAAGAGGAAACAGCGCCCCCCTCAATGCCCAAGAACTGCATCTTTAAAAGCAAAATTCTCAAATTCCTGTTTCTCTAGTTACTGTTACTCTATAAACCATATCTAAAAAACTGGTGGGTCAAACTGCACAACCAATATGTCAAATTGTAGCTATGATTCTCTGCTTTCACATGACATGATAAAACAAAAATGAGAATTCCCTCAAAGACTCAACCTGGGTGGTGCTGGGACACATTTGATGTTGAGTTTAGTCTCTCGGACGCAAAAGAGAGATAAACTAGGAAAATGTTGGCGAAAATAACAATTCTTCTGCATTTTATGATTGTGTAGATTATTACGTAGTTCAGATGTTTCAATATAACTCTTGGACCCGGGAGGGTCCATATAATACCAACTGTCCATCCATTTAGCTGGGGACCACTAGCTGGGGACCACCTGATCCATTGGAACAGAGTTTTGGGGGTTTTAAAGTGTGTCTATGAGTAGCTACTGCCTCTAAAGTCTCCTATCTACTCCTGGGACCAAAGTAGTTGCACCCACTACTTAAATCACATGGGTGTGATTTTTCACCCTCTGTTACGTGATAAATTACAGTGTGTGTGTGTGTGTGTGTGTGTGTGTGTGGTGTGTGTGTGTGTGTGTGTGTGTGTGTGTGTTTGTCTGTATCTGTGTGTGTGTGTGTGTGTGTGTGTGTGTGTGTGTGTGTGTGTGTGTGTGTGTGTGTGTGTGTGTGTGTGTGTGTGTGTGTGTGTGTGTGTGTGTGTGTGTCCATGTGGTGTGTGTGTGTCTGTTTGTGTGCGTCCATGTGGTGGTGTGTGCGTGTGCGTGTCGTGCCGCCACACTTTTTTTTTTTTCCTGTTGGCAGGAACAGCTGTGTGGAATGACAGCACTGATCCTCACTGCATAATATCCATCCTACACAACGCTGTGTGTGTGCGTGCGTGCGCGCGCGCGCGCGCGCGTGTGTGTGTGTAATATAATCTTCCCAACATAACTCGATAATGAGCATCCATTTCAACACTACAGTGTCTTATTGTTCTGTTTTTACGGTGTATTTCAACAAGAACATCCAACTACGGTAACTAACTACAGCAGGGTCTCAAACTCTGTTCAATAGAAGACAATAGAAACAATAGAAAACGCCTCTGCTATCAGTATTTATAAAAAGTTAACTCTCTCCCCCACATGCGCGCCGTGACAGTTAAACATAATAAACAAAGGAACGTTCACCCGTCCCACAGCCAATGGGTGCAATTCTCAGTTGCTGTGGTGTAGCCAGCTATGGCTTAAGTCTTCTCATTGGCTGCATGGCAGCAAATCAGGTGTGGGTCCGTTCTCATTGGCTGCATGGCAGCAAATCAGGTGTGGGTCCGTTCTCATTGGCTGCATGGCAGCGAATCAGGTCTTTCAGCCTTCTGCTAGGCCGAAAGCCTATACCACCAGGCCTGGGCCTGGGCCTACCAAATAATTATTCATAATAATTAAAACCAGTCATCAAGAGCTTCAACTCATGATGAACAAAGCAGGGGAGTACAGTAACATTTTTAATTAGGGGGATCAGGTGATTTCTGGACCTTTTGACTTGAAGGTTTTAATTATTCTGGGTAATTATTTGGTAAGCTCAGGCCCAAGACTGGTGGTATAGGCTTTCGACCTACCCCAAGGCCCCAGACCTGATTTGCTGCCATGCAGCCAATGAGAAGACTTAAGCCATAGCTAGCTACACTACAGCGATTGAGAATTGCACCCATTGGCATTAGCCTATTTAACAGTCTGCGTGCCCTTGCAATAGAGCTACATCGACGGTTATCATTATGAAATAAAGTTATGACCGATGCCTCTTAGGTTGATCTACGTCTCTCTACGTCGCTTACCGTCGCTGGTTTGATACGATCCCAATGATAACGGCAGCGAGCAGCGACCGCATATTCCATTCAGAACGGACCAAAATAAGGGACGGACCAACCCGGGACCGGAAGTGTGTCGCCAACTAACTTGTCCGACGGGAAACATGGACCGAAACATGAAATATGACTTTTAGATGAAAATCGCTGGCACTGGCTACCTCAAAAAATATGAAAGGGCTGGCACTGGGTGTGTTAAGATTGGTTCAAGGTGCGACCTACGACCTCAGTGATGAATGGCTCTGTGCTCCATATAGAAGCCTTGGAGCAGTTGAAGGCAGAGCCTTACAGAGAGAGGGTTAGGACATTCATGGACCTGGCAGGGTTATAAAAAAGAAGCGTCTAAAGCAGGGCTGGGCAATTATTTTTCCAAAGGGGCCAGATGAGATATATAAAATATTGTGGAGGGCCAAGACTAAAGGCTGAACTAAAGTCTGTGTAATATTAATTTAATTTCAAGATAAAAGTAAGAGGACCACCATTTGATGACATTTTAGCCCCACAGACCCCAAAACTAAAGATTTTGCTTATTTTGCTTTTGTCCACAATTCCAGGCTGGATTTCGGACATTCTCTAGTTGCTTAGACTTTGGGCTACTTCACATGATGAATATTTTAACTCTTGAGAGTGTAAAAATGAAACCAAATGGACCCGCAAGGGTCCATTTGGTTTCATTTTTACGCTCTCAAAGAGTTACATCTGCTTTCCATACTTTCTATATTTAACTGGAACTCTCTCAAGGACCACTAGTGGTCCCCGGGCCGGTCAGACTCAGCCAAAGGGCCGCATTTGGCCCCCGGGCCGCATGATGCCCAGGTATGGCCTAAAGAAATCCATTAACATGGTGAAAATACATCTTGATGATGTCACCAAGTTGTACCACCCAAGATGAATCCTAACCGTTTCCTACTTTGGCACATTTTTGATCCTATACAATGATCCTGACAACCAAAGCACAGAAAAAAATAAATAATAACTAAAACTAAAACTATAACTAAACTAAAACAAACTCAAACTAAATATTTTCACCAAAATAAAAACTAAATAAAAACTAGCAAACCCGCTTTAAAGAACTAAAACTAAACTAAAATGAAAAAATCCATAACTATAATAATCCTGGTACCCAGAACAGAGCGACAACAGAGCTTGACACTAACACTTGCCCACTTGCCCGGGGAAAGTAAAAAAAAATGGTGGGGCAAGTGAAGACTGCTACCTGGTTGCCGATCGGGCAAGTGTGCAACTTAGTGCACTATAACACAACACAAGATAAATTTGTCTTGAAGGCTGTCTTTCCCAGCTTTATAGCTATTCACAATTCCAGGCTGGATTTGGGAAACAAAACAGGCAATTTAACTTTCACATCAAAATGACCTAATCTTCTACATTCTCTAGTTGTGCAGACCTGGGGTAATTAAGATGATGAATTGTAACTCTTGGGAGCCTAAAAATGAAACCAAATGGACCCGCAAGGGTCCATTTGGTTTCATTTTTACATTCTCAAGAGTTACATCTGCAAAATTTACAATATATTTTAGGGGGCAAGTGACCATGAGCTGAGGGCAAGTAGAACCTGACTGCAGAGACTCTGTCCGTGGTGCTGAAATGAGTTTTATGTTACTCTGTCCGTGGTGCTGAAATGAGCTTTCTGTTATGGTAGCTGGAGTGACTCTGTCCATGGTGCTGAAATGAGCTTTCTGTTACTCTGTCCGTGGTGCTGAAATGAGCTTTCTGTTATGGTAGCTGTAGTGACTCTGTCCGTGGTACTGAAATGAGCTTTCTGTTACTCTGTCCGTGGTGCTGAAATGAGCTTTCTGTTATGGTAGCTGTAGTGACCCTGTCCGTGGTGATGAAATGTATATTTACTGAAATGTATATTTACTTGCTTCCTATATATTTTAGGGGGCAAGTGACCATGAGCTGAGGGCAAGTAGAACCTGACTTGCACTTGCCCGATGGGCAAGTGCCTCCGAGACCTTAGTGTCAACCCCTGGACAATAAATAAATGTGTCAATAAGAGAGTTAATAGTGTGAACGGTGCCATAGACGAGAGACAGACAGACAGACAGACAGACAGACAGACAGACAGACAGACAGACAGACAGACAGACAGACAGACAGACAGACAGACAGACAGACAGACAGACAGACAGACAGACAGACAGACAGACAGACAGACAGACAGACAGACACAGTGCTATATCAGGAGGCAGGGAGACAGGCAGGGAGACAGGCAGCAGAGGGGGGGAGGGGGCGGGGGGACGTAAGGTGTCTTTTTTCCATGTATTCTATACTTACATTTGCATCCATTGTCCCACAAATATCCGGGCAGACAGTCCTGACACTTAGGCCCAGCTGTGCCCTCCTTACACACACACTGTCCTGTAGCATTGCACCGCTCACTGAGCGAGCCTAGAGGGTCGCAGTTACAGTCTGGAACACACACACACACACACACACACACACACACACACACACACACACACACACACGGAAACACAAAGACACACACACACACACACACATGCTGGAGACAAGGTGGTATTGTTTGGACATTGAAGACAACACACAAACATACACAAACATACATAAAGAATGGGAACTGGTGGGATATTCAGAGCACGTATAGAGGCACCACAGTCCTGCCACTTTGCATGTGTTTCAGAAATGAAATCCTCATTCATTTTCCTCATAGACTTTTCGAAAATGGTTTAATATAAATATGATTTTGCCGCGGACAAAGCCAACTCGGGTTGTGACAAATCTTGACAACAAACACAACATTATCATACAATATCTAAGTAGAAAGAAGAAAAGAACGGCAGGATACAACACTTTTTGTTTCGTTTTTCATCTGAGAAATTATTTGATTGTCATCACGATTTATTGAGACCTGCGTTGGCTTTGTCCGCGGCGTAATCATATTTATATTAAACCATTTTCGAAAAGTCTATGAGAAAAAATGAATGAGGATTTCATTTCTGGAATAAGGGTGATGTTACAAGGGGAAGGGACTGCTACGCTCTATAGAGCACCGCAGTCCCGCCCCTAACGCCTGGCGCAGAAGCGAATCCCCCTGTTTATTTTCCTCATAGACTTTTCAAAAAATATTGATTTAAAGACCTTTTAAGCACCTTGAAGGTCAGACAACTCTGGCTGTGGCGAATCAAGACGACAAACACACGATATTTTGGAACAAACAAATAATTACCAAGAAGAAAAAACAACAAACAAGTATACTAACCTGCTGTTTTTTTTTATTTCCTTTGTTTGGCTAAAAAAAATGTTGTCATGATGATTTGTGCCGACCTGAGTTTGTCCACGACGCAATCATCTTTAATATGAATCATTAATCGAGTCTATAAGGAAAATTAATGGGGAAAATTCACTTCTGGGCCGCAGCGTGGTTCTGAAAGGGGACGGGACTGCGGTGCTCTACAGCACACTGCTTTCCTCCAGTTCAACTATATTATGTAGTGATTTCACATGTTATCCATGATTTAATCACTGTCATCGTTAAAGGGAAATTCCACCCATTTTCAACATTTTAATACTGTATGTCATTTGTATACCCTAGAGGTGTTGGGTGGACATGATAAAAAAAGTTCCCCCATTCTGTGTTTCCTAGAAATGGAGGTCTGAAGAAAACCACTAACATGGTGAAACATCTTGATGATATCATCAAGATTTATTTCATCTTTTTTTTTTCCCGTTAGGGTTCATTTGGTTCCATTTGTACGCTCTCAGAAAAAAATGTTGAAAATGGATGGAATTCCTTTTAAGATCTTATCAATACCAGACAATGGAGTCAATATTTATGGACATTTCATACATGTTGAAGTTTGTTGTCAGATATTGTCCAATGAGGATCGTTGTCAGACTACACCAAAGCTCTATAGACCCTCCCATAGTTTTACAGATAATGGCCTAGAGATTTTCATCACCGCAAAACCCCTTAAATCCCTTAACTTATTTGCTCTTTTAAACTATATTTAAAAAAAAAAACACTTTTCAATAGTTTAAATGTCCAGTCTACATGCTCACATTCCCAAACATTTTTTTAAACTAGTTAAAAAGGGATAAGGGATTTAGCATCCCTTAATTCATTTTTACTATTTTGAAAAACTTCTTTTGGAATATTTCAACATGTCAATCTATTAACACGTTGTGAGCTTGTAGACTGGCCATTTGAACTACTGAAAAATGTTTATTTAATAGTTTAAAAAGGCAAAGAAGATAAGGGGTTTAGCATGTAACAGAAATGGAGCCCAATGTGTTGATCATTCCCTCTAACCAGTAACACTAACTGAAATGCAATTAACTCATGTCCACACTGACTCAACAAACTGAGCATTTTCTCATTGAAAAAAAACAATCAGTAGAGCAAGTTTTTACAGTGAGTATAGCTCTATGGATCTACAATCATTGGGGGCTTGTAGATCACCTATTTTGATAAATATCTATATATAAAAAAATAACTGATTTTTTAAATCCTGTACAGGAAAACCTGGCCTATTTTGGACATAGTTTGAACGGTGATTAATCATTCATGACTGAATTAATTTATGAAGCTGTGATTAATGTAAAATGTTATCATTCAACAGCACTACAACAAACATAATAATAGTTGTTGTTGTTTATTTGTCTACAGTGACAGTAGTTCTACTTCATTGTATGTAGAACATGTCCATGTTGACTCCATCTCATGGTCTCCATGATAAAGAACATGTTATTATGGTTATTAACACTTGATAACATTTAAAACAGGTGACATAATATCACTGCATCAGGAGATGCAGGAGTTGTTGACATTTAGAACTGTAATGCAGAATGAAGAACCACAACACATACTCCAGATTTATGTGATACTGTAACTAAGGTCAGGGGTTTTCAACAGGTGGTCCGGGGACCACCAGTGGTCCCTGGAGAGGATTCCAGGTGGTCCCCAGGCTAAATGATGGACAGTTGGTAACCTTCATAGGTCTTTAACTCTAGAGAGTGTAAAATGAAACCAAATCGACCCAATCGTACAGGTGAGAGAGTTAAATGAGTGTTAACATGAAACCAAATGAACCTGCAAGATTCCATTTGGTCTTACGCTGGTTAACCAGATGTAACGCTCTCAAAGAGTTACATCTGGTTAAACTTTCAATCATTTAGCCTGGCGAACACCTGGAACCCTCTCATGGACCACTGGTGGTCCCCGGACCACCTGTTTTTTTAAAAAAACACTGGGTTACACAATTTAAAAAGTCATGAATGAGGTGATCACTTAGACTTGGAGTATGCAGGCGTCCATTTTGACGCTGACAGTGTGTGATAAACTTCCTGAACGTCACATCATGAATTATCCACGTTGAATTCAAGAGAACGCAGTGAATTCCGTGCAATGAGCAAAATTATGTGAATATGCGAAGCTTCGCCCATAGCGTGTAATGTGTGTGTACTGTACTGTACTGTACTGTACTGTACTGTACTGTACTGTACTGTACTGTACTGTACTGTACTGTATGTTCAACCGTATCAAAGGCGCATTATGCACCTTTGATACTGTTGACCATACAGTACATACACATTACAGGATATTGTATGTATGGTCAACAGTATCAAAGGCACATCCTCCTGCTTTGATCCACTCTGTGGAAAGATGTTGGACACGGAGGACAGAGGAGACAGAGGAGACAGTAAGGGAGAGGATGGGATCAGATGAGATGGTGAGCAGAATGACAGTGGAGTTACGGTGTTATGGATGTGACAGTTTGGAAAAGAAAAAGGAGCTCCTGAGTGAAAGTGCAAAAGTAATGGGAATGAACAAAGTATCAAACATAAACTCACTCACAAGAATGTTCCCCCGGATTCAACTCTTCAAATGTATACACAGATGTTTTTTTGGAAACAGCAGAGTCTACAAGCTCCCATGTGCCGGCTATTCTCAGAGAAATTAAGTTAACATGTATTTTGTGGATATAAATAGAGAGAGAGAGAGAGAGAGAGAGAGAGAGAGAGAGAGAGAGAGAGAGAGAGAGAGAGAGAGAGAGAGAGAGAGAGGACAGCCCCGCCCCCTGTAGTTCCAGTAAAGTGAAAGCACTAACCATAATCCAAACACACCATTTGACGGCATGGAGCTGCTATTCTTCTTTCAGCTAAGTCCTCACACATGCAGGGGCTAACTATTTCTGTTTTCGTTACCGCTTTGGTGACCACAGCCACTAAAAACCCTGACACAAAAAAAAAACCTTCAAGGTTCAAGGTTCAAGGTTCAAGGTTTTTTATTTGTCACTCCAGTGTATGTCAGGACATATACAGGGATGAAATAGCGTTTCCATTCTCCACAGTGCAATAGACAAGACAGTGCAAGACAATAGTCAAGACAATGGACAGTGCAATAGACAATAGTCAAGACAATAGACAGTGCAATAAGACAAGGTCGAGACAATGGACGAGACAAACAGTAGTGCAGCAGACCAGTAAGGTGCGAACAGTGCCCCTAACTGAGGTGAAGGTGCTTGGCTAACCAGGTGTGATAAAGTGGCAGTAGTGTGAAGCTAACAGACAGTTAGACAGGACATATACAACTACTAAAAACTACTACTAGAAACTACAGTATACTACAGCTAAAAATCTAGAGCTATATACAAGACTACAGTACATAGCTACAACTAAAAACAACATATAGCTTACTATGAGGTGAGGTATACATGTGCAAGATAGGATAGGATAGGATGGCAGCAGTTCGATCCAGTCCTTCAGTTGTATGTGTGTTTGACCATGTGTGAGTGCGTGCATGTGCGTGAGTGTGTGTGCATGTGTAAGGGGCAGTGGGTAGTTGAAAGTTCAGCGTCCGTGTGCATGTGTGTGTAGGAGTTCAGCGTGTGCGTGTGTGCGCGTGCACTCCCACCGTGGGAGGGGGAGGAGTGGCAGCATGGGGGGGTGCGGAGTGGGAGCGTGCACAGTGGCGTGCGCAGTGCGAGGGAGTGGGAGGGAGTTCAGCATCCTGACGGCTTGGTGAACGAAGCTATCGTTCAACCTGCTGGTCCTTGCCCGGAGGCTCCTCAATCTCTTCCCTGATGGGAGGAGGTTGAAGAAGCCGTGCGTAGGGTGGGTGGTGTCGCCTGCGATCTGTAGCGCCCTGCGGGTCACCCGTGTGTTGTAGATGTCCTGCAGGGACAGAAGGGGGACACCCACGATCTTCTCCGCTGCTCTCACTGTGCGCTGCAGGGACTTTCTGCAGGATGCTGTGCACCCGCCGAACCACACAGTTATGCAGCTGGTCAGGATGCTCTCGATCGTGCCGCGGTAGAAGGAGCACATGATGGGGGCTGGGGCTCTGGCTCTTCTCAGTCTACGGAGGAAGTAGAGGCGCTGCTGAGCCTTCTTGACCAGTGCTGTGGTGTTCGTGTTCCAGGAGAGGTCCTCTGTGATGTGTACACCAAGGAATTTGGTGCTCTTCACTCTCTCCACTGCAGTTCCGTTGATGCTCAGTGGGAGTGCTGGGTGTGCGCTCTCCGAAAGTCCACAATGATCTCCTTTGTCTTCTCCACGTTGAGAAGGAGGTTGTTGCTTGCACACCACGTGGTCAGCTGGCTCACCTCATCTCTGTAGTTGGTCTCATCGTTGTTGTGGATGAGACCGACCACAGTTGTGTCGTCCGCAAACTTGACGAAGATGTTGTTGCTGTGCGTTGGAGTGCAGTCGTGGGTCAGCAGGGTGAAGAGGAGGGGGCTGAGCACACATCCCTGGGGGGCCCCCGTGTTCAGGGTGATGGTGCTGGATGTGTTCCCGCTGACTCGGACTGCCTGCGGTCTCCCAGTCAGGAAGTCTAACAGCCAGTTGCACATTGAGGTGTTCACTCCCAGCTGGTCCAGCTTGTGTATGAGCTGCTGGGGGATGATGGTGTTGAATGCTGAGCTGAAGTCGATGAACAGCATCCGTACGTGTGCGTCCTTGGTGTCCAGGTGGGTGAGGGCAGAGTGAAGTACGGTGGAGATTGCATCGTCGGTTGATCTGTTGGCCCGATATGCAAACTGGTAGGGATCCAGGTTGAGAGGGAGGATGCCTTTGATGTGATGCATGACTAAACGCTCGAAGCACTTCATGATGATCGGTGTCAGTGCAACAGGGCGGTAGTCATTGTAGCAGGTTGGAGAAGGTTTCTTTGGATGGGGATGATGGTGGTCTCATTGAAGCATGTAGGGACAGCAAGGAGATGTTAAAGATGTCTGTGATGACCTGAGCCAGTTCTCCTGCACAGTCTTTCCACACCCGACCGGGAATGTTGTCAGGGCCCGGTGCCTTGCGGGCGTTGATCCTGGAGAGGGAGCGCCGCACACTGTGTTGAGACAGTAGCAGCACCTGGTCGTCCGGGGGAGGGGGTGACTTTCGTGCAGGGGTGCTGTTTTGGGCTTCAAAGCGCCCGAAGAAGTTGTTGAGGTTGTTCAGCAGGCTGATGTCGTTGTCGCAGGTCCGTGGCCGGGGTTTATAGTCCGTGACGGTCTGGATCCCCTGCCACAGGCTCCTGGTGTCTCTGCTGTCGCTGAAACGGTCAGCTATTTTCTTGCTGTACTGTCTCTTTGCCTCTTTGATGCCACGGTCCAAGTTGGCCCTTGCTGTTCTCATGCCGTCGTCGTCGCCTGCTTTGAAGGCGGCGTTCCGGACCCTCAGTAGCCTATGGACTTCCGTTGTCAGCCATGGCTTCTGATTGGCCCGTACTGTGATGGTCTTGGTCTCTGTGACATCATCGATGCATTTGCTGATGTAAGCAGTGACAGTCTCAGTGAATTCGTTGATGTCTGTGTGACCAGAGTGGGTCGCCGCCTGCTTAAACATGTCCCAGTCTGTAGTGTCAAAGGTGATGTCAAATTGGTGATGTCCTTGACAGCCAGCTGTTTTTCAAAACACACATTCATAGCCGTTACTCGATCCTGTAAGTTTACAGTCCATTACACTGGACCAGGGGTGTCAAACCCAAATACAGAGTGGACCAAAATAGAAAAATTGGTACAAGTCGAGGGCCGGAGATACCGGTCTGTGTTTCAACACCGGTTTACGATGACGTCACTGTCAAACAGCAAAAAAGTAATTTCCCTTCAAAAATCAATGTCTCTTAATAGCAAGATAATTGTAAAGATGAAACTGCCTGCATTGAAAACTGTTTTAAGGTTTAATGAAAAATAGCAGGTGTTCACATCTCATAGCGCGCCACTCTGTGGCGCGCTATGAGACGTGAACACCTGCTATTTTCCGGGGATTTTTTTTCCTTCTATGATCCTCACCAAGTGCTGCTTTCATAGTTAATTGAGAAAGTAAATGAGACTGAGTTGAGGAAGTAAAACAATTAGTTGCATTCATTTCTTATCATGGTGTGTGCAATACACCAGAGGGCCAGTTCTAATACTAATTCAATATCATCCCGCGGGCCAAAGATAATTCATTCACGGGCCTGATTTGGCCCCCGGGCCTTGAGTTTGACATATGTGCACTAGACTGATAAGAGCCTTCATCACTTAGCCTTCACCATAGCACTTGCCCTATCCTCGACCTTCTACAGGCATATTACACAAAGTATGAGCGTCTGCTAAATGCCTAAATGGTGTATTATAAACTGCCTGGAGAGCCACAGTGCAACAGCGGCATCACAGGAGTTTTAAAAAGTGACCTTTAATTCTACTCAGCCAGTCAGAGGAGCTGGTCTATATTCTGACAGGTCCGACAGTCCTGTCAACGGGACTTTTTTCCCATCCCTTTGCGCGGTGAGGATGAGGGTGAGGGTGAGGTCGCCCCGCACCCCGCTGCACCCCACTGCACACCCCACACACCCACCCACCCTTCAGGTTGAGAGGAGGAGACCTGGGACAGACGCTGGGGGTATGGGGGGTGGAGGGGGAGGGGGGTGGAGCAGGGGCGGATCTAGGGATGGGCATTTAGGGGGGGCAATGATTCCCCCCTAAATGCCCAGTCTGCCCCACGAAACACGATGGCATGCAAAACAACCCACGAGATTTCCAAATTAAAGTGCTTCTATTTAAAATGATGTGAAACACTACTACTGCTACTAACTAACTACAGCTGTGTCACCACTAAACCAACAGCATTTCATCATTGAAAACAGAAAACTCTCTGAGTCAGACCTTTAGCTTTATGCATGCTGCGTGTCTGTTGCAACTTCAACAACAATTGATGTTATTATTGATGCTTTACTTGACTAATAATAAAAGTCCTGCAACTGAAAATGGTATGGGTGCGGCTTCATCGCCCGTGGCACAAAGCGACACGGGCGATGAAGCTGCACCCATGCCATTTTCTCCTGCCCCCCCAATTGGGAAATGTTACATCAGCCCCTGGTGTGTGTGTGTGTGTGTGTGTGCGCGCGCGTGTGTGCGTGTGTGCATGTGTGTGTGTGTGTGTGTGTGTGTGTGTGTGTGTGTGTGTGTGCGTGTGTGTGTGTGTGTGTGTGTGCAGGGGGGGTACCCACGTAACGCTCTGCTGCCCCTGTCTGTCTGTCTGTCTGTCTGTCTGTCTGTCTGTCTGTCTTCCCCTGAGCCTGTCTCCCGCTCAGCCATATGCCAGAACTGTAGAGTAGAGCAGTGGTTTTCAACCAGTGGTCCGGGGACCACCAGTGGAAAAATTAGACAAGCCTATTCTTAAAGAATAGCACCTCTGAAAGCTAAGGAGGTACCATTACACACACACACACACACACACACACACACACACACACACACACACACACACACACACACACACACACACACACACACACACACACACACACACACACACACACACACACACACACACACACAGAAGCCACAATAACTGGTGTTGTGATAAAAGTAAAGTAATGAAAGTAATGGAGACAGAACATGGTAGTATAGCAGACAGCAGGGAGATGACCAGTGTTGGGGAAGTTACTTTTAAAAAGTAAGGGCATTATAGTTATAGTTACTTCCCTGAAAAAGTAATTAGTTACTTTATTCCTTACTAAATTCTGAAAGTAAGGGCGTTACTTTACTTTACTTTACTTTTTTTTTTAAAACATACAAAAAAGGGGTGTTGTTCTGTGGAATTCGTGGTCACAAGTTTAAAGTGGAATTCCTCCCATTTTCAACATTTTACTGACATTAATTAATATGCCTTAGAGATGTTGTTTGGGCATGATTCTGTGTTTATTAGAAATGGAGGTTGTGTTTCGCCATGTTAATGATTTTTCTTTTAGGACCTTTTTTGAAAAGGCAGCATGCTGAGCATGGACTGTAATAAGATTTTCTTTGCTGAGGACAATGCTTGCTGCCTTCTAACATAATTTACACTTCACTTCAATGTTTTTGTCCTGGTCCTTTACCACAGTCGTTTTCAACCTTTTTCATACCAGGGCCCACTGTTTATTCTGCATTTGAGCCATGGACCACCATTTGAGGACATTTTGGCCCCACAGACCCCAAAACTAAAGATTTATTTTGTCCACAATATCAGGCTGGATTTCAAAAACGAAACAGTCAAACATACAGATCATGTTTACACTCTCAAAGAGTTACATCTGGTTAACCAACTTTCCATCATTTAGCCTGAGGACCACCTGTTGAAAACCCCTGCTTTACCAGCAAGAATGTAAAATAATGTTTATATTTCCGCGCTGCAAAGGCTCCAGTCACGCTGCCGTCGTCGTATCATTGCATTTGAGAGCGTATGTTTTATTATTATTATTATTTTACCGCAGCGAGTGCGAGTGTGTGTGCGCAGCAACAACACAGCTTTGTGTATGTGTGTGCTTAGAGGCCAGAGCCTTTAATTACGCGAAAACTCAGTTCACTTCATGGGGCCACTTCAATGGTGGCTCATCTATATATACTCTTCCAATTGGGACAACAGAGGTTACCAAATGCATTTAAGTCTATGGGATCATACGCTTTGTTTTCTGCCCCCTCAATGTCGCAACTCTTCTACTAGATGCTTGACGAATAAGACTGGCTCTGATTGGCTTATACTGCCATGTGGCGCCGTGTTAGCCAATCAATGACCTTTTCTGTGACGTGGTGGACGGCGTCACGTTAGACACATAGATATATAAATACTAGATCAGGCATCCGAAATTAATGCAAGTGGATGAGAGAGGGACTTTAGTCCGGTGCCATCTCTATTAAATATACTCTATGTTAGACTGAAGAAGCGAGCAGACAACACAGTGCAGCGAGTCCTGCCGCCGCCGCGGAGTAACGACTGTAACGATGGTACAATAATCATAACGGCGATATGGATTTGAGAAATGTAAGGAGTTACGTTAGAAGTTACTGAAAAAAGTAATCCCTTACTGTAAGGGCGTTACTTGTAAGGGCGTTATTCACAACACTGGAGATGACACATGAGGATGAGTTGTGTGTGTGTGTGTGTGTGTGTGTGTGTGTGTGTGTGTGTGTGTGTGTGTGTGTGTGTGTGTGTGTGTGTGTGTGTGTGTGTGTGTGTGTGTGTGTGTGTGTGTGTGCCTATTCTTTAGATTTAGTTTTTTGTGTGACTGACAGTAACTGAATATTATCATGTGTCAGCAAGGTTACATTCCAATTGTAACTTGGGTGGAGCCGAGTGGTGAGTGGGTGGAGCTTAGCATAAATATATAATAAAGCTAGATGTCTTAAGGTGGAGCCTCTGACGTCGTTCACGGCGGCCATCTTGTGAGAGGACTAAATACACTATGGTAGCCCAAAGAAAAACAACTAGAACTCGCTCAAAACTTGATGGATTTACAAACGCATTATTATGAGCGTTATCAACGTGGCTATGATTTTTGATCATATAACGGCTCTTATGATGCGGACGTCTCTGAGGTTTACAACAAACCAATCCGTTTGAAAATCGGTTGAAAAATAAGCAAGTAACCGTCACTTAAAAAAGGCTCTCCTCTCACAAGATGGCCGCCACGTAACGACGTCACTCCCCATTGGCCAGCAGCGCGGGGTGAGTCTAGCTTTCTGATATATATCTATGGAGTTTAGTGCTCAGTGGGCGGGGCTTGGTGCAGAGTGGGTGGAGCCTAACTGTGAATGGGTGGGGCTTAGTGGTGAATGGGTGGGGCTAAAGCGGAGGGAGGGGGTGGAGGGGAGGAGACAGACAGACAGACTGACCTATGCAGACCCCCTCTGCGTCCAGGCCCTGTGAAGCATTGCGGTAGAAGCCAGGCTTGCACAGGTGGCAGTGCTGACCTCGAGTGTTGTGTCTACAGCTCACACAAATCACACTGTTTAGAAGCTCGATGTAGCTGCAACGCTGGCTGTGTCCGAAGCACTCGCAGTCTTATGTATGAGGAGGGGAGAGAGAGAGAGGGAGAGAGAGAGGGAGAGGGAGAGAGAGAGAGAGAGAGAGAGAGAGAGAGAGGGAGAGAGAGAGAGGGGAGAGAGAGGGAGAGAGGGAGAGAGAGAGGGAGAGAGAGAGAGAGAGAGAGAGGGAGAGAGAGAGACAGAGAGAGGGGGGGGAGAGAGAGAGAGAGAGAGAGAGAGAGAGAGAGAGAGAGAGAGAGAGAGACAGAGAGAGAGAGAGAGAGAGAGAGAGAGAGAGAGAGAGAGAGAGACAGAGAGAGAGACAGAGAGAGAGAGAGAGAGAGAGAGAGAGAGAGAGAGAGAGAGAGAGAGACAGAGAGAGACAGAGAGAGAGACAGAGAGAGAGAGAGAGAGAGAGAGAGACAGAGAGAGAGACAGAGAGAGAGAGAGAGAGAGAGAGAGAGAGAGAGAGAGAGATGGAGACACAGAGGCCATCTGACCTTTCGCACTGGACAAGTTTTTTGCACTGGATAAAATGACGGTCGCAACGACACTCTACGCCAATAACATGCGTCGGCCCGGTGCCATTCCACAATTCCAAACTTCCATTGTTGCGACCTCCCATTGTTCTGAATTTACGAGCCGCAAAACCCTACCTCACAATTACCCTCACAAAAACCCTACCTCAAAACTACCCCGAATGTAGGGTAAATTCGTAAATTTAGGTTGAGGGTCGAGGGTTTAGGATTAGGGTTAGGGTTGGAGAAGTGTAGGGTTTTGCTACGAACATGCCTAAACCCTTCTCTAACCCTCATCCTCACCATAACTGCAAGCACATCGCCGCTGATAGTGGATTTCCAGCGCGTGTTCGGAGCGCTCAGTTTCTGACCCCTCAATGTCGCAACTCCTCTACTATGCGCCCATGCTGCGCGGTGCATGTTATTGACGTAGAGTGTCGTTGCATTTGTCATTTCGTCCAGTGTAAAAAAACCTGTCCAGTGCAAAAAATAAGCTGGCGAAACAGAGAGAGAGAGACATAGACGCGGTAACGGTGGTTTGGGTTATCCGTCGTCGTGTTGTCGCGACGGCGGCGGCGAGGGGAGGGGGGTGTTGGCGGGTGGAGCGAGGAGCCATATATGGGCATGGTCATGCGAGAGGCGTGACGGAGGATGGAGACAATGTGAGACATGTTGAAGGTTTGGTTATAGTCAGGGGAGATGATTAAAACAACAACACAGAATACAACCTGGGAATAGATTCCATAACAGCAGAGAGATGTCTGTCTGTCTGTCTGTAAAACACCTGTCTGTCTCTATCACATCTGTCTGTCTGTATCACATCTGTCTGTCTGTAACACATCTCACATCATACTGAAATTCACTTTCACCTTCTAAGAGAAGATCTGTCACACTTTCAAATGCTGCTGCAATATGGAGTGTTTTTTTTTTCCCCTGTGCAAAACAAAGTCTTGCCATGGACTCAGAATAATGGAAGATCTACTAGTAAAACATTGTAAGTAGGGCTGGGACTTTAACTGGTTAATTGAGATTAATTAATTACAGAAAAATAACAGAATTAGAAAATTAACAAATTTTAATCGCACATACACCGCGTTCCAAATTATTATGCAAATCATGTTTTTGTTTGATTTTCCAACATATTTGATGCAAATGATGATCAGCATAATTTTCAAGTCATTAGCTGTCAATTCTTATTTCAAATGTTATTGAACAAACCTCCTAATGAAAACAGAATTTAGAAAATAAATTAAAAACGCGTTTTGCTCTGTTCCAAATTATTATGCACATCATAGTTTCAAGACATTTTCTAGTTTGTAAAGAACTGAAAATAGTAATTTGTTGAATTCATAGCAATAATGAGGTCATATGTACTGGGAAAAAAGCTATTTCAATCCAAAACATGTTAACAGGTCCAGTTACATGTTAACATGGGACCCCTTGTTTGATAGCAGCTTGCGTCCATCAAACTTGTGAGTTTATGGAGAGTTTCTGCTTGAATGTCTTTGCAGGATGTCAGAACAGCCTCCCAGAGTTGCTGCTTGGATGTGAACTGCCTTCCACCCTCATACTGTACATGAGGACCAATTTTCAAACAGTCTTGTTCACTGATGAGTGCCGTCCAATAAGGCTGTGACGTCAGCAAGTAGGTGGCGGAGTCATGTTTTGGGTCGGAATCCTAGGGGAAGATCTGGTTGGCCCCTTTAGGGTCCCTGAAGGTGTGAAAATGACTTCTGCAGAGTATGTTGATTTCTGACTGACCACTTTCTTCCACTGTACAAAAGCGAAGAATCATGCTTTCTGAAACAAAATCATCTTCAAGCACGACAATGCACCATCTCATGCTGCAAGGAATACCTCAGCTTCATTGGCTGCTATGGGCATAAAAGGGGAAAAAAAATCATGGTGTGGCCCCCATCCCCCCCCCCCCCTGACCTCAATCCTATTGAGAATGTCTGGAGCATCCTCGAGCGAAAGATCTAAAGGGGCCGACCAGGTCTTTCCTAGACTCCGGCCCAAAACATGACTCCGCCACCTCCTTGCTGACGTTGCAGCCTTGTTGGGACATGGTGGCCATGCACCAACCATCCACTACTCCATCCATCTGGACCATCCAGGGTTGCACGGCACTCATCAGTGAACAAGACTGTTTTGAAAAATGGTCTTCATGTACAGTATGAGGGTGGGAGGCAGTTCACATCCAATTAGCAACTCTGGGAGGCTGTTCTGACATCCTGCAAAGACATTCAAGCAGAAACTCTCCAAAAACTCACAAGTTTTATGGACGCAAGCTGCTATCAAACAAGGGTCCTATGTTAGCATGTAACTTGACCTGTTAAGATGTTATGGATTGAAATAGTTTTTTTTTTCCAGTACATATGACCTCATTATTGCTATGAATTCAATAAATTACTATTTTCAGTTCTTTACAAACTAGAAAATGTCTTGAAACTATGATGTGCATAATAATCTGGAACAGTGCGAAACGCACTATTCCAAGTTTTTAATTTATTATCTAAATTCAGTTTTCATTAGTAGGTTTGTTCAATAACATTTGAAATAAAAATTGACAGCTAATGACTTGAAAATTATGCTGATCATCATTTGCATCAATATGTTGGAAAATCAAACAAAAACATGATTTGCATAATAATTTGGAACGCACATAGATTTTGCACCACAGAACCTTTTCCACTGGATGATTTTCAGGCGATCATAGTGGTGCAATGGGAGAAGAATCCAATCAGGGTAACCAATAAGGACTGCCATTGATCTGAACTCCCACTGTTTTATCCTCCCATTCGTCCGAAATTACTGACACTATCTCTAACCCTCACCCTCAACATAACATGTTACAATGTAGACACAGTTTAAATTACTGACACTATCTCTAACCCTCACCCTCAACATAACATGTTACAATGTAGACACAGTTTAAATTACTGACACTATCTCTAACCCTCACCCTCAACATAACATGTTACAATGTAGACACAGTTTAAATTACTGACACTATCTCTAACCCTCACCCTCAACATAACATGTTACAATGTAGACACAGTTTAAATTACTGACACTATCTCTAACCCTCACCCTCAACATAACATGTTACAATGTAGACACAGTTTAAATTACTGACACTATCTCTAACCCTCACCCTCAACATAACATGTTACAATCTAGACACAGTTTTGATACCAACCTGTTTTAATTGACACAAAAAATGCTTCTCGGGTCAAATATTGGTATGAGATTAATTGAGATTAATTAATTACAAAGCTTCAGATTAATTACATGAAATATTTTAAAATACAGATAATGACGTCCATGCAGAAGAGCTGCCATTGGATGTATCCCATTTAACGAACAGAGTTTGTGCTGTCTGCTTTGTAGCAAATGTCCATGATAAAACACCTGTATTTTTTCTACTTCTTCCAATGACATCATCAATGGTGGAATCCAAGCCAATAGAAACTGCAGGCTTTCTATTCCTGAAACGTTGCAATGCAAAAATGGCAGCCATGGTTCTCCCGAAAACATATTATTTAAAAAGAAATTCTACCGAATGATTTCGTCGTTATTGGAGGACGGGTTTATGAACTGCCCACAGTCTGAGGACGCTGTCTTAACATCCTTCTATGACTGAGTCAGGTTAGTCTGGCCTCAATCTGACTCTTTCTGATTCATCCAGGAAATTAAGAGTTAGACAATATCAAGATATCAAACATCTCTAGTAAAAACCTCTACCATGAAGGGAAAGTGAATTTCAGTCTGTGTGAGATGTGCTAGTAGACAGATAGATACCTTTACAAACACATTGATGAATACATGTCTGTTATGGAATATATTCACAGATTGGATATTGTTCTGACATCAATCTCTCCTGACTATAGTTAAGGTTTGTTAAGGAAGTGGTGAAAGAGGACGGGGGTTATGTTTGTTATGTTTGTTATGTTTGTTACGGCGCGCAGACGCAGCCTGCGTTAGAAGTGACGTCACAACAGACCGTTAAGGGAAATTAATTAGTAATGGCAGCAAAAAATAAAACAGCAAATAATAAATCCGATAAGCACTGCGTTAGTTAGTGGCAAAAGGAGCGCAACAACATGATCACATGATCACACCACAAGATCACATGACACAGATCACATGACCACACCACATAAAACACGAACATCACACAGATCACATGACGACGACGACAACACATCAAACACATCATCATCATCATCAGGTCACAACGGCGGCAGGGTGCATGTGTTTGGTCTACGGCCTTTAGTTCCATACCCTGACACCCAAAACCGGAAGCCCAACCCCAACCCTAACCCGGCCACCGGCAATGCCCCCCTAAATGCCCTGACTGCCCCACCAAACACGATGGCATGTAAAACAACCCAACATATTTCAAATTAAAGCGCTTCTATTTAAAATGATGTGAAACACTACTACTGCTACTAACTAACTACAGCTGTGTCACCACTAAACCAACAGCATTTCATCATTGAAAACAGAAAACTCTCTGAGTCAGACCTTTAGCTTTATGCATGCTGCGTGTCTGTTGCAACTTCAACAACAACTGATGTTATTATTGATGCTTTACTTGACTAATAAAAGTCCTGGAACTGAAAATGGTTTGGGTGCGGCTTCATCGCCCGTGGCGCGAAGCGTCAGCCCCCAAGCTGCCCCCATGCCATTTTCTCCTGCCCCCCTAATTGGGAAATGTTACATCCGCCCCTGGCAAGCAAACACACACACACACACACACACACACACACACACACACACACACACACACACACACACACACACACACACACACACACACACACCACGACAATGAAGCCGGACCCATACCATTTACTCCTGCCCCCCAATTGGGAAATGTTACATCCTCCCCTGCACGCATGTCAGACTGACTGTTAGTACGTCAGATGGATTTATGCAGTACGCGATGCACCCCACAAAGACAGCACACTCATACATAATATGATATAAATGCAGTACGCGATGCACCCCACAAAGACAGCACACTCATACATAATATGATATAAATGAAGGGAATTGACATTTCGTAGATACTCTACTAACAGAGCCAAAAGTCTGTTCATATTATACCCAGCGGAGCTCTGAAAACTCCACTTGTAAAGGTCTAATGGCTTCTGCTCTACGACTTCTATTAGGCATGGAGACATCCAATGGGGACTAGCACTGGACCTGGAGTATGCAGAAATGCACTGGACTCAGATTTAGAGCAGACGGTTTATCCAACAGACCAGTATCTGGTTAGGATCTTTTTCATTGCAGGGAAAAAGACTATCATCACTAAAACTGCCTCCAAAAAGAATTCCCAGGATATAGACAATGGTGTGACATAATAGCCTGAACTCAATGTATGAATTGTCATTTCCCTTCACTTCATTATTCAGACTGAAGTCCCTCTCTACCATAGCAGTTTCTAGGATGTTTCACTTCATTATTCAGACTGAAGTCCCTCTCTACCACAGCAGTTTCTAGGATGTTTCACTTCATTATTCAGACTGAAGTCCCTCTCTACCACAGCAGTTTCTAGGATGCTTCACTTCATTATTCAGACTGAAGTCCCTCTCTACCACAGCAGTTTCTAGGATGTTTCACTTCATTATTCAGACTGAAGTCCCTCTCTACTACAGCAGTTTCTAGGATGTTTCACTTCATTATTCAGACTGAAGTCCCTCTCTACCACAGCAGTTTCTAGGATGTTTCACTTCATTATTCAGACTGAAGTCCCTCTCTACCACAGCAGTTTCTAGGATGTTTCACTTCATTATTCAGGCTGAAGTCCCTCTCTACCACAGCAGTTTCTAGGATGTTTCACTTCATTATTCAGACTGAAGTCCCTCTCTACCACAGCAGTTTCTAGGATGGGCGTTATCAAAGCACCAGTCTTAACTGTGATTGGTTTGACATTGTGAACAAAGTGAGTGACAGGGCTGTTGGCCAATCAGGTGCTGGGATTGGATGACGACGTTGGGAACAAAGTCAGTGACAGGGCTGTTGGACAATCAGGTGCTGGGATTAGATTCCAACCAGCACAAACGATCCCAAAGGCAGGGAAGCCAGTCCTTGAATCACGGGGAAAAAATAAGCTAGTATTTTTTTAAGGTGCTGATTCAGGGCTAAGCCAGGCTAGTGACATAATGGACGCTATAGAACAAATGGAATGGATGACTTTTAGATTCAAAATTAGATTATGGACGGATCTGTACCATAAAAAGATGGAGAAATGGTCTGTATATAAGATGTTGGAAGGAGAAGAGGTGTAATGGTTGTTTTGGATTGTTTACGGTTGTGAGGATGAATGTGTCTTTTTTGTTTTTATTTTATTTTATTTTATTGTATTGAACTCAGGCAACAGTCTCAGTCTCTTAGCGGCTAACAGCTTTAACTTATATCACTTCGCTTTAGAATGTCTTGTAGTAACAGTAAAAAATAAACATTACAGAAACTAGTTGTTGCTGTTGTAGTTGTTACTTGAAAAAAAAAAACAAAAAAAAAAAAACAGTGTTTTTAAACCAGTGGCCTCGGGACCACCAGTGGTCCTTGAGAGGGTTCCATGTGGTCCCCAGGCTAAATGATGGACAGTTGTTAACCAAATGTAACTCTTGAGATTGTAAACATGAAACATATTTTCACATTTTATAATTCATAATATCGTCATATTTTCATTCATATTCATCAGGTGAATGGCTCAAATACTGAATAAATAGTGGGCCCTGGTGTCAAAATGGTTGAAAACCACTGGTTTAAAACAGACATATTGCCCAACTGGTTAAAAGTAACCCGTTTAACCATGAAAGGGAGTGAGTTGTTGTCTGATTTACCACAGCCTCACAGAGTGGGTTGTTGTCTGATTTACCACAGCCTCAAACAGAGTGGGTTGTTGTCTGATTTACCACAGCCTCACTGAGTGGGTTGTTGTCTGATTTACCACAGCCTCACAGAGTGGGTTGTTGTCTGATTTACCACAGCCTCACTGAGTGGGTTGTTGTCTGATTTACCACAGCCTCACAGAGTGGGTTGTTGTCTGATTTACCACAGCCTCACTGAGTGGGTTGTTGTCTGATTTACCACAGCCTCAGAGTGGGTTGTTGTCTGATTTACCACAGCCTCACTGAGTGGGTTGTTGTCTGATTTACCACAGCCTCACAGAGTGGGTTGTTGTCTGATTTACCACAGCCTCACTGAGTGGGTTGTTGTCTGATTTACCACAGCCTCACTGAGTGGGTTGTTGTCTGATTTACCACAGCCTCACACAGAGTGGGTTGTTGTCTGATTTACCACAGCCTCACACTAGGAATATATGAACAGACCTTTGGCTCTATTAGTAGTTTATGTATGGAATCACAAATCTACGCACGCACGCACACACACACACACACACGCACGCACGCACGCACGCACGCACGCACGCACGCACGCACGCACGCACGCACGCACGCACGCACGCACGCACGCACGCACGCGCACGCACGCACACACACACACGCACTACATAAATAAAAAAGGCCACTATAGAGATTACTATAGGAACTGCAGCTGTTAGCATAGAGAGGAGGCTACAGCTACAGCTACATCATAGCACTATGCTAGTTAGCTGCTGCGTTACAAACACACACACACACACACACACACACACACACACACACACACAACACACACCACACAACACACACACACACACACACACACACAGAGCTAAATTAAACTCTCTCTGCAGTATGAATCCCAGGAAGGGTGAAATAAACTTGTGATCAGTCGTGGCTGATAGTAAATTAGCCCAAACCGATAGTTCGGGCTGTATACATTTTTAAGATATTGTTTTATTCATTTGGGTGGATGGACGGTCGAATGTTATTCGAAACAGTCACTATTGTTATGTAAAACAGTTGTGAGGTTTATAAAAAACGCTGTGACGGCCAACGCGCTCGAGGCAGGGTTATTATAGTTTAGTTTAGTTCTAGTTAACTATCATAACCCTTGCTGGAGGATTGCTTTAGAACAGCAGTGAATTAAACAGGGACTCTGGATCCTTGCAGTTCTCTCCAGTGACAGACGCTGTCAGACCTGCTGCTCTTCCATCCTCCTGGGTCTCAGTGAGGAGGAGGGACGGCTAGCGGCAGCGGCAGATCAATCTGTCTGATGGAGCTCTGACCGCTGTCACCGTGTGAGACATGCACAGGGACCGGCGGGGAACCCTGGACGCTAGACAGACAGGCAGACAGGCAGACAGGCAGACAGACAGACAGACAGACAGACAGGCAGACAGACAGACAGACAGACAGACAGACAGACAGACAGACAGACAGACAGACAGACAGACAGACAGACAGACAGACAGACAGACAGACGGCCCAGGCAGTTAGCTCAACCGTCTGGGCACCGAGGCTGCCAAGCCAGCCTGACGGCGTGCCCCGGGTTCGATTCCCGAGCCGCATGTCACTCCCCATCTCTCTCCCCCTTTCCTGTCTAATTACTGTACTATCAATAAAGGCATAAAAGCCCAAAAACAAAATCTTAAAAAAAGACAGACAGACAGACAGACAGACAGACAGACAGACAGACAGACAGACAGGCAGACAGGCAGACAGACAGACAGACAGACAGACAGCTATAACCGCTAACCGCTCAGGGTGGATTGTGGTCATTTATTGAGGATCTAGACGTCAGTATTGAGGTCGGGGGGGCGGGGGGTCCCTGTGTACTGTAACCCCCACAGACAGACCTTCAAAATGAAAAGGGTCAAGTGGTGACCGCTGGTGGACCACCAGAATACCGCATTCAAGCTGGATAGTTACAGTATAAGACGCCATTTTATTGCAATGACAGTATCCTAAAAACCTGGGCTGTATTATTACACACACACACACACACACAACACACACACACACACACACACACACACACACACACACAACACACACACACACACACACACACACACACACACACACACACACACACACACATACACACACACACACACACACACAACCTCTACAGCGTGCACACGTCAGCGTATACATGTCTTTTTACCAGTCTGTAAGACAGCAACTAATACTACGACTACTACTACTACTAATAATAATAAATATAGCTGCAAGCAGCGATGAGACGGGACCAAGTAAGCAGCCAAAGAAATAAGCGTCAGAACAATATGCACAAATAAGCCATAGAAACATGGAAGCCTGAACTTGAGAAATACATCATGTAATTGTGGGAGCAGGGCACGGTTCTTGAAGACTCACAGTTTCAAATTGTATTGTCAGTAGAACCACAACCTTTTGTTCCAAAGTCTGCTGCTCTACTGACTGAGCTATCCACACACAATAATTTGCCTAATTGTTGTTAACAATGAAACAACCCATAAAACGGCACCAAGCAGTAAGCAATATGAACAATATGCACAAATAAGCAGAGTCAAGGAACATGTGGGAACAAGTTCCATGATCTATGGCCAAACAAGGCATGAGCTTCGCCTGTTCAAATGTTTGATTTTTAAAATATTGCTATAGCGCCACCCTTTGACAAATTGTGAGTAAGACTGGTTTTAGTTTTATTTGGCATCCCCCTCTACCAAACTGTAACATCTCCAAAATTAAACTAGGGATGTCCCAATGCCACTTTTTCATTTCCGATGCGATCCCAATAACACAATTTCTGTGTTAGCCGATACCGAATACCGATACCAGAGAAGAATGTACTGTATATAATATAAAATAGTTAAAATTCCTTTATATGAAATATAAATATGGGATAGCAGACTCCTCACACAAACATGCACTTGGGCAACCACAGCAAAAGCAAACTCCACATGACCCAACATTTTACTTAATGGCATAGTGTCAAACCCAAACCCCTGTGTCGGATCTGTGATTAATCTGGCATATTTGCCAATATAAGACCTGATAATGACTAATAAGGGTTGATACTGATACTTTTCAGATACTCATACAGTATTTGCCGATAGCGATATGACCAAAAACAAGACAAAAAAGGGCCAATTTGATACTTTTCCCCGATACCAATACAGTATCAGGACATCCCTAAATGAAACCTTCCATCGAGGCGTTGAGGCTATACTACCCTAACTAACTGTGTGCAGAGTCAGGTTGTGTGTGTGTGTGTGTGTGTGTGTGTGTGTGTGTGTGTGTTGTGTGTGTGTGTGTGTGTGTGGTGTGTGTGTGTGTGTGTGTGTGTGTGTGTGTGTGTGCGCGTGTGTGCGTGTGTGTGTGTGAACAGGTCAGGAGTTGGTTCTGCAGGTGCAAAGGAAAAAGCTCTTCTCGGTCCAACCTTCAGCACAGAGAGCAGAACAGAACGGAACAGAACGGAACAGAACGGAACGGAACGGAACGGAACGGAACGGAACGGAACGGAACAGAACAGAACAGAACAGAACAGAACAGGCTCTTCTACCAGAGCAGAGCTAAGACTCCATCGCTGCTGTTTCATCACCATTAAGATCTGTCTCCTACAGACATTACTCTCTCTCTCTCTGTCTCTCTGTCTCTCTCTCTGTCTCTCTGTCTCTCTGTCTCTCTGTCTCTCTCTCTCTCTCTCTCTCTCTGTCTCTCTGTCTCTCTCCTCTCTCTCTCTTCTGTCTCTCTCTCTCTCTCTCTCTCCAGGGGCGGATGCAACATGTCCCATTGGGGGGGGGGGGGGGGGGGGGCAAGAGAACACGTTGGCGGGGCAGGAGAAAATGGTATGGGGGCGGCTTCATTGCCCGTGTTGCTCCGCGCCACGGGCGATGAAGCCGCCCCCATACCATTTCCAGTTCCAGGACTTTTATTGGTCAAGTAAAGCATCAATAATAACATCAGTTGTTGTTGAAGTTGCAACAGACACGCAGCATGCATAAAGCTAAAGGTCTGACTCAGAGAGTTTTCTGTTTTCAATGATGAAATGCTGTTGGTTTAGTGGTGACACAGCTGTAGTTAGTTAGTAGCAGTAGTAGTGTTTCACATCATTTTAAATAGAAGCACTTTAATTTGAAATAATCTTGGGTTGTTTTGCATCGTGTTTGGGGGGGCAGAATGGGTATTTAGAGGGCCAAGGCCTAGCCCCAAGCCCATGCCCTCCCATACCATCCGCCTCTCTCTCTCTCTCTCTCTCTCTCTCTCTCTCTCCTCTCTCTCTCCCTTCTCTCTCCTCTCTCTCTCCCTCTCTCTCTCTCTCTCTCTCTCTCTCTCTCTCTCTCTCTCCTCTCTCTCTGTCTCTCTCTCCCCCTCTCTCTCTCTCTCCCCCCCCCCCCCCTCTCTCCCTCTCTCTCTCTCTCTCTCTCTCTCTCCCCCCCCTCCTCTCACTCCCTCCTCCCTCTCCCTCCTCTCTCCTCTCTCCCTCTCATCCCTCCCCCTCTCTCCTCTCTCTCCTCCCTCCTCTCTCTCTCCCCCCTCTCCCCTCTCTCTCTCTCTCTCTCTCTCCCCTCTCTCCCCCCCCCCCCCCCCTCTCTCCCTCCCCCCTTCTCTTCCCCCCCCCCCCCCACTCTCTCCTCTCTCTCTCTCGCTCCTCTCTCTCTCCTCCCTCTCCTCACTCTCCTCTCTCTCTCTCCTCCTCCTCTCTCCCTCTCTCTCTCTCTCTCTCCTCTCTCTCTCTCCCTCTCTCTCTCCTCTCTCTCTCTCCCCCTCTCTCTCTCTCGTAAGACGAATAATCTCCCCTTTCTGGAAATAGGCTAAGGTCATAAATCATGCAGGGCGGTGTGCTGTGTGCACATGGGGGAATAGAGAAGTCTTGAGTGGCCGAAACGCATTCATTCCTCAAAGAATACTTAGCAGCAGCTTGGAGGAAATCACTGCACCTACTTTATACCTGCTGGAAGGAGATCACAGCAGAACTTCCTAAGAGCAGCAGCTCTCTCTGCGGTTCTGTGGGGGATTCTGGGTCCACATTAAAGGACTTATAAGTGCCTGCTGGTCTGCTGAATAGACCTGAAAGCTCTCTATCTATCTATCGGGCAGCAGGTCTCAGTTATAAGTTATAAGGCCTATGTATAGTCCTGTTTGAGGTGATAGTTGTTAACGGCCCCTGCAGAGTGTAGGAGATTTAAATAGGGGGGCGCAAAAAAAACATGTGGCAATATATCATGATACTTGATGCCAATATCATGTCGCCAGGTCGCCAGGTTGAATTGTAGCATTAAACGTATTTCTTTAAAATGTTGTAGTCGATTGAACTTTTCATGCGGTCCATATTGTTTCGAAATGTTTTAGAAAAAATCTTCTAGTATCATAAAAGCAAATTAATTTGTGGGAAAATACTACAGTGCCAGAACCTTTTTATCAACAGTTTTTTTTTATCTGCTGTGATGATCTGTTAAATTCTGATGTTAAACCACTGTTGGTTAATGTCAAACCAAAGCACAGTTCAGGGACGATGCTGTCGACTAACATCATGATGTACTGTGTGGAACACAACACAACACAACGACCGCTGTGTGGAACTTTATACATGATAACTGTTATCCACAATGAAGTGAGAGAACTCCAGCATCTACCAGTAGGTGTGTATTTGAAATATTGTAGATTGTTGTTGTTTTTGATCTTAACAAGTTGCCTACCTTCCTTTCGGTTAGCGACGCCTAGCGACGGCGAGACAACTGCGTGCAATTGAGAAAAGCCAGGAGTTATTAATAATAATATACGGGTTTAAGGAGGACAACTGGACATCATATGATAATATATGGGTCTAAGGAGGACAACTGGACATCATATGATAATATATGGGTTTAAGGAGGACAACTGGACATCATATGATAATATATGGGTCTAAGGAGGACAACTGGACATCATATGATAATATATGGGTTTAAGGAGGACAACTGGACATCATATGATAATATATGGGTTTAAGGAGGACAACTGGACATCATATGATAATATATGGGTCTAAGGAGGACAACTGGACATCATATGATAATATATGGGTTTAAGGAGGACAACTGGACATCATATGATAATATATGGGTTTAAGGAGGACAACTGGACATCATATGATAATATATGGGTTTAAGGAGGACAACTGGACATCAACAACAGACTCTATAGAGGACAGTGAGGTGACATGGGGCAGTATAGATCAGGGGTGGGCAATTATTTTTCCCAAGGGACCAAATGAGACACATAAAACATGGTGGAGGGCCAAGACTAAAGGCTGAACTTAAGTCTGCGTGGTATTAATTTAATTTCAAGATAAAAGTAAGCGTAAGACCAACCATTTTGACACGATTTATTCAGAATTTGAGCCACAGAGGACCACTATTTGATGGCATTTTAGTCCCACAGAGCCCAAAACTAAAGATTTATTTTGCTTTTGTCCACAATTCCAGGCTGGATTTGGGGAAACCAAACAGTCCAACATACAGATCAAAATGACCATTAATCTTCTACATTCTCTAGTTGTGTAAACTTGGGATAATTCACATGATGAATATTTTAACTCTTGAGAGCGTGAAAATGAAACCAAATGGACCCGCAAGGGTCCATTTGGTTTCATTTTTACGCCCACATAGAGTTACATCTGGTTAACCAACTTTCCATATTTAACTAGACCTCTCTCAAGGACCAAAGGTGGTCCCCGGAACACTGGTTGAAAACCCTTTCACAGGCTGGTCAGAGTCAGCCAAAGGGCCGCATTTGGCCCCCGGGCCGCATGATGCCCAGGTATGGTATAGAGCAGGGGTGCCCAACCTTTTTTGACCCAAGATCTACTTTTCAGCAGCCAACCCCTCCGGGATCTACCAGTCCAATATCAACATTTCAAACCACACGCATCGTTGCCAGCCTGCAGTAACTTCACAACAACACAACAGTACTTTGTTTTACCACTTTACTTTATGTCCATATAAGCATAAAGTACAACAGACTTGTCATAAATAGGCCTACAACAGTACAACATAAGTACAACAGACATGGACAAACACTGCCATTGCATTTTCTTATCCACCGCCTTTTTTTTTCTTTCCCCCCCACATCTCCCGAGATCTACTTGAGATCAGGCCGAGATCTACCAGTAGATCCTGATCTACTGGTTGGGCTCCCCTGGTATAGAGCCACGGGTCACATGATCACTTCAGACTGCTTTTTAATTTTTTTTTTGTAGACCACTGCTACATTTAAGGACCTTCCAAACAGGAAGCGATACAACGCATCCATAGTTCAAACAGGAAGCGATACAACGCATCCATAGTTCGTTTTTGCTGGGACAACGCATGAGTATTTACACGATTGCAGTCCTGTGCATTTGTTGCTTGCACCAGACCTGGATTCTATTCAGCTTTTTTTGTTAATGGTTGCATTGTCCTACATGAACAGAACTCTAGCAAAGCCGTAGTTGATCCAGGTAAGTGTGTGTGTGTGTGTGTGTGTGTGGTGTGTGTGTGTGTGTGTGTGTGTGTGTGTGTGTGTGTGTGTGGTGTGTGTGTGTGTGTTGTGTGTGTGTGTGTGTGTGTGTGTGTGTGTGTTGTGTGCGAGGGGAAACAACAGGTGTCACTTACAGTACATGATCCATAGAGGAGTGAATCACCAGAAACATCTCACCGGTCTGGATTTTTGATCTTCCTGTCTTTTCAATGTTGTTTGACTAAATCAACTTAGAAAAACGTACAATATTATGATATGATGTACAACACTTTGATCTCTACAACCTCCAGTTCTCTCCTGACAATAGAACAATAGAGGCTTCTCCTTCAAAACACTGCAAGCACACTGATACATAGGTCCGACACGTTTTATTGTCCCACTAACAACTTTGCCACGTAACGTTAGTTCCTAGTTCCTAGGAAGTGGGAACTATACATAGAATATTAGTTCTATGTATAAAACTAATATTATGTAAACACAAGGAGATATGAGAATACTGGAATAACTAATACCATGAGCCTCCATTTTATCATATTACTGTATACTCGTTTATGATATCAAGTGATGAATGAAAAAATATATATATTTTTTTTAATCACAAAGAAACATTTTAAAATAAATCTTATTCTTTAATAATAACCAGATTTTGTCTTAAATGTTTTTTTCTACAAATGAGTCTTGAGAAATGGGTGTCTGTCTTCTATATTCTGTACAATAAAATGTACCGAATATAAGTGCATTTTTGCACTATGCACTATTTACCAATAAAAGTCGCTCTGGACTAAGTGGGTTTACATATAATTAAAGCTTTTACTGGGTTTTGTCTATACTTCTATTTCGGGTTCAGACAAATGAGTACAAAATATTATTTTCATAATCAATTAATCGGATTGATGAATTGATTATTTAACTGATTCATTGATTAATCAGATTACGACTCTTATTTAGCGATCACCTTAAAGGGGAGTTCCACCCATTTTAATTGTTTTTTCTGAGAGTGTACAAATGGAACCAAATGGACCCTAACGGGTCCATTTGGTTCCATTTGTACACTCTCAGAAAAAGAGGTGCTAAAAGAAAAATCATCAAGTTGTGTTTCACCATGTTAAATGATTTTTTTCAGACCTCCATTTCTAGAAACACAGAATGTTTTTTTTTTTTGTTTTTATCATGTCTGAGGTGTATCAATTAATGACAGTAAAATGTTGAAAAACTGGTAAAAACCTCAATGATTAGTTGACGAACCGATTCATTGATTACTAAAATTCAGTTCACAACTAGTTGAATAATCGATTTGATTATGATTAATCGATGAATCATTGCAGCCCTAATATTCCAAACCATCTCACAACAACATGCTTTAACTAGTGACCATCCGTTACAGGACTGGATCATAAACCCACTCATAAAGAACATCCCCATGCTATGTATTCTGTGTTAGTTACAGGATCATAAACCCACTCATAAAGAACCTTCCCATGCTGTGTATTCTGTCTTAGTTACAGGACTGGATCATAAACCCACTAATAAATAACCTTCCCATACTGTGTATTCTGTGTTAGTTACAGGATCATAAACCCACTCATAAAGAACCTTCCCATGCTGTGTATTCTGTTAGTTACAGGATCATAAACCCACTCATAAAGAACCTTCCCATGCTGTGTATTCTGTGTTAGTTACAGGATCATAAACCCACTCATAAAGAACCTTCCCATGCTGTGTTAGTTACAGGATCATAAACCCACTAATAAAGAACCTTCCCATGCTGTGTATTCTGTGTTAGTTACAGGATCATAAACCCACTCATAAAGAACCTCTCCATGCTGTGTTAGTTACAGGATCATAAACCCACTCATAAAGAACCTTGCCATGCTGTGTATTCTGTCTTAGTTACAGGACTGGATCATAAACCCACTAATAAAGAACCTTCCCATACTGTGTATTCTGTGTTAGTTACAGGATCATAAACCCACTCATAAAGAACCTTCCCATGCTGTGTTAGATACAGGATCATAAACCCACTAATAAAGAACCTTCCCGTGCTGTGTATTCTGTGTTAGTTACAGGATCATAAACCCACTAATAAAGAACCTTCCCATGCTGTGTATTCTGTGTTAGTTACAGGATCATAAACCCACTAATAAAGAACCTTCCCATGCTGTGTATTCTGTGTTAGTTACAGGATCATAAACCCACTAATAAAGAACCTTCCCATGCTGTGTATTCTGTGTTAGTTACAGGATCATAAACCCACTAATAAAGAACTTCCCCATGCTGTGTATTCTGTGTTAGTTCGCAACGCGCTGCAGGCGATTAACGTGAATGGACGGAGTAATGAAAAAAAGGGGAAGGCCAATAAGCGATGGAGTCGTCTTAAGACTTGGCATTCTCTCTAATGCGTACAGAGACTCATCGTTTATGCAGGCGGTGTCTAAACTATGTATAGAAAACTAAGACATCAGGGGGGAGCGTTTTGTTTAATTCATCACATTGACTATTCAATCAATATCTAATTACAGTGCATTTCTGCTGGAGGAATAACAATGAATAAATAATGACGGTCAGAATGACTGAAGGACTGACTGGCTGTGGTTTCACTATAATTACATACAAGCAGGTATTTCCGTGTCAGAAATACTGTGTGGTTTAGGAAATGTCTGTCAGACAGAAAACAACAACTCTGACAATCACATGGTTTTAGGCTTTTAGTTTCATCTCTGGCACAAAAAGTAGAGCTCTTGCCCGTTTACCGTTTTTGCAAAAATATATACCTATTGGCCTGAATATAAGACTATGTTTTTTTCCCAATGGAAATATCCCAAAAATGGAGTCGTCTTATATTCAAGGGCTGTACTTTTTGAGATTCAATGTTCTTTTTTCTGTAAATGGGTCTTGAAAAATGAGGGTCGTCTTATAAACGAGTCGTCTTATATTCGGGACAATACGGTACCTAGTATGTAAAAGCCCTGATATACTAGCAATATTTTTTTTTATCAATATCAACTAACAATGTCAACGTCGACGGTAAACATGATGAGACACATGGCAACAGGCGACACCTCCCTTTAAAGGAGTATTACATGTATTTCTTTCATGTTTCACCGTGTTAATATTTTTTTCTTTTAGGGTCCTTTTTTCTGAGGGTGTACAAATGGAAGCAAATGCATGTTACAATGCATGTCATAAGATGCATTGTTCTGTTTACAAAAAAATGTTATAGCACTAAGTATTATCAAAAAAATATAATTCAAATTCAATTCAAGAAATTGCAGTTTCTTTTTAGTTTGCATTAAATCATTTTCACTCGACAAATCTCAAAATGTTCACTTGGCAGACTAAAAACGTTATAATGTTCTGTCCTGTGAAGCAGCAGCAGCAGCAGCAGCAGCAGCCATGTTGTTTTCAGAAAAGTTTATCTGTGGGAGTCTAGGAGAAAGGATCACATGATGCCAAGGAGGGCTGTGATTGGAGGATTCCGAAATGTTGACCAGTAGAGGGCGCTAATGATCTGACTTTTCTAAACAACCAGGAGTTGATCATTTTGTGTAGAAAAGTGAAAAGTCAACGTTGACAATTGATGCTACTTGGTGATATTGATTAAACCATTGCTTGGTGTATCAGGGCTTTTAAAGGTAGTAGAGGGAACTTTAGTGTTGTGTTTGTAAACAGACTAACTCCACCTCTCCTCCACTCTATTGGCTCATTATCAATCTGCTGGAGAGACTGCTGTGCTGTGATTGGATAAAACACTGTGTGTGTCAATGTTAATCCTGCTGCATGATTTACTATTTGTGTTCATTTCAACTACTTTTCTCATAGCATAAACAACATAAAGGCTAAGCTATGATGGTTAAAACAACTCTAGATATTGTCATAGGACAGTACAGTAAGTAAAGTATAATTTCCCCCCAAACTGTGCATGATTACAGTGCACTTGCAGTAAGTAAATGTACTTGATTACTTTACACCAGAGGTTTTCAACCTTTTTATTAGCCACATGTTGAGTTTAATCTCTCACACCCAAAACCAAACAATTTTCAAGTTTTTGTTTACAATTTAGGAGAGATAAACTGCCAAAATAACAATTCTACATTTTGTAATTGTGTAGATTCTTGAAAGTTAGTTAGTTAGTTAGTTAGTTAGTTAGTTAGTGTTCACCTGTTGGTGGCGCTATAACAAGCCATTGTGAAAAGAGTGGATATTAGAGAGAATATTTTTCTCAGCCTAGTATTTTAGTGTGTTAAAGATTCTATGTAAATTGCCTGCTGTGCATCATCTTTTTAAAATCGGCCTCCTGCTGGCACTATAACATAGCGTTGTCGGAAATTTGGAGCAGAGGTTCATGGGTGGCATCCAGGGAGTCTGTGTGTAAATTCTGGCATTGATCGGGTTAACGGTTTGGGAGATTAGCTGGTAACAGACGGACACACACACAGATTTTTGCCAAATAATTGCAAAAGTCGGCCTCCTGGTGGCGCTATAATAGGCCCTGGCCAAAAATTTAGAGCAGAGGTTCATGGTTGGCATCCAGGGAGTGTGTGTGTGTGTGTGTAAATTTTGGCAGCGATCGGGTAAACGGCACCGGAGATTACTTGTTAACAAAAGAGTTTTTAAAGATGTTACGGTTAGCTTTTGATACTTTATAGCGTCTACCAGAGGGGAGTAATTCAAACTCACTGCAGAGGGGGATTCGAAGGATCATTTGGTATCTTGATAGCTTTTTTCTGAATTACTTCCTCATAAATGCCACTTAATTGTTTCTGTCTCTTGACGATTATTTTTGAGGCAAGGTTAACTATCAGCTGCAACTTTGTTTCTATACCTCATTGCCATGTTAAAAGTCAAGTCTATCAGGTTCTTATAGACTGTTTCCATAATATTTTTGCTCACTCCAAATGAGTTAAGCTTGTGTAATAGGTGGAGGCGTTGGTTATAGGTTTTGACAATATTTTCAGTGTTTTCATTGAAATTAAGTTTGCTATCGATGTGAGTGCCTGAGTATTTAAAATGAATTTAAAACTACCTCCCCTGTTTGTACACTGATTTTAATGCTCCTTTGTCTTTGTCACTAAGGAGCTTTTTTCACACCAGTTCTGGTACTGTATACACAGGTTTCCTCTCCCGCTGTGTCCCCCTTCTTTAATAAGGCCACCAATGACATATCATCTGCCAACTGTCCATCATTTAGCTGGGGACCACCTGGAATCCTCTCAGGGACCACCTGTTGAAAACCTGCCCTACACCACTGGCATCTAGACGTGACGACATTTAAACTAAAGTGTTTCAAAGTGTTCTGTAGTTATTAGGGATTGATTAGACAATAATAACCACAACAGCTGGTGGATCAGTTAGTAATCAATTAGTTATGGGGGGTGGGGGGGGGGGGGTCAGGTGAGGTTGAGATAAATGCGCAGTGACGGATTCTTTAATCAATGGTGTTTATTTGGTCCATGATGAAATGCAGACTCTGGTTGGAACCTTATTGGAGAGAGATCGCTGCTTCTTAAAATATTAATTTCTCTTTAACGCTCCGTGTTGAGGCAATTCTGCTCGGCTTAATAAACTCCAAATAGGATAGAGGAAAAAACGTCAATAAGGAATTCAATTACGCCAAAAGAAAACAGAGCCTTTTTTTTTTTTTTTCCTTCCAGGCCTCCATTCATCAGAGTTTGACATTCTGAAGGACAGACAGAAGAAT
>CM076977.1:2566065-2571065 GCA_039105355.1 Benthosema pterotum
TTGACATTTTTAAAAACAAAACCTTAAGACCTACCTTTTCAGCATTGCCTTCACTTAACTTCCTAAATATTTACCTGTTTGGTTACCTATAATGCGGTCATTTTACTTTTACCTTCTCCCATTGTATCTATTAACTGTATCTTTGTGTTAATCCTATGATCTGTAAAGCACATTGTGTTGCACCTGCATGAAATGTGCTATATAAATAAAGTTTTGATTGATTTTGATTGATTGGAACATACAGATCAAAATGACCATTAATCTTCTACATTCTCTAGGTGTGTAGAATAAGTTGGGCTAATTCACGTGGTGAATATTTTAACTCTTGGGGTGCTTTCAAAGAGTTACGCCCCCCCCCCCCCCCCCCCCAAGAAAAAATGTGTGCCAATCCCCCCCCTGGGAGGGGGGACGCGGGGGACGGTGTGTCCCTCCACTTCTCACATCTAAGATATTCATCTGAGATAAAAGTAGGCCTACGATTTTGTCTTGTCATTTACTTTTATGGATATGTATAGTATGGATACGTGAGAACGTAAAAATGAAACAAATGGACCCAAATGGAAAGGTTGAAAAACCCCTGGTTTAGACCATTTTCCCCAACTCTGTGTGTGTGTTGTGTGTGTGTGTGTGTGTGAGTGTGTGTGTGTGTGTGTGTGTGTGTTTGTGTGTCGTGTGTGTGTGTGTGTGTGTGTGTGGTGTGTGTGTGGTGTGTGTGTGTGTGGGTGTGTGTGTGTGTGTGTGGTGTGTGTGTGGCCCAGGTGGCATGATAAAGCAACCCTTCCGGCTGCTTGCTTGCACACACAAACGCACGCACGCGCACACACACACACACACACACACACACACACACGCACACACACACACACACACACACGATCGACTGCATGTCTTTTGCTCCAGATGATTAGATTATGTAAGAAAACAGCAGAGCGCCAAACCCAGATTACACCAGATTATACTTGTGTTGTGTGTGTGTGTGTGTGTGTTGTTGTGTGTGTGTGTGTTGTGTGTGTGTGTGTGTGTGTGTGTGTGTGTGTGTGTGGTGTGTGTGTGTGTGTGTGTGTTGACCATTTATTTTTTCTAATTGTTAGTTTATTAAACATGTTAGAGAGTTTTTATCATTGACCAGATGAAAAGTTGGTGTAACTCGAAACAAGCTTACATGTTTACATTTTCAATACTTTTTTCATATTTTTTGAGGTAGCCAGTGCCTGCGATTTTCCATCCTAAAGTCATATTTCATATTTCGGTCCGTTTCCCGACGGACAAGTTAGTTGGCGACACACTTCCGGTTCGGGTTGGTCCGTCCCTTATTATGGTCGGTCAATGGAATATGCGGTCCGCTGCTCGCTGCTGTTATCATTGGGATCGTATCAAACCAGCGACGGTAAGCGACGTAGAGTGACGTAGCTCAACCTAAGAGGCATCGGTCATAACTATATTTCATAATGATAACGTGCGACGTAGCTCTACTGCAAGGGCAAAAAAAGTGTTAATGGTCATTTTGATCTGTATGTTGGACTGTTTGGTTTTCCCAAATCCAGTCTGGTATTGTGGACAAAAAGCAAAATAAATCTTTAGTTTTGGGGTCTGTGGGGCTAAAATGTCATCAAATGGTGGTCCTCTGTGGCTCAAATTCTTAATAAATGGTGGGCCCTGGCATCAAAAGGGTTGAAAACCAATGATTCTAGTTCATCAGTCGTGTTTGCTTGTGAAACAGTGTTTACCCTTGAGAGAAGGGTAAAACAATGTTCAATTCAATTCAATTCAATTCAATTCAATTCAATTCAATTCAATTCAATTCAATTCAATTCAAATCAAATGTCTTTGCCAGGCAAAGGCCAAATTGTCCCGGTGTGAAAATATGTGTCAATCCGCCCCTGCATCCATCCATCCATCTACAGTACAGAGTCAGGTGGCAGCATGCAGCTACAAACTCCCAGATCAGTAAAGTGAACAGAATGTCGTTTCAAGTCGACTCAAGTCAAAGAATTTATAATTTATTATGACACCGATGTCACCCCCCCCCCCCCCCCCCCCTCACTGTCTGTCTCTCTGTCTCTCTGTCTCTGGGCTCTGTTTTCTATCTGTTTCTATAATATATATATATATATATATATATAATATATATATATATATATATATCCAGACTACAGGTTTGGTCATGTCATTGTGTTTAACAGAGATGTGACAGTTTGTCTTAATGACTCACAACACACAAATAACTGTACATTATCTGACTGTGTGTGTGTGTGTGTGGGGGGGGGGGTCTAGTGTGTGTGTGTGTGTGGGGGGGGGGAGTCACTACCAGATGGACAGAACATTTTAAGCTGCTTAAAGTAACAGTATCATGTGTGCTAAGTTACCGTCAATGGTGTGTGTGTGTGTGTGTGTGTGTGTGTGTGTGTGTGTGTGTGTGTGGTGTGTGTGTGTGTGTGTGTTGTGTGTGTGGTGTGTGTGTGGTGTGTGTTGTTGTGTGTGTGTGTGTGTGGGTGTGTGTGCGTGCGTGCGTGCGCGTGTGCGCCGTGGTTGCACTACAGTTTGTCATGACACCGCGTGCACGCACGCACACACACACACACACAGATGTGGAACTACATTTTTTCATATGGGGGTCTACATGTTAGAAAACTGACTTTTCTATCCTTTTAAACAACTCTGTACGGTGGTTCGCGTCTCATAGCTGCGGGTCCATTTGGTTTCATTTTTACACTAAGGCAGACAGACAGGCGCTATTACCCGTAAGGGTCCATTTGGTAAGGGGGGGGCTCCAGGGAAAATCTTGCCTAGGGCTCCAATTTGCCTAGAAACACCACTGTGTAGAGTTAGTTTGGGTCTATATATGTTTCTGATCCAAAAACCTCTTTTTCTCTGTTTCTGTTTCAAACATCACCTATTTTCTATTTTCTAAATGTAAATAAATCAGTGCTAAAGTGGGAGAAAAAAACAACGTCATATTTTTCTGCATGCTGTATTATATTAATTAATTTATAAGTCGACGTGAACAACAATGCAGTTTGCATGAAAGTCATGAATATTCAATGAGTCGTCCGCTATAAAGGTTTTAATTTATTCATCAATCAGCAACTCAACAACAATGCATGTGTGTGTGTGTTACACGCATGTACACACACACACACACACACACACACACACACACACACACACACACACACACACGCACGTGTGTTGATTCAGTCGACTAAAACTAGGGTGAAAAAATTTTTTTTTTTTGTTTTTTATTTAACTAGGACCTTACCCGTTTAATATGTGAAGTCCAAATCATGCAAAGGGTAGGTAATGTGATGTACTAATCATTCCAATAATGTAAGTGGGTTGAGGAACAATTGTTTTAATGTATATTGTAACATGGGAAATGGTAAATCATTTGTGGCAAAGCAAGGGTACAGAAAAATGGTGATAAATAATGTTGTTGCATAAAAAAATGGTTGTTTCTGTGGACATCATGAATTCCAAGTGTTCATCTCTGTTTATCTGAATCTTCCACAAACATAAGTTGAAGGGAGACACCGTGTGTACACGCACACACACACGCATAGTAAAAGTAAAGTTGCACGTTGCAGTCGTTGCTGTGTTGTGGAACAGCGGCCGTTGTGAGACAGATCATCAACGCTATGTTTTTTTCTTCTGTGAGTAGCTGCGCTGCGCTAAGTAACCACTGAGGAAATGCGAGGCTGCATGGAGATCGGCGATTCGTTGTATGTCTCACTCGTGTCTATGCGAGAGTCAGCGCTGTTCCCCTCTCTTATAATCATGGTGGATTATATCGTTATATTCCATGTTGGTGTCGAATGTCGCAATGGGAAGATCGAGCGTGCCGCGGTGGGTGGAAAAGTTACTATCGCGTTTGAGAGAGAGAGAGATGGGCCGGGCGAATGTGGCAGCCGGTCACTTGTGACGTGTGTTATGATGGGGGCAGGGGCACTTTCCCCATATAAACTAATGGGGAAATTGTCATGCACAAATAAATTCATTAATAGTCAACGATGTGTTCATTTGTAAAAAGGGCTTCGTCACTCTCTTCATGAGATTATGGTGAACGCTGTGTGAAATTTTACAGCGATTGGTGGTGCCATCGCGGAGTTACACGTGTTTCAGACATTCATTCATACATTCATTTATTCAGACGGACAGACATTACTATACTAAAATAGAATCATCTGCTGTTTGGCAAGGCAGACAGGCAGGCAGGCAGACAGACAGACAGACAGACAGACAGACAGGCAGGCAGGCAGGCAGGCAGGCAGGCAGGCAGGCAGGCAGGCAGGCAGACAGACAGACAGACAGACAGGCAGGCAGGCAGGCAGGCAGGCAGGCAGGCAGGCAGACAGACAGACAGACAGACAGACAGACAGACAGACAGACAGACAGGTCCACAGTGATTGATAGGAGCAGATCAATAGGCTGATTGGGGTCTGCTTGTTTGCTAAATAAAATCAATCAATAACAGTGATAGATACGCTGTGTGCGTGTGTGTGTGTGTGTGTGCGTGCGTGCGTGCGTGTGTGGCGTGCGTGCGTGCGTGCGTGCGTGCGTGCGTGCGTGCGTGCGTGCGTGCGTGCGTGTGTGTGTGTGTGTGTGTGTGTGTGTGTGCGTGCGTGCGTGCGTGCGTGCCCTCAGGGATGCTTGCTGTCCATGATTGACTTCCTGACTGATGTTTTTTTTGGTTGTAACTTCACTGATGTGAAAAGTACCGAATTTACTCCAGTACTGCAGGGGTTTTCAACCTTTTCGAATCCAGGGACCACCATTTATTCAGCATTTGAGCCACGGACCCCCCCCACACACACACACACGGCCTAAACGTTAAAGAATAGAGATGTACAACACAATGTGTTTAGTGACAACTTGTAGTGTAGGTCATGTGTTAAAGAATAGAGATGTACAACACAATGTGTTTAGAGACAACTTGTAGTGTAGGTCATGTGTTAAAGAATAGAGATGTACAACACAATGTGTTTACAGACAACTTGTAGTGT
>CM076977.1:2578565-2586065 GCA_039105355.1 Benthosema pterotum
CGTGCGTGCGTGCGTGTGTGTGTGACCCTCCAAGGCATAACAAACGTGTGACTGTTTTATTCTTCCTGAAAGTCAAACTGTGTCTTCACTGCTCTGCTGTTTAAATGGTAAATGGTGCATTTATACAGCGCCTTTATCCAAGGTGCTTTACATAGCTTGTGCATCACATTCACCACATTCACACACACATTCATACACTGATGGCAGTGGAAACCATGCAAGGTACCTACTAGCACATCAGGAGCAGTTAGGGATCGAACCGCCAACCTTGCGGTTACCATCCAGTGACTCTACCCCTGAACCACTGCTGCCCCAATCTAATGTACAGTGACATCACACAGCAGCCTCTTTACAGCTGTTTAAAGTTGTTTTCTGTGTGGTCCAGCTTGGTGGTTCAATTTGGCATCTCTTTGGAGATTGCAGTGGTGGAACACCAAAATAATTCCTTAACACTTGCAGGACTGGGAATGCAAAAACTCCTATTCAAAACTCCTATGGGTCTCTGAGACCCATAAAAACCTCACCCATTCTCTCCCCTTAAGAGTTCACACCTCCATGCCCAGAGCAGCTCTATTGTTCCAGCTAATGGCTCATTTACATTCACATTGAATTTCCAACCAGGAAGGACAAAGGTTGGAAAACAGGTTTTTAGTGCTTTGAGGATTAGTGGGGGAGGAGGGTGACGACGGGTCCACAGGACCCGCAATGACCAGTCATGGAAGGTAGAATCGCTTCTAAATTCATATTTAGAAATTATTACAGACGAAAAGAAAAACAGAGATGACTTGAATTGCATATTTAGGGAAAGTCATGGAAGGGGAACTTTTTCAGACCATCACAGGTAGAGAAAATCCACTTCAAAATCTCAAAAAACGGTCCTCACGACCCGTTAGACTTATGGGCTCTTTCTTCTTGCACATTTTGACCGTAAGTTAATAATCAAAGTCAAAGTCGCATGATTTGTCACTACGTTACCGCAGCGAAATTGGTTGTCCGCTTTTGATCATGCAGCTGTGGCTTGCTGCGCTCGGGAATCATTATTATTTTGACCCCCAATCCATCCCTTTGATGCTGAGTGCCAAGCAGGGAGGCATTGGGTCCCATTTTTACAGTCTTTGGTATGACCCGACCGGGAATCGAACCCCGTACTCCCAGTTCCAGGGCGGACACTCTAACCACGAGGCCACTGTTCTGTTAAACAGAATAATGTGTCAGTACTAGTGAATGGATGTTTATAATGTGTCAGTACTAGTGAATGGATGGTTATAATGTGTCAGTACTAGTGAATGGATGGTTATAATGTGTCAGTACTAGTGAATGGATGTTTATAATGTGTCAGTACTAGTGAATGGATGTTTATAATGTGTCAGTACTAGTGAATGGATGGTTATAATGTGTCAGTACTAGTGAATGGATGTTTATAATGTGTCAGTACTAGTGAATGGATGGTTATAATGTGTCAGTACTAGTGAATGGATGGTTATAATGTGTCAGTACTAGTGAATGGATGTTTATAATGTGTCAGTACTAGTGAATGGATGGTTATAATGTGTCAGTACTGACTGAATGAATGAATGAATGAATGAATGAAATTTTTATTAACAGAGATGAGAGTTACAGTACAAGTCAAGTACACACTGCTACAAAACTGATAACAGCTTGGAGAATTACAGTACAATTCAAGTACACCTACATCAAATCTGAAAAACTGATTGGACACACTAGTTAAGCATACACTTGTTTACAATAGTGGCCAACTTGTTCATTTCATTGAGGCATTCAAATACCGTATATACAAAACAACTACTTCAGTAAAATCAGAAGCAGCAAATCATGGAGGCAAAATCATAGTGGGGGTAAAAAAGGGAAGAGAGAAATGTACAATGAGGGGAGGCGGGGTGGGTGGGGGGATTTTATATACATTTTAGTTTTACAGAGGCCAGTTTAGAATTGCAGCCATCTGTAGGTGCCCTTTGAGAGCGGTTTTGAAGGAGTCAAGGGATTCACATGCCTTTATGACTGTTGGTAGGGCATTCCACATTTTGGTGGCATATGAGCGGAAGGAGTTAAGTCCCTTGTTTGTGCCAAATCTGGGTTGGACATGGTTAGTAGCACTCCCTCTGGTGTTGTGGGAGTGTACCTCATTGACATTAAGGAAGTATTTGGATAGGTACAAGGGTATTTTGGTAGAGTATCGTATCTTGTGGACCAAGCTCAGTGCGAGATGTTGTACTCTGTCGTCAACCCTAAGCCAACCCAAACTGTCGAAGTGGGCAGGGGTGAGGTGGGTTCGGGGTGTGAGGCCAAGTAACAGTCTGACAAGTTTGTTTTGGGAGGTCTGTAGCTTTGTTTTTAAGGTTTTTGAGGTGCTGTGGTACCAAGAGGTGCAGGCATAGTCAAAGTAACCTTGTACCAGGGCTCCAGTTATGGTCTTCAGAGTGTCTTTGTTGACCAGTGAGGAGATCCTGTATAGGAATCTAGTTCTTTGGTTGACCTTTTTGATTACGTTTGTGGCCATTTTATCACCGGAAAGATTTGCCTCCAGGATGGAACCCAGGTAGGTAATTTCTTCTTTCTGGGTGATAATGTTGTCCCCCACTTTGACAGTGAAGCCATTTGCCTTACTGAGCTTAGCATTTGTACCAAAGAGTATGGATTCAGTTTTACCAAGGTGTAGTGATAGTTTGTTATCGGCGAGCCAGGTGCAGATTCTACTGAGTTCGGAGCTGAGGACTTTTTCGACCTGCTGTTTGTCCTTGTGCGAGACCAGCAGTGCTGAGTCATCGGCAAACAAGAACAATTTGCAGTCACAGGCTGATGTCATGTCGTTCACATATAGAAGGAACAGTAGAGGCCCTAGTATGCTCCCTTGTGGAACACCACAGCTCACAGGGAGAGGAGGGGACAGAGCTCCATCCACCTCCACCATCTGTTCTCTCCCCTCAAGGTAGGACTGCATCCAGCTCACTGATATGCTATCGAAACCAATTGCTCTCAGTTTGTTAAGCAGTATGGAGTGGTTCACGGTGTCAAAGGCCTTTTGGAGGTCCAGCATGACCATGCCGCAGTATTTGCCATCATCCACTTCCTGCCTGATGTGGTCACTCAAGTAGAGGAGGCATGTGTCAGTGGAGTGGGATGTTCTAAAGCCAGATTGAAATTCGTACATGAGTTTTTTTGTGGCCAGGTACTTCTCCACCTGTTCGTACACTATTTTCTCCATCACTTTCGAGATGGAGGTTAGAATAGAGATCGGGCGGTAGTTACCGGGGTCTAATTTGCTCCCTTTCTTGTGCAAGGCGGTTACTTTGGCCAGTTTGAAATCTTGGGGGACCTGTCCTTGTTTGATGGAGAGGTTGACTATGTGTGTGATGATAGGAGCTATAGAGCTGGCTGAGTCACTAAGGAATTTGGAGGGAATGTTGTCATGCCCTGTGGCCTTGTGGGGTTGGAGGGCACTCAGTTTTTTAAACACCACCTCCGTTGTTACCATTTCCAGTTTAAACTCATCTTTGCAAACACCTAGGTTTTTGTAGAAGGTCATGATATGTTCTACACCAAAACGCCCAGAGTGGGGGGGCAGTTTGCTAACCAGTGTTGTTGCTATGTTTGTAAAGAATGAGTTTAAGTGGTTGGCTACATCAAGTTTGTCAGTGATGAGGGTATCATCACATTTGATGTTTATGTTGGAAACTTTGGTTTTTAGCTTCTGACTACAGCCTAGATGGTTGTTAAATAGCTTCCAGAGCTCCCGTGGGTTGTGTTTGTTCTCCTCTGCTTTGTCGTTGATGTAATTACATTTAGCAGATTTGATCAAGGCAGTTACGCTATTCCTTAATTTGTTTCTTTGAGTTTTTAGAGTGGCTAGTTTGGTTTGTAGACGCTCGTTGTTGGGACGCTTGGCTAGTTTGGATTTGCATTTGAGAAGTTCAGAGCACTTTTTGTCTCTGGCTTTCATCGCGGTCAGAATGTCAGGATTCATCCATGGCTCAGAGCGGGTTTTCACCCTGATGGTTCTGAGAGGAGCCATGCGGTTAAGAACCGATAAGAATTTGTTTTTGAAACGTAGCCAAGCTTCGCCGACTTGTGAGCAAGCAAACACATCGGACCAATCCACAGTCTCAAGTTCTTGGTTGAGAACCTCGCTAGAGTAGCTTTTGAGGTTTCTGGATATGACTGTTTTGAGGCAGCCAATCTTTTGTTTTGGTATTTTGCGGGTACAAAAAATCATAAAATGATCGCTGAGTCCGCATACAATAACACCATTATTTGAGACTCTGGATTTGTTCGTGGTCAGAATGAGGTCAATGACAGTTTGGGTAGAATCACATACTCTAGTGGGTTTGGTAATTAGCTGGTTGAAGCTGAGTAAGTCACAAAACCTGCTGAATGACTTAAACACAGGTGCCTCCCTGCGTAGAATGTCTGTGTTCATGTCGCCAACCAGAATTTTCTCAACACCTTCAACCCCAGCTATGCAGCCCTCGAGGATGTCATAAAACCCTTGTTGATCAGGCGGCCTGTAGACGGTGCCCACTAATACTGATTTAGCATTCTTGAAGATTAATTCAACCCACACGGATTCAATATCATCGTGCTGCAAGTCAGTACGAGTGATGTATTCGGTGTCTTTGTGAATATACATACAGACACCACCGCCGTGCTTGTTTCTGTCATTTCTGACAATTGAATAATTTTCTATTTCAATCTCCGGGTCCTTGGTGGAGCAGTCGAGTTTAGTTTCGGAGAAACTAAGAATGTTAGCTTTACCACACTTAAACAATTCTCTGAGTTCTGCTAGTTTTGGTCCAATGCTGTTCACGTTGAGGTGGAAAATGTGTATTCCTTTGGCGCCAATTAGAGCAGGAATGTCTGCTGGGCCAGAGTAGTAGTGAATGGATGTTTATGTGTCAGTACTAGTGAATGGATGGTTATAATGTGTCAGTACTAGTGAACTGAATGGATGGTTATAATGTGTCAGTACTAGTGAATGGATGGTTATAATGTGTCAGTACTAGTGAATGGATGGTTATAATGTGTCAGTACTAGTGAATGGATGTTTATAATGTGTCAGTACTAGTGAATGGATGGTTATAATGTGTCAGTACTAGTGAATGGATGGTTATAATGTGTCAGTACTAGTGAATGGATGGTTATAATGTGTCAGTAGTGAATGGATGGTTATAATGTGTCAGTACTAGTGAACTGAATGGATGGTTATAATGTGTCAGTACTAGTGAATGGATGGTTATAATGTGTCAGTACTAGTGAATGGATGTTTATAATGTGTCAGTACTAGTGAATGGATGGTTATAATGTGTCAGTACTAGTGAATGGATGGTTATAATGTGTCAGTACTAGTGAATGGATGGTTATAATGTGTCAGTACTAGTGAATGGATGTTTATAATGTGTCAGTACTATAGTGAATGGATGGTTATAATGTGTCAGTAGTGAATGGATGGTTATAATGTGTCAGTACTAGTGAACTGAATGGATGGTTATAATGTGTCAGTACTAGTGAATGGATGGTTATAATGTGTCAGTACTAGTGAATGGATGGTTATAATGTGTCAGTACTAGTGAATGGATGGTTATAATGTGTCAGTAGTGAATGGATGGTTATAATGTGTCAGTACTAGTGAACTGAATGGATGGTTATAATGTGTCAGTACTAGTGAATGGATGGTTATAATGTGTCAGTACTAGTGAATGGATGTTTATAATGTGTCAGTACTAGTGAATGGATGGTTATAATGTGTCAGTACTAGTGAATGGATGGTTATAATGTGTCAGTACTAGTGAATGGATGTTTATAATGTGTCAGTACTAGTGAATGGATGTTTATAATGTGTCAGTACTAGTGAATGGATGGTTATAATGTGTCAGTAGTGAATGGATGGTTATAATGTGTCAGTACTAGTGAACTGAATGGATGGTTATAATGTGTCAGTACTAGTGAATGGATGGTTATAATGTGTCAGTACTAGTGAATGGATGGTTATAATGTGTCAGTACTAGTGAATGGATGGTTATAATGTGTCAGTACTAGTGAATGGATGGTTATAATGTGTCAGTACTAGTGAACTGAATGGATGGTTATAATGTGTCAGTACTAGTGAATGGATGGTTATAATGTGTCAGTACTAGTGAATGGATGTTTATGTGTCAGTACTAGTGAATGGATGGTTAGAATGTGTCAGTACTAGTGAATGGATGTATATAATGTGTCAGTACTAGTGAATGGATGGTTATAATGTGTCAGTACTAGTGAATGGATGTTTATGTGTCAGTACTAGTGAATGGATGGTTAGAATGTGTCAGTACTAGTGAATGGATGTTTATAATGTGTCAGTACTAGTGAATGGATGTTTATAATGTGTCAGTACTATTGAATGGATGGTTTATAATGTGTCAGTACTAGTGAATGGATGGTTTATAATGTGTCAGTACTAGTGAATGGATGTTTATAATGTGTCAGTACTAGTGAATGGATGGTTATAATGTGTCAGTACTAGTGAATGGATGTTTATGTGTCAGTACTAGTGAATGGATGGTTAGAATGTGTCAGTACTAGTGAACTGAATGGATGGTTATAATGTGTCAGTACTAGTGAATGGATGGTTATAATGTGTCAGTACTAGTGAATGGATGGTTATAATGTGTCAGTACTAGTGAATGGATGTTTATGTGTCAGTACTAGTGAATGGATGGTTAGAATGTGTCAGTACTAGTGAATGGATGTTTATAATGTGTCAGTACTAGTGAATGGATGGTTATAATGTGTCAGTACTAGTGAATGGATGGTTAGAATGTGTCAGTACTAGTGAATGGATGTTTATGTGTCAGTACTAGTGACTGGATGGTTAGAATGTGTCAGTACTAGTGAATGGATGTTTATAATGTGTCAGTACTAGTGAATGGATGGTTAGAATGTGTCAGTACTAGTGAATGGATGTTTATAATGTGTCAGTACTAGTGAATGGATGGTTAGAATGTGTCAGTACTAGTGAATGGATGTTTATGTGTCAGTACTAGTGAATGGATGGTTATAATGTGTCAGTACTAGTGAATGGATGTTTATAATGTGTCAGTACTAGTGAATGGATGTTTACAATGTGTCAGTACTAGTGAACTGAATGGATGGTTATAATGTGTCAGTACTAGTGAATGGATGGTTATAATGTGTCAGTACTAGTGAATGGATGGTTATAATGTGTCAGTACTAGTGAATGGATGTTTATAATGTGTCAGTACTAGTGAATGGATGTTTATAATGTGTCAGTACTAGTGAATGGATGGTTATAATGTGTCAGTACTAGTGAATGGATGTTTATAATGTGTCAGTACTAGTGAATGGATGTTTATAATGTGTCAGTACTAGTGAATGGATGGTTATAATGTGTCAGTACTAGTGAATGGATGTTTATAATGTGTCAGTACTAGTGTAGTGAATGGATGTTTATAATGTGTCAGTACTAGTGAACTGAATGGCTGTTTA
>CM076977.1:2593565-2603565 GCA_039105355.1 Benthosema pterotum
ACATTCTATGCTTTAGGATACAAAAGGTTGACACATGCCTGAACTCCCTGAGTCTGTGGTCTGGTGGTCGTTTGGCATTGAAAATATAAGTTTATTCTGTAAAGACTATATAAACAGTGAACGCTTACATTATACTTTTTCACCCTGATATAATTCTAATCGAACTGTTTTTTTTACCACTTTTTGGCCACTTTTAAACTTTTTAACAACAGAATTGTTGTATTGTATATTTTTACTTTTGTTCTACATATTTCTTTACTTGTATTTTTGACTCAACCTCAAATAAATGGTTACGTTTCTACAATTAATCTGTTGTTGTTGTTGTTTTTACACCTGAGCTGTGGAGGTACAATTTGATCAATAGACACAGCCATTAGCAAGCAATTTCACCTCGGGTCCAAGTGTGAACATACCCTCAGCAATTATCAGTCAATCACATCACTTTTGTTGGACCAGGGAAACAAAGCAGTCAAAACATTCACTAGATCGACATGACAATTAATGAAAAAATGGCGTCGCCTGGAAACCAGGATAAGAAACCTCCAGGCGCAGTATTCCAGGGGCCAGAGGACGCTCCATGAATATTGGGATGCCGTCTCGAACGTGATCCACGTTTTCCATTGAGGTAAAATTAGTTATATTATGTCTAATGGCATTTTTGAAGGCTTGAAATGGGACTTGAAACGAATTTTGGTTTTGTTAATTATTTTACAGGTGGCTAATTTATGTTTTGTTTATTGTTCAGGTGGCTTCAAAGGGGTCCATGAAGAAGAGAAGACTTGGCTTCTGGACGCTTAAAAGTGCTCAAATGACTGCACTATTTTTTTATTATTATTATTATTATTTTTACAATTTTCATTTAATTTTTCATTTCAGTTTTCCCTCATTTTTTTGGGGAAAAATTGAAGACCTCTGTTTTTCGGGGGCCCTAAAACTTTTTTGTATATATTTTCTACATATTTTTTATTCTTTTTTTTTTGTATATATATTTCCTTTGTTTCGCCCAATTTTGCATTTTATATGTCCACCGTTTGGATACGTTGCTGTTTGCTTACTTTTTGCTTTCTCATTCTATTTTTTTTTTATTTTTTACATTATGTGTCTAATTTTATTGTGCTGTAATAAAAACGTGTTTTTTTCTGGAAAAAAAGTTTGCAGTTATTCGGGGACATAAGTAAATTAGGCTAAGAGAAATTATTTAAAGCTTAAGAGAAATTATTTAAAGCTTAAGAACACAAAAACAATCGTCATTGCCTCATAACATAATAATAACATGAGAGACAGGGGGAGAGAAAACAATCATTTTATTCATTTATTAGCCAACACCAAAATAAAGATGAGCAAACCCTTAAAGTCATCATCTTTTTAGAGTTAATAACCCCACGCTCATTCTAAAAGCTAAACTATAGGCCTATCTGTGTGTTTTGTGGTATAGTACAATAGTACAATACTTTGGCCACTATTGTAAACAAGTGTATGCTTAACTAGTGTGTCCAATCAGCTCTGTCAGATTTGATGTACTTGAATTGTACTCTCCAAGCTGTTATCAGTTTTGTTGCAGTGTGTACTTGACAGTCAAGACACCCACCCACACCCCGACCCCCACCCCACAGATTCTCTGCGCTTGTTCACACATCGGGGCCATGGTTTCGGGGGTGGAGACTTGCCCATTGTGCATTGACGTCACTTATAGGCCACAGGGCCATCAATGCTAATCAGTCTTTTGTTTACCTGTAGGGTATAGTGTATACATTTAAGCTAGGGCACAGTGTTGTGCTTACATTTTCACAATGAAGGCTCCTCCTGCCAAGAGACGTTGTCTTTACATGAAGCAGAATACACCAGGGTTATTATAGTTTTTTTATTTGTATTTTTCTTTTGTTGTTCTCACGGCCCTCACTTCGCCCCGCCCCCCACGTGGCTATCCCCACGTGTAGGATAGGGGCGAATGCGTCTGCACTGCAGACTCCCCTCCCCGCGCTCTCTCTCTCTCTCTCTCTCACACACACACACACACACACACACACACACACACACACACACACACGTGTACCAGGTGCGAGAGAGAGAGAGAGAGTCATCATGAGGATGAGAGAGAGAGAGAGAGAGAGAGAGAGAGATAGGCAGAAGGACAGCGGGGCAGAGAAACGCTCTCTGTCTGTCCGTAATGAAACCGCGCGCAATGAAGCCGCGCGCGTACACGTGCGTGCACGCGCGCGCACCCCACGACAGACACACACAAAGCGCACGACATTACCCACTTTCGGAACATCGTCCGTTCTGCATGTTGCCCGTTCGGAAGATTTTTTTGGCGAAATCCTTCGGGATAATGTCCCTTCGGGAGGTTGTACAGAAAATGTAAATACTTCGGACAATGTTCCGAATTTTTCGGACTATTGTCTGTAGGAACAACGACCAGTCGGAAAATCCGGCGGACCCCACCCAAACGCTGAGCCAAGGCAGGTCTATTACTATATGTTCTGGTTAGAACCCAAACGCTGAGCCAAGGCAGGTCTATTACTATATGTTCTGGTTAGAACCCAAACACTGAGCCAAGGCAGGTCTATTACTATATGTTCTGGTTAGAACCCAAACACTGAGCCAAGGCAGGTCTATTACTATTATGTTCTGGTTAGAACCCAAACGCTGAGCCAAGGCAGGTCTATTACTATTATGTTCTGGTTAGAACCCAAACGCTGAGCCAAGGCAGGTCTATTACTATATGTTCTGGTTAGAACCCAAACGCTGAGCCAAGGCAGGTCTATTACTATATGTTCTGGTTAGAACCCAAACGCTGAGCCAATGCAGGTCTATTACTATTATGTTCTGGTTAGAACCCAAACGCTGAGCCAAGGCAGGTCTATTACTATATGTTCTGGTTAGAACCCAAACGCTGAGCCAAGGCAGGTCTATTACTATTATGTTCTGGTTAGAACCCAAACGCTGAGCCAAGGCAGGTCTATTACTATATGTTCTGGTTAGAACCCAAACGCTGAGCCAAGGCAGGTCTATTACTATTATGTTCTGGTTAGAACCCAAACGCTGAGCCAAGGCAGGTCTATTACTATTATGTTCTGGTTAGAACCCAAACGCTGAGCCAAGGCAGGTCTATTACTATATGTTCTGGTTAGAACCCAAACGCTGAGCCAAGGCAGGTCTATTACTATTATGTTCTGGTTAGAACCCAAACGCTGAGCCAAGGCAGGTCTATTACTATATGTTCTGGTTAGAACCCAAACGCTGAGCCAAGGCAGGTCTATTACTATTATGTTCTGGTTAGAACCCAAACGCTGAGCCAAGGCAGGTCTATTACTATATGTTCTGGTTAGAACCCAAACGCTGAGCCAAGGCAGGTCTATTACTATTATGTTCTGGTTAGAACCCAAACGCTGAGCCAAGGCAGGTCTATTACTATATGTTCTGGTTAGAACCCAAACGCTGAGCCAAGGCAGGTCTATTACTATTATGTTCTGGTTAGAACCCAAACGCTGAGCCAAGGCAGGTCTATTACTATATGTTCTGGTTAGAACCCAAACGCTGAGCCAAGGCAGGTCTATTACTATTATGTTCTGGTTAGAACCCAAACGCTGAGCCAAGGCAGGTCTATTACTATATGTTCTGGTTAGAACCCAAACGCTGAGCCAAGGCAGGTCTATTACTATTATGTTCTGGTTAGAACCCAAACGCTGAGCCAAGGCAGGTCTATTACTATATGTTCTGGTTAGAACCCAAACGCTGAGCCAAGGCAGGTCTATTACTATTATGTTCTGGTTAGAACCCAAACGCTGAGCCAAGGCAGGTCTATTACTATATGTTCTGGTTAGAACCCAAACGCTGAGCCAAGGCAGGTCTATTACTATTATGTTCTGGTTAGAACCCAAACGCTGAGCCAAGGCAGGTCTATTACTATATGTTCTGGTTAGAACCCAAACGCTGAGCCAAGGCAGGTCTATTACTATTATGTTCTGGTTAGAACCCAAACGCTGAGCCAAGGCAGGTCTATTACTATATGTTCTGGTTAGAACCCAAACGCTGAGCCAAGGCAGGTCTATTACTATTATGTTCTGGTTAGAACCCAAACGCTGAGCCAAGGCAGGTCTATTACTATATGTTCTGGTTAGAACCCAAACGCTGAGCCAAGGCAGGTCTATTACTATTATGTTCTGGTTAGAACCCAAACGCTGAGCCAAGGCAGGTCTATTACTATATGTTCTGGTTAGAACCCAAACGCTGAGCCAAGGCAGGTCTATTACTATTATGTTCTGGTTAGAACCCAAACGCTGAGCCAAGGCAGGTCTATTACTATATGTTCTGGTTAGAACCCAAACGCTGAGCCAAGGCAGGTCTATTACTATTATGTTCTGGTTAGAACCCAAACGCTGAGCCAAGGCAGGTCTATTACTATATGTTCTGGTTAGAACCCAAACGCTGAGCCAAGGCAGGTCTATTACTATTATGTTCTGGTTAGAACCCAAACGCTGAGCCAAGGCAGGTCTATTACTATATGTTCTGGTTAGAACCCAAACGCTGAGCCAAGGCAGGTCTATTACTATTATGTTCTGGTTAGAACCCAAACGCTGAGCCAAGGCAGGTCTATTACTATATGTTCTGGTTAGAACCCAAACGCTGAGCCAAGGCAGGTCTATTACTATTATGTTCTGGTTAGAACCCAAACGCTGAGCCAAGGCAGGTCTATTACTATATGTTCTGGTTAGAACCCAAACGCTGAGCCAAGGCAGGTCTATTACTATATGTTCTGGTTAGAACCCAAACGCTGAGCCAAGGCAGGTCTATTACTATATGTTCTGGTTAGAACCCAAACGCTGAGCCAAGGCAGGTCTATTACTATTATGTTCTGGTTAGAACCAAACGCTGAGCCAAGGCAGGTCTATTACTATATGTTCTGGTTAGAACCAAACGCTGAGCCAAGGCAGGTCTATTACTATATGTTCTGGTTAGAACCCAAACGCTGAGCCAAGGCAGGTCTATTACTATATGTTCTGGTTAGAACCCAAACGCTGAGCCAAGGCAGGTCTATTACTATTATGTTCTGGTTAGAACCAAACGCTGAGCCAAGGCAGGTCTATTACTATATGTTCTGGTTAGAACCCAAACGCTGAGCCAAGGCAGGTCTATTACTATATGTTCTGGTTAGAACCCAAACGCTGAGCCAAGGCAGGTCTATTACTATATGTTCTGGTTAGAACCCAAACACTGAGCCAAGGCAGGTCTATATGTTCTGGTTAGAACCCAAACGCTGAGCCAAGGCAGGTCTATTACTATATGTTCTGGTTAGAACCCAAACGCTGAGCCAAGGCAGGTCTATTACTATATGTTCTGGTTAGAACCCAAACGCTGAGCCAAGGCAGGTCTACAGTATTACTATATGTTCTGGTTAGAACCCAAACGCTGATCCAAGGCAGGTCTATTACTATTATGTTCTGGTTAGAACCCAAACGCTGAGCCAAGGCAGGTCTATTACTATTATGTTCTGGTTAGAACCCAAACGCTGAGCCAAGGCAGGTCTATTACTATATGTTCTGGTTAGAACCCAAACGCTGAGCCAAGGCAGGTCTATTACTATATGTTCTGGTTAGAACCCAAACGCTGAGCCAAGGCAGGTCTATTACTATTATGTTCTGGTTAGAACCCAAACGCTGAGCCAAGGCAGGTCTATTACTATATGTTCTGGTTAGAACCCAAACGCTGAGCCAAGGCAGGTCTATTACTATTATGTTCTGGTTAGAACCCAAACGCTGAGCCAAGGCAGGTCTATTACTATTATGTTCTGGTTAGAACCCAAACGCTGAGCCAAGGCAGGTCTATTACTATTATGTTCTGGTTAGAACCCAAACGCTGAGCCAAGGCAGGTCTATTACTATTATGTTCTGGTTAGAACCCAAACGCTGAGCCAAGGCAGGTCTATTACTATTATGTTCTGGTTAGAACCCAAACGCTGAGCCAAGGCAGGTCTATTACTATTATGTTCTGGTTAGAACCCAAACGCTGAGCCAAGGCAGGTCTATTACTATTATGTTCTGGTTAGAACCCAAACGCTGAGCCAAGGCAGGTCTATTACTATTATGTTCTGGTTAGAACCCAAACGCTGAGCCAAGGCAGGTCTATTACTATTATGTTCTGGTTAGAACCCAAACGCTGAGCCAAGGCAGGTCTATTACTATTATGTTCTGGTTAGAACCCAAACGCTGAGCCAAGGCAGGTCTATTACTATTATGTTCTGGTTAGAACCCAAACGCTGAGCCAAGGCAGGTCTATTACTATTATGTTCTGGTTAGAACCCAAACGCTGAGCCAAGGCAGGTCTATTACTATTATGTTCTGGTTAGAACCCAAACGCTGAGCCAAGGCAGGTCTATTACTATTATGTTCTGGTTAGAACCCAAACGCTGAGCCAAGGCAGGTCTATTACTATTATGTTCTGGTTAGAACCCAAACGCTGAGCCAAGGCAGGTCTATTACTATATGTTCTGGTTAGAACCCAAACGCTGAGCCAAGGCAGGTCTATTACTATTATGTTCTGGTTAGAACCCAAACGCTGAGCCAAGGCAGGTCTATTACTATTATGTTCTGGTTAGAACCCAAACGCTGAGCCAAGGCAGGTCTATTACTATTATGTTCTGGTTAGAACCCAAACGCTGAGCCAAGGCAGGTCTATTACTATTATGTTCTGGTTAGAACCCAAACGCTGAGCCAAGGCAGGTCTATTACTATTATGTTCTGGTTAGAACCCAAACGCTGAGCCAAGGCAGGTCTATTACTATTATGTTCTGGTTAGAACCCAAACGCTGAGCCAAGGCAGGTCTATTACTATTATGTTCTGGTTAGAACCCAAACGCTGAGCCAAGGCAGGTCTATTACTATTATGTTCTGGTTAGAACCCAAACGCTGAGCCAAGGCAGGTCTATTACTATTATGTTCTGGTTAGAACCCAAACGCTGAGCCAAGGCAGGTCTATTACTATTATGTTCTGGTTAGAACCCAAACGCTGAGCCAAGGCAGGTCTATTACTATTATGTTCTGGTTAGAACCCAAACGCTGAGCCAAGGCAGGTCTATTACTATTATGTTCTGGTTAGAACCCAAACGCTGAGCCAAGGCAGGTCTATTACTATTATGTTCTGGTTAGAACCCAAACGCTGAGCCAAGGCAGGTCTATTACTATTATGTTCTGGTTAGAACCCAAACGCTGAGCCAAGGCAGGTCTATTACTATTATGTTCTGGTTAGAACCCAAACGCTGAGCCAAGGCAGGTCTATTACTATATGTTCTGGTTTGAACCCAAACACTGAGCCAAGGCAGGTCTATTACTATATGTTCTGGTTTAAACCCAAACACTGAGCCAAGGCAGGTCTATTACTATATGTTCTGGTTAGAACCCAAACGCTGAGCCAAGGCAGGTCTATTACTATATGTTCTGGTTAGAACCCAAACGCTGAGCCAAGGCAGGTCTATATGTTACGGTTTGAACCCAAACGCTGAGCCAAGGCAGGTCAAGGAAAAATCCACAAAACATTCTGAAGGTTCAGAGAAACCAAAGACTACTAAATCACTATAGTAATAGATGGGCGGCAGTGGCTCAGGGGTAGAGTCACCGGATGGTAACCACAAGGTTGCCGGTTCGATCCCAGGCTCCTGCAGAGTTAGTGTTGAAGTGTCCTTGAGCAAGACACTGAACCCCTAACTGCTCCTGATGTGCTAGTAGGTACCTTGCATGGTTTCCACTGCCATCAGTGTATGAATGTGTGTGTGTGTGAATGTGGTGCCTTGGATAAAGGCACTATATAAATGCACCATTTAACTTTTAAAGGAACCCATTTACCTTTTACCTTTAAAGGAACCCTGCATAATGAGACAAATATGGATAATACATTATACTTGCCCTCTATAGCTAGAATTGAACATTTAAAACACATAGAATAAGCTCTTTAGTTTAAAAATAGTTCATGTTTTTATCCCAAGGGGGTCGCCATTTTACTGAGTCTGTCACATGACCTGTCATAGTGATGACATCACAGAAGATTCGCTTCGCAGTAGAACTAATGCAATAGATCAAACTACTACATGTTTTCTCCTCCATCCAGTCTATTTTACAGTTCTGTTTGTAATGACAACGGCGCCCCCCGCTGGTGAAATAAAGAACAGTGTATATACATCGATGTTTTACGTTTCAATTCCGTATAATCATGGAACGTTCCATAGTATGTTCTATACTACAGGTCTTCTGTGATGTCATCACTATGACAGGTCATGTGACAGGCACAATAAAATGGCGACTCCCTTGGGATAAAAACATTAACTATTTTTAAACTAAAGAGCTTATTCTATGTGTTTTAAATGTTCAATTCTATTTATGCAAGTATAATGTATTATCCATATTTGTCTCATTATGCAGGGATCCTTTTTAGAAGCCTGAGACAGAGAACAATCTATATATACTGACAGTTTGTTAGTGGCAAGAGTCCAGTTTTATAGAGCACTGGTTTTCAACCTTTTTGACACCATGGCCCACCATTTATTCAGCATTTGAGCCACGGACCACCAGTTGGTGACATTTTGGCCCTGCACAGACCCCAAAACTAAAGATTTATTTTGCTTTTGTCCATAATACCAGGCTGGATTGGGGGGGAAACCAAACAGTCCAACATACAGATCAAAATGACCATTAATCCTCTACATTCTCTAGTTGTGTAGACTTGGGATAATTCACATGATGAAGATTTTAACTCTTGAGAGTGTAAACATGAAACCAAATGAACCCGCAAGGGTCCATTTGGTCATGGATGTGACAGGAACAGTTCCTGTTGAGTGAAACATCATTTTACTCTTGAACTAAACCAAATATGTAAGACTTTTTTATTTTCATTTTTCATTTTAGAACATTTAAATCGCGGAATGTTTTACACAGTTTGGATTGAAACTGTGATGTCAAAAATTATTAATACAACGTAATATCTGCAGTGTGTGTGTGTGTGTGTGTGTGTGGTGTGTGTGTGTGTGTGTGTGTGTGTGTGTGTGTTTGTGTGTGTGTGTGTGTGTCCATTGCTCAGAGAGCCATCTGTTTGCTGCTTAGATAGCCCTAGTCTGCACCACACAAACACACACACACACACACACACACACACACACACAACACACACACACACTCACACACACACACACCACACACACAACACACACACACAAACACACCACTGTCCTACTTTGTAAGTTTGTGCTCAGTCACTCAGTGCTGTGATCGCTCTACTGCTTAGCGGAGTGTGTGTGTGTGTGTGTGTGTGAGTGTGTGTGTGTTGTGTGTGTGTGTGTGTGTGTGTGTGTGTGTGTGTGTGTGTGTGTGTGTGTGTGAGTTTGTGTGAGAGAGATTAAATGAAATGGAATAATGCTTTGTGCTGAAGTTTTATACAGTCTGTACTGTACTGTTACTGTACTGTACTGTACTGTACTGTACTGTACTGTACCGTACCGTACCGTACTCAGGGTGTAGTGTCAGGGGGACGCGGGGGGCGGCGTTCCCCCACTTCTCACATCTAAAATATTTTATATACAGGTGTGTAGTGTCAGGGGGACGCGGGGGGACGGCGTCCCTCACTTCTCACATCTAAAATATTTTTATATACAGGGGTGTGAGTGTCAGGGGGACGCGGGGGGGACGGCGTCCCCTCCACTTCTCACATCTAAAATATTTTATATACAGGGATGTAGTGTCAGGGGGACGCGGGGGACGGTGTCCCTCCACTTCTCACATCTAAAATATTTTATATACAGGGGTGTAGTGTCAGGGGGACGCGGGGGGACGGCGCCCTCCACTTCTCACATCTTAAATATTTTATATACAGGGGGTGTTGTGTCAGGGGGACGCGGGGGACGGCGTCCCTCCACTTCTCACATCTAAAATATTTTATATACAGGGGTGTAGTGTCAGGGGGGAGGGGGGGGGAGACGGCGTCCCTCCACTTCTCACATCTAAAATATTTTATATAC
>CM076977.1:2608565-2613565 GCA_039105355.1 Benthosema pterotum
CTAACTAACTACAGCTGTGTCACCACTAAACCAACAGCATTTCATCATTGAAAACAGAAAACTCTCTGAGTCAGACCTTTAGCTTTTATGCATGCTGCGTGTCTGTTGCAACTTCAACAACAACTGATGTTATTATTGATGCTTTACTTGACTAATAAAAGTCCTGGAACTGAAAATGGTATGGAAACCGCCCCCATACCATTTTTTTCAGTAATCAAATCAGGCCATATTTTGATTGTCTTAAGGCTCAAGTCTTAAGTCTTAACTTGGAGGCGTTGAAAAGCTGTTTGGCAAAACAGCTTTGCCACACCTCCAAGTTTGGCAGCTTGGACTCCTCATGCATTGAAGGAAGCATGAGGTCAGTTCGCTGCTTCCCCAGGTGTGTACAGCCCAGGATCACATTAGGAATCCTCCCCAGGTTGGTGGAGGGTGTGTAGAGCCCAGGATCACATTAGGAATCCTCCCCAGGTTGGTGGAGGGTGTGTAGAGCCCAGGATCACATTAGGAATCCTCCCCAGGTTAGTGGAGGGTGTGTAGAGCCCAGGATCACATTAGGAATCCTCCCCAGGTTGGCGGAGGGTGTGTAGAGCCCAGGATCACATTAGGAATCCTCCCCCGGTTGGCGGAGGGTGTGTAGAGCCCAGGATCACATTAGGATCCTCCCCAGGTTGGCGGGGGTGTGTAGAGCCAGGATCACATTAGGAATCCTCCCCAGGTTGGCGGAGGGTGTGTAGAGCCCAGGATCACATTAGGAATCCTCCCCAGGTTGGCGGAGGGTGTGTAGAGCCCAGGATCACATTAGGAATCCTCCCCAGGTTGGTGGAGGGTGTGTAGAGCCCAGGATCACATTAGGAATCCTCCCCAGGTTGGTGGAGGGGGTGTAGAGCCCAGGATCACATTAGGAATCCTCCCCAGGTTGGTGGAGGGAGTGTAGAGCCCAGGATCACATTAGGTATTGGCACTGGGTGAAAAAATGTGTTGCAAAATCACGGGATAAAAATTATATGAAAAATAAATGAATACATAAAATAAACTATAGGCAGATACTGATGTGTTTGATGATTAAAGGGGAATTCCACCCATTTTCAACATTTTTTCTGAGAGCGTATAAAACAAATGAACCCGCTAGGGTTCCATTTAGACACAAAAAGAAGTGTCTAAAGAAATCCATTAACATGGTGGAATACATCTTGATGATGTCATCAAGATGATGATGTGGGGGGAAAAATTGGGTGGAAAAGAAAAAAAAATAATGATTTTCGTGTGTGTCTGTCTGTCTGTCTGTCTGTCTGTCTGTGTGTGTGTGTGTGTGTGTGTGTGTCTCTGTCTGTCTGTCTGTCTGTCTGTCTGTCTGTCTGTCTGTCTGTCTGTCTGTCTGTCTGTCTGTCTGTCTACGAAGCGTCTCATTTGGAGGATTGTTGTTGCATTTGCAATGGCAGTGTTTGTCCAAGTCTGTTGTACTTATGTTGTACTGTTGTAGGCCTACTTATGACAAGTCTGTTGTACTTTATGTTGTACTGTTGTAGGCCTACTTATGACAAGTCTGTTGTACTTTATGTTGTACTGTTGTAGGCCTACTTATGACAAGTCTGTTGTACTTATGTTGTACTGTTGTAGGCCTATTTATGACAAGTCTGTTGTACTTATGTTGTACTGTTGTAGGCCTATTTATGACAAGTCTGTTGTACTTTATGTTGTACTGTTGTAGGCCTACTTATGACAAGTCTGTTGTACTTTATGCTTATATGGACATAAAGTAAAGTGGTAAAACAAAGTAGTGTTGTGTTGTTGTGAAGTTACTGCAGGCTGGCAATGATGCGTGTGGTTTAAATGTTGATATTGGACTGGTAGATCCCGGAGGGGTTGGCTGCTGAAAAGTAGATCTTGGGTCAAAAAAGGTTGCACCCCTGCTCTAGAGTATACTAATGACATATTAGAATGTTGAAAATGGGTGGAATGTCCCTTTAATGTCGATCACTGGTCCATAATGTACATTCAGTCATTTGTGCTGATGTGTGTGTGTTCCTGAACAACATGCATGATTTATGTACACGTGAGTGTGTTGTGTGTGGTGTGTGTGTGTGTGTGTGTGTGTGCGTGTGCGTGTGCGTGTGCGTGTGTGTGTGTGTTTGTTTGACCTAAATTACAGCCATAAAAATGAACTTTGAACATTCAGTGTATTTTCTGTGGTCTCTCCTACAAGCAATACAATTATGAACTATTTATAACATACTATATGTGTTTTAAATGTTCAATTTAATTCCAGTTATAGAAGACAAGTATAATGTATTTCTCCATATTAGTCTTATTAGCCTGGGATCCTTTTAAAGCATACCTGGACATTATGCGGCCCGGGGGCCAAATGTGGCCCTTTGGCTGACTCTGACCGGCCCGGGGACCACCAGTGGTCCTTGAGAGAGTTCCACGTTAAATATGTAAAGTTGGTTAACCAGATGAAACTCTTTGAGAGCGTATAAATGAAACCAAATGGACCTTGCGGTCCATTTGGTTTCATTTTTACACTCTCAAGAGTTAAATATTCGTCATCTGAATTAGCCCAAAGTCTACACATTCAATCAGAGAATGTAAGAGAAAAAAGATGTGTCATAAAGATGTCATGGTGGTCGTGGTCCTCAAATACTGAATAAGTACAGTAGATGGCCCTGGTGTCAAAATGGTTGGTCTTACTCTTACTTTTATCTTGAAATTAAATTAATATTACGCAGACTTTAGTTCAGCCTTTAGTCCACAATATTTTATGTATTCATTTGGCCCCTTGGGAAAAATAATTGCCCAGCCCTGTTTTAAAGCATGTCTGGTGGTCCCCCCTGCCTAATAGCAAAAACACCCTGAGTTCAGGTCCAGTAAATGAACATGTTGGAGATCCTGCTGTTTGGAGACGAAGGGTAACTTCATTTAGGATGTAATGTGTTTATGTGTGTGTGTGTGTGTGTGTGTGTGTGTGTGTGTGTGTGTGTTGTGTGTGTGCGCGCGCGTGCGTGTGTGTGCGCGCACGTGTATGCATTTATGTATGCACGTGCACCACTGCTGCTGGCTCTGTTGGCAGATGGACCTTTATCACTCCCTTTTTAGAAGGATGGTTGTCAAACTGAGGTCCAGGGACCACCAGGAATACTATTTAGACTGTAGAGGAGAGAGGTGTCGTCCAGGGTGTTTTAGAGAAGGATAGAAGAGTCTGGGACGTGTGGAGCGTTGTCCAGGGTGTTTTAGAGAAGGATAGAAGAGTCTGGGACGTGTGGAGCGTTGTCCAGGGTGTTTTAGAGAAGGATAGAAGAGTCTGGGACGTGTGGAGCGTTGTCCTGGGTGTTTTAGAGAAGGATAGAAGAGTCTGGGACGTGTGGAGCGTCGTCCAGGGTGTTTTAGAGAAGGATAGAAGAGTCTGGGACGTGTGGAGCGTCGTCCAGGGTGTTTTAGAGAAGGATAGAAGAGTCTGGGACGTGTGGAGCGTTGTCCAGGGTGTTTTAGAGAAGGATAGAAGAGTCTGGGACGTGTGGAGCGTCGTCCAGGGTGTTTTAGAGAAGGATAGAAGAGTCTGGGACGTGTGGAGCGTTGTCCAGGGTGTTTTAGAGAAGGATAGAAGAGTCTGGGACGTGTGGGAGCGTCGGCTGATGTGAGTGCTCTAGAGGGTTCCAGTGTCACAGAGGCTGAGACAGTTTGTTTATTTTTGGACCATGATTCTTACTTGAAGATGTCATCCTCCATAGAGTTATAACTCAGGGGATGTGAGTGTGAACGCCGTGCTGTGCAACAACAGGGGCGGATGTAACATTTCCCAATTGGGGGGGGGCAGGAGATAATGGTATGGGTGCGTATTCATCGCCTGTGGCGGCGAAGCCGCACCCATACCATTTTCGGTTACAGGACTTTTATTAGTCAAGTAAAAAGCATCAATAATAACATCAGTTGTTGTTGAAGTTGCAACAGACACGCAGCATGCATAAAGCTAAAGGTCTGACTCAGAGAGTTTTCTGTTTTCAATGATGAAATGCTGTTGGTTTAGTGGTGACACAGCTGTAGTTAGTTAGTAGCAGGAGTAGTGTTTCACATCAATTTGAATACAGGTACTTTTTGCGTTTTTTTTTTTATGCTTCTTTTTTGCCTGTTTTTTTTGCATGCCATCGTGTTTGGTCCCCCGGGGCCCAGCCCCCCCCCCCCCAACCCCCCTGGCCCCCCCCCTTAGGCCCCCAGAGCGCATTGCCATGATCCCCCGCCCCTGTTCAACACATGATATGTATGAGAGTTGAATGCAACATTTGATAAGTGTAGAGACTCTGCAGCCGTCTCACGTTAAATGATGAGAATTCACAATTCCTGTCCTGTTAGAGAATAAAGAACTGACTGTGAAATCTCCTCTACTCTCTCTCTCTCATGAAGCTCCATCTCATCTCTCTGTCTGTGTCTCTCTCTCTGATGTCTTCTCCCCTGGGTCTCTGTCTCACTCCTCCCTCTCTCCTGTCTCTCTCCCTGTCTCTCTCTCTCTCTCGTCTCACTCTGCTCTCTCTCTCTCTCTCCCTGTCTCTCTCTCTCTCAGTCTCTCTCTCTCTCTCTCTCTCTCTCTCTCTGTCTCTCTCCTCTCTCTCTCTCTCTTCTCTTCTCTCTGTTCTTCCTCTCTCTCTGTCTCTTCTCTCCTGTCTTCTCTCTCTTGACTCTGTCTCTCTCTCTCTCTCTCTCTCCTCTCTCTCTGTCTCTCTCTCTCTCTCTCTCTCTCCTCTGCTCTCTCGCTCTCCTCTCTCTCTCTCCTCTCTCCCTGTCTCTCTCTCGTCTCTCTCTCTCCCTGTCTCTCTCTCTCCCTGTCTCTCTCTCTCCAGGTGTGTCAGCCCTAGAGGTCACAGTATCTCAGAGCAGTATCCAGGTTGCTCGCGGTCAGGCAGCCATCTTACCCTGTTCATTCAGTACCAGCGCCGCTCTGACCAACCTCAATGTCATCTGGATGGTCATCCCTCTGAGCAACGCCAACCAGCCGCAACAGGTATGACCTA
>CM076977.1:2618565-2663565 GCA_039105355.1 Benthosema pterotum
AGCAGGTATCCTATCAGTGGCAGGTATCCTATCAGTAGCAGGTATCCTATCAGTAGCAGGTATCCTATCAGTAGCAGGTATCCTATCAGTAGCAGGTATCCTATCAGTAGCAGGTATCCTATCAGTGGCAGGTATCCTATCAGTAGCAGGTATCCTATCAGGTATCCTATCAGTAGCAGGTATCCTATCAGTAGCAGGTATCCTATCAGTGGCAGGTATCCTATCAGCAGGTATCCTATCAGTGGCAGGTATCCTATCAGTAGCAGGTATTGTTGGGAGTGACGTAATCCCTTCCTAGCTGTTACGTCACTTCCCTCCCTTCTTTTATCCTTTCCTCATAGGCCATCCTCAGATGGTTTATATTGTAATCTTAGTCGCAGGTCAATCCTTCTCCCGACTCCTCTTTATTTCCTGACCTCAATCCTTTTTATTTCATCCAACCTTGAGGAACCCTTGCTTCTGGTGACCCTGCACTTGTGACCAGACCCACCTGCGACCCTTAACAGTTATAAACCATCTGTCTTGGTCGCAGCGGGAAACTATGAAGCAAACCCGAAGCCCACATCCTTTGTGAAGGACGAACCGATCGGAATCCTGATTGAAACCCCATTAGCCCCTGGAGCTCCTGGCAGGAGTCAGGACCAAGGTCCACGAGATCACGGACTGCTCTCTGTCCGACGCCTCAGCCTGAGGCCAAAGACTTTCTGTTTTGGAGGCCACAGTTAAGGAACAGTCCCCCAAACTTGATCTCGTCCTTGACCTTCTCGTCCAGCAGTCCACGAAGCTTGATCAACTCCTAGACTGTTTCCCCCAACTTCAACCCAAGCCGGAGAACTCCCCCAACTTCAACCCAAGCCGGAGAACTTTATCCCCCCCTTTATCCCCCCTTACCCAGTCACCGAGACCGAGACCGAGATCCCATCTACCCACCCAACCCTGAGACCGTTAACCCACCCAACCCAAACCCTACTAAACCCTTACCATGTTTTCCCGACCCCGATTCCAAAAGGGTCATTCCCCCACCGATCCCGGTTCTCAAAGGGTCATTCCCCCACCGATCCCGGTTCTACAAGGATCGTCAGTCCGTCGCAGGCGCACCCGTTGGGGTACCTGATCAACACCCCACCTGGCCACTCCTGTCTGGCTTCAACGCCGTCGGGTTCCCCGCCTGCCCTGGACATCTTCGACGAAGCCCTCAGATCTCCCACCTGGCCCCACTTCTACTCCCCTCTGGCTTCCACGCCGTCGGCTTCCCCCGCCTGCCCTGGACGCCTCCGACGAAGCCCGCCGTTCCTTTCCCATGCTCGCGCGCGGACGCGCTCGTCAGAGGGGGGGTACTGTTGGGAGTGACGTAATCCCTTCCTAGCTGTTACGTCACTTCCCTCCCTTCTTTTATCCTTTCCTCATAGGCCATCCTCAGATGGTTTATATTGTAATCTTAGTCGCAGGTCAATCCTTCTCCCGACTCCTCTTTATTTCCTGACCTCAATCCTTTTTATTTCATCCAACCTTGAGGAACCCTTGCTTCTGGTGACCCTGCACTTGTGACCAGACCCACCTGCGACCCTTAACAGTTTACGGGCGTATCCTATCAGTAGCAGGTATCCTATCAGTGGCAGGTATCCTATCAGTAGCAGGTATCCTATCAGTGGCAGGTATCCTATCAGTAGCAGGTATCCTATCAGTAGCAGGTATCCTATCAGTGGCAGGTATCCTATCAGTAGCAGGTATCCTATCAGTAGCAGGTATCCTATCAGTAGCAGGTATCCTATCAGCAGGTATCCTATCAGTAGCAGGTATCCTATCAGTAGCAGGTATCCTATCAGTAGCAGGTATCCTATCAGTAGCAGGTATCCTATCAGCGGCAGGTATCCTATCAGGTATCCTATCAGTAGCAGGTATCCTATCAGTAGCAGGTATCCTATCAGTAGAAGGTATCCTATCAGTAGCAGGTATCCTATCAGTAGCAGGTATCCTATCATGTATCCTATCAGTAGCAGGTATCCTATCAGTAGCAGGTATCCTATCAGGTATCCTATCAGTAGCAGGTATCCTATCAGTAGCAGGTATCCTATCAGTGGCAGGTATCCTATCAGTGGCAGGTATCCTATCAGTGGCAGGTATCCTATCAGTAGCAGGTATCCTATCAGTGGCAGGTATCCTATCATGTATCCTATCAGTAGCAGGTATCCTATCAGGTATCCTATCAGTAGCAGGTATCCTATCAGTAGCAGGTATCCTATCAGTAGCAGGTATCCTATCAGTGGCAGGTATCCTATCAGTAGCAGGTATCCTATCAGTAGCAGGTATCCTATCAGTAGCAGGTATCCTATCAGTGGCAGGTATCCTATCAGTGGCAGGTATCCTATCAGTGGCAGGTATCCTATCAGTAGCAGGTATCCTATCAGTAGCAGGTATCCTATCAGTGGCAGGTATCCTATCAGTGGCAGGTATCCTATCAGTAGCAGGTATCCTATCAGTAGCAGGTATCCTATCAGCAGGTATCCTATCAGTAGCAGGTATCCTATCAGTAGCAGGTATCCTAACAGTGGCAGGTATCCTATCAGTGGCAGGTATCCTATCAGTGGCAGGTATCCTATCAGGTATCCTATCAGTAGCAGGTATCCTATCAGTAGCAGGTATCCTATCAGTGGCAGGTATCCTATCAGTAGCAGGTATCCTATCAGTGGCAGGTATCCTATCATGTATCCTATCAGTAGCAGGTATCCTATCAGTAGCAGGTATCCTATCAGGTATCCTATCAGTAGCAGGTATCCTATCAGTAGCAGGTATCCTATCAGTGGCAGGTATCCTATCAGTAGCAGGTATCCTATCAGTGGCAGGTATCCTATCATGTATCCTATCAGTAGCAGGTATCCTATCAGGTATCCTATCAGTAGCAGGTATCCTATCAGTAGCAGGTATCCTATCAGTAGCAGGTATCCTATCAGTGGCAGGTATCCTATCAGTAGCAGGTATCCTATCAGGTATCCTATCAGTAGCAGGTATCCTATCAGTAGCAGGTATCCTATCAGTAGCAGGTATCCTATCAGTGGCAGGTATCCTATCAGTAGCAGGTATCCTATCAGTAGCAGGTATCCTATCAGCAGGTATCCTATCAGTAGCAGGTATCCTATCAGTAGCAGGTATCCTATCAGTAGCAGGTATCCTATCAGTGGCAGGTATCCTATCAGTAGCAGGTATCCTATCAGTAGCAGGTATCCTATCAGTAGCAGGTATCCTATCAGTAGCAGGTATCCTATCGGGGATTAAGCTTAGGTTTAGGTGTAGAAGGGACACAGCTATATGTCTCCATAAGACCGTGCTCTACCCATTTTTATCAATGATAATTTCCTCAGTAGTTTGAGACAGTTTGTACATGAGTGTTAAAATGTAATGAGATTAATCAACATAATGAATGAATGTCATTAAGTTTTCGTGCAGTTGAAATAGGTCTACGTCAGCAGTTATCATTATGAAATACAGTAATGGCCGATGCCTCTTAGGTAGAGCTACGTCGCTCTGCGTCGCTTACCGTCGCTGGTTTGATACGATCCCCATGATAACAGCAGCGAGCAGCGACCGCATATTCTATTGACGGACCATAATAAGGGACGGACCAACCCGGAACCGGAAGTGTGTGTCGCCAACTAACTTGTCCGTCGGGAAACATGGACCGAAATATGAAATATGACTTTTAGATGAAAATCGCTGGCACTGGCTACCTCAAAAAATATGAAAAAGGGCTGGCACTGGGAGTGTTAACGTGCCTTACAGCCTTATATACACAAAGTAATGTCTTAGTTTATTTAAAGTGTAACTTAAGAGTTGGACACAACGCTGCAAATAATCACTGCAAGCAACACACAGCACGCACGCGCACATGCACACGCACACGCACACACACAGCACGCGCGCACACACACACACACACACACACACACACACACACACACACACACACACACCACACCACACGACTGATTGGATCACTTTCACCCTGAGTGTAGATTATACTGTCGGTCATAAAGGTTAAGATAGAGAGACGCACACACGCGTGAGCACGCACGCACACACACACACACACACACACACACACACACACACACACACACACACACACACACACACACACACACACACACACACAAGCTATGAATGAGGGGTTGCCAAGTCATGTGCATGTAAGTAGAAAAAAGCCAGAGTTTCAGGAGAGACTGAACTACACTGGTGTCTGTGTGTGTGTGTGTGTGTGTGTGTGTGTGTGTGTGTGGTGTGTGTGTGTGTGTGTGTGTGAGTGTGAGTGTGAGTGTGTGTGTGTGTGTGTGTGTGTGTGTGTGTGTGTGTGTGTGTGTGTGTGTGTGTGTGTGTGTGTGTGTGTGTGTGAGCGTGTGAGCGTGTGAGCGTGTGAGTGCGCCTGTTTTTTTTTTTTTTTTTTCCATAGAAACTGAATAGACCCACTAAACTCCCTCTGTGCTTTGTGTGTGTGTGTGTGTGTGTGTGTGTGTGTGTGTGTGTGTGTGTGTGGGTGAACGTGTGTGTGTGTGTGTGTGTGTGTGTGTGTGTGTGTGTGTGTGTGTGTGTGTGTGTGTGTGTGTGTGTGTGCGCGCGTGCATGCGTGCGCGTGCATGCGTGCGCGCGCCTGCATGCATTTCACTACTTTTCTACATGTCTGTGTGTTTAAAGTACATTATTGAACTGAAGTTTACCATTGTTTGAGTTTTTAATGGTCAGATACAGAGTATAGAATATATCAGCCCTCCAGATATTATTGGCTGATGAAGGTATTCAAAAATAACATCGGAAAAACACTATGAACACAAATATAATTATAATGTTAGTCGATAATTATATTAACTTTTTTGCGTCTCCGCTGTCCACAGCCCACCTATCAGACACAGAATACAACTAAATCAGGGGTTTTCAACAGGTGGTCTGGGGACCACCAGTGGTCCCTGAGAGGGTTCCAGGTGGTCCCCAGGCTAAATGATGGAAAGTTGGTTAACCAGATGTAACTCTTGAGAATGTAAAAATGAAACCAAATGGACCCTTGCGGATCCATTTGGTTTCATTTTCACACTCTCAAGAGTTAAAATATTCTTCATCTTTTAGCACCACTTAATTAAGAAGTCTACCCTGTTTTGCTTCCCAGATAGTGTGAAAATGTCATCAAATGGTGGTCCGTGGCTCAAATGCTGAATAAATGGTGGTCCCTGCTGTCAAAAAGGTTGAAAATCACTGAACTAAATGAATTAAACTGTCAGTTCATTCTCAACAGTAGTGCACTGACTCTCTCTACTGGCTGCTACTTGTAAATGCATCCTGACAACCAAGAATACAGAGTGGATTTGTCTGGGTGGCATGTACGCACACACACACACACACACACACGCACACGCACACGCACACGCACGCACACACACACACACACACACACACACACACACACACACACACACACACACACACACACACACACACACACACACTACTTTTTAAACCATGAAGCACTGTTGTTGTTTCTACCAGAGCATTTTTACATCCCAAAAAGTAGTTTGATTTTCAACCCCATACATTGAGAGGTGTGACATATTGTGAATTTGTAGATCTGATGATATGTCGCACATATACAACTTAGAGAGACACTGGTGTCTTATGTATTTTGAAGTGCCACTAGTGTATTTTGAAGTGCCACTAGTGCATTTTGAAGTGCCACTAGTGCATTTTGAAGTGCCACTAGTGCATTTTGAAGTGTCACTAGTGCATTTTGGAAGTGCCACCAGTGCATTTTGAAGTGCCACTAGTGCATTTTGGAAGTGCCACTAGTGCATTTTGGAAGTGTCACTAGTGCATTTTGGAAGTGCCACTAGTGCATTTTGGAAGTGCCACTAGTGCATTTTGAAGTGCCACTAGTGTATTTTGAAGTGCCACTAGTGCATTTTGAAGTGCCACTAGTGTATTTTGAAGTGTCACTAGTGCATTTTGAAGTGCCACTAGTGCATTTTGGAAGTGCCACTAGTGCATTTTGAAGTGCCACTAGTGCATTTTGAAGTGCCACTAGTGCATTTTGAAGTGCCACTAGTGCATTTTGAAGTGCCACTAGTGCATTTTGAAGTGCCACTAGTGCATTTTGAAGTGCCACTAGTGTATTTTGAAGTGCCACTAGTGTATTTTGAAGTGCCACTAGTGCATTTTGAAGTGCCACTAGTGCATTTTGAAGTGCCACTAGTGCATTTTGTGTTTTGACAGTTGTCTTATTGTCTTCCATCCCTCCAGGTGATCATCTACCAGGGAGGTCAGGTGTTCAGTCTGGCCAATCAGCTGTCAGGGAGGGTGGGCTTCGTGTCCACCATGCCACACCCTAGCTCCGCCTCCATCGTTATCAACAACACACAGCTGAGCGACACGGGAACCTACCAGTGTCTGGTCAACAACCTGCCTGACCGGGGAGGGAGGAATATAGGAGTTATAGGACTCACTGTACTAGGTAGGATATATATACACACACACTGAACCTACCAGTGTCTGGTCAACAACCTGCCTGACCGGGGAGGGAGGAATATAGGAGTTATAGGACTCACTGTACTAGGTAGCACACACACACACACACACACACACACACACACACACACACACACACACACACACACACACACACACACACACACACACACACACACACACACACACTTTGTAAAAAGGTCCCAGGAGGTAAATTGTCACGATTGATTTCTACATGTTGAAAGACTCCCCCCCCCCCCTCTCTGCCCCCCCCCCCCCCCCCCCCCCCCCCCCCCCCAGTGCCCCCCTCGGTGCCAGTCTGTGCCCTCCAGGGCAGTCTAGACGTGGGCAGTGATGTGGTGTTGATGTGTGGATCTGAGGAGGGAATCCCTACACCGTCCTACAGCTGGGAGAAGATGGACAGTCTGCCTGGAAGACTGCCCCTAAATGCCCTGCAAGGTTGGTACAGACTGCCCCTACTGCCCCTACTGCCCCTAACTGCCCCTACTGCCCCTAAACGCCCTGCAAGGTTGGTACACACTGCCCCTACTGCCCCTACTGCCCCTACTGCCCCTAAACGCCCTGCAAGGTTGGTAACACTGCCCCTACTGCCCCTACTGCCCCTAAACGCCCTGCAAGGTTGGTACAGACTGCCCCTACTGCCCCTACTGCCCCTTAACGCCCTGCAAGGTTGGTACAGACTGCCCCTACTGCCCCTACTGCCCCTACTGCCCCTACTGCCCCTAAATGCCCTGCAAGGTTAGTACAGACTGCCCCTACTGCCCCTACTGCCCCTACTGCCCTGCAAGGTTGGTACAGACTGCCCCTACTGCCCCTACTGCCCCTACTGCCTCTAAATGCCCTGCAAGGTTGGTACAGACTGCCCCTACTGCCCCTACTGCCCCTTAATGCCCTGCAAGGTTGGTACAGACTGCCCCTACTGCCCCTACTGCCCCTAAACGCCCTGCAAGGTTGGTACAGACTGCCCCTACTGCCCCTACTGCCCCTAAACGCCCTGCAAGGTTGGTACAGACTGCCCCTACTGCCCCTACTGCCCCTACTGCCCTAAATGCCCTGCAAGGTTGGTACAGACTGCCCCTACTGCCCCTACTGCCCCTACTGCCCCTAAATGCCCTGCAAGGTTGGTACAGACTGCCCCTACTGCCCCTACTGCCCCTAAACGCCCTGCAAGGTTGGTACAGACTGCCCCTACTGCCCCTACTGCCCCTACTGCCCCTAAATGCCCTGCAAGGTTGGTACAGACTGCCCCTACTGCCCCTACTGCCCCTAAACGCCCTGCAAGGTTGGTACAGGCTGCCCCTACTGCCCCTAAACGCCCTGCAAGGTTAGTACAGACTGCCCCTACTGCCCCTACTGCCCCTACTGCCTCTAACGCCCTGCAAGGTTGGTACAGACTGCCCCTACTGCCCCTACTGCCCCTACTGCCCCTACTGCCCTAAACGCCCTGCAAGGTTGGTACAGACTGCCCCTACTGCCCCTACTGCCCCTACTGCCCTGCAAGGCTGGTACAGACTGCCCCTACTGCCCCTTAATGCCCTGCAAGGTTGGTACAGACTGCCCCTACTGCCCCTTAACGCCCTGCAAGGTTGGTACAGACTGCCCCTACTGCCCCTACTGCCCCTACTGCCTCTAATGCCCTGCAAGGTTGGTACAGACTGCCCCTACTGCCCCTACTGCCTCTAATGCCCTGCAAGGTTGGTACAGACTGCCCCTACTGCCCCTACTGCCCCTAATGCCCTGCAAGGTTGGTACAGACTGCCCCTACTGCCCCTACTGCCCCTAATGCCCTGCAAGGTTGGTACAGACTGCCCCTACTGCCCCTACTGCTCTTAATGCCCTGCAAGGTTGGTACAGACTGCCCCTACTGCCCCTACTGCTCTTAATGCCCTGCAAGGTTAGTACAGACTGCCCCAGACTGCCCCTAATGGTACAGACTGCCCCAGACTGCCCCAGACTGCCCCTAATGGTACAGACTGCCCCAGACTGCCCCAGACTGCCCCTACTGCCCTGCAGGGTAGCTACAGTTGTTACTTCAGTCCAAAAATATTATCTTTGTTGATTTGTCACGACGAAAAGGTGTTTATATGAAAAGTCTATGTTTTTAATGGTAATGGTGTTTCACCTACTGTGTGTGTGTGTGTGTGTATGTGTGTGTGTGCGTGCGTGCGTGCGTGCGTGCGTGTGTGTGTAAGTGTGTGTGTGTGTATGTGTGTGTGTGTGTGTGTGTGTGTGTGTGTGTGTGTGTGTGTGTGCGTGCGTGCGCGCATGTGTGTGTATAGACCACCAACAGGGCTCGGTGTCTCTGCGTAACATCAGTGTTGGAGTGTCAGGAGTGTATCAGTGCACATCCAGCAACGCAGTGGGGAAGAGTACGTGCACGCTCGACCTACAGGTGGTGGCACGTGAGTACACACACACACACGCGCGCGCGCGCACGCACACGCACACAGTTTCATTGTTTCCCTAAGAGTGTACAACTGGACCCCGTGTGTAGGGGGTCCTCAGTAACAGTGTGTCTGTGTCCTCAGCCCAGGGGCGGGTGTAACATGTCCCTATTGGGGGGGGGGGCAGGAGAAAATGGTATGGGTGCGGCTTTGGCGATGAAGCCGCACCCATACCATTTTCAGTGCCAGGACTTTTATTAGTCAGGTAAAGCATCAATAATAACATCAGTTGTTGTTGAAGTTGCAACAGACACGCAGCATGCATAAAGCTAAAGGTCTGACTCAGAGAGTTTTCTGTTTTCAATGATGAAATGCTGTTGGTTTAGTGGTGACACAGCTGTAGTTAGTTAGCCTGATTGTCAGACTCTGAGCCATGGCTCAAGAGTCTGACATTGGCCCCATTCTAACCGATTTACGAGGAGGCGGGCCCTTGATTTTCCCTCGACCAATCACTGGAGATCAGCGAATCTGTCAGCACAGTGACTAACTGACTAGCAGTGCAGTTGGCGTCGGACATTTGCACTATTTATAACTAAATGCAGTATTAAAGAATGAAACTTTAGTTACAATGAAACTGAATGGATGTGTGCTGTTTTTATGGGCAACGGTTCCGTTGTGGCAGTTAGATGATCCTCGACGTCTGTGTCGAAGCGGCCCTCAGTGTTGATTGGCTATTTTTTTAGACCCGCCTCCAACTCCTTCGCTCATTGGACGAGCCGTTTTTCCGGGCGAGATAAATTGAAACTCTTCATCACAACACCAGACCACAGAACCCAGCAGAGTGGGCGGAGCCCAACGGAGTAGATGGGGTCTGTGGGCTGAACCCAGCAGAGTGGGCGGGGCCCAACGGAGTAGATGGGTCTGTGGGCTGAACCCAGCAGAGTGGGCGGGGCCCAACGGAGTAGATGGGGTCTGTGGGCTGAACCCAGCAGAGTGGGCGGGGCCCAACGGAGTAGATGGGGTCTGTGGGCTGAACCCAGCAGAGTGGGCGGGGCCCAATGGGTCTGTGGGCTGAACCCAGCAGAGTGGGCGGGGCCCAACGGAGTAGATGGGGTCTGTGGGCTGAACCCAGCAGAGTGGGCGGGGCCCAACGGAGTAGATGGGTCTGTGGGCTGAACCCAGCAGAGTGGGCGGGGCCCAACGGAGTAGATGGGGTCTGTGGGCTGAACCCAGCAGAGTGGGCGGGGCCCAACGGAGTAGATGGGGTCTGTGGGCTGAACCCAGCAGAGTGGGCGGGGCCCAACGGAGTAGATGGGGTCTGTGGGCTGAACCCAGCAGAGTGGGCGGGGCCCAACGGAGTAGATGGGGTCTGTGGGCTGAACCCAGCAGAGTGGGCGGGGCCCAACGGAGTAGATGGGGTCTGTGGGCTGAACCCAGCAGAGTGGGCGGGGCCCAACGGAGTAGATGGGGTCTGTGGGCTGAACCCAGGCTAGTAGATAGTAGCAGTAGTATGAGAATGTGTCTCATAGTGGTGTGTCTCATAGTGGTGTGTCTCTGTCCTCAGCCCAGCCCCAGAGGGTGTGTCTCATAGTGTTGTGTCTCTGTCCTCAGCTCAGCCTCAGAGGGTGTGTCTCATAGTGTTGTGTCTCATAGTGTTGTGTCTCTGTGTCTCCTCAGCCCAGCCCCAGAGGGTGTGTCTCATAGTGTTGTGTCTCTGTGTCTCTGTGTCTCCTCAGCCCCAGAGGGTGTGTCTCATAGTGTTGTGTCTCTGTGTGTTGTCTCCTCAGCCCAGCCTCAGAGGGTGTGTCTCATAGTGTTGTGTCTCTGTGTGTTGTCTCCTCAGCCCAGCCTCAGAGGGTGTGTCTCATAGTGTTGTGTCTCTGTGTGTTGTCTCCTCAGCCCCAGAGGGTGTGTCTCATAGTGTTGTGTCTCTGTGTGTTGTCTCCTCAGCCCCAGAGGGTGTGTCTCATAGTGTTGTGTCTCTGTGTGTTGTCTCCTCAGCCCAGCCTCAGAGGGTGTGTCTCATAGTGTTGTGTCTCTGTGTGTTGTCTCCTCAGCCCAGCCTCAGAGGGTGTGTCTCATAGTGTTGTGTCTCTGTGTCTCCTCAGCCCAGCCTCAGAGGGTGTGTCTCATAGTGTTGTGTCTCTGTGTGTTGTCTCCTCAGCCCAGCCCCAGAGGGTGTGTCTCATAGTGTTGTGTCTCTGTGTGTTGTCTCCTCAGCCCCAGAGGGTGTGTCTCATAGTGTTGTGTCTCTGTGTCTCCTCAGCCCCAGAGGGTGTGTCTCATAGTGTTGTGTCTCTGTGTGTTGTCTCCTCAGCCCCAGAGGGTGTGTCTCATAGTGTTGTGTCTCTGTGTGTTGTCTCCTCAGCCCCAGAGGGTGTGTCTCATAGTGTTGTGTCTCTGTGTCTCCTCAGCCCCAGAGGGTGTGTCTCATAGTGTTGTGTCTCTGTGTCTCCTCAGCCCAACCCCAGAGGGTGTGTCTCATAGTGTTGTGTCTCTGTGTCTCCTCGGCCCCAGAGGGTGTGTCTCATAGTGTTGTGTCTCTGTGTCTCCTCGGCCCCAGAGGGTGTGTCTCATAGTGTTGTGTCTCTGTGTGTTGTCTCCTCAGCCCCAGAGGGTGTGTCTCATAGCGTTGTGTCTCTGTGTGTTGTCTCCTCAGCCCCAGAGGGTGTGTCTCATAGTGTTGTGTCTCTGTGTCTCCTCAGCCCAGCCTCAGAGGGTGTGTCTCATAGTGTTGTGTCTCTGTGTCTCCTCGGCCCCAGAGGGTGTGTCGCATAGTGTTGTGTCTCTGTGTCTCCTCGGCCCCAGAGGGTGTGTCTCATAGTGTTGTGTCTCTGTGTGTTGTCTCCTCAGCCCCAGAGGGTGTGTCTCATAGCGTTGTGTCTCTGTGTGTTGTCTCCTCAGCCCCAGAGGGTGTGTCTCATAGTGTTGTGTCTCTGTGTTGTCTCCTCAGCCCAGCCTCAGAGGGTGTGTCTCATAGTGTTGTGTCTCTGTGTCTCCTCAGCCCCAGAGGGTGTGTCTCATAGTGTTGTGTCTCTGTGTCTCCTCAGCCCAGCCCCAGAGGGTGTGTCTCATAGTGTTGTGTCTCTGTGTGTTGTCTCCTCAGCCCCAGAGGGTGTGTCTCATAGTGTTGTGTCTCTGTGTGTTGTCTCCTCAGCCCCAGAGGGTGTGTCTCATAGTGTTGTGTCTCTGTGTGTTGTCTCCTCAGCCCCAGAGGGTGTGTCTCATAGTGTTGTGTCTCTGTGTCTCCTCAGCCTCAGAGGGTGTGTCTCATAGTGTTGTGTCTCTGTGTGTTGTCTCCTCAGCCCCAGAGGGTGTGTCTCATAGTGTTGTGTCTCTGTGTGTTGTCTCCTCAGCCCAGCCCCAGAGGGTGTGTCTCATAGTGTTGTGTCTCTGTGTCTCCTCAGCCCCAGAGGGTGTGTCTCATAGTGTTGTGTCTCTGTGTCTCCTCAGCCCCAGAGGGTGTGTCTCATAGTGTTGTGTCTCTGTGTGTTGTCTCCTCAGCCCCAGAGGGTGTGTCTCATAGTGTTGTGTCTCTGTGTCTCCTCAGCCCCAGAGGGTGTGTCTCATAGTGTTGTGTCTCTGTGTGTTGTCTCCTCAGCCCCAGAGGGTGTGTCTCATAGCGTTGTGTCTCTGTGTGTTGTCTCCTCAGCCCCAGAGGGTGTGTCTCATAGTGTTGTGTCTCTGTGTCTCCTCAGCCTCAGAGGGTGTGTCTCATAGTGTTGTGTCTCTGTGTGTTGTCTCCTCAGCCCCAGAGGGTGTGTCTCATAGTGTTGTGTCTCTGTGTGTTGTCTCCTCAGCCCAGCCCCAGAGGGTGTGTCTCATAGTGTTGTGTCTCTGTGTCTCCTCAGCCCCAGAGGGTGTGTCTCATAGTGTTGTGTCTCTGTGTCTCCTCAGCCCCAGAGGGTGTGTCTCATAGTGTTGTGTCTCTGTGTCTCCTCAGTCCCAGAGGGTGTGTCTCATAGTGTTGTGTCTCTGTGTCTCCTCAGCCCAGCCCCAGAGGGTGTGTCTCATAGTGTTGTGTCTCTGTGTGTTGTCTCCTCAGCCCCAGAGGGTGTGTCTCATAGTGTTGTGTCTCTGTGTGTTGTCTCCTCAGCCCAGCCCCAGAGGGTGTGTCTCATAGTGTTGTGTCTCTGTGTCTCCTCAGCCCAGCCCCAGAGGGTGTGTCTCATAGTGTTGTGTCTCTGTGTCTCCTCAGCCCAGCCCCAGAGGGTGTGTCTCATAGTGTTGTGTCTCTGTGTCTCTGTGTCTCCTCAGCCCCAGAGGGTGTGTCTCATAGTGTTGTGTCTCTGTGTCTCCTCAGCCCAGCCCCAGAGGGTGTGTCTCATAGTGTTGTGTCTCTGTGTCTCCTCAGCCCAGCCCCAGAGGGTGTGTCTCATAGTGTTGTGTCTCTGTGTGTTGTCTCCTCAGCCCAGCCCCAGAGGGTGTGTCTCATAGTGTTGTGTCTCTGTGTGTTGTCTCCTCAGCCCCAGAGGGTGGGTCTCATAGTGTTGTGTCTCTGTGTCTCCTCAGCCCCAGAGGGTGTGTCTCATGGTGTTGTGTCTCTGTGTCTCCCCAGCCCCAGAGGGTGTGTCTCATAGTGTTGTGTCTCTGTGTCTCCCCAGCCCCAGAGGGTGTGTCTCATAGTGTTGTGTCTCTGTGTCTCCTCAGCCCCAGAGGGTGTGTCTCATAGTGTTGTGTCTCTGTGTGTTGTCTCCTCAGCCCCAGAGGGTGTGTCTCATAGTGTTGTGTCTCTGTGTGTTGTCTCCTCAGCCCCAGAGGGTGTGTCTCATAGTGTTGTGTCTCTGTGTTGTCTCCTCAGCCCAGCCCCAGAGGGTGTGTCTCATAGTGTTGTGTCTCTGTGTGTTGTCTCCTCAGCCCAGCCCCAGAGGGTGTGTCTCATAGTGTTGTGTCTCTGTGTGTTGTCTCCTCAGCCCCAGAGGGTGTGTCTCATAGTGTTGTGTCTCTGTGTCTCCTCAGCCCAGCCCCAGAGGGTGTGTCTCATAGTGTTGTGTCTCTGTGTGTTGTCTCCTCAGCCCAGCCTCAGAGGGTGGGTCTCATCGCGGGGAGCGTTGCCACCTCCATCCTAGGCCTGCTGCTTCTCTCTCTGCTGCTCTCTGTCAGTCTGTTCTACTGGAGGAACAGAAACAAATACGAAGAGGAGGAGATTCCTAATGAGATCAGGTACCTGTCTGTCTGTCTGTCTGTCTGTCTGTCTGTCTGCCTGTCTGTCTGTCTGTCTGTCTGCCTGCCTGCCTGCCTGTCTGCCTGATTTCAGTTATCAAAACTGTATGAACTGAGTGTATTAGTGGATCTGGTCCCAGCTACATCTCTGCTATGCTGAATCCATATGAACCTTCTAGAACCCTGAGGTCATCTGGGTCTGCCATGGCCCACTGATCCTTCAACCTAACCTGATGGTCACAGACCATCAGGTTAGGTTGAGGGTCTGGGGATTTAGGCTTATAAAGCAAGCGCACTTGGCTATCTGGCCAAATCCATATGAAATAAAGTTGAAAAAACGTCTCTCCTGAAAACAGTCCTGGCGTAGACCTACCTCCTACTCAGCTATGGACAGTTAACACAGGAGTTAAATCTATTCCTTGTTTTCATGCAAGCCAGTAAATAATTTGATGACAAATTATAGAAAATAAGTATTTAACTTCTGCAGTTAAGATAATTTCACAAGAACACTTGCAACGAGACAGATTGACAGAAAGTAATATAGAAAAGGTGCAGTAATGCAGAAAGAAAAGTATAATATATTAGATTTTTTTTTGTTAAGTAATATATTTATATTACAAGTTACTGCATTTTGGTAATATATTATGTAATATATTAATTAAGTTACGTAGTGCACATGTCCCAACACTGTATATCAGGGGTTTTCAACAGGTGGTCCGGGGACCACCAGTGGTCCTTGAGAGGGTTCCAGGTGGTCCCCAGGCTAAGTTGGTTAACCAGATGTAACTCTTGAGAATGTAAAAATGAAACCAAATGGACCCTTGCGGGTCCATTTGGTTTCATTTTTACACTCTCAAGAGTTAAAATATTCATTGTCTGAATTAGCACCACTTAATTAAGAAGTTTACACTGTTTTGTTGGCAAAATCCAACCTGGAATTGTGAACAAAACCAAACTAATTCTTTAGTTTCAGGTCTTTGGGGCTAAAATGTCCTCAAATGGTGGTCCGTTGCTCAAATGCTGAACAAATGGTGGTCCCTGGAGTCAAAAAGGTTGAAAACCACTGTGCTATATGAACAATTATTTTTTCTCCACAGAGAGGATGATCTTCCTCCTAAGCGTTCGTCCTCATCAGTGAAGTCGTCTCATGGTTTCCATGGTGGAGGAGGAGGAGGAGGAGACGCCTCGTCATCAGAGAACGACACGCTGACCTCCACCAACACGTACAACAGCACCACGCGCTACTGGCACCGCCCCTCCCCCGAGAGCCACGCCCACAACCATTACCACGGCAACGGCAAGAAGACCCTCACCCCCCCGCCCCCCGTCAGCAGCTACGACGACGCACACGCCTACACGCGCTACAACGGAGACACAACGCAACGCACCTTCTCCCATGGGTGGGTAGGGGGCTGTATCTGCCCCGAGGGGCGATATGGAGGGGTGTATCTGCCCTATAGGGCGATATGGTGGGGTGTATCTGCCCTATAGGGCGATATGGTGGGGCGTATCTGCCCTATAGGGCGATATGGTGGGGTGTATCTGCCCCGCGGGGCGATATGGAGGGGCGTATCTGCCCCGCGGGGTGATATGGTGGGGCCTGGGGCAATATGGTGGGACGTATCTGCCCTATAGGGTGATATGGTGGGGCGTATCTGCCCTATAGGGTGATATGGTGGGGCGTATCTGCCCTATAGGGCGATATGGTGGGGCGTATCTGCCCTATAGGGCGATATGGTGGGGCGTATCTGCCCTATAGGGTGATATGGTGGGGCGTATCTGCCCTATAGGGCGATATGGTGGGGCGTATCTGCCCTATAGGGTGATATGGTGGGGGGTATCTGCCCTATAGGGTGATATGGCGGGGTGTATCTGCCCTATAGGGTGATATGGCGGGGTGTATCTGCCCTATAGGGTGATATGATGATATGTATCTGCTCTATAGGGCGATATGGTGGGGGGTATCTGCTCTATAGGGTGATATGGTGGGGCGTATCTGCTCTATAGGGTGATATGGTGGGGGGTATCTGCCCTATCTGCTCTATAGGGTGATATGGTGGGGGGTATCTGCTCTATAGGGTGATATGGTGGGGGGTATCTGCCCTATCTGCTCTATAGGGTGATATGGTGGGGTGTATCTGCTCTATAGGGTGATATGGTGGGGGGTATCTGCTCTATAGGGTGATATGGTGGGGGGTATCTGCTCTATAGGGTGATATGGTGGGGGGTATCTGCCCTATCTGCTCTATAGGGTGATATGGTGGGGTGTATCTGCTCTATAGGGTGATATGGTGGGGGGTATCTGCTCTATAGGGTGATATGGTGGGGTGTATCTGCTCTATAGGGTGATATGGTGGGGGGTATCTGCTCTATAGGGTGATATGGTGGGGGGTATCTGCTCTATAGGGTGATATGGTGGGGGGTATCTGCCCTATAGGGTGATATGGTGGGGCGTATCTGCACTATAGGGTGATATGGTGGGGGGTATCTGCTCTATAGGGTGATATGGTGGGGCATATCTGCCCTATAGGGTGATATGATGATATGTATCTGCCCTATAGGGTGATACGGTGATACATACTGTAGCTCATTTATAGAGCTGCGCAGTGACGTCACCGCCCCTGTTCCGGAAGTCTTTTCCCCATTCATTTTTCTCATAGACTTTTCGAAAATAATTTATATCAAGACGATTACGCCGCGGCCAAAGCCAACTCAGGTCGTGACAAATCATGACAACAAACACAATATCGTCATATAATATATAATTGGGAAGAAGTAGAAAACGGCATGATACAAGACTTTTTGTTTCGTTTTTCATCTTAGAAATTATTTTATTGTCCCAAAAGTTTGTGTGTGTCATCATGATTCGTCACGACTCGAGTTGGCTTTGTCCGCGGCGTAAACGTCTTGATATAAATTATTTTCGAAAAGTCTATGAGAAAAATTAATTGGGAAAAGACTTCCGGAACCGGGGCGGTGACGTCACTGCGCAGCTCTATAGGGTGAAACAAATTGTATGTTTTTACTTAAAACTCCATTTTAACCATGACAGATTATTCTAAAACAACTCATCTTTTTTCTGGTGACTGATATTGTCCTCCTAATACGTGAGAGGGCTGTGGAATTTCATTTACTGTTTTCATTTATTTTTAAAATATCGTTTTATTCATACATTTTCCAAAACAATATTTTAAAAATAAATGAAAATTATAAATGAAATTCCTCTTATGTATTAGGAGGACAATATCAGTCACCAGAAAATAATCTGTCATGGTTAAAATGGAGTTATAATGGGTTTGTATATTAAGGGGGCGGGGCAGCTAAAATGAACATCAAATGTAATAATATAATAAGACAGAGCTGGAATGATTACATTACATACAGTGATATATGATGTCATATACCCCCCCCCCTCCCCCCACAGACACAACGCATCACAACGCAGTCCCACAACAACGCTGGTGGCTCCTGGCTCCGCCCCTCTCACCCGCCACTCACACCACCACCATCAGCAGGTAATCAATGACCTTAATGTCTGGCTGCAACTAGTAGCTGATAGGCCAGGTTTCATAAGTTAAAACACGTTAAACAAATCTAATTCACGCGTTTGAAAAGGAGTAGAATGAAGCCTAAGCTTATCTGATTCTACCCCTACTTATGCTATTTCAAAAAATAACATCAAATGACAAGTTTCCACTTTGACTTCTAAAGGCTCTTTCAGAGTTTGGAATTTCGGTGGCCACCGCGACCACCGCTCAGAGCACCGCGACCACCGCTATTTCATAGACCACTAGCAGCACCTCGCCCTCCCTCCCCTGTTCTCCTCGCGTCCATTGTTGTTTATTTTCCCCTCTGCTTTTCTCTCTACTTCCTACCTGCCTCAATTATAATAAATTCTGCTGCTTTTATGTTTATTTCGTATTCTGTTTATGTCATTGTGTCTATCATTGAATCCCTTCGTTCTCCTCCTGGCCGTCGTGCTGTGGTGTGTTTTCTTTTCTTTCTTTTTTTTTACCAGCTGTCAGCCGTTAAAAACAAGCAACCGGTGCTCCTAGAGTACTGGAACCACCGCGCGGTGCGGTGGTTAGTAAAATCAACCGGTGCTCCTAGAGTACTGGAACCACCGCGTGGTGCGGTGGTTAGTAAAATCAACCGGTGCTCCTAGAGTACTGGAACCACCGCGCGGTGCGGTGGTTAGTAAAATCAACCGGTGCTCCTAGAGTACTGGAACCACCGCGCGGTGCGGTGGTTAGTAAAATCAACCGGTGCTCCTAGAGTACTGGAACCACCGCGCGGTGCGGTGGTTAGTAAAATCAACCGGTGCTCCTAGAGTACTGGAACCACCGCGCGGTGCAGTGGTTAGTAAAAGCAACCGGTGCTCCTAGAGTACTGGAACCACCGCGCGGTGCGGTGGTTAGTAAAATAAACCGGTGCTCCTAGAGTACTGGAACCACCGCGGTGTGGTGGTTAGTAAAATCAACCGGTGCTCCTAGAGTACTGGAACCACCGCGGTGCGGTGGTTAGTAAAATCAACCGGTGCTCCTAGAGTACTGGAACCACCGCGCGGTGCAGTGGTTAGTAAAATCAACCGGTGCTCCTAGAGTACTGGAACCACCGCGCGGTGCAGTGGTTAGTAAAAGCAACCGGTGCTCCTAGAGTACTGGAACCACCGCGCGGTGCGGTGGTTAGTAAAATAAACCGGTGCTCCTAGAGTACTGGAACCACCGCGGTGTGGTGGTTAGTAAAATCAACCGGTGCTCCTAGAGTACTGGAACCACCGCGGTGCGGTGGTTAGTAAAATCAACCGGTGCTCCTAGAGTACTGGAACCACCGCGCGGTGCGGTGGTTAGTAAAATCAACCGGTGCTCCTAGAGTACTGGAACCACCGCGCGGTGCGGTGGTTAGTAAAATCAACCGGTGCTCCTAGAGTACTGGAACCACCGCGCGGTGCGGTGGTTAGTAAAATCAACCGGTGCTCCTAGAGTACTGGAACCACCGCGCGGTGCGGTGGTTAGTAAAATCAACCGGTGCTCCTAGAGTACTGGAACCACCGCGCGGTGCGGTGGTTAGTAAAATCAACCGGTGCTCCTAGAGTACTGGAACCACCGCGGTGCGGTGGTTAGTAAAATCAACCGGTGCTCCTAGAGTACTGGAACCACCGCGCGGTGCGGTGGTTAGTAAAATCAACCGGTGCTCCTAGAGTACTGGAACCACCGCGGTGCAGTGGTTAGTAAAATCAACCGGTGCTCCTAGAGTACTGGAACCACCGCGCGGTGCAGTGGTTAGTAAAATCAACCGGTGCTCCTAGAGTACTGGAACCACCGCGCGGTGCAGTGGTTAGTAAAATCAACCGGTGCTCCTAGAGTACTGGAACCACCGCGCGGTGCAGTGGTTAGTAAAATCAACCGGTGCTCCTAGAGTACTGGAACCACCGCGCGGTGCGGTGGTTAGTAAAATCAACCGGTGCTCCTAGAGTACTGGAACCACCACGCGGTGCAGTGGTTAGTAAAATCAACCGGTGCTCCTAGAGTACTGGAACCACCGCGCGGTGCAGTGGTTAGTAAAATCAACCGGTGCTCCTAGAGTACTGGAACCACCGCGCGGTGCAGTGGTTAGTAAAATCAACCGGTGCTCCTAGAGTACTGGAACCACCGCGCGGTGCAGTGGTTAGTAAAATCAACCGGTGCTCCTAGAGTACTGGAACCACCGCGCGGTGCGGTGGTTAGTAAAATCAACCGGTGCTCCTAGAGTACTGGAACCACCGCGCGGTGCGGTGGTTAGTAAAATCAACCGGTGCTCCTAGAGTACTGGAACCACCGCGCGGTGCAGTGGTTAGTAAAATCAACCGGTGCTCCTAGAGCAGTGGTTTTCAACAGGTGGTCCGGGGACCACCAGTGGTCCTTGAGAGGGTTCCAGGTGGTCCCCAGCTAAGTTGTTTAACCAGATGTAACTCTTGAGAACGTAAAAATGAAACCAAATGGACCCTTGCGGGTCCATTTGGTTTCGTTTTTACACTCTCAAGAGTTAAAATATTCATCATGTGAATCACAACTAGACAACTAGAAGATTAATGGTCATGGAGAGAAGCAAAGGAAATCTTTAGTTTGGGGGGTCTGTGGGGCTAAAATGTCCTCAAATGGTGGTCCGTGGCTCAAATGCTGAATAAATGGTGGGCCCTGGGATGAAAAAGGTTGAAAACCCCTGTCCTAGAGTACTGGAACCACCGCGCGGTGCGGTGGTTAGTAAAATCAACCGGTGCTCCTAGAGTACTGGAACCACCGCGAGGTGCGGTGGTTAGTAAAATCAACCGGTGCTCCTAGAGTACTGGAACCACCGCGCGGTGCGGTGGTTAGTAAAATCAACCGGTGCTCCTAGAGTACTGAACCACCGCGCGGTGCAGTGGTTAGTAAAATCAACCGGTGCTCCTAGAGTACTGGAACCACCGCGGTGCGTGGTTAGTAAAATCAACCGGTGCTCCTAGAGTACTGAACCACCGCGCGGTGCGGTGGTTAGTAAAATCAACCGGTGCTCCTAGAGTACTGGAACCACCGCGCGGTGCGGTGGTTAGTAAAATCAACCGGTGCTCCTAGAGTACTGGAACCACCGCGCGGTGCGGTGGTTAGTAAAATCAACCGGTGCTCCTAGAGTACTGGAACCACCGCGCGGTGCGGTGGTTAGTAAAATCAACCGGTGCTCCTAGAGTACTGCACCACCGCGCGGTGCGGTGGTTAATAAAATCAACCGGTGCTCCTAGAGTACTGGAACCACCGTGGTGCGGTGGTTAGTAAAATCAACCGGTGCTCCTAGAGTACTGGAACCACCGCGCGGTGCGGTGGTTAGTAAAATCAACCGGTGCTCCTAGAGTACTGGAACCACCGCGCGGTGCGGTGGTCAGTAAAATCCGAGAGGAGGGCTGGGAGGTGCGGTGGTTGCGGTGGTATGACGTCATATTGTAGGCAACGGTGGTCGCGGTGGGCACCGAAAATCCATCTCTGAATAGGCCTTAAGGGTGCCTCTACACTACATATTGCACATTCCAAGTCTCGGACCGGGGTGTGACGTCACGTCCTTCTTTTTTTGAATGGGTTTCAATGGGCACTTCCTGCTACTTCCTGTCTGAATTTTGGACCGTGGCCAGGCAGCAGGAAAGACCCGCCCGCCGCCGAAATTCAGACAGGAACTAGCCGGAAGTTCCCATTGAAACCCATTCAAAAAAAGGAGGACGTGACGTCACACCCCCAGCCGAAAGTTGGAATGTGCACTTGTGCAGTGTGTAGCTACAGTCAGTGACGCGACTTTTCAGTTGCCACCCGAAATAAAGCAGCGGGGTTGGGAAGGAGCGCTTGTTTTACTCTGCCGGCTACTACTAGTAGGGCGGGGCGAAGGAAGTTTTACTGAGGTTATGGTTAGGGTTAGGTTAGGTTTAGGCATAGGTTTACTGAGGTTAAGTTTAGGGTTAGGATTAGGTTTAGGCATAGCCTAGTTTTACTGGGGTTATGTTTAGGGTTAGGGTTAGGTTAGGGTTAGAGTTAGACGGTGCTTCATGCGTTAACTAACCCTAAACATAACCTCAGTAAAACTATGCTTCGCCCCGCCCTACTAGTAGTAGCCGGCAGTTAAAACAAGCGCTCCTTCCCAACCCCGCTGCTTTATTTCGGGTGGCAACTGAAAAGTCGCGTCAGTGACACTTCTAAGTGTGACAGTAATGACTGTGTTACCGTGTGATTCCCTCCCCAGACAACAGGGGGCAGCACTGTAGTGATGTGTAACATGTGATTCCCTCTCCAGACAGCAGGGGGCAGCACTGTAGTGATGTTTAACATGTGATTCCCTCTCCAGACAGCAGGGGGCAGCACTGTAGTGATGTGTAACATGTGATTCCCTCTCCAGACAGCAGGGGGCAGCCCTCCAGTGAGCAGCACGGCTAACGGCAGCCACACCCTCCCCCCTCCCCCCTCCAAGACCCTGGTGGTGACCACCAACTCCGCCCCGCCCCCCTGCCCCCCCGCCGTACCGGCCAGGGGGGCCAGCAACGGGACGGTGGGCGTGGCCAAAGCACCGGGCGGTAAGCAGCATCATCATCATCACAAAAAATATGCCAATATATCCCAATCCTTCAAGGACCACTTCAGCACTTATATAAAGTATATTCATATAACAGGCAGGGGTGTAGTGTCAGGGGGACGCGGGGGGACGGCGTCCCTCCACTTCTCACATCTAAAATATTTTATATACAGGGGTGTAGTGGAGGGGGGACGCGGGGGGACGGCGTCCCTCCACTTCTCACATCTAAAATATTTTATATACAGGGGTGTAGTGTCAGGGGGACGCGGGGGGACGGCGTCCCCCCACTTCTCACATCTAAAATATTTTATATACAGGGGTGTAGTGTCAGGGGACGCGGGGGGACGGCGTCCCCCCACTTCTCACATCTAAAATATTTTGGGGCAAAAGTAGGCCTATGTTTTTTGTCTTGTCATTTACTTTATGGATACAATTAGGCATTGTAAACAATCTTTCTCAATATGCTATACTTGTTTTAGGGTGCCTGTGTGTGTTGCGCAGGTGCACGCAATATGCGCATACGAATGCAAGTGTGCATGCACTTGTCTTAAAGGGGAATTTCACTCATTTTCAATATTTTACTATGTCATTAATATACCTTAGAGATGTTGTGTGGACTTGATAAAAAAAAAAGTTCCCCCCATTCTGTGTTTCCTAGAGGTCTGAAAAAAATCATTAGCATGGTGAAATACATCTTGATGACATCATCAAGATGTCATTCACCATGTTAATGAGTTTCCTTTTTTCTTTGTACACTCTCAGAAAAAAATGAAAATGGGTGGAATTCCCCTTTAAGAGGCGTCCCCCCACTTCTAAAAGTACCACTACAACACTGATAATAGGTCCTCACTAATGTACATGATAAAATACCACTATTATTTTCTCCTCAGTCTGTGTCTCACAGGAGGACTGTGGACAGTTCACAAACTTCTTACAATGACATCATCAATGGTGGAATCCAAGCTAATAGAAACTGCAGGCTTTCTATTCCTGAAAAGTCACAATGCTAAAATGACAGCCAACGTTTTCCCGATAATATAAATATAAATATATTTTCAAAAACGCATTGTTAAAAAACAAAACAAAACAAAAAAAAAAAAAACCCTGCAGAATGATGATGTCATCAGAAGAAGTTTCTGAACTGCCCACAGCCCTCCTGTGAGACACAGACTGAGGTTTCTTTGGTCTATTCATTAATGTGTTCATGTCAGAAAGACTGACTGATGTTATCAGGCTGCATTGATGTGTATGACTGAACTTTTGTGTTGTTTATATTGTTTAAAATTGTTTTAAAAAGTTCTAGTTGATTAAACTTGTCATGGTCCATGGTCCATATTGTTCAGAATTCACCCATTTTCAACATTTTACTGTACTGTATTTTACTTGATGATGACATCATCAAGTTGTGTTTGTGTTGTGTTTGGTAAAGATTTTTCTTTTAGCACCTTTTTTCCTGAGGGTGTACAAATGGAACCAAATGGACTCATCAGGGTCCATTTGGTTCCATTTGTACGCTCTCAGAAAAAATCTTGAAAATGGGTGGAATCCTCCTTGTTCTAGTATAATAAAAGCACAGTCAATTGTGGGGAAAAATGTGATATATCTAATGGAATCGCAGTATAACTAAGAATCGCAATATAAATCGATTCAGTACCGTGAATATCGATATTGTATCGTATCGTGAGGTAGTTATGGGTCCTTACATTTTGTGGTCTCGATTCTCTGAAAACACAAGCACACTGTGCGACGGATTGAGCTTGTGGATCGGCTGTTTGCAAAGTGTGTGTGCCAGGGTAGTGCATCTCTCTCACACACTGATTATAATAGTGTAGGGTGACCATATTCTCAAAGGAGAAAACCAGGACACCTTAGCGGGGGGCGGGGGGGTTTCACGAAATATTCAGATATCGAACAGGCGCTACTATCGCCTCGAACAGCTTTTTTGTGTTTTTCTGTGTCAATGTGGGATTTTAGGTCCCTTGCACCACCATTGCAGAGCGAGACATACGTGCCTGCTTTGCAAACAGTGCACAGTGCTTCTGTGCTTTGCTTTGCTTTTGTCTCGCCCTGGTCTGAATACAGGGATTTTTTTCTGTAACTCGTCTGTACAGTAAACGTGCACTTGCGCTTGGGCATGGTGGTGGAGACTGACAACCACGCTGTCTAGTGTCTACTAACTGATTGACGAAGGCTGCCTGCACTGACTCTGCTCAGGGCTGAGGTCATCGTGCGCAGTGTCCTAGTGCCTGTCGATTTACTGGTCCGATGTAAGCAAAGATGTGTCGGAAAGGAACTGAATGAAAGTAATTTTACAAAAACCGGGACATTTCCTCATTTTCTAAAAATAAACCAGGACACCCAGGACAGGACGTGAAATACGGACATGTCCTGGGAAATACGGACGTATGGTCAGCCTATAATAGTGATGCTAGATAAAACCAGGGTTGCTTCCAGGAGTGGATGTGAACAGATTGTAACCCAAACGGTTTAGTTGAAGCTGTTTGAGTTTAGCTCAGATGATGACATCCAGGAGCACTGAAGAAGACTGAATGAATTTAAATGGTTCAACAACTCAACGACAGCAGAATTCCACCTTTACTGTTACAGGTATAAAATCAAAGTTCTGGAATTCTGGGAACTCACTCGTGTGTTCACATGAGGATTATAAGCTGGATTCACATGGAATTATAAACTGTCTGGGTGTTCACATGGAATTATAAACTGTCTGGGTGTTCACATGGAATTATAAACTGTCTGGGTGTTCACATGGAATTATAAACTGTCTGGGTGTTCACATGGAATTATAAACTGTGTTCACATGGAATTATAAACTGTCTGGGTGTTCACATGAGGATTATAAACTGTGTTAATTGTGTTACATTCCTTGCTTTCTTTAGTTTTAGGGATATTAGCTATAGGAGGAGGCATTCCAACATGGTGCTAAATACATATTTGTTTACAACATTTTGAAGCGATTTCTTTTTTTTTAATCGTCTACTTCGGTCCTAATAAACCCCAGGAAATTACATCTGGCCACAAATGATCTACTGAATGTGACAAACTGCCATATTGAGCCTCTGGACAAATATGGAGTGTGTAAAGTGCAGTGTGGTGTGCTGTCTCCTTCACATTCAGTAGATCCTGTCAACTTCTGTTGCCAGTTATAATTTCCTGGGGTTTATTAGGAGTGTAGTAGATAATAAAAACATAAATTCTTTAAAATTCTGTAAACAAATATGTATTTAGGACCATGTTCCAATGCCCCCTCCACCTTTCAAAAACAGCTAAAATCCCTGAAACAATTAACACCCATCTTTTACTTTCTCTAATAACACCTTAAAAGATGAACCTTGGTTTAAAAAAATATAATAATAATAATAATAAATAAACAAAGTTGTCCTTTATAGTGGAATTCCACCCATTTTCGACATTTTTTCTGAGAGCATGCAAATGCAACCAAATGAATGCCAACACGTTCATTTGGTTCCATTTGTACGCTCTCAGAAAAAAAGAAGTGTCTAAAGAAATCCATTAACATGGTGAAAATACATCTTGATGATGTCATCAAGATGTTTCACCATGTTAGTGGTTTTCTTCAGACCTCCATTTCTAGGAAACACAGAATGAGGAAAACATTTTTATCACCTCTAAAGTATACTAACGACATATTAGAATGTTAAAAATGGGTGGACTTCCCCTTTAAGGTGAGCAGACAATAGAATCACGGAACCTTTTTGAGTTATCCTGACCTCAGTCTGAATTGTCATTTTGTTCCACTTTGTTTCACTTCATTATTCACTTGAATCACAGGGAACAAATAAGCTAGTATTTTTAAGATGCTGATTCAGGGCTGAGCCAGGCTATTTTTGAGTGAAACATCCCTTTAACCTGTGGTGTATCTCTTCCTCCTCTAGGGTCTAAACATCACCATCCTCACCCTCACCACCACCACACCTCCTACGCTGTGAGTCAGGCAACGCTGGAGCGCATGGGCGCCGTGCCTGTGATGGTCCCTGCCCAGAGCAGAGCCGGGTCCCTGGTCTGATGCACGGACCCCCTCTACAGACCCCCACTACCATGGACCGCGGGTCAAACCTTTTTTTAGGATATATACGGAGCGATTTGGGATTGGACAGTTGTTTGGTTTTGAGAAGAGTTGTCTGTAAACAAATTTATTTAGGATAAACAGAAAGGGGAGGAAAATGTGGCAATAACGCCCAAATATGGAGTCTTGTCTGCCAGCGCGTGGATTTCTAGGCCGGAAATGCCCAAATATGGAGTGTGTGACACACAGACATGTTGGCTGTCATAGTGAGGTCCCTGCGTTCTCAATAAACAGAGCACTCTGTATCTTTAGGACTGGTCTTTGGAACCCCACGAGTTAAACTTTTATTTTTTTGCTTAATTACGGATCACTTCCGAAGTTTTCCGCCTGAGATCCGACACCCTGCGGTTCATACTGCTGGAACGGAATTAACGGAGATGATTCCAAAGTTAAAGAAAAAAATCAACTGGAATAACCATAACTGATATACGGACCGCTCCGTACCGCTACGACTGGTGTTCAGACCCGGGATCGAACCTTTTTAACTCACAATACGGAGCGATTTCCGAACGTTTTCAACTGTAATAAAAGACGTGTCCGAACCACTAACAAATCCGTTACACAACCTGCTGGAACTTTGTTTTTATTTTTTAAGGATATATACGGACCGTAGCAGTCCTTTTAAGGTGTGGTACACCGAGCCGGACTTGAACCTTTTCTTAAAGTGGAATACGAAGCGACTGGAAGGATTTGGAACTGAAACACTGGAGTACTGGACCTGTCCTGGACCTTTCTACGACCTGCTTGGGACTGCCATGTACGGAACATAGGGTTCGCCAAACTAAAAAAAAAAAACATTTTAACATCTTTTAATATACGCTCAACGTTCCTGCTGTTTGTTCACTGACCCAAGGAACAGTTTTGAATCTATTCTAAGAATTAGTTTTGCACAAAAGAACTCCAAAAAACACTAAAAAAACAGCCATAGACCATGTTTTACATTTGGGCAAGTAGCTATGGCTGTTTTTAACCAAATGAGTGTTTTTTGGTTCAAAACAAATCCTTGGAATGTATTCAGAATCATGAAAAACCCCTAGTTAGACAAGTCTAACAAGTTTTATAGAATTATTACAAAAAACATTTCAAACCTTTACAAGAATCTTCACAAAACTCTTAAAAATAAATACACAACAACACACACTATCAGAATGAGTTGTAACATGTCAGACTTTTACTCACGTCAGATAAATTTCTGCACTGCGTTACGGCTGGCTTTAGAATAACTGCTTTAATCTTTATCCAGAAATGGTAATAATTTATGCCGCGATGCGATTAAATTAAAGAAATCACTATTTGCGTCTGAACATGGAGGGATTTGACATAACAGCACTTCTGCAGAGGGATATTATTATTATATTTCAGAGAGAGCGGTCAGATATAGAAAACAACAATGTTGTGTGCGCATATTCGTCCTTGTGCTGGGAGGGACAAAGGCGTTGCCTAGTAACCTGGGCAGCACTAGAGTTATGTTCTTTTTTAATTTTTGTTTTTCAATTTCTTGTCCACATTTGAAGGACATTTGAACATTTGAAGGACCTCATGGTAAGGTAACTAGACAAAATGTGATTTTACCCTTTAAGAGGTTGTTTAATGTTTGATTTGCACTTTCCAGAGCGTCTTTCTAATCCTCACACCTGCTGTCTTAGAAATAACTCCAGTCTTACACTGTTGGGCTGATGGCCAGTTTAAGATCGCTCCGTCTTGGACGTACGTCGTCACCCGCCAACGAGTCGGTGCTCCATATATAATCCTGACAGCCGTCGGAGCCTCATGTCCAGCCTCATGTCCTCCGACGACAGAACGCAGCTCTTGGCGTCGTGGGGAATTCCACTCATTTTCAATTTCCCCAATTTCCCCATTTTCAAGGTCTAAAGAAATCCATTAACATGGTGAAAATACATCTTGATGATGTCATCAAGATGTTTCACCATGTTAGTGGTTTTCTTCAGACCTCCATTTCTTGGGAACACAGAATGGGGGAAACGTTTTTATCATGTCCACCCAACACCTCGAAGGTACATCAATGACATAGTAAAATATTGAAAATGGGTGGAGTTCCCCTTTAACAACGTGGACCAGAGCTACGCTGTAGAGGGACTGTAGTCACCATGGTAACCAGAGACGCCAGTGGAAGGGGTGGAGTCTGTCGCGTGTTTTCTACAATGTTGGGCTCCCACATCCTCGTCATGTCCAAGTCGTAGAGACGGCTTTCTTAAAGTCCCTAAAATATCTCTCACTACTGCTGCTTTAGTATTACGGATTACTGTTAGTATTACATATATTACTGCTTGAAAGAGTTAACATTATATGATTCATTACATGGAATCAAGAGTAATATATTTATATTACATTATTAAACGCCTCCCACACACCCCACGCCCCCGTTTAGAACTGAATCCAATAAAAACATACTAAGAAGATTAACCAAGCAGAGAAAAATAGTGATATAATTAAGCAGCGATCTCTCTTGACTATTTCACATGTTTTCGAATCCTGAATAATATGTTATTAATAAGTATTATTCAAAGTATAGTATTACTGCTCTGGCAGTAGTATTAATGTACTATCAGTAGTATTACTAGTAACCTGTTTCTGCCCAACACATTGTTTATTCTTATTTTTTAGCTGTAAATCAGACACTTTTCATTTCAGTCTTAAGATATATCTGCTGTTTTATAAACAAGATGATGAGTCTTACAGTAAACTGTCCTTTTCGGTGATTGATTGATTGATTGATTGATTGATTGATTGATTGATTGATTGATTGATTGATTGATTGATTGATTGATTGATTGATTGACAGAGCAGTAATCTCTCCATTCAGGTTCTTTATAGTGTTCAGTTCATAATGGAAGCAACTTTATTTAATAATTGCCAATTAATGGTTCTGGCAAATGGTTATAGTGCACGTGTGTGTGTGTGTGCGCGCGCGCGTGTGTGTGTGTGTGCGTGCGTGCGTGCGTGCGTGCGTGCGTGCGTGCGTGCGTGTGTGTGTGTGCAGGTGGTCAGAACTGTTTTCACTCTGGAAATAAAAACGTCTGGGATTCCAAGGCTCATCCTAAACACATTTATTTTACTTTATTACAGTGGTTTTCAACTTTTTTTAATCCCAGGGCCCACTATTTATTCAGCATTTGAGCCACGGACCACCATTTAACAACGTTTCCCCCCCCACGGACCCCAGAACTAAAGATTTCTTTTGGTTTTGTCCACAAGAAATCTTGTGGACAAAACTGGCCACTGGTTGAAAACCACAGTTCTAGAGAGGGTCGTAGTCCTATCTGATACTGTGTGACCACAGAGAGATAAAGGTTCGTTTCTCAGTGGATTTATCTGATGTAGAAACGATCGTCCTTCAGTAGAATCACAGTGTATGGAGCGCAGTAAGACAGCCAGTCCACTAGGGGGCACTGCTGCAACACGGACACACTGCTGGGCTGTTTAATACTGAAACATGTACATTAAAACTGTAACTAGTATACACTACTACATACTGTACATAGATAAATGTACATTTACTGTAACTAAAAGAAAGAAATAGCACATAACTCTGTACAATAAACTGTACATTATTGTAACTACTAATAATTATGCGTACGGTCGGTCCATGTGTGACGGCCGTGCGCTGTACGCCACGAAACCGTGTCTTAATACTAAGAACTTATTTTATTGCTTTATTTTTTCTTTCATTGTCATTATTTCAGGAGACACAAAAAGCTGGATTTTAAGGAGCGGCGTTGGTTTATGTGTGTGTTTTTTTGTTATTTTGATGAACGACTGTTTATTTTTTTAAACTAAATTGTATTTGTAACGACAGTTTGCTCTAACGATGTCAAACATTTCTGAGGCTTGATATGTTGAGACGGTACAGTGGAGGAAGTGATGTCATTGTACCACAGGAAGTGATGTCGTTGTAACACCGGAAGTGATGTCGTTGTAACACAGGAACTGATGTCATTGCACAGCTTTGAACTTATAAAGAACATTGTAATCATGAATAATGAAATTCTTTTCGGATTTAAACTTTCCGAGTTTTAATAGTTAACCAAAAACTCTCAGTGAATGCCGGAGAGGCATTTATTGGATAAAAACACCTTAACAAAAATAAATGAATAATAATATTAATACTTCGGGACACTTAAAGGTATATTCAGTGACTTTATTTTTATTTTATTTTTCTGTTTTTCTTGGAAGTTTTATGATTCCTCAGTTCATGCTAAAATTATGATAATCGCCTAGGTAGATCTGTAATCTTCCAGTAGATCTCACAGACTGTACAGGTAGATCACATCACAGTCCTCTAAAATATAGAACTGTCAACTCAAACCCCAAATACCTGCAGAACCTCCAGAGAACAGAAAATCTACTGGATGTTTTGGGTGAAATTGAGTTCAGAAAACCTAAAAATAATATAAGAGAAATGTCACAATCCCTTTAATTTTCACACAATGCTCTCTACTATAGCGTGTGCTGACCATATAAGGAGTTCCTCCCTGCCCACAGTGAGCTCCTGGGGTCACTTTGGGGTTTATCTTTAATAAATGATAATCTGTACACAAGACCTTAACTAAATCTCAGACTATAAGCCATTTATAGACTCCATAAGTTAACAGTATCTCTGCTTAATCCGAGTTTCCACAGTTTTTGTGCCCGCTAGGGGGCGCCAAAGTATTTTTTTTAGGCGAGAGCCTAAAACGGTGAAAGTGTTAATAATAAACCATTATAAACTGTTACTCCACATGATCAATCATAACGTTAAAATGATCCGTAGTTGATAAGACAAATATGCCTTCACCCTTAGTGTACTGAACGCATTTCGGTGTTCTAAGCATTATGTTTTAACTATTGAAAAATAGCAGATCTACAAGCTCATAGCGCGCCACCGAGTGGCGCGCTATGAGCTTGTATCTCTGCTATTTTTGAAAAATTGTAAAAACGTGGTGCAAATCTTTGAATATTATGTTATTCAGAAACTAGAAATCTAGACAGGACACAATGGGTTCAAACATTACCATTGGCTTCTATAACTAGAATAAAAATTATAAATAACTCAAAGATAATAGAGGCAACTTTTAGCCAGGAATCAAAACAGATATAGATCTATATATTTTTTTGCCTTTTTCCTCCTCTATGTTCCTTCTACTTTGAAGCTGCAGCTGTTTCCCTGCAGACAGACACTTGCTTCGTCCTGCAGACGGTCCAGAACTTTGTTGTTGTCAACAAACCATGAAAACAACAAAAACATTGGTCAGGCTCCTGAAACGGCGTGCTAATGTGTGAGGGGGGTTGTGTTTGGTGAGACAGCGTTTCATCCAATCACAGCACAGCAGTCTCCAGCAGATTGATAATGAGCCAATAGAGTGGAGGTGGGCGGAGTTAGATTCTGTTTACAAACACAGTGTTTGTAAACAGACTGATGTTGTCTCTATTATCTTTAATTATTGTATTTCTTTCATAAATGGAACTGCTCCTGTCGCTGGTTGATGATGTCACATGTCCATGTAGGACACAGCTCTATGGCATATAAGGAATGTACATCAAAATAAAAAATAACTTAAAATTACAACCTAGTACTTATAATTACAATGTAATATGAGCATCAGAGCAACATTTTAAATATTTCTGTTTACCATGTAATATTCCATATATTTCACAGAGCTGGACCACACATGGACATATTATGACATCATCAACATGCGACAGAACCAGTTCCTATTGAAGGAAACATTTTCTATTTATGAAAGAAATATAATGAAGGTTCTTTTATATTTACATTGTAGTTATAGAAGGAGAGTATAATGTTTTAATGCATATTTGTCTCATTATCCAGAGATACTTTATCAGTTCTGTCTTCCAGCAATGATGCAATATTTGGTGGGAAAAAGCAATTTATTTTTCTTTATTTTCTTCTGTGTGTCAGACGTACATTATAGAAGCCTTTTGTTGTCTCTCTTATATCAGAAAACAACGTCAAACCATTTTATTGTTTTATTTTTATTTTTTATTCTATGGAATTTGCAATATTCCATGTTTTGCTGTTATTCTTCTTCTTCCTATCATCTGTTAAAGTCTTATATATAGTCCTAAAACAACAACAACCTGATCATGATATTTATGTACTAAAATAAACCATAACATTTATAATAAACTCTTTATTATTTAAATGATCAGACTGACTGTGGTTCAGGAGGTAGAGTGGGTAGAATGGTCCGTGGGGTCGGAGGTTCGAATCCCAGCTCCATGTCAAACCGTCCTTGAGCAAGACACTGAAGCCCAGAATTGCTCCTGAAATGCTGGTGCTTGTGTGTGTGTGTGTGTGTGTGTGTGTGTGTGTGTGTGTGTGTGTGTGTGTGTGTGTGTGTGTGTGTGTGTGTGTGTGTGTGTGTGTGTGTGTGTGTGTGTGTGTGTGTGTGTGTGTGTGTGTGTGTGTGTGAGCACTGTGCAGTGTGCACAAGCAGTCCACATTGGGGCTCATTGTAAGGCCTGTATGCCTGTTATCTGACTGTTCTTACAGTCAGATACATACCTGACTGTAAGAACAGTAAAAAGTAAAGTAAAAAATGCCAGGCCTGAAAAAATGCCCCAGTCCAGCCCTGCCACTTACACCACAGTGGCATATGTTATCTGACTGTCCTCACAGAGAGACACTGAGGAGGAGGGGAGTAGGAAACTAAACCCAGGGTATAGAGGTTCAGTGAATGTGGTCTGGAAGGTGTAAATGTGTCTCAGTGAGTCAGAGGACACTTCATAGGAGGACAGAGTCCCTGCAGGATAGTCCAGATACACCGAGACTCTGAAGACACGCTCACTGCTCTTATCCACTGATACTCTCTCGTAGTCAGAGGGAGAAACAGGGAGGTCAGTCATCCTACTATTGTGAGTGACAGTGTAAATGCCTACACCACAGTACAGACTCCAGGAATGATCATTCCATCCAAGCTCTCCATCCTCTCCTCTGCTGCTGATTGCTCTGTAAGACACTCCTATATCAGCCCCTAATCCCCTCACCTCTACCTCCCACAGGTAACGTCCTCCAGACAGTCCTTCTGTACACAGAACCTGATTAAAACCATCACTGAATCTCTCCTGATGATCAGGGTATGGATGAAGCTTCCCCCCCCTTGACCATGTGACCTTCCTGTTGTCATCAGACAGATCTAAGGTTCTGCTCACGGTGTTTGGGTCCAGAGTGAGACGATGGAAATCTGATGAGGAAAAACACATTAAAATACTTTAAATATTAAAATATAACGAGAGAGAGACAGTGAGAAAGAGAGATTTGAGTAAGTTTAATCCAGGGGTTCTCATGTTTCTGGCTGGCTGCGCAACACCACCAACACAAATAGAATATTCCATAAAGTAACACTTGTGTGCAGGGGGAAATTGCCGTTTTTATCCCATGCAGGTGCATGCATGTGCTTGTCAGTGTTGTGTGTGTCTGTGTGTGCGTGTGCGTGTGCGTGTGCGTGTGTGTGTGTGTGTGTGTGTGTGTGTGTGTGTGTGTGTGTGTGTGTGTGCGTGTGCGTGTGCGTGTGTGTGTGTGTGTGTCTGCAAGGCAGAATAAAGCACTGGTCTACAGCTAAGTGCCAGAGCTACTACAGCAGCCTAATAATAATATTAATACCATTTTCTACAAGCTCTGAACATGTTATTAGTATATTGCAGCATTGATAGTGGGGGATTTTTGGCCCCAGCTTATCTTTCAAATCTTCAAATTGAAGGCTAGCCTGCACTTCACCTACCATGTAGCATGCTACATGTACTGCAGTAACATGTCATCAAATGACAACAAACACCGCCTGGATCACTCCTACTGTTTGTGGTTTCATCCATGTCGCTATCGAAGCTGAATAAAAGAAAAGGTGATTCCAAGCCAATGCCGTCGCAAAATACCAGTAATAATCCACAACGTTCGGGTTCAGAATCCCTCTGGTGACCCCCCTCCCCTTTCATACGATATCGATACAACATTAAATTAAGTCTCTGACAAGTCGACTGACAGGCAGGCAGGCAGGCAGGCAGGCAGGCAGGCAGACAGGCAGGCAGGCAGGCAGGCAGGCAGACAGACAGACAGACAGACAGACAGACAGACAGACAGACAGACACTCACATTGTGTAAGGAGGTGAGGATTAGTCCAGAGTTCTCCTCCATGTTTCACTCTGTAGGAAGTAGAACAACAATACATCAATGTCTGACTGTCTAACACAACGTCTCTGACACTACAGTGTTTCACTCTGTAGGAAGTAGAACAACAATACATCAATGACTGACTGTCTAACACAACGTCTCTGACACTACAGTGTTTCACTCTGTAGGAAGTAGAACAACAATACATCAATGTCTGACTGTCTAACACAACGTCTCTGACACTACAGTGTTTCACTCTGTAGGAAGTAGAACAACAATACATCAATGTCTGACTGTCTAACACAACGTCTCTGACACTACAGTGTTTCTGCTACCATTATCTTCACCAGGGCAGGCAGCCTGACCGGACAACTCACTGCCACCTGGCTTGGACCAGAGACTTCATGTGTATTGGTATTTGGTAAAGACAGAGGCAGAGACATTATATAGATTTTACATTCTCTAGCTGTTTAACGAATGTGTTTATAAACCCTTATCGTTCCACCACATCTCCACCAGGTAAAGAGTGCTGGCTTACCCCCTGAAAATAGCTGACCTACAAGCTCTATTTGTGAACACTATGAAATTGTCACTCTGTTCTCCAAAATATGGGCTAATCCACAGGCATCACTTTTGGGAGGGTTTTGACTTGCGTGCGCCACATATTGACTAAAGTTGGTATAACCGGTTTGTGTAGATTTGTAATTAATAACTGCATCGGTTTATTTTTTTCACACCGACCTCAGCTTAGTCAGCAATGCAATTGGTTGACCAATTTAAACAGTAAACTAACAGCTTACTTTCGGACAGACCAATTCTACTCACTTGAGCGTTTCCAGTCCAGAGAAGTTCTTCAGTCCAGACACCGGCAAGACGTTGAAGGTCAAATCTAATTCTCTCAGATGAGGATTAGATCTGAGAGCTGAGGCCAGAAGTTCACAGCTTCTCTCTGACAACCAGCAGTGACTCAGTCTAGATGAGAAATAAAACAGCACATGTTTGATGTTCACATCCGACCCACACAGCCCCCCCGACCCACACACCCTGGTCGAGGGTGAAGTGTGTCAGCCCTGAATCCATGGATCCATGTTGAATCCATGTTTCCTCACATCAATAAAGTTCATTTGAATTGAGTTGTGAGCTAAAAATGTTGCTACTACAACCTCACTTTGCCCCAGTCATGCAGTGGACACACAATTATTGTTTAGTTTAATGCAAAAATAGGCTGTTTGTCTCAACTGCCAATCTAAGTAGCTGACCAGGTAGACAGCCTATCAAAATAACCTGAATATCACATTACTTTTTAAACAATATTCAAAATAATGCAAACAAATAAACATGTCAAATGTATGTGGATCTATATGAGCTATATAAGACATATTTGTTAGATATCCACTATTATGTGCACATACTGTAAATGCACATATATGAACTTGAATATAGCATGTATGGGCATATATATAAGTCCTATATGACACATGTATTATAAATCCACATATATTCAACTGAATATAGCATTTATGCAACCTATATTTTGCATATATTGGCATATATGTACAGTATATTTTCTTTCTGTGTGGGTGGGCACAGTCCAGTGTGCCCACCCACACATTCCTTTAACTTTTTGTAGGCTTGACTTTGTCCCTATGTCCACCACCTGTACACGTATCCTTATGTTTACTGTACCAACAGGGGGTGCTGTTACATACTGCACCACTCATTGATCCAGGCATCGACTGAATTAATGGGTGATCTCTTCATACTAATAAATTCTCACCACAGAATTCATAGTAGAATCACTGATGTAAATAATGATTGTAAATTCATCTCACCGTAGAGTCTCCAGTCTACAGTGTGGACTCTTCAGTGCGTCACAGAGCAGCTCCATATATGGGTCCAGGTGGTTGTAACTGAGGTCCAGGTGTCTCAGATGAGACGGATTAGAACTGAGAGCTGAAGACACAACTTCAATGTGTTCCTTCTGGAGGAGACGGTCAAAACCAACAAGTCTGGAATGACATGTTTAATGTGAACACACACACACACACACACACACACACACACACACACACACACGCACGCACGCACGCACGCACGCACGCGCGCGCACGTGCGTGTGTGTGTGTGTGTTGCGTGGGGAGGGGGTTCACTCCACTGGTCACTGTTGCTGGAAACAGCAGTGTGGGGGCATGTTGAATTGATAGATATTATGTTTGTTTATTTTATACTTTATGATGTGCCTTGGTCAGATAAGTGACCTCTATGTCATGTCTAGTTATAGTATAGTGGTGTGAACGTTCATTGATTCTGTTCTAACTGTACTAACTTTCACGTTCAACAGGACTACTAACCGAGCCTTTCTGCAGTTCCTCACAGCTGGGATCAGTCTCTCTTGGCAGTCTGTGTTGTATTTGTCCAGGTCCAACTCCTCCAGAACCTCCTCTGACATCAGTATGATGGAGACCAGAGCTGAACACTGGGTCACAGAGAGTTTCTTCCCTGATCTGTTCTCTGACTCCAGGTACTGTAGGATCCCCTGACTTAGTGACGGGTCGTTCATCTCCATCAGACAGTGGAAGATGTTGATACATCTGTCTGGAGAGCACTCAGCATCATCATCATCATCATCATCATATTCATCTTCGTCATCATCATCATTCATCTGCTTTGGTTTGTTGATGTTGACGTTGTTTACAGGAGGGAGATCTTTGTTTACAGGAGTTAGGTCTTCATCGCCGCTCATCTTCTTCAGGTTGTTGATGACTCTCTGGATCTCCTCTGGACTGTTCTCTATCTGACCCAACAGACCTCCTAACAGTCTCTGGTTGGACTCCAGTGAGAGACCATGAAGGAAGCGGACAAAGAGGTCCAGGTGTCCACTCTCACTCTTCAGGGTTTTCTTCATAGCGGCCTTCAGGAAGTCAGACAGAGAACTGTCACTGTTGAAAGGGGTGTCTCCCAGGAATGCATGTAGGACCTCCATGTTCCTCTGATTGAAACAGTTGTACATATAGACTGCAGCCAGAAACTCCTGGATGCTCAGGTGAACAAAGCAGTAGACCGTTTGTTCAAAGAACACATCTTCTTCTTTGAAGAAGGTTGTGTAAAAGCCCACGTTTTCCAAGTCGTTGTTCACATCAAGTCCGCTGTCTTCCATGTCTTTTTGGTAGAACATGATGTTGCCTTTTTCCAGTTGGTCAAACGCCAGCTTTCCCAGCTTCAGAAGAACTTCTCTTACATCCTTTATGAGCTTCTCTTTGTCTACCTCGTTCTTCTCCCGCTGCATCTCACCCATCAGGAAGTAGCAGTAAAGTTCAACCAGGGTTTTGGGCAGCTCGTCTGCCGTCTGTTTGTTCTGCACAACTTTAGCAAGGATCCAACAGAAGACTGGGATTTCACTCATGGTGTGGAGTATTGTTGATTTCTTGATGTGTGAGTAGATTGATCTGGCCTGGTTCTCATCACTGAACGTCTTCATGAAGAACTCCTTCTTCTGGTCATCTCTGATGAACCCTCGTACTTCTGTCATTCTGTCTACTAAGTCCTTGATCTTTTTGGCTGCTACTGGTCGTGAGGTTATCCAGATGTGAGCAGAGGGGAGCAAATCCCCTTTGATGAGGTTTGCAAGGAGAACTTCCACTGGGTAAGAGTCATTGATATCCAGGCATCCAGAATCTGTTTTTTCCACTTGGAAATTAGATTCATCATACCCATCCATAACAAACATGACTTTGAAGAGGCTCTTGTTGTAATCTACTGGTTTCTGCAATTCCTTGAATATCTTATTAAGAACAACCTCCTCCATGAATCCAGTTTCCTTCTTGATGCAATGTTGAATTAGTTGTGCCAAACTAAAACTTTTTCCCTTGAGCAGATTTAACTGGCGGAACTTGAGTGGGAACACGAGGTGTGGATCTTGGGGAAAACGTTTATTGGCCCAGTCAGACACAAATTTGTGTACAAGGAAAGTTTTGCCAATTCCTGCACAGCCAACAGTCAGCACTGTTCTAATGTTTCCCCCAGAAGGGTGGTTGAACATTTCACTGAGTTGGATTTCTGATCCCTCTCTTTCCTTCCTCATCTCCATCTGTCTGACCTCATGGTGGCTGTGGATGTCTGTTTCGTTGATGTCTACATTGTACAACGGAGTGAAGACCTTTGCAAATGTCTCAGTTTTTTTGCCCAGTTTCACATTCAGATATGTAGCTTTCATGTTGTCCTGAAGCTGGTCTTCATACTCTAATATTTTGTCCAACAGACCTGTAGTGAATAAAGCATATTCCATCCTTAACAGCCTTGTCCAGAGAGAACATACCCATCTCTGGTATGGTCTGGTCTGGATGGTATTAGAAGTAGTAAATGGAGTGTACAGAGCTGCATTCATTCATTTATTTCTGTGATTGCTGCCAATTAACCTATCTATTAAACAGTTAATCCCCAGCTAGAAGTATAGTTACTGTAGTGAACACACTCCATCACTGTGTTCACTAACTACTTTATAACTTCTAGAAGGATCTAGAAGTAGTGTTAGTAACACAGTGATGTAGTGTTGTCACTAGGGGTGTTGACGATTAATCGATTCTCGATTGATTGTTGATAAGAAATTGCTTGAGTAAACTCATCAATCATCAATTAATTGATTTCTCGATTATGCACCGTTGTACGGCGTAGTGCAGCTGCTACACTACCCACACACACATGCATAGCCTACATCACGCATGTACACACGCAAAGAGGAGAGGCGAGAGGAAGAAAAGACTCTGCTGTTGTGATCTACAGTGGTCCGGGCATCACCACCGGTACCACTATTATATTTGAACTTTAGAGAAATTGGTTCTATAAGGCATATAGAACCAAATGGACCCACGTGGCACTCTAAGGTTGGATGCCACTGTCCCACTGTCGGGGGAAAAAACGTGTGAAATGACTTTTTTGCCTTGTTTGCCGTTCTCTCCCTCCTTCCCTCTGTCTCTCTCTTTGCCCCTCTCTCTCCCATTCTCTCACAGTGATGTAGTGTCCTAGAAGTATTGTTAGTGAACACAGTCATGTAGTGTCCTAGAAGTATTGTCAGTAAACACAGTGATGTAGTGTCCTTCTGGGAGTAGTGCTTGTGCCAACACATCTATTATAATCATCTATTATAATGTTTGTACTAGCTTTGGAACAAGGTAAACAATTAATGTTCTTTGAATTAATGATCTTTTAATAACTGTTATTTTCACTCAAGCATGCACAGACAAACCTTGTTTCATTGATGAAACATTTTCTTAGCTGTGATTTGTTCTTGGGTAAAAATCTTTTCAGTATCTTTTAAGTGTCACCATATACTGTAACTACTTGGGTCCAAACAGTTGTGAGAGTTAACGCCTAAACCCTTTATTGTGAAAAGGGCAGAACAGAATCTACTGAAACTAAAGAGCAATCTCTCTCTATGTATTCCCAGAAAATAAACGTTTATTTAGTTTTCTCCAATTCTACATTTGCATAATATAGATTTTAATATTTCTTGACATACCTTTAGAGTGGTGGTTCCCCATGTGTGGTGTAGTCTGTTCTGGGGACCCCCTGGGGCCCTGCGGTAACACTTGCATGACTGGAGTAGAATCTAATAGAAGTAGAAAATACGTTCAGAGATGATATTTGGTTGCTTGAATAGTTCATTAGGTTATTATTATATTGAATAGTTCATTAGGTTATTAGGTTGTGTGTATGGGGATTTGAACAGTTCATTAGGTTATTAGGTTGTGTGTATGGGGTTTTGGGCAGACGTGGATGAGGAACCATATAGACGCTTTAACAGACGACGTCACACCAGTATACACCAGTATGCTGTGCAGACTGGCTGTAGAAGAACCCTGACTCTTATAACCTGCAATAGAAAAGTTACAACTTCGCCCATTTGTAAAAAATGCACCATCAAACTTTCAGATGCGGTTTTTATCCCAATGTGGAAAAAGAACGATTAGGGTTTTTATTGTGATCTCTCGCCCTTGAACTATATAATCCTCGATTCATGTTGTGTTTGAACAATAATAGCGATTCAAAACAGTTTTCCTCAGAACCACTCCTCCAGTCACTGTCATAAGAACCAGAGGTGCTCAGCATGCTCACTACAGCTCAGCCTGTTTGTGCCAGAGCCTAGAGTATAGACAGAGCTACACAAAGTCCGTTCACTTCATGAGGCCAGTCTAATGACGGCTCCTTTACAGTCAGACCTCTACTGAGAATGGGGACAACAAATAGGGACAAATCCCTTTATTTTACTGTAGATCGTTTTGTAGTAATTTAGTTGTTATTGCACAGTACTTTCAAAAAGCTGACATGTACTGCAGGCGGGTGGAATTCATGCACGCTGGTTTGCTTTGTAAACGCAGACAGAGCAGTTTGTTTTCTGGATGAACCAGCAGTCCTACCGTCACATACTACCTCTCAAAACGGATGTATTATATGACAGATAATAAGCTCACAGCAAACCCACAAGCTTGTTTTTTGATGCTGTTTAGTTTTTCTTTCCTGCGTTCTCAACGGCACTCAACGGCACATGAATCCCTTGCTTCAGGCACGTTCATGGAGAAAACATTTCCGCATTTGACCACCAAATTTTGGTGGTCAAATGCGGAAATAGACGATACTTCCGGCGTGCTTCAAAGTGCAACTGAGCAACTTGTATTGAAATTGAATGGCAAGGGGGCGGGGCTATCGCTCCTGTTAACAACATTATATTTTATTACTGTGGGCGTGTCCCACCTCTGAGGCTCTCCATTACGACCATTAGGAGCACCTGGCCAGTGCTATAGGCTGCCAGTGGCTCTGTCTTCCTCTCAAGATGACAGCACACTTTTGTTTGCTTTGCCTTACTGTCTTAGTTTCTAAGTTTACACCATACAACACCCCACACCATATTAACCACACATCCACACTGACACTACTGACTTTACTGATTTCCACACATCATACAACATCATCATTTAGTTTAAGTTACCTTTTGTTAATTATGGTTATCCGTTACACACACTACACCGGTGTCCTCCTTAACCCATTCAGTCCATTTTTGGATTGTGTACAGTACAGTATGTACAGTAATCAAAAGTTCAATTTTTGATGCTGATATATAAATACATTTGAAGTTTTAGAATACTTAGGTTAGGCCTAAATGGGTTAATCTACCATGTTGCTGTATTTCTCCCCAAATTTTCCATATAATTATCAACAGTGCTGATATAATAGTCTTACCGAGTGGATACAGTAGTACTGATACAACTACCACTGCCAGTAAGATTAAAAAAGCAACCATTGTCTTTTTTCTGCATCGTGGTATACATGGATTGGCCCTCTGCCCTCTGCCTCTGGGGGATGGTGAATTATCTGAAATGTGGTGATGATAATAATAATAATAAAAACAATGCAAAAGGCACAATAAACCATTGATAGTTAACATACTGTATATTTGAGGCTGTTTCATATATGTATAATACCATTTAATACTTTGTTACATAAAATATGTAACAATAATAAATAAATCAAATAATTGCAAATTTGTAATAATTATAATTAATATAATTTATTAATTATAAGAAATTAAAAATGTGAATTTTGAGGGATATCTTTCAAAATAATGAAAATACATGTTCTACACATTCTAATAATAACAAAAATATATTTATTCCAGGCATTTAACTTACTATTATCAGGGTTAAAGTTTAAAGTTTAAAAATCATTGATAAATAAATAAGTACATGAATTTAAAAAACGCAATGAGTCCAGAGATGTTTTAATTGTGTTAATTCCAGCCTCTGTAGGGAGTATTTATCGGTATGTGAGGGATAAAACCCAAACAGCTGGTCAACGGTTCAAAGGGTCTTATCCTGCTTATTACATGTATGATTACAGTAATAAATAAATATTAATTGACAGAAATAGTACATATCAGGCTGCTTTTATTTACTGCAGTTGTGTAAACTACGTTCGTTCAGGCTAGGAGGTCTGTTGTTGTGACATACTGTATGTGACCGCTCACATGACCAGAACGCTGGCTTCTGATTCGGGCAATGTAATAAATGCACATAGTTCTTTTCCTTCCATTGTGCTACTTAGCCTCACCCCCTCTTCTAGGTCTAAAGCTTCATAAGCCCTCCTGTGTGTGATCAGCCCACACAGGGAAGTTGGTAGTACCCCCACTAAAAACGCCTGGACAATGCTCCACTCGCCCCAAACTCTTCTCCCTGCTGGGCTCAAAACTATAATGAACTTCCCACTGCAGTCAGAACCACAGACTCACTCCCTATCTAAACTATGGAATGAACTTCCCACTGCAGTCAGAACCACAGACTCACTCCCTATCTAAACTATGGAATGAACTTCCCACTGCAGTCAGAACCACAGACTCACTCCCTATCTAAACTATGGAATGAACTTCCCACTGCAGTCAGAACCACAGACTCACTCCCTATCTAAACTATGGAATGAACTTCCCACTGCAGTCAGAACCACAGACTCACTCCCTATCTAAACTATGGAATGAACTTCCCACTGCAGTCAGAACCACAGACTCACTCCCTATCTAAACTATGGAATGAACTTCCCACTGCAGTCAGAACCACAGACTCACTCCCTATCTAAACTATGGAATGAACTTCCCACTGCAGTCAGAACCACAGACTCACTCCCTATCTAAACTATGGAATGAACTTCCCACTGCAGTCAGAACCACAGACTCACTCCCTATCTAAACTATGGAATGAACTTCCCACTGCAGTCAGAACCACAGACTCACTCCCTATCTAAACTATGGAATGAACTTCCCACTGCAGTCAGAACCACAGACTCACTCCCTATCTAAACTATGGAATGAACTTCCCACTGCAGTCAGAACCACAGACTCACTCCCTATCTAAACTATGGAATGAACTTCCCACTGCAGTCAGAACCACAGACTCACTCCCTATCTAAACTATGGAATGAACTTCTCACTGCAGTCAGAACCACAGACTCACTCCCTATCTAAACTATGGAATGAACTTCCCACTGCAGTCAGAACCACAGACTCACTCCCTATCTAAACTATGGAATGAACTTCCCACTGCAGTCAGAACCACAGACTCACTCCCTATCTAAACTATGGAATGAACTTCCCACTGCAGTCAGAACCACAGACTCACTCCCTATCTAAACTATGGAATGAACTTCCCACTGCAGTCAGAACCACAGACTCACTCCCTATCTAAACTATGGAATGAAGTTCCCACTGCAGTCAGAACCACAGACTCACTCCCTATCTAAACTATGGAATGAAGTTCCCACTGCAGTCAGAACCACAGACTCACTCCCTATCTAAACTATGGAATGAACTTCCCACTGCAGTCAGAACCACAGACTCACTCCCTATCTAAACTATGGAATGAACTTCCCACTGCAGTCAGAACCACAGACTCACTCCCTATCTAAACTATGGAATGAACTTCCCACTGCAGTCAGAACCACAGACTCACTCCCTATCTAAACTATGGAATGAACTTCCCACTGCAGTCAGAACCACAGACTCACTCCCTATCTAAACTATGGAATGAACTTCCCACTGCAGTCAGAACCACAGACTCACTCCCTATCTAAACTATGGAATGAACTTCCCACTGCAGTCAGAACCACAGACTCACTCCCTATCTAAACTATGGAATGAACTTCCCACTGCAGTCAGAACCACAGACTCACTCCCTATCTAAACTATGGAATGAACTTCCCACTGCAGTCAGAACCACAGACTCACTCCCTATCTAAACTATGGAATGAACTTCTCACTGCAGTCAGAACCACAGACTCACTCCCTATCTAAACTATGGAATGAACTTCCCACTGCAGTCAGAACCACAGACTCACTCCCTATCTAAACTATGGAATGAACTTCCCACTGCAGTCAGAACCACAGACTCACTCCCTATCTAAACTATGGAATGAACTTCCCACTGCAGTCAGAACCACAGACTCACTCCCTATCTAAACTATGGAATGAACTTCCCACTGCAGTCAGAACCACAGACTCACTCCCTATCTAAACTATGGAATGAACTTCCCACTGCAGTCAGAACCACAGACTCACTCCCTATCTAAACTATGGAATGAACTTCTCACTGCAGTCAGAACCACAGACTCACTCCCTATCTAAACTATGGAATGAACTTCCCACTGCAGTCAGAACCACAGACTCACTCCCTATCTAAACTATGGAATGAACTTCCCACTGCAGTCAGAACCACAGACTCACTCCCTATCTAAACTATGGCGCCCGTTTTTGAAAACGGGCGCCCGTTTTTGTGAAAGCGGGTGCGCCCGCGGTGAGGGCTTGAATGGATTTCGCCCCTGCTGCTTGAATAGGTAGTGTAGATAGCACCTCATCACAAGTTAGCATGGTTTAGTGCTTACATAGTAAATTGTAAAGTATACGTAATTTAAATTCTGCTTAAATTGTAATTTGTAAAAAATTCAACTAATCTGTATGCATCTGACATATTGTATTTTACTTAATGAAATCGTTCTGGATTAATAGTGTCTGCTAAATGCCTAAATTGTAAATCGTCCATAGTCCATAGTTGTTTTTTCACACATTAAACAAATTGTGTAGTCAAACAAATTACACGTAA
>CM076977.1:2668565-2753565 GCA_039105355.1 Benthosema pterotum
TCAAATGGTGGTCCTCCGTGGTGCTCAAATGGTGGTCCTCCGTGGTGCTCAAATGGTGGTCCTCCGTGGTGCTCAAATGGTGGTCCTCCGTGGTGCTCAAATGGTGGTCCTCCGTGGTGCTCAAATGGTGGTCCTCCGTGGTGCTCAAATGGTGGTCCTCCGTGGTGCTCAAATGGTGGTCCTCCGTGGTGCTCAAATGGTGGTCCTCCGTGGCTCAAATGGTGGTCCTCCGTGGTGCTCAAATGGTGGTCCTCCGTGGTGCTCAAATGGTGGTCCTCCGTGGCTCAAATGGTGGTCCTCCGTGGCTCAAATGGTGGTCCTCCGTGGCTCAAATGGTGGTCCTCCGTGGTGCTCAAATGGTGGTCCTCCGTGGTGCTCAAATGGTGGTCCTCCGTGGTGCTCAAATGGTGGTCCTCCGTGGTGCTCAAATGCTGAGTAAATGGTGTCAAAAAGGTAGAAAACTCCTGGCATAAAGGAAGAAAGGGTTTCTGAAAGAGTTAACCTGTTTAGACCTATGATCAGATTCTACTAAATGACTTCTAAACAGTTTTTAGAAGAAAAAAACCCTCAGTGGTTCTCAAACTATGTACATTGTAAACGTTCAACAGTTGTGTTTTATTGTTAAAGGTACATAAGAAATGTATTTATCCTTAAGACGCTCCAGCAGCAAAATATATACATTATAACAGCAAATATCAAACACAATATATACAATATAACAGCAAATATCAAACACAATATATACAATATAACAGCAAATATCAAACACAATATATACAATATAACAGCAAATATCAAACACAATATATACAATATAACAGCAAATATCAAACACAATATATACAATATAACATCAAACACAATATATACAATATAACATCAAACACAATATATACAATATAACATCAAACACAATATATACAATATAACAGCAAATATCAAACACAATATATACAAAATAACATCAAACACAATATATACAATATAACATCAAACACAATATATACAATATAATATCAAACACAATATATACAATATAACAGCAAACACAATATATACAATATAACAGCAAACACAATATATACAATATAACAGCAAATATCAAACACAATATATACAATATAACAGCAAATATCAAACTCAGCAAACACTATAAAATATAGAATGCAAATGAAAAGAGCAGACACACAATATGGATGAAACAATTTAACAGTTGAATGATTTTAAAAAATCAAAATAAATTATTCACAGCTTCAAAATTACTTTCATCGTGAATTAATTTAATCATGATTAAGTATCAATCAATGTCCTGTTCTATGTCCAAAGTAGCATATGTCTGTTTAAAAAAAGAAAAAGAACCCATTAAAGGGGAAATCCACCTATTTTCAAGATTTATTTCTGAGAGTGTACAAATGGAACCAAATGGACCCTAGGGGGTTCATTTGGTTTCATTAGTACACTCTCAGAAAAAAAAAGGTCCTAAAAGGAAAATCATTAACATGGTGAAACACAACCTGATGATGTCATCAAGCTGTGCTTCACCATGTTAATGTTTTTTTCAGACCTCCATTTCTAGGAAACACAGAATGGGGAGAACTTTTTAAGTCCACACAACATCCCCCCACCCCCCCCCCTCCTCTTTGTACATTTCTCTTTTCCCTTTTTACCTCCACTATGATTTTACCTCCATGATTTGCTGCTTCTGACTTCACTGAAGTAGTTGTTTTGTATGTATTTGAATGCCTTAATGAAATGAACAAGTTGGACACTATTGTAAACAAGTGTATGCTTAACTAGTGTGTCCAATCAGCTCTGTCAGATTTGATGCAGTTGTACTTGAATTGTACTGTAATTCTCCAAGCTGTTATCAGTTTTGTAGCAGTGTGTACTGGACTTGTACTGTAACTCTCATCTCTGTTAATAAAAATTTCATTCATTCATTCATTCATTCATTCATTCATTCATTCATTCATTCATTCATTCATTCATTCATTCATTCATTCATTCATTCATTCATTCATTCATTCATTCATTCATTCATTCATTCATTCATTCATTCATTCATTCATTCATTTATTCATTCATTCATTCATTCATTCATTCATTCATTCATTCATCTCTAAGGTGTATATTAATGACATAGTGACTAATGACCTGACATGATGACATGACTAAATCCTGAAAATGGGTGGAATTCTCCTTTAAGACCAGGGGTTTTCAACAGGTGGTCCGGGGACCACCAGTGGTCCTTGAGAGGGTTCCACGTGGTCCCCAGGCTAAATGATGGAAAGTTGGTTAACCAGATGTAACTCTTTGAGAGTGTGAAAATGAAACCAAATGGACCCTTGCGGGTCCATTTGGTTTCATGTTTACACTCTCAAGAGTTAAAATATTCATCATGTGAATTATCCCAAGTCTACACAACTAGAGAATGTAGAAGATTAATGGTCATTTTGATCTGTATGTTGGACTGTTTGGTTTCCACAAATCCAGCCTGGATGGAATTGTGGACAAAAGCAAAATAAATCTTTAGTTTTGGGGTCTGTGGGGCTAAAATGTTCTCAAATGGTGGTCCTCCGTGGCTCAAATGTTGAATAAATGGTGGTCCCTGGGATGAAAAAGGTTGAAAACCACTGCTTTAGACCACGGGCCGATTCTACAAATGCCTTCTAAATCAGTAGTTCTCAAAACGTTTTTTGTGCTAAATCAGGAGCAGGGAGGAGGTCGAAGGAGTCGTAGAGGAAAACAAAGAACTATAGCAGTCCTAAAGCTTGCTGTGTGCTTGTAGATCTGTTATTTTTGTGGTAACAAATGTTAATAATGAGGCTGTTGAATTGAATCATATTAATCACAGCTTCAAAATTGATTTAATCATGATTAATCGCCATTCAAACTTTTTTTTTTCCAAAATATGCCTGTTTTCCTGTGTTGTTTTACAGCATTTGAACATTTAAAGATGGAGTGCCATGATTTTTTTCTACCCTAAAACATGATTATCAGGTATTAATATTATATTAAAAGTAAGATTTTTTTTCCCCAAAAAGTGTACAGTGTTTGTTAAACTGTCATTTTTATGATTCCACCCTACCAGTTCATTAAGTATGCCTGGTTTGCCTGGTGGGTGGTGATGGGTGGAGATCCACCTGAACTGAAGCCACGCCCACAGCTTTAGTTGTATGATAAAGGGGGAGGAGTTAGGGGAGGGGCTGAGTATGTGATGTCACTATATTGCAGTTTTTTTCATTGGTACGTTTGACTGTAAAGGTTCAGCCTCCAGGAAGAAACCCTAAATACAAAGGGAAGACATCATTGCACATAAAAACACACCAAGGGTCTATTTACATACTGTCACCTCTTAAACATGTACAAAATTGTAAAAAATACAAAAATCACGGCATCCCCTCTTTAACTAAATCTCAGACTATAAGCCATTTATAGAGTCCATAAGTTAATAATAATCATTATAAACTGTTACTCCACATGATCAATCATAACGTTAAAATGATCCGTAGTTGATAAGACAAATATGCCTTCAAGCATTACCATTGTCTTCAAGTTTCAAGTTCAAGTTTCAAGTTTTCTTTATTTGTCACTCCAGTGTATGTCAGGACATAAACAGGGATGAAATAACGTTTCCATTGTTCCACAGTGCAATAAGACAATAGACAGTGCAATAAGACAATAGACAGTGCAATAAGACAATAGACAGTGTAATAAGACAATAGACAGTGCAATAAGACAATAGACAGTGCAATAAGACAATAGACAGTGCAATAAGACAATAGACAGTGCAATAAGACAATAGACAGTGCAATAAGACAATAGACAGTGCAATAAGACAATAGACAGTGCAATAAGACAATAGACAGTGCAATAAGACAATAGACAGTGCAATAAGAAAAATGACGACTACAAACAATACCAGAAACAGTAAGTGACGTAGTGCAACAGACTAGAGTATTAAGGTGCAACTGTAACAGTATAAAGTGAGGTGAAGGTGCTAAGCTACAACCAGGTATAATTATAATTATAAAGTGGCAAGTAGTGAGAGTTGAAAACTAAAACTAAAACTATACATCTAACATACTAAAACATACTACTAAAACACTAAACATACTACAACTAAGCACTACTATACTAACGGCTAAGTTATGACAACTATGACAGTAGGGGTATTACTGTAGGAGTAGAGGTAACTAGAATAAAAAATACAAATAACAAAGATAATAGAGGCAACTTTTAGCCAGGAATCAAAATAGATATAGATCTATATTTTTTTTTGCTTTTTTCCCTCTACGTTGCTTCTACTTTGATGCTGCAGCTGTTTCCCTGCAGACAGACACTTGCTTCGTCCTGCAGACGGTCCAGAACTTTGTTGTTGTCAACAAATCATGAAAACAACAAAAACATTCGTCAGGCTCCTGAAACGGCGTGCTAATGTGTGAGGGGTGTTGTGTTTGGTGAGACAGCGTTTTAGCCAATCACAGCACAGCAGTCTCCATCAGATTGATAATGAGCCAATAGAGTGGAGGTGGGCGGAGTTAGATTCTGTTTACAAACACAGTGTTTGTAAACAGACTGATGTTGTCTCTATTATCTTTAATTATTGTATTTCTTTCATAAATGGAACTGCTCCTGTCGCTGGTTGATGATGTCACATGTCCATGTAGGACACAGCTCTATGGCATATAAGGAATGCACAAAAAATAAAACAATACTTAAAATTACAACATAGTACTTATAATTACAATGTAATATGAGCATCAGAGCAACATTTTAAATATTTTGATTACCATGTAATATTCCATATATTCTATAGGGCTGAACCACACATACACTAGATATATTATGACATCATCAACATGCGACAGGAGCAGTCTCTATTGAGTGAAACATTCTCTATTTATGAAAGAAATATGATAATGAATATTTTATATATTTACATTTTAAGGCTGTCAGCATTAACTTGTTAATTGCGAGTTAACTCAGCCGTGAGTTAACTCGATTAATTTTTTTAGTGCGAGATTAACTCAAAGTAAAACCAAAAGCCAAGTGGGTCTATTTGGATCAATTTTGCCGAATGCAGGTGAATAATTGTTAAATATCTGCATCAGTTAAGTTACTTTAAAATCGGTCTACACAATTAGAGAATGTAGAAAAATTTCTACAAAATGTGCATGTTCACTCCTAATGATATCGTTGGCAATTTTTTTAATTTAGGTCTAAATATGTCATCAATGTCATCAAATGATGGTCTGTGGCTCAAATGAAGAATAAAAAATTGACCTTGATATGAATATTCTTGAAAAACACACATTTAAGGTATATTTAGAATATGTGATTAAATTGCGCTTAAAGGTAGGGGAAGTGATTTCACTTTTGTCAGATATCACCCAAAAAAAAAAAAAAAAATCTGTTAAAATGCTGTATTATAAGGTGTGGAAACCATATATGGAGTTTCCCCCTCCCCCACGTTAGCAGAGGAGCTAATAAAAGTTCCCCAGGTGGTGGCGAATTCTCCTCCAATCAGGATCGAGCAGCAGGTTCACATAGTGTAGCTACTGTTAGGCACCCCTAGTGCACCAGGCTGGTACTACACCATGAATTTCAAATCACTTACCCTACCTTTAATCAAAGATTAACTATGGGCAATCATGCGATTAATTGCGATTATTTTTTTTAATCGATTGACAGCTCTAATATATATATATATATATATATATATATATATATATATATATATATATATATATATATATATATATATATTTATATATTTACATTGTAGTTACAGAAGGAGAGTATAATGTTTTAATGCATATTTGTCTCATTATCCAGAGATACTTTATCAGTTCTGTCTTCCAGCAATGATGCAATATTTGGTGGGAAAAAGCAATTTATTTTTCTTTATTTTCTTCTGTGTGTCAGACGTACATTATAGAAGCCTTTTGTTGTCTCTCTTATATCAGAAAACAACGTCAAACCATTTTATTGTTTTATTTTTATTTTTTATTCTATGGAATTTGCAATATTCCACGTTTTGCTGTTATTCTTCTTCTTCCTGTCATCTGTTAAAGTCTTATATATAGTCCTAAAACAACAACAACCTGATCATGATATTTATGTACTAAAATAAACCATAACATTTATAATAAACTCTTTATTATTTAAATGATCAGACTGACTGTGGATCAGGAGGTAGAGTGGGTAGAATGGTCCGTGGGGTCGGAGGTTCGAATCCCAGTTACATGTCGAAGTGTCGTTGAGCAAGGCACTGATGTGTGTGTGTGTGTGTGTGTGTGTGTGTGTGTGTGTGTGTGTGTGTGTGTGTGTGTGTGTGTGTGTGTGTGTGTGTGTGCATGAGCACTGTGCAGTGTACACAAGCAGTCCATATCGGTGCTCATTGTAAGGCCTGTACGCCCATGGTGTATGTTATCTGACTGTCCTCACAGAGATACACGGAGTAGGAGGAGGAGAAGACCCTAAACCCAGGGTACAGAGGTTCAGTGAATGTGGTCTGGAAGGTGTAAATGTGTCTCAGTGAGTCAGAGGACACTTCATAGAAGGACAGAGTCCCTGCAGGATAGTCCAGATACACTGAGACTCTGAAGACACGCTCGCCGTAGATAATGCCCTCACTATGCTCACTGCTCTCATCCACTGATACACTGTTGGAGTCAGAGAGAGAAACGGGGATGACAGTCCTCCTACTATTGTGAGTGACAGTGTAACTACCTCCAACACAGTACAGACTCCAGGAATGATCATTCATTCCAAGCCTTGTATTCTCTCCTCTGCTGCTGATTGCTCTGTAAGACACTCCTATCCCAGCCATTCCCCTCACCTCTACCTCCCACAGGTAACGTCCTCCAGACAGACCTTCTGTACACAGAACCTGTTTATCATCATCACTGAATCTCTCCTGATGATCAGGGTAGCGATGAGAATTCGCCCTCCACTCCCACTCTAACGATGTGACCTTCCTGTTGTCATCAGACAGATCTAAGGTTCTGCTCACAGTGTTTGGGTCCAGAGTGAGACGATGGAAATCTGATGAGGAAGAACACATTAAAATACATTAAATATTAAAATATAATGAGAGAGAGTGAGAGAGAGGTTTGAGTACTTTTAATCCAGGGGTTCTCATGTTTCTGGCTGTCTGCCCACCACCACTGTAGAGAATAGAGACATATACTGCTTTCCCACCTAAACACCTACATTCTCTTGGTCATTAGTGCCCTCTAGCGTCCCTTATTGGTACTGCATATTTCGCCACGGGCTGATATTCACTGTTGCATTATGTTGCTATATGTTTTTTTATATCTACTAGATTAATAACAAAATTCATATAAAGAATATTTATATGTGGGGGCGATTGCATCATTTCCTGTGCATTTCCTACAAGGGGAAAACAATGGAGGGATCAGTAGCATTTCTGTTGTCCCAGAGGCAGCATCACATTGCATCTCACTGAGAGAGAAAAACAGTTCATATTGACAGCTTTAATGGACTGATGGTATGTTAATTACCCACTGTTCTTTTCATTTTGCTAACTTTTGTATACTATACATTGTGTGGTTTACAACTGTGTGATTGATGCATGTTTTCCCTGTCGTTCTTTATGTTTTCTTCTTCTTAGGTTTTAATTACCTGCTGCCGACCGACTTGCTTGCAAACGCTTGCTAGCAGTCAATTGGTGTTACTTGCGGGAATAAAAGTTCTAGGCCTAACAAGGCAGACCATTTTCTGTTATTCAAACAATAGGTGTGATTGTGTAACTGTTGTGAGTGTGTTCATTGTGACCCTGGAAATAAACGTTCTAAAGACACTAGTTTGGATATTTGAAGCAGATTTATGGTTTTAAGTCAATAATAATGAATCAAAAGGTCTGAGTAATAAAACATTAGTATCCATTAAAGCAGTTAGACCTTCCTGGGGTCAAATAGTCAAGTAACCGAAAAGGAGTGAATGAATGGTCAGAACAATTTGGCAATTAGAATTTAATAAAGAGTGAAAGACTAAAATTCCGGGACAACCACCATCACCAACACAAACCTGAGAGACAGACAGACAGACAGACAGACAGACAGACAGACAGACAGACAGACAGACAGACAGACAGACAGACAGACAGACAGACAGACAGACAGACAGACAGACAGACAGACAGACAGACAGACAGGTACTCACATTGTGTAAGGAGGTGAGGATTAGTCCAGTGTTCATGTCCTCCATGTTTCACTCTGTAGGAAGTAGAACAACAATACATCAATGTCTGACTGTCTAACACAACGTCTCTGACACTACAGTGTTTCACTCTGTAGGAAGTAGAACAACAATACATCAATGTCTGACTGTCTAACACAACGTCTCTGACACTACAGTGTTTCACTCTGTAGGAAGTAGAACAACAATACATCAATGTCTGACTGTCTAACACAACGTCTCTGACACTACAGTGTTTCACTCTGTAGGAAGTAGAACAACAATACATCAATGTCTGACTGTCTAACACAACGTCTCTGACACTACAGTGTTTCACTCTGTAGGAAGTAGAACAACAATACATCAATGTCTGACTGTCTAACACAACGTCTCTGACACTACAGTGTTTCACTCTGTAGGAAGTAGAACAACAATACATCAATGTCTGACTGTCTAACACAACGTCTCTGACACTACAGTGTTTCTGCTACCATTATCTTCACCAGGGCAGGCAGCCTGACCGGACAACTCACTGCCACCTGGCTTGGACCAGAGACTTCATGTGTATTGGTATTTGGTAAAGACAGAGGCAGAGACATTATATAGATTTTACATTCTCTAGCTCTTTAACGAATGTGTTTATAAACCCTTATCGTTTCACCACATCTCCACCAGGTAAAGAGTGCTGGCTTACCCCCTGAAAATAGCTGACCTACAAGCTCTATTTGTGTGAATTGAAAAGTAAACACTATGAAATTGTCACTCTGTTCTCCAAAATATGGGCTAATCCACAGGCATCGCTTTTGGGAGGGTTTTGGGTGCGCCACATAGTGACTAAAGTTGGTATAACCGGTTTGTGTAGATTTGTAATTAATAACTGCATCGGTTTATTTTTTTCACACCGACCTCAGCTTAGTCAGCAATGCAATTGGTTGACCAATTTAAACAGTAAACTAACAGCTTACTTTCGGTTGCTTTCGGACAGACCAATTCTACTCACTTGAGCGTTTCCAGTCCAGAGAAGTTCTCCAGTCCAGACACCGGCAAGACGTTGAAGGTCAAATCTAATTCTCTCAGATGAGGATTAGATCTGAGAGCTGAGGCCAGAAGTTCACAGTGTCTCTCTGACAACCAGCAGTGACTCAGTCTAAAATGAGAAATAAAACAACATGTTTGATGTTTATCATTCTAAATGAGAAATAAAAAAAACACATGTTTGATGTTCACATAGCACCCCCGACCCACACACCCTGGTCGAGGGTGAAGTGTGTCTGCCCGACTGAATGCATGGATCCATGTTGAATCCATTGTAGTGTATATGGAGAGTTAACTTGTAGATTTTAGATCAGTGATATTAATAATTATGGCTCAATAATAAATTATTCATAATTATGAGTTTTCAAGATTAAGAGTCAAAATCAATCATCAGGGCACCATTGAAATGAGCTTAGGAATAAGCATAAGATTGATTTATATTTAAACCTTAACTTTAAACCACTGATAAAACAATGGAAAGATTATTAAATAAATAATCAATTATTATTTTATCTTAAATCTACAGGAATCTGAAGGGAAAAGATCTTTTAATTCATAGCCCCCTTGCTATGAACAAACTTGTAAAAAATATTATTGATCACACCTATGATAAGACAAACTCAATAAAAATGGATCAGAATAAATAAACGAATAAGAGCAACGAATGAATAAAGTGTTCATGCAAAATACAAATAGTAAATTGAATTAAATAATAATGAAATGATGGATGGATGGATGGATGGATGGATGGATGGATGGATGGATGGATGGATAGATAGATAGATAGATAGATAGATAGATAGATAGATAGATAGATAGATAGATAGATAGATAGATAGATAGATAGATAGATAGATAGATAGGGTGCGATGTCATCCCTCCTGTCGGTTCCCTCTGGTTCTTCCTTCTCTGGTGCCTTCTCTCATCTCTCCCTCCTCTGCGACTAGAGACCGCGAGGTCCCTTTGGTCGGTTCTCGTCCGTTGATTGGTTTCCATTCTCACGACCACCCGAACAACTTCTCTTGTCCTCTTCACTACCTCTTATATCCGTTTGTGTCATTTGCGTCACACTACATCTCAGTTACCATGTGGAGATCCTTGGTTTCATGTTGGAGACACGTTGTCTCTGATGGCTCTTTCAACATGCACTCTCAACATGCATTCTTGTTTGTTGTGATGCAGAGTCCTCTTAGGAATGCATGGATGTAAGCATGCACATGTTCCTAGCTTAGATCTTTTACAATCTGCAATTTCAACCTTTATTGTACTGTGGATATTGTATTTTCAATTCATGGCAGATAAATCACGAATGAATGATTGTATGAATGAATAGGACAATCAAACAGTATGATATAGTAAATGTTCAGCAGGTAATCCGTGGTGGTGGCAACATATGAACTCGTATGAATGGTTATTTATGGTACCACAGTCCTATTCCATGGACTGTCTCCTTGTGAGATCTTAGTCTCTGAGTTCTGTGAGGGGAACAAAGTCATTAGGGAAACAAAGTCAAGTATTCCTTAATATGAGCAGCAATGATTGGGAATAGCAGTTCCATTCACAGTATGTGAATATGAGGGAAACTCCAAAATAGCTTGTGTGTCACTGTGCAGATTTGAAGGTTTCACGTTCAGGCTGTGCAATACAGACCATTCCTTTAGTGTCAACAGGTCAACAGGTCAGTGGACTGCTTGCGCATACTTTCCCTCTCTCAGCATGGTGTCCATACAGAAGAGAGGAGAGAGAGACCACATGTTCATTATCCAACAGATTGATAGCTGGATCGCTGGATCTGATTAATTGGACTTTCATACTCCTTGATCACTACACCAACAAGTTCAAGTTTATTAATATGTCCCAAATTGGGCACTTTGTTTTGCAGCACATAATAAAGCTCTAAAAACACACATTACAAACATGACAACAAGAGACACATGTAGTAGCACAAAAACAGATACAAATACATAAATACTGTATAAAGTGCAAACTAGAGCTAAAGTAATAATATTAATAATAATATCTGGGACTTATAGAGCGCTTTTCAAAATACCCAAAGACGCTTTACATGTGTGGGCTGGTAGGGTGGGGCGAGGGGGGGCAGAAAGAGACAACTTTATTATAAGTAAAATAAAATAAAAGACAATAAAAACATTACAAGAAACCAGTGTTGTTTGTTTGAGAATATTTTGTCTTAGTCTTAGTCTTAGTCTTTTGAGTAACACATATTTCGTCTTTTAGTCCCATTTAGTCTTCTGAAATTCATTTTTTTAGTCTTAGTCTAGTCGACAAAATATCAACGTCGATTTAGTCTTAGTCTCAGTCTTAGTCTTTATTTAGTCTTAGTCTTTTTTTAGTCTTAGTCTTTTATTAGTCTTAGTCTTTCAGTCTTAGTCTTTGAGGTTTAGTCTTACTCTTGCAATTTTAGTCTTACTAGCTGTCAACATGCCATACAGATTATACAGGCACATTTAGTTTGCATGTTGCATGGAGGCAAACAGCAAGATTGGTTGTATAAACCAGTGGTTTTCAAAATTTGATACCAGGGCCCACTATTTTATTCAGCATTTGAGCCACGGACCACCATTTGATGACATTTTAGCCCCCACAGACCCAAAACTAAAGATTTATTTTGCTTTGGTTTGAATGGTTTCATGTGTAAACATGAAACCAAATGGACCCGCAAGGGTCCATTTGGTTCCATGGTTACGCTTTCAGAGATTTACATCTGGTTAAAAAAAAGCTGGGGACCACCTGGAATCCTCTCAGGGACCACTGGTGGTCCCCGGACCACCTGTTGAAAACCCCTGGCATAAACAGACAAGTGTTCTGCGGGGAGGGCTGTGGCACGCATTGGGAAACGCTTGCAGTCTATTTTTTCAGAGCGCTGCGTTTCATTGGCATTGTTTGTTTGGCTGAACCATTTCGGTTGTTTTGCTCCGTGCAGCGCTGCCGTGGGAAGCCATAGCGGGCAGTTTAGAGTGCGGTCCGAGCATGATTGCATCGGCGGTGAGCAGCTGCCAGCTCAGCCTCAGTCTATGTCCGTCTACAGCAGCAGGAGCTCCGCTGCTTCTGAGTGTGAGGGGCGGCGCGCAGCGCGCTGTACCAGAGCTATACGGACATGGACGGAGCCGGTGGCTGCTGCTGCCGCGTGCGCTCTGACTGCTCTCTGGGCTGCCTGCTGTGGCTTCTCGCGGCGCTGCTGTATCGAGTGAGATGGCCAGCGCGGTTCAGCTAGACAAATAGTGTTGATGAAACGACGTGGTGTTCTGGGGGGTAGGCTCTTAGGCTGCGGGTGTTTCCTCCGTAGTAAAGTAGTAAAAACTCCTGGTGCGTGCCACAGTTTCGCATCGTGGAAGAATTGTTTGTTTGTGCAACCAATCGTGAGCTTTTCCTCCATCCAACATGCTGACGATCAACCTAACGTGATAACGCATTGGGAAGCGTTCTGATTGGATGTCTTCCCAACTAGTCCCACAAAAAGAAAAGTTGTGATTGGATCTCATTTCCATTCGTCCTGCCCTAACATTTTCGTCTCGTCTGATTCGTTGACGAACGTGTCCATTACAGTACGTCTTCAAGTTCGTCTTTAGAGGATACTTTTCGTTTAGTCTTTGGATCGTCTTTGTCTTAGAAAAAGCTTCGTTGACGAGCATTTTCGTCTTAGTCTTAGTCAACGAAAACAACACTGCAAGAAACAGCCAACTACATGTCAACTCGGGAATGCCTTCCTGAACAAGTGGGTCTTCAGCACGGATTTGAAGGATGAGAGTGTGGGAGCATCACGGATTTGTTTGGGGAGACCATTCCAGAGGGTGGGGGCGGCCACCGAGAACGCCCTATCTCCCCAGGTCTTTAGTTTGACTTTCTTGGGGACCACAAGTAAGCCTGCATCACTGGACCTGAGGGAGCGAGAAGGGGCGTGTGGCGTGAGGAGAGCAGAGAGGTAGGGGGGGGGGGCAGGTTATGGAGTGACTTGTAGGTGGTGAGTAGTATTTTGAATTCAATTTGTTGTTTCACGGGGAGCCAGTGGAGGTCACGGAGGACTGGGGTGATGTGGTCTCTGGATCGGGTGGAGGTGAGTAGTCTGGCGGCTGAATTCTGAATGTATTGAAGTTTATTGAGGATTTTTGCAGTGGTACCATATAGGATGCTGTTGCAGTAGTCGAGGCGGGATGAGATGAATGCATGAATGAGGGTTTCGGCAGCAGAGGGTGTCAGGAAAGGGCGGAGACGGGCAATGTTTTTAAGGTGGAAGAATGCAGTTTTTGTAATGAGGTTAACGTGAGGGAGGAATGAGAGGGAAGGGTCAAAGATGACTCCAAGGTTGCGGATTTGTTTAGAGGTTTTGACAAGGGTGCCGTCGATGCTGAGTGAGAAGTCCTGGGTGGAGCGGGTGAGGGAGTCTGGACCGATAATGATTATTTCAGATTTGTTGCAGTTAAGTTTCAGGAAGTTCCGTTGCATCCAGTGTTTTATATCTGTGAGGCAGTTGGTGAGAGTTGAGTGGGTGGCTGCAGTAATGGCTGGGGTGGATAGGTATAATTGTGTGTCGTCGGCGTAGTAATGGAATTGTAGTCCATGTTGGCGGAGGATGTGACCAAGGGGGAGGATGTAAATGATGAAGAGCAGAGGGCCTAGCATGGAACCTTGAGGGACACCATGGGTGACTGTGGCAGTGGAGGAGGTGCAGTTATTGAGTCATATGAAATGCTGACGGTCGGAGAGGTAGGACTGCTTCCAGGAGAGGGCGGTGCCAGATAAACCAAGGGAGGAGTGGAGTCGGGAAATGAGGATGGAGTGGTTGATGGTGTCGAAGGCAGCGCTGAGGTCGAGGATGAGGATGGAGAGGGAACCAGAGTCGGCAGAGCGGAGGATGTCGTTGGTGACCTTGAGGAGAGCTGTTTCTGTGCTGTGGTGAGAGCGGAATCCGGATTGGAAGGTTTCAAAGAGGTTATTGTCGTCGAGGTGGGATTTGAGTTGGGAGGCAACGGCTCGTTCTAGTATTTTGGAGAGAAAGGGGAGGTTGGAGATGGGTCGGTAGTTGTTTGGGGTGTTAGGGTCGAGACCAGGTTTCTTGAGGATGGGGGTTATGGCAGCCAGCTTGAGGGTGGGAGGGACAAAACCTGATGACAGAGAGGAGTTTATTATATTGATGATGAGTGGTGAGAGTGTTGGAAGGCAAGCAGTGACTAGGTTGGATGGGATAGGGTCAAGGATGCTGGTGGAGGATTTCATGCCTGAGGTTATGGAGGTTAGGTCGGATGTGGTGATTTCAGCAAAGGAGCTGAGTGGATGGTTGGGGAGTAGCAGGGGGTCAGGTTCGGGGGGTGGGTGGTGGTAGGAGAGGCGGGGCTAAGTTCAGAATGGATATTGTCAATTTTGGATTGGAAAAATGAAAGGAAAGATTCACATTTGGCTGTAGTGAATGAGGTGGAGGTGGTGTCCATGGGATTGAGAAGTTTGCTTATGGTGGAGAAAAGTGTCTTGGGGTTGTTACTGCCAGATTGGATGATTGATGAATAGTGGCAGGCACATGCTTTGCTGAGAGCGTCTTTGTATTGTTGTTGGTGGAGGTTGTACATGTCCGAATGAACATTAAGTCTGGTTTTCTTTGAAAGCCGTTCTAGTTGCCGGCCCTTGGCTTTAAGTTGACGGAGGTGGTCAGAGTACCAGGGGGCAGAGTGAGCGTAGGAAACAGATTTGTTTTTTGTGGGGGCGAGCTGGTTGAGACAGGAGGATAGTGCGTTATTGTATTTATTTACCAGATCTGTGGGAGTTGAATTTGAGCAGGGGGCATTCGTGGAGATTGTGTCGGACAATAAAGCTGACAGAGTGGGGGTGTGGATTGATTTAATGTTTCGAAATGTGATGAGCCGTTGCTGCTTGCGTCAATGTCCAGAGTGAGGGCTAGATGGTCCGAGAGTGTGTCCGTGAGGTTGAAGCTGGTGAGGTTGCTGATGTTGATTCCAGTGGTGCATATCAGGTCCAGGGTGTGTCCTTTTTTATGGGTGGGAAAGTCAACGTGCTGTGTAATGTTGAAGGAGTTGAGGATATCAAGGAATTCAGTGGCTGTTGCACAGGAGGAGGAGTCTACGTGTAGATTGAAGTCACCCAGAAGTAACACAGATGGAGAAATGGCGCATAGTTGAGTGAGAAATTCAGAAATGTCAGAGAGAAATGTGGTGTTGGGTTTTGGGGGGCGGTAGATGACTGCTGTAACCAGGGGTTTGGGGCCAGGCAGCTTGAAAACCTGGTGCTCAAATGAGGAGGGGGTTGTGATGGTTATAGGACTGGGTTTTAAGTGGTGGCGGTATATTGTAGCGATACCACCACCAGCACGACCATCACGTGGTTTATCCATGTAAGTGTATCCAGAGGGTGTAGCTGTGTTAAGTTGGGTGTATTCCAGAGGTTTTTGCCAGGTTTCAGTTATACAGAAAAAGTCTATGTTATTGTCCGTTATGAATTCGTTGAGAATTGAGCCTTTTTTGTTTAAAGACCGTGAGTTGAACAGAGCGAATTTGAGAGATGGGTGGTATTGAGTCGGTGGGGGGGCTTTGGGCAATGGACGAAGGACAGCAGAGCGCACGTGTGGTTTGTTGTTGTTGAAGCGAGTGACGTCACTGGGGGCGGGGCGGTTGCTAGTCCAGAGTGATGGGATACAGTGGTGGTCGGCACGGGAGTATGAAAACTTTCTAATGGAACTTCTGTGGATGTATCTGGCTCGGCGAAATAGTCCATGTTTTTTTATTGCTGATGTAATGTGCGGTGGAAGGATGATGCGTGAGTTGAGATTGAGGAGTTGTTGGGCAGAGTACTTCAGGGACATGCCAACGATGCTGCTGCTGACAATGGAGGATGTCAGCCGAATATCGTTGGCAAATGGCCGCACACTTGTTGGCCAAAAGTGGAACGATAGGCTCAACAGGGCGAAGATCCACAACAACATGACAGAGAGAGGAAAAAGCGGCTGCGTGTTGTTGTTGTTGTTGTAGCTGCTGCTAGCTATGGCTGTAGCCAGCCAGGCTAGTGCTCACCTTCCTCAGCCAGCGAGAGCAAACGGTCAGAGGACAGTAGGAAGGCTGTCCCAAAACCTCTCAGAGGCAGAAAGAGGCACCGCTGGCCTGGGGGTCCGGGTTACGAGGTCCACTGACAGACGGAACTGCACGGATGAAATGCTAGTCGCCGGCTAGCCCTGAAGCCGCCGGCTAACTAGCTGTCCAGTCGAGGTGGCCGCCGGCTAGCCCTGAAGCCGTCAGCTGACCAGAACGCTTTCCAGCCGAGAAGATCAGATCGAACCGATCGCCAGCTAGCCCTGAAGCCGCCAGCAGATCGGGATGTTGCTGGAGGGACAATCCTAGCTCCGAGTCCAGAGAGAGGAGCTTACAGTGGCAGTGTTGTTGGAGGTAGCCGTAGCAGTGGAGCCAGGTAAGAAAAAACAGTCTTGTTGTGTAAAGATCCAGTTGGAGCCAGGTGACAAAATAGGAGCAGAAGTGTAGAAGGCGGTGGCATAAAAAACAAATTACAAAACTAGCTGCTAAAAAGCAAAAACTAGGCTAAGGTTCGGATGGAGAAGCGGCGAACAAACGAGACGCCTGCGTCCTCTCACATCCGGGAGAAAGTGCACCAAGTGACTAATCTAACAACCTATACCTCACCACCCATCCCTGAGACTAACAGCCTAGCGTCTACCTCCTCTTGTTTCCTTATTGATAGCTCTAATGGAGGTGTATAAACTAACAGCCTAGCGTCTACCTCCTCTTGTTTCCCTTATTGATAGCTCTAATGGAGGTGTATAAACTAACAGCCTAGCGTCTACCTCCTCTTGTTTCCCTTATTGATAGCTCTAATGGAGGTGTATAAACTAACAGCCTAGCGTCTACCTCCTCTTGTTTCCCTTATTGATAGCTCTAATGGAGGTGTATAAACTAACAGCGTCTACCTCCTCTTGTTTCCTTATTGATGCTCTAATGGAGGTGTATAAACTAACAGCCTAGCGTCTACCTCCTCTTGTTTCCCTTATTGATAGCTCTAATGGAGGTGTATAAACTAACAGCCTAGCGTCTACCTCCTCTTGTTTCCTTATTGATGCTCTAATGGAGGTGTATAAACTAACAGCCTAGCGTCTACCTCCTCTTGTTTCCCTTATTGATAGCTCTAATGGAGGTGTATAAACTAACAGCCTAGCGTCTACCTCCTCTTGTTTCCCTTATTGATGCTCTAATGGAGGTGTATAAACTAACAGCCTAGCGTCTACCTCCTCTTGTTTCCCTTATTGATGCTCTAATGGAGGTGTATAAACTAACAGCGTCTACCTCCTCTTGTTTCCCTTATTGATGCTCTAATGGAGGTGTATAAACTAACAGCGTCTACCTCCTCTTGTTTCCTTATTGATGCTCTAATGGAGGTGTATAAACTAACAGCCTAGCGTCTACCTCCTCTTGTTTCCCTTATTGATAGCTCTAATGGAGGTGTATAAACTAACAGCCTAGCGTCTACCTCCTCTTGTTTCCTTATTGATGCTCTAATGGAGGTGTATAAACTAACAGCCTAGCGTCTACCTCCTCTTGTTTCCCTTATTGATAGCTCTAATGGAGGTGTATAAACTAACAGTCTAGCGTCTACCTCCTCTTGTTTCCCTTATTGATGCTCTAATGGAGGTGTATAAACTAACAGCGTCTACCTCCTCTTGTTTCCCTTATTGATGCTCTAATGGAGGTGTATAAACTAACAGCCTAGCGTCTACCTCCTCTTGTTTCCCTTATTGATGCTTTAATGGAGGTGTATAAACTAACAGCGTCTACCTCCTCTTGTTTCCTTATTGATGCTCTAATGGAGGTGTATAAACTAACAGCCTAGCGTCTACCTCCTCTTATTGATAGCTCTAATGGAGGTGTATAAACTAACAGCCTAGCGTCTACCTCCTCTTGTTTCCTTATTGATGCTCTAATGGAGGTGTATAAACTAACAGCCTAGCGTCTACCTCCTCTTGTTTCCCTTATTGATAGCTCTAATGGAGGTGTATAAACTAACAGCCTAGCGTCTACCTCCTCTTGTTTCCCTTATTGATGGCTCTAATGGAGGTAGTATGAAGGAGAATTAGAGCCATCAATATTATCATGTTTCCTCACATCAATAAAGTTCATTTGAATTGAGTTGTGAGCTAAAACATATTGCTACTACAACCTCAGCCCCAGTCATGCAGTGGACACACAATTATTGTTTAGTTTAATGCAAAAAATAGGCTGTTTGTCTCAACTGCCAATCTAAGTAGGTGACCAGGTAGATAGCCTATCAAAATAACCTGAATATCACATTACTTTTTAAAACAATATTCAAAATAATGCAAACAAATAAATATGTCAAATTTATGTGGATCTATATGAGCTATATAAGACACATATATTTGTTAGATATCCACTATTATGTGGACATACTGTAAATGCACATATATGAACTTGAATATAGCATATATGGGCATATACTGTATATAAGTTCTATATGACACATGTATCCATTATAAATCCACATATATTCAACTGAATATAGCATTTATGCAACCTATATTTTGCATATATTGGCATATATGTACATACAGTATATTTTCTTTCTGTGTGGGTGGGCACAGTCCAGTGTGCCCACCCACACATTCCTTTAACTTTTTGTAGGCTTGACTTTGTCCCTATGTCCACCACCTGTACACGTATCCTTATGTTTACTGTACCAACAGGGGGTGCTGTTACATACTGCACCACTCATTGATCCAGGCATCGACTGAATTAATGGGTGATCTCTTCATACTAATAAATTCTCACCACAGAATTCATATTAGAATCACTGATGTAAATAATGATTGTAAATTCATCTCACCGTAGAGTCTCCAGTCTACAGTGTGGACTCTTCAGTGCGTCACAGAGCAGCTCCATATATGGGTCCAGGTGGTTGGAACTGAGGTCCAGGTGTCTCAGATGAGACGGATTAGAACTGAGAGCTGAAAACACAACTTCAATGTGTTTCTTCTGGAGGTCAGTGCCAAAACCAACAAGTCTGTAATGACATGTTTAATGTGAACACACACACACACACACACACACACACACACACACACACACACACACACACACACACACACACACTGGTCACTGTTGCTGGAAACAGCAGTGTGGGTGCATGTTGAATTGATATATATTGTGTTTGTTTATTTTATACTTTATGATGTGCCTTGGTCAGATAAGTGACCTCTATGTCATGTCTAGTTATAGTATAGTGGTGTGAAGGTCCATTGATTCTGTTCTACTAACTTTTACGTTGAACAGGACTACTAACCTGGCTGTTATGCAGTTCCTCACAGCTGGGATCAGTCTCAGTCGCCCCTCCAGGTCTGTGTTGTATTTGTCCAGGTCCAACTCCTTCAGAACCTCATCTGATATCAGCAGCATGGAGGCCAGAGCTGAACACTGGGTCACAGAGAGTTCCTTCCCTGATCTGTTCTCTGACTCCAGGTACTGTAGGATCCCCTGACTTAGTGACGGGTCGTTCATCTCCATCAGACAGTGGAAGATGTTTATGTATACGTCAGGGGAGATGTGTTTATCGGCGCTCATCTCCTTCAGGTTGTTGATGACTCTCTGGATCTCCTCTGGACTGTTCTCTATCTGACCCAACAGACCTCCTAACAGTCTCTGGTTGGACTCCACTGAGAGACCATGAAGGAAACGGGCAAAGAGGTCCAGGTGTCCACTCTTACTCCACAGGGTTTCCTTCATAGTGGCCTTCAGGAAGTCAGACAGAGAACTGTTACTGTTGAAAGGGGGGTCGCTGTTGAAAGGGAGTAACCACCGTAAGACAGAAAAGAAACTCCAACTGTCACTGTTGAAATCCGTTCCCAGGAATGTCTTCAGGACACCCATTTCATTCTGAGAGAAACAGTCCAATAGATAAACTGCAGCCAGAAACTCCTGGATGCTCAGATGAACAAAGCTGTAGACCGTTTTGTGGAAGAAGGGGCCATCTTCTTTGACGAAGGTTGTGCAAAAGCCCAATATTTTCAAGTCCTTGTTCAGATCTAGACCACATGCTTTCAGGTCCTCCTCATTGAAAATTATGTTGTGTTTGATCAGTTGTTCAAACGCCAGCTTGCCCAGCTTCAGAAGAACATCTCCTTCATCCTTTATGAGCTTCTCCTTGTCTGCCCTGTCTAAGGAAGGGTCCTTTGTCTTCACCCGCTGTGTCTCACCCATCAGGAAGTGGCAGTACAGCTCAACCAGGGTTTCGGGCAGTTTCTCTGTGGTTCCCATTTTCTCTAAAACTCTAGCAAGGATCCAACAGAAGACTGGGATTTCACTCATGGTATGAAGTATCGTTGATTTTCTGATTTGCGAGTAGATTGATCTGGCCTGGTTCTCATCACTGAACGTCTTCATGAAGAACTCCTTCTTCTGGTCATCTCTGATGAACCCTCGTACTTCTGTCATTCTGTCTACTAAGTCCTTAATCTTATTGGCAGCTACTGGTCGTGAGGTTATCCAGATGTGAGCAGAGGGGAGCAAATCCCCTTTGATGAGGTTTGCTAGGAGAACTTCCACTGGGTAAGAGTCATTGATATCCATGAGTCCAAAATCTGTTTTAAAATCCAACTGAAAATTAAGTTCGTCATACCCATCCATAACAATCATGACCTTGAACAGGCTCTTGTTGTAGTCTACTGACTTCTGCAATTCCTTAAAGATGTCATTGAGAACATCTATCTCAATAAACCTGGTTTCCTCGATGCAGTGGTGAATTAGCTGTGCCAAACTAAAGTTTTTTCCCATGAGCAGATTTAACTGGCGGAACTTGAGCGGGAACACGAGGTGTGGATCTTGGGGGAAACTTTTATTGGCCCAGTCAGACACAAATTTGTGTACAAGGAATGTTTTGCCAATTCCTGCAAAGCCAACAGTTAGCACTGTTCTAATGTTTTTTCCAGTTTCGTCTTTGAACATTTCACTGAGCTGGATTTCTGTTCCCTCCCCTGGCTTCCTCATCTCCATCTGTCTGACCTCATGGTGGCTGTGGATGTCTGTGTCTTTGATGTCTACGTTGTAGAGCGGGGTGAAGACGTCTTCAAACTCCACCTCAAACATTGTGCCCAACCTCACACCCCGATATGTAATGTTAAATCTGTCTTGAAGATGGTTTTCATACTCTAATATTTTCTCCGACAGACCTGTAGTGAACAGAGATGGGTTAACCAGTATAGTAACTAGTAATATTATTAATTTTCTCTGTAATAATATGAAATGATGTAGATGTTTCTCACCTTGCGGGAACAGTGCCTGGCTGCTTGGTAGTAACTGTTGAGGCTTTCTGGTCAACGCTCCATCCTGTAAGAGAAAGATACTATTAATTAAATGATCGATTAATTCATGGTTATTTAGAAACAGAAGCAACATACGCTAGAGCCTAAGTTCTAAGTTAAAACCTAAACTAAACTAAACTACTTACTGTACCTCCACAGATCCACTGAGTCCTTCACTGGTCTTCTCTGTTGATGGACCCCCCTGACCCACTGCAAACACACAAACTGAACTGTCAAGTCTCTGTTGATGGACCCCTGACCCACTGCAAACACAAACTGAACTGTAAGTCTCTGTTGATGGACCCCCCTGACCCACTGCAAACACACACTGAACTGTAAGTCTCTGTTGATGGACCCCCCTGACCCACTGCAAACACACAAACTGAACTGTAAGTTAAGTAAGGGATAACACCCGACGAGGCGGTGATTGTTTCCTATTAACTGACCGAGGCGCAGCCGAGGTCAGTTAGTTAGGAAACAATCACCGCCTCGAAGGGTGTTATCCCGCTTATTACATGGCTTACGTCAGTAGTTTTCAACGCCCGAGGACCACCAGTGGTCCTTGAGAGGGTGACGGCAACGGCATGTAAACAACCAAATACGTAGCTGCTAACCAAATGGACCCACTAACGGCGTGCTGGAACTAAATGCGGAAGCGCACCGCGGGCTTACGTCAGTGGTTTTCAACGTCCGAGGACCACCGGTCGGTGGTCCTTGAGAGGGTGACGACAACGGCATGTAAACAACCAAATAGGCTACGTAGCTAACCAAATGGACCCGCTAACGGCGTGCTGGAACTAAATGCAGAAGCGCAGCGCGGATTGATATGAACACAGCTGTTTGCACTTTGGGGACCTTGTTTATGCAGCGGTCAATAATAGCGCGGAGCGGTGAACTATAGTGTATTATGTGACCGGTCACATGACCAGAACGCTGGCTTCTGATTGGAGCATTCATTCAAGCCATGTAATAAGAAAGGTTAAATATTTATATTTTTCCCAAATACCCTAAAGAATTATCAAAGAATTGTATTTGAATTGTACTTTAGCACTAAAGATATCTTCTGTTTCCTGAATAAATACAATAATACCATAGACTTACAGTATGGATACAGTAGTACTATAGAATTATAGTATGGATACAGTAGTACTATAGAATTATAGTATGGATACAGTAGTACTATAGAATTATAGTATGGATACAGTATAGTACTATAGACTTACAGTATGGATACAGTAGTACTATAGAATTATAGTATGGATACAGTAGTACTATAGAATTATAGTATGGATACAGTACTATAGACTTACAGTATGGATACAGTAGTACTATATACTTACATTATGAATACAGTATAGTACTATAGACTTACAGTATGGATACAGTATAGTACTATAGACTTACAGTATGAATACAGTATAGTACTATAGACTTACAGTATGGATACAGTACTATAGGCTTACAGTATGAATACAGTACTATAGACTTACAGTATGAATACAGTATAGTACTATAGACTTACAGTATGAATACAGTATAGTACTATAGACTTACAGTATGGATACAGTACTATAGACTTACAGTATAGTACTATAGACTTACAGTATGAATACAGTATAGTACTATAGACTTACAGTATGGATACAGTACTATAGACTTACAGTATGAATACAGTACTATAGACTTACAGTATGAATACAGTATAGTACTATAGACTTACAGTATGAATACAGTATAGTACTATAGACTTACAGTATGGATACAGTACTATAGACTTACAGTATGGATACAGTATAGTACTATAGACTTACAGTATAGTACTATAGACTTACAGTATGGATACAGTATAGTACTATAGACTTACAGTATGGATACAGTATAGTACTATAGACTTACAGTATGAATACAGTATAGTACTATAGACTACAGTATGAATACAGTACTATAGACTTACAGTATGGATACAGTAGTACTATAGACTTACAGTATGAATACAGTACTATAGACTTACAGTATGGATACAGTACTATAGACTTACAGTATGGATACAGTATAGTACTATAGACTTACAGTATGGATACAGTATAGTACTATAGACTTACAGTATGGATACAGTACTATAGACTTACAGTATGGATACAGTATAGTACTATAGACTTACAGTATGGATACAGTAGTACTATAGACTTACAGTATGAATACAGTACTATAGACTTACAGTATGGATACAGTAGTACTATAGACTTACAGTATGAATACAGTACTATAGACTTACAGTATGGATACAGTACTATAGACTTACAGTATGGATACAGTATAGTACTATAGACTTACAGTATGGATACAGTACTATAGACTTACAGTATGGATACAGTATAGTACTATAGACTTACAGTATGAATACAGTATAGTACTATAGACTTACAGTATGGATACAGTATAGTACTATAGACTTACAGTATGGATACAGTACTATAGACTTACAGTATGAATACAGTACTATAGACTTACAGTATAGTACTATAGACTTACAGTATGAATACAGTACTATAGACTTACAGTATGGATACAGTAGTACTATAGACTTACAGTATGAATACAGTACTATAGACTTACAGTATAGTACTATAGACTTACAGTATGGATACAGTATAGTACTATAGACTTACAGTATGAATACAGTACTATAGACTAACAATATAGTACTATAGACTTACAGTATGAATACAGTACTATAGACTTACAGTATGGATACAGTATAGTACTATAGACTTACAGTATGAATACAGTACTATAGACTTACAGTATGAATACAGTACTATAGACTTACAGTATGGATACAGTACTATAGACTTACAGTATGGATACAGTATAGTACTATAGACTTACAGTATGAATACAGTATAGTACTATAGACTTACAGTATGGATACAGTATAGTACTATAGACTTACAGTATGAATACAGTACTATAGACTTACAGTATGGATACAGTATAGTACTATAGACTTACAGTATGAATACAGTACTATAGACTTACAGTATGAATACAGTACTATAGACTTACAGTATGAATACAGTATAGTACTATAGACTTACAGTATGAATACAGTACTATAGAATTATAGTATGGATACAGTATAGTACTATAGACTTACAGTATGAATACAGTATAGTACTATAGACTTATATTATGAATACAGTATAGTACTATAGACTTACAGTATGGATACAGTATAGTACTATAGACTTATATTATGAATACAGTATAGTACTATAGACTTACAGTATGGATACAGTATAGTACTATAGACTTACAGTAAAGTACTATAGACTTACAGTATGAATACAGTATAGTACTATAGACTTACAGTATGGATACAGTATAGTACTATAGACTTACAGTATGGATACAGTATAGTACTATAGACTTACAGTATGGATACAGTAGTACTATAGACTTACAGTATGAATACAGTATAGTACTATAGACTTACAGTATGGATACAGTATAGTACTATAGACTTACAGTAAAGTACTATAGACTTACAGTATGAATACAGTATAGTACTATAGACTTACAGTATGGATACAGTATAGTACTATAGACTTACAGTATGGATACAGTATAGTACTATAGACTTACAGTATGGATACAGTAGTACTATAGACTTACAGTATGAATACAGTATAGTACTATAGACTTACAGTATGGATACAGTATAGTACTATAGACTTACAGTATGGATACAGTACTATAGACTTACAGTATGAATACAGTACTATAGACTTACAGTATGGATACAGTATAGTACTATAGACTTACAGTATGGATACAGTATAGTACTATAGACTTACAGTATGAATACAGTACTATAGACTTACAGTATGGATACAGTATAGTACTATAGACTTAAAGTATGGATACAGTATAGTACTATAGACTTACAGTATGGATACAGTATAGTACTATAGACTTACAGTATGGATACAGTATAGTACTATAGACTTACAGTATGGATACAGTATAGTACTATAGACTTACAGTATGGATACAGTATAGTACTATAGACTTACAGTATGGATACAGTATAGTACTATAGACTTACAGTATGGATACAGTACTATAGACTTACAGTATGGATACAGTATAGTACTATAGACTTACAGTATGAATACAGTACTATAGACTTACATTATGAATACAGTACTATAGACTTACAGTATAGTACTATAGACTTACAGTATGGATACAGTATAGTACTATAGACTTACGGTATGGATACAGTATAGTACTATAGACTTACAGTATGGATACAGTATAGTACTATAGACTTACAGTATGGATACAGTACTATAGACTTACAGTATGGATACAGTATAGTACTATAGACTTACAGTATGGATACAGTATAGTACTATAGACTTACAGTATGGATACAGTATAGTACTATAGACTTACAGTATGGATACAGTATAGTACTATAGACTTACAGTATGGATACAGTACTATAGACTTACAGTATGAATACAGTACTATAGACTTACAGTATGGATACAGTATAGTACTATAGACTTACAGTATGGATACAGTATAGTACTATAGACTTACAGTATGGATACAGTATAGTACTATAGACTTACAGTATGGATACAGTACTATAGACTTACAGTATGGATACAGTATAGTACTATAGACTTACAGTATGAATACAGTACTATAGACTTACAGTATGGATACAGTATAGTACTATAGACTTACAGTATGGATACAATAGTACTATAGACTTACAGTATGAATACAGTATAGTACTATAGACTTACGGTATGGATACAGTATAGTACTATAGACTTACAGTATGAATACAGTATAGTACTATAGACTTACAGTATGGATACAGTACTATAGACTTACAGTATGGATACAGTATAGTACTATAGACTTACAGTATGAATACAGTATAGTACTATAGACTTACAGTATGGATACAGTACTATAGACTTACAGTATGGATACAGTATAGTACTATAGACTTACAGTATGAATACAGTACTATAGACTTACAGTATGAATACAGTACTATAGACTTACAGTATGAATACAGTACTATAGACTTACAGTATGAATACAGTACTATAGACTTACAGTATGGATACAGTATAGTACTATAGACTTACAGTATGGATACAGTATAGTACTATAGACTTACAGTATAGTACTATAGACTTACAGTATGAATACAGTATAGTACTATAGACTTACAGTATGGATACAGTATAGTACTATAGACTTACAGTATGAATACAGTATAGTACTATAGACTTACAGTATGGATACAGTATAGTACTATAGACTTACAGTATGAATACAGTATAGTACTATAGACTTACAGTATGGATACAGTATAGTACTATAGACTTACAGTATAGTACTATAGACTTACAGTATGAATACAGTATAGTACTATAGACTTACAGTATAGTACTATAGACTTACAGTATGAATACAGTATAGTACTATAGACTTACAGTATGAATACAGTATAGTACTATAGACTTACAGTATGGATACAGTACTATAGACTTACAGTATGACTACAGTACTATAGACTTACAGTATGAATACAGTATAGTACTATAGACTTACAGTATGAATACAGTATAGTACTATAGACTTACAGTATGAATACAGTATAGTACTATAGACTTACAGTATGGATACAGTAGTACTATAGACTTACAGTATGAATACAGTACTATAGACTTACAGTATGAATACAGTACTATAGACTTACAGTATGAATACAGTATAGTACTATAGACTTACAGTATGAATACAGTACTATAGACTTACAGTATGGATACAGTATAGTACTATAGACTTACAGTATGAATACAGTACTATAGACTTACAGTATGGATACAGTATAGTACTATAGACTTACAGTATGAATACAGTACTATAGACCTACAGTATGAATACAGTACTATAGACTTACAGTATGGATACAGTATAGTACTATAGACTTACAGTATGAATACAGTATAGTACTATAGACTTACAGTATGAATACAGTACTATAGACTTACAGTATAGTACTATAGACTTACAGTATGGATACAGTATAGTACTATAGACTTACAGTATGAATACAGTATAGTACTATAGACTTACAGTATGGATACAGTACTATAGACTTACAGTATGGATACAGTATAGTACTATAGACTTACAGTATGAATACAGTACTATAGACTTACAGTATGAATACAGTACTATAGACTTACAGTATGAATACAGTATAGTACTATAGACTTACAGTATGAATACAGTATAGTACTATAGACTTACAGTATGGATACAGTATAGTACTATAGACTTACAGTATGAATACAGTACTATAGACTTACAGTATGAATACAGTACTATAGACTTACAGTATGAATACAGTATAGTACTATAGACTTACAGTATGAATACAGTACTATAGACTTACAGTATGAATACAGTACTATAGACTTACAGTATGGATACAGTATAGTACTATAGACTTACAGTATGGATACAGTATAGTACTATAGACTTACAGTATGAATACAGTACTATAGACTTACAGTATGGATACAGTATAGTACTATAGACTTACAGTATGGATACAGTATAGTACTATAGACTTACAGTATGGATACAGTATAGTACTATAGACTTACCGTATGGATACAGTATAGTACTATAGACTTACAGTATGGATACAGTATAGTACTATAGACTTACAGTATGGATACAGTACTATAGACTTACAGTATGGATACAGTAGTACTATAGACTTACAGTATGAATACAGTATAGTACTATAGACTTACAGTATGAATACAGTATAGTACTATAGACTTACAGTATGGATACAGTACTATAGACTTACAGTATGGATACAGTATAGTACTATAGACTTACAGTATGGATACAGTAGTACTATAGACTTACAGTATGAATACAGTATAGTACTATAGACATACAGTATGAATACAGTACTATAGACTTACAGTATTAATACAGTACTATAGACTTACAGTATGAATACAGTACTATAGACTTACAGTATGAATACAGTACTATAGACTTACAGTATGAATACAGTATAGTACTATAGACTTACAGTATGAATACAGTACTATAGACTTACAGTATGAATACAGTACTATAGACTTACAGTATGAATACAGTATAGTACTATAGACTTACAGTATGGATACAGTACTATAGACTTACAGTATGGATACAGTACTATAGACTTACAGTATGAATACAGTACTATAGACTTACAGTATGAATGCAGTATAGTACTATAGACTTACAGTATGAATACAGTATAGTACTATAGACTTACAGTATGAATACAGTATAGTACTATAGACTTACAGTATGAATACAGTATAGTACTATAGACTTACAGTATGGATACAGTATAGTACTATAGACTTACAGTATGAATACAGTATAGTACTATAGACTTACAGTATGGATACAGTACTATAGACTTACAGTATGGATACAGTATAGTACTATAGACTTACAGTATGGATACAGTATAGTACTATAGACTTACAGTATGGATACAGTATAGTACTATAGACTTACAGTATGAATACAGTATAGTACTATAGACTTACAGTATGGATACAGTACTATAGACTTACAGTATGAATACAGTATAGTACTATAGACTTACAGTATGGATACAGTATAGTACTATAGACTTACAGTATGGATACAGTTTAGTACTATAGACTTACAGTATGAATACAGTACTATAGACTTACAGTATGGATACAGTATAGTACTATAGACTTACAGTATGAATACAGTACTATAGACTTACAGTATGAATACAGTACTATAGACTTACAGTATGAATACAGTATAGTACTATAGACTTACAGTATGAATACAGTACTATAGACTTACAGTATGAATACATTATAGTACTATAGACTTACAGTATGGATACAGTACTATAGACTTACAGTATGAATACAGTATAGTACTATAGACTTACAGTATGAATACAGTATAGTACTATAGACTTACAGTATGGATACAGTATAGTACTATAGACTTACAGTATGGATACAGTATAGTACTATAGACTTACAGTATGGATACAGTACTATAGACTTACAGTATGGATACAGTATAGTACTATAGACTTACAGTATGGATACAGTAGTACTATAGACTTACAGTATGAATACAGTATAGTACTATAGACTTACAGTATGAATACAGTATAGTACTATAGACTTACAGTATGGATACAGTATAGTACTATAGACTTACAGTATGAATACAGTATAGTACTATAGACTTACAGTATGAATACAGTATAGTACTATAGACTTACAGTATGAATACAGTACTATAGACTTACAGTATGAATACAGTATAGTACTATAGACTTACAGTATGAATACAGTATAGTACTATAGACTTACAGTATGGATACAGTACTATAGACTTACAGTATGGATACAGTATAGTACTATAGACTTACAGTATGGATACAGTAGTACTATAGACTTACAGTATGGATACAGTATAGTACTATAGACTTACAGTATGAATACAGTATAGTACTATAGACTTACAGTATGAATACAGTACTATAGACTTACAGTATGAATACAGTACTATAGACTTACAGTATGAATACAGTACTATAGACTTACAGTATGAATACAGTATAGTACTATAGACTTACAGTATGAATACAGTACTATAGACTTACAGTATGAATACAGTATAGTACTATAGACTTACAGTATGGATACAGTAGTACTATAGACTTACAGTATGAATACAGTATAGTACTATAGACTTACAGTATGAATACAGTATAGTACTATAGACTTACAGTATGAATACAGTACTATAGACTTACAGTATGGATACAGTACTATAGACTTACAGTATGAATACAGTACTATAGACTTACAGTATAGTACTATAGACTTACAGTATGGATACAGTACTATAGACTTACAGTATAGTACTATAGACTTACAGTATGGATACAGTACTATAGACTTACAGTATGAATACAGTACTATAGACTTACAGTATGGATACAGTATAGTACTATAGACTTACAGTATGGATACAGTATAGTACTATAGACTTACAGTATGAATACAGTATAGTACTATAGACTTACAGTATGAATACAGTATAGTACTATAGACTTACAGTATGAATACAGTATAGTACTATAGACTTACAGTATGGATACAGTATAGTACTATAGACTTACAGTATGAATACAGTACTATAGACTTACAGTATGGATACAGTATAGTACTATAGACTTACAGTATGAATACAGTATAGTACTATAGACTTACAGTATGAATACAGTACTATAGACTTACAGTATGGATACAGTACTATAGACTTACAGTATGAATACAGTATAGTACTATAGACTTACAGTATGAATACAGTATAGTACTATAGACTTACAGTATGAATACAGTACTATAGACTTACAGTATGGATACAGTACTATAGACTTACAGTATGAATACAGTATAGTACTATAGACTTACAGTATGAATACAGTACTATAGACTTACAGTATAGTACTATAGACTTACAGTATGAATACAGTATAGTACTATAGACTTACAGTATGAATACAGTATAGTACTATAGACTTACAGTATGAATACAGTATAGTACTATAGACTTACAGTATGGATACAGTACTATAGACTTACAGTATGGATACAGTATAGTACTATAGACTTACAGTATGGATACAGTATAGTACTATAGACTTACAGTATGAATACAGTATAGTACTATAGACTTACAGTATGAATACAGTATAGTACTATAGACTTACAGTATGGATACAGTATAGTACTATAGACTTACAGTATGAATACAGCATAGTACTATAGACTTACAGTATGAATACAGTACTATAGACTTACAGTATGAATACAGTACTATAGACTTACAGTATGGATACAGTACTATAGACTTACAGTATGAATACAGTATAGTACTATAGACTTACAGTATGAATACAGTATAGTACTATAGACTTACAGTATGAATACAGTACTATAGACTTACAGTATGGATACAGTACTATAGACTTACAGTATGAATACAGTATAGTACTATAGACTTACAGTATGGATACAGTACTATAGACTTACAGTATGAATACAGTACTATAGACTTACAGTATGAATGCAGTACTATAGACTTACAGTATGAATACAGTACTATAGACTTACAGTATGGATACAGTACTATAGACTTACAGTATGAATACAGTATAGTACTATAGACTTACAGTATGGATACAGTACTATAGACTTGCAGTATGGATACAGTACTATAGACTTACAGTATGGATACAGTACTATAGACTTACAGTATGAATACAGTACTATAGACTTACAGTATGGATACAGTACTATAGACTTACAGTATGAATACAGTATAGTACTATAGACTTACAGTATGGATACAGTACTATAGACTTACAGTATGAATACAGTTCTATAGACTTACAGTATGAATGCAGTACTATAGACTTACAGTATGGATACAGTATAGTACTATAGACTTACAGTATGGATACAGTATAGTACTATAGACTTACAGTATGAATACAGTATAGTTCTATAGACTTACAGTATGAATACAGTACTATAGACTTACAGTATGGATACAGTAGTACTATAGACTTACAGTATGGATACAGTATAGTACTATAGACTTACAGTATGGATACAGTATAGTACTATAGACTTACAGTATGAATACAGTATAGTACTATAGACTTACAGTATGGATACAGTACTATAGACTTACAGTATGGATACAGTATAGTACTATAGACTTACAGTATGGATACAGTATAGTACTATAGACTTACAGTATGAATACAGTACTATAGACTTGCAGTATGAATACAGTACTAAAGACTTACTGTTTGAATACAGTATCCGCAGCAGTACTGCTAACACCACCACAAAGATGATTGAAGTAACAAACACTGTCTTTCTGCTACAAAGTTGTCTTGGATTTCCCCTCTGTCCTCTGCCTCCTGGTGCTGATGGAATGTCTGAAAGACATAATGAGGGTAATAATAATAATAATGGTAATAATAATTCCACAACGCCACTCCATTCTTCCTGGTCTTTTACTGCCATCCACTTGTACTTGTACACTTGACATGTGGACAGAAGGAGCTGGGATTTGAACCGGCGACTCACAGATTATTGAACGACCTGCTTACCACATTAACCTGTAAATATAACCTAACCTCTCTTCTTACCTGGTGGCACGTATCCAAATCTCTCTGCTAGATCAAACCTTCGTAGTTTCAGCAGGACAGCCATCATGATCTGAGTTTCACTACCAGGATATTTCTGTGTGATCTTGTTGACAACTTGTGTTCTGTCAGCATTCTCCAGAGCCGCTGTTGGAAGCGGTTCCAGACCTTCAACGTTAGGCCGCTGTAGAAACCACCGGAACCTCTGGAACTGCTGCTCTGTCAGCTGATCCAGAGCATCCAGGATACGATGATGGATCTCCATGGTGGATTCCTGCAAACACATGATGTTAACATGTCAGATTAACATGTTTATATCAAACACATGATGTTAACATGTCAGATTAACATGTTTATATCAGATTAACATGTTTATATCAAACACATGATGTCAACATGTTTATATCAAACACATGATGTCAACATGTTTATATCAAACACATGATGTCAACATGTTTATATCAAACACATGATGTCAACATGTTTATATCAAACACATGATGTCAACATGTCAGATTAACATGTTTATATCAGATTAACATGTTTATATCAAACACATGATGTCAACATGTTTATATCAAACACATGATGTTAACATGTTTATATCAAACACATGATGTCAACATGTTTATATCAAACACATGATGTCAACATGTTTATATCAAACACATGATGTCAACATGTCAGATTAACATGTTTATATCAAACACATGATGTCAACATGTCAGATTAACATGTTTATATCAAACACATGATGTCAACATGTCAGATTAACATGTTTATATCAGATTAACATGTTTATATCAAACACATGATGTCAACATGTCAGATTAACATGTTTATATCAGATTAACATGTTTATATCAAACACATGATGTCAACATGTCAGATTAACATGTTTATATCAAACACATGATGTCAACATGTTTATATCAAACACATGATGTCAACATGTCAGATTAACATGTTTATATCAAACACATAATGTCAACATGTCAGATTAACATGTTTATATCAGATTAACATGTTTATATCAAACACATGATGTCAACATGTCAGATTAACATGTTTATATCAAACACATGATGTTAACATGTCAGATTAACATGTTTATATCAAACACATGATGTTAACATGTCAGATTAACATGTTTATATAAACACATGATGTCAACATGTTTATATCAAACACATGATGTCAACATGTCAGATTAACATGTTTATATCAAACACATGATGTTAACATGTCAGATTAACATGTTTATATCAAACACATGATGTCAACATGTCAGATTAACATGTTTATATCAAACACATGATGTTAACATGTTTATATCAAACACATGATGTCAACATGTCAGATTAACATGTTTATATCAAACACATGATGTTAACATGTCAGATTAACATGTTTATATCAAACACATGAAGTCAACATGTCAGATTAACATGTTTATATCAGATTAACATGTTTATATCAAACACATGATGTTAACATGTCAGATTAACATGTTTATATCAAACACATGATGTTAACATGTCAGATTAACATGTTTATATCAAACACATGATGTTAACATGTCAGATTAACATGTTTATATAAACACATGATGTCAACATGTTTATATCAAACACATGATGTCAACATGTCAGATTAACATGTTTATATCAAACACATGATGTTAACATGTTTATATCAAACACATGATGTCAACATGTCAGATTAACATGTTTATATCAAACACATGATGTTAACATGTCAGATTAACATGTTTATATCAGATTAACATGTTTATATCAAACACATGATGTCAACATGTTTATATCAAACACATGATGTCAACATGTCAGATTAACATGTTTATATCAAACACATGATGTCAACATGTTTATATCAAACACATGATGTCAACATGTTTATATCAAACACATGATGTTAACATGTCAGATTAACATGTTTATATCAAACACATGATGTCAACATGTTTATATCAAACACATGATGTTAACATGTCAGATTAACATGTTTATATCAAACACATGATGTCAACATGTCAGATTAACATGTTTATATCAGATTAACATGTTTATATCAAACACATGATGTTAACATGTCAGATTAACATGTTTATATCAAACACATGATGACAACATGTCAGATTAACATGTTTATATCAAACACATGAAGTCAACATGTCAGATTAACATGTTTATATCAAACACATGATGTCAACATGTCAGATTAACATGTTTATATCAAACACATGATGTTAACATGTTTATATCAAACACATGATGTCAACATGTCAGATTAACATGTTTATATCAAACACATGATGTTAACATGTTTATATCAAACACATGATGTCAACATGTCAGATTAACATGTTTATATCAGATTAACATGTTTATATCAAACACATGATGTCAACATGTCAGATTAACATGTTTATATCAGATTAACATGTTTATATCAAACACATGATGTCAACATGTCAGATTAACATGTTTATATCAAACACATGATGTCAACATGTCAGATTAACATGTTTATATCAGATTAACATGTTTATATCAAACACATGATGTCAACATGTCAGATTAACATGTTTATATCAAACACATGATGTCAACATGTCAGATTAACATGTTTATATCAGATTAACATGTTTATATCAGATTAACATGTTTATATCAAACACATGATGTCAACATGTCAGATTAACATGTTTATATCAAACACATGATGTTAACATGTCAGATTAACATGTTTATATCAAACACATGATGTTAACATGTCAGATTAACATGTTTATATCAGATTAACATGTTTATATCAAACACATGATGTCAACATGTCAGATTAACATGTTTATATCAAACACATGATGTCAACATGTCAGATTAACATGTTTATATCAGATTAACATGTTTATATCAAACACATGATGTTAACATGTCAGATTAACATGTTTATATCAGATTAACATGTTTATATCAAACACATCATGTCAACATGTCAGCTTTATGCTGACATGTTGACTTCATGTGTTTGATATAAACATGTTAATCTGATATAAACATGTTAATCTGACATGTTAACATGATGTGTTTGATATAAACATGTCAAGCTGACAGGGATGGGCAATTATTTTTCCCAAGGGGCCAAATGAGATACATAAAATATTGTGGAGGACCAAGACTAAAGGCTGAACTAAAGTCTGCGTAATATTAATTTAATTTCAAGATAAAAGTAAGAGTAAGACCAACCATTTTGAACACCAGCACTATTTATTCAGTATTTGAGCCACAAACCACTATTTGATGACATTTTAGCCCCACAGATCCCAAAACCTTCTTCAAGATTTCTTTTGCTTTTGTCCACAATTCCAGGCTGGATTTGGGAAACAAAACAGGATAACAAAAGTGACCATTCTCTGATTGAATGTGTAGACTTTGGGCTAATTCAGATGATGAATATTTTAACTCTTGAGGCTCTCAAAGAGTTATATCTGGTTAGCCAAATTTCCATATTTAACTTGGAACTCTCTCAAGGACCACTGGTGGTCCCCGGGCCGGTCAGAGTCAGCCAAAGGGCCACATTTGGCCCCCGGGCCGCATAATGCCCAGGTATGCTCTGGGTGATAAGAGACTGAGCCTTTGGGCCAGCGGTGTCTACACTTTTTTGACTTGAGAGCTACTTTCAAAATGAACGTCTCAACAAGATCTACATATCAAAAAATGTGTAGATTAAAAGTCCATTTCAAGGCCCCTAGAAAGTGGGAGCTGTGAAATAGTGGTGATGGTGTTACTTACTGTTATAGTGTTTAAGAATAATGCACTTATAATGAAAAATAGAGGTGGGGAATTGGAAGGTTTTCCTGTATATGCTACTACAGTACTGACAGCTAACTGCCAGCACTTGCACTTGCGCTTTTCCCTGGTGACAATAAAAGTTACGAAGAAAATGATTTATTTGTCAGTTATCAATCATGCAGTCGTAACTGCATACTCATTTATACTAATTTATACGTTCCTAATAAGTAGGATATTTGCAACATTATCTCACTGACATTGACATGACACACATTTTAATCATTTTTTATGTGCACATAACAGCACATAAAGTACTTATCTAGAATATTTAGGTTTTCAAACATTTTCATACCAGGGCCCAATGTTGAGTTTAGTCGCTCAGACCCAAAACTAAGGATTTTCAAGTTTTTCCCCACAATTTATAAATAATAAATAATTATAATAAAGACAAACTGCCCAAATTTTGGCCAAAATAACAATTCTTCCACGTTTTCTAATTGTGTAGATTAGAAAATTACAGATGTTTAAATATAATGTAACTCTCCAGAGTTACAGCTCTAAAAGGGTCCGAGAGCGCCCCCTGCTGGGAGAGCCTGAAATCGCCTATGTCTTAGAGGTTGATTTTCTGTAAGTTTAGAGTTACTTTTTTTTTTTTTTTTTTTTTTTTTTTTAGAAACGTTCTTTCCCCGTTGACTTTAATCCTGTAAATCGGTGGTTTTCAACCTTTTTCATCCCAGGGACCACCATTTATTCAGGATTTGAGCCACGGACCACCAGTTGAGGATATTTTAGCCCCACAGACCCCAAAACTAAAGATTTATTTTGCTTTTGTCCACAATTCCAGGCTGGATTGGGGGAAACAAAACAAGCAAAACATAGGCTACATTCCAAAATGGCTAATTCAGATGATGAATATTTTAACTCTTGAGAGTGTAAAAATGAAACCAAATGAAAAATGAAACCAAATGAAAAATGAAACCAAATGGACCGACCCTTGCGGGTTCCGCAAGGGTCCATTTGGTTTCATTTTTACACTCTCAAGAGTTACATCTGGTTAAAGAACTTAGCTGAGGACCACCTGGAACCCTCTCAAGGTCCGGGACCACTGGTGGTCCCCGGACCACCTGTTGAAAACCCCTGCTGTAAATGCACATGTTTTGATTACCTGCTTGTTGCCAGTGATATAACAGTTCACTCGGTTTCCTTTTTCCCGTTTTCTCATTCCATGCAGAGCATCAGGATCAACTCTGTCCGTCATGGTTCTGTTTGAACCTCACGCAAAGTACAGAACAAAATGGATCTCAAGGAGTTGTTGAAGTTTGACCTGGTGAATACTAGATACAGCCTGCATTCTACTGACACAGCCTACAAACATACTACTACCCCACTCCTACTGATAGTAAAGATTAGTATGACCGTTACATGACGTTAGGGTGACCACATGTCCGTCTTTGTGTGGGACAGTCCCTCATTTGCAAGACTCTACAGGTGTCCTACAAATTGAGCCCGTGTCGTGTGTGTGTGTGTGTGTGTGTGTGTGTGTGTGTGTGTGTGTGTGTGTGTGTGTGTGTGTGTGTGTGTGTGTCACATTGTGACCGACAGCCATTCAGTGTACAAAATCCCCTAATATGTGTCTTTCTATGTTTTTAAGCAGGGGCGGATGTAACATGTCCCATTTAGGGGGGCAAGAGAACAAGTTGGAAAGGCAAGAGAAAATGGTATGGGGGGGGGGGGGGGGGGGGGGCGATGAAGTCGCACCCATACAATTTTCATTTAAACAGCTCTATATTTGGATATGCCTGACAGTTCCCATACCATTTTCAGTTCCAGGACTTTTATTAGTCAAGCAAAGCATCAATAATAACATCAGTTGTTGTTGAAGTTGCAACAGACACGCAGCATGCATAAAGCTAAAGGTCTGACTCAGAGAGTTTTCTGTTTTCAATGATGAAATGCTGTTGGTTTAGTGGTGACACAGCTGTAGTTAGTTAGTAGCAGTAGTAGTGGTTCACAGCATTTTAAATAGAAGCACATTAATTTGAAATATCTTGGGTTGTGTATATCATGCCATCGTGTTTGGGGGGGGGGGGGGGGGGGGGGGGGGGGGGGGGGGGGGGGCCTGCCCCTGCCTGCCTAATCCGCCCCTGTTTTTAAGTCTGTTAAAACAACCAGAGAAGTATTTACACACTCACTCCAGAGAGTTCCACATTGTATGTAGGCCTAACGTTGTAGCAAAAAATAGCTGATCTGCAAGCTCCCAAAACGCGGTTTGAGCTTGTAGATCAGCCATTCTTTTGTTTCCGCACTTGTCCCACAAATGCAGTATCTCTGTCCCTCAAATGAACAATTTGGATCTGGTCACCCTAGAAGGGAGATACACCCATCCGCGCGCGCACGCACACACGAACAATGTGTCCGAACCAGATGTTAGAAATACAGAGTTACGCCAACTCCGTTCACTTCATGGATCCAGTCCAATGGCGGCTCCTCTACAGACTTAATTCTATTGGATAGTGACAACGAATAGTGACAGCCAGAAGTTACTGAATGCATTAGAGCCTATGGACTCGCGCGAGTACATGAGCCATGTGACAGGACTATTTTCTGCCCCCTCAATGTCGCAACTCTGTCTATTTCTAAGGCTTTGGTCCGATCATACATCGATAAACTAAGAATTTAACAGTAGAAGTCTACTTTATAATACTGACTGTTTATAATTTATATGATAGAAGTTCTACTTTATAATGCTGACTGTTTATATGATCTATTGCTGTGTTTTTATTTCGTTTGTGTGGATTAAGGTTTGATAAATGACTCATTTTTAAACACAATACACTGTATGCCTATGTTATACTATAGTGATACGTGTACATTCAATGCTATACGTCTACATAATCTGCTATGCCTAAATCTGAGTAGACATTTAGTGCTTTATCAGGCTGTGGTTCACATTATGCACTGAAACATAAAAGTACATCTGGATTTAGACATGAAATGATACAAATAAAACACTTTGAACCAATCCCCCTCCTGGCCTGAAGGGGGCGCTCTACCTCTGACCATCCCTTCTGCCTGAGTGACCTCTAAACTCTGACCCCTGCTGCGGTGTTGCCATGTCTGCTTATTATAAGCCACTTTGGGCTTAGTTTTCTGCCGTGGGCAACCAGACTATTTGTTATTGTGACACTTTATTATTTTTATTTTCCCGATAGAGTAACATTTTTTCACGTCCAGGAGATAATACTCATCGGAACACTTTTAAATACGCCACCATTACATTATCAACTAAATCGAAAAAGTGCCCAGATTACAAAACTCTGGTTGCCAGTGTAGTTGTCTCGCCCCTCGTAATGGCTAGCCAATAGGATTGCCATAGGGCAACCACACTTTGCAATTTTTCCTAAATGCCCCAAACATGTGGCAGGTACACATGTAGGCTACACACGGGGATTTCTGCCTGGTTTTCATAGTAATGTCGCTCATTAGTGCGTACCTCACACTACAACCTGGCAACCACACAGACAACCCACTGCCGACCAGGGGCGGATATAACATTTCCCAATTGGGGGGGTGGGGGACTTTTATTAGTCAAGTAAAGCATCAATAATAACATCAGTTGTTGTTGAAGTTGCAACAGACACGCAGCATGCATAAAGCTAAAGGTCTGACTCAGAGAGTTTTCTGTTTTCAATGATGAAATGCTGTTGGTTTAGTGGTGACACAGCTGTAGTTAGTTAGTAGCAGTAGTAGTGTTTCACATCATTTTAGATATAGGCACTTCACAATTTGAAATATATTTGATACATTTGGGTTGTTTTGCATGCCATCGTTGTTTGGTGGGGCAGACTGGGCATTTAGGGGGCGTTGCCCCCCACCCCCATGCCCATGCCTAGATCCGCCCCTGCTGCTGACGTCATCGACACAGTTTCCGCCTCTCCAGTGCCCCGGATATTCTACACACACAACCACACACACTCACACGCAACACACACACACACACACAAACACACACACTGAGGAACACGGCGTGTTGTTTATCTGCTGTATTATTATCCTTATCTGAGTGTTTTTAGCTGTAAGAATCGTCATGTCGGACAGTGAGGATGATTCTGATTACTCTGAGAACGGAGCACGGAGCGATGCGAGCTCTGATGGAGAGGCAGTGGAGGAGGCCGAGGTACACACACACACACACACACACACACACACACACACACACACACACACACACACACACACACACACACACACACACACACACACACACACACACACACACTAATTCAGATGATGAATATTTTAACTCTTGAGAGTGTGAAAATGACACCAAATGGATTTGGTTTCCATTTTTATTTCCATTTGGTTTCATTTTTACATTCTCAAGAGTTAAATCTGGTTAAGCAACAACTGCGCGCGCGCGCACACACACACACACACACACACACACACACACACACACACACACACACACACACACACACACACACACACACACACACACACACACACACACACCGGGATTCGAGCTCGGGTCTCCCGCGTCAAAGAAAGTCCCAACATCCTAACCCTAACCACCAGACCAAAGGGAGGATGGATGGATGGATGGGGGTCCGCGGACCGGTGCTGGGGGAGATATTAGCCCGTTGAGAGGCTGATGGTTGGGGGTCCGCGGACCGGTGCTGGGGGAGATGTTATCCCGTTGAGAGGCTGATGGATGGGGGTCCGCGGACCGGTGCTGGGGGAGATGTTATCCCGTTGAGAGGCTGATGGATGGGGGTCCGCGGACCGGTGCTGGGGGAGATGTTAGCCCGTTGAGAGGCTGATGGTTTGGGGGGAACGCATTGTCAGCTAACACGGAACCACCAGTCAGTAGTGTTAGAAATAGACTAGTTCACTGGTTTTCAACCTTTTTCATACCAGGGACCACTGTTTATTCAGCATTTGAGCTATGGAGGACCACCATTTGATGACATTTTAGCCCCACAGACCCCAAAAACTAAAGATTTATTTTTGCTTTTGTCCACAATTCCAGGTTGGATTTGGGGAAACCAAACAGTCCAACATACAGATCAAAATGACCATTAATCTTCTACATTCTCTAGTTGTGTAGACTTGGGATAATTCACATGATGAATATTTTAACTCTTTGAGAGCGTAAACATGAAACCAAATGGACCCGCAAGGGTCCAGTTGGTTTCAGGTTTACGCTCTCAAAGAGTTTACATCTGGTTAGCCAACTTTGCGTTTAGCTAGTTGATGACAACTCCGTTCACTCCACCAGCTCATCTTACGGGTCTTATCTGAGCTGCAGCGACGTTGAGGGGTCAGAATGAACAGGGACAGACAGTCTGGGAGAACTTGGAAATATCTTGTTTTTCATTAAGACTCATTAAGAGCTGTTTTTGGAAGGGCAATGTGTGCGACATGACGGTTGTTTTAAAAGGGGAATTACTCAACATTTTCCAAGGGTCCATTTGGTTACATTTGGTCACACTCTCAGAAAAAACGGGTCTGGAAAAGGAAAGCATTAATATGTAGGATAAATGACTGTACATTTGTATTAATTCCACACAACCACTCTAAGGTAATAGCCTATTATATACATAGTAAAATGTTGAAACGTGAGTGGAATTTCCCTTAATTGTACAACAAACAACTAAAGTTTGTGTAATGTTTATGTTGTTGTAGTACTACTACTAGCAGTACAAAACGTCCCCGTTCTCAGTAGAAGTCTATGTAGAGGACTGGCCCCATGAAGTGAACGGAGTTGTCGTAACTCTGGTCTCTGAATGGGGACAACAAACAGGGACAGAATGTACTGGAGTCTATGCAACCACGTGACCACCATCACCACCAACCCCCAGGCTGTGTTTCTGACCCCTCAATGTCGTCACTTATGCTGCGTTCAGCCGCTATAGCTTCTTTTAGTTAGCTTTAGCTGCTAGCGACGTGCTATGATCGATATGAATTAAGTTAGTTAGTTAAAGCAGAGCTTTTCAACCTTTGTCATACCAGGGACCACTATTTATTCAGCATTTGCGCCACAGAGGACACTTTGATGACATTTTAGCCCCACAGACCCCAAAACTAAAGATTTATTTTGCTTTTTGTCCACAATTCCAGGCTGGATTTGGGGAAACCAAACAGTCCAACATACAGATCAAAATGACCATTAATCTTCTACATTCTCTAGTTGTGTAGACTTGGGATAATTCACATGATGAATATTTTAACTCTTTGAGAGCGTAAACATGAAACCAAATGGACCCGCAAGGGTCCATTTGGTTTCATGTTTACGCTCTCAAAGAGTTCCATCTGGTTAACCAACTCAACTGTCCATCATTTAGCCACCTACCGCCTACATAACCCAGGAAACCTAACTTTGGGAATGATTTTATCCACCTCAATATATTTATCTTATCGTATATCATTTTAATCATTGATTAGTCACCTTTACAACTAGGTATGTTTTGTAGAGATCAGACATTCCTGGACCAAGTAACACCCATAAACATGTGGGTTGGATCCACAGAAAATGTACCTAAATCATAGGCGGATTATGAAATGAAGGGCCCCTGGGCCACCACCAGCCAGAGGCCCCCCTACACCGGAGGATTTTTCTGCTCGGCGCGGCGGCATGATGGTTTAGGACTTTTGGGGCTATTTTAGTGACACAAAATTAGTAAACCCATTGTTAATAAGGACCGTATGCACCATTATTACTCACTTTTACCCCTTTTTCGGGTGGGCCCTGAGCTTGAGCCTCTTAGCGATCACGCGGAGACTCAAGATCATGGCCCCCCCTAGCTCAGGGGCCGCTGGGCCTGGGCATTCTTCCCTGTAAATGATGTTCTGTTGGCATACATAAACTACTGTTTTGAGTTCAATTTCAAAGTGCTGGCAGGTGTGTGACAGTCACAGATAGTCCAGTAATACTGTCATTTGACCTAGAACTAATTGCAAAAAAATCAAACTTAGCTGATTTTGTATCTTCAATATATCCTGTATAACAGATGAAAAGTTGCCTGGAATTGTCTGAGGTATACCTGGGCATTATGCGGCCCGGGGGCCAAATGCGGCCCTTTGGCTGACTCTAACCGGCCCGTGAAAGGGTACTGTGGTTTTCAACCAGTGGTCCGGGGACCACCAGTGGTCCTTGAGAGAGTTCCAGTTAAGTATGGAAAGTTGGTTAACCAGATGTAACTCTTTGAGAGCATAATAATGAAACCAAATGGAGTGGACCCTTGTGGGTCCATTTGGTTTCATTTTTACGCTCTCAAGAGTTAAAATGTCCATCTGAATTAGCCAAGTCTACACTACACTACACTACAACTAGAGAAGGTAGAAGATTAATGGTAATTTTGATCTGTATGTTTGTGAAATCCAGCCTGGTATTGTGGACAAAAAGCAAAATTAATCTTTAGTTTTGGGATCTGTGGGGCTAAAATGTCATCAAATGGTGGTCCTCTGTGTCTCAAATTCTGAATAAATAGAGGGCTCTGGTGTCAAAATGGTTGGTCTTAGGCTTAGCTTTATCTTGAAAATTAAATGAATATTACGCAGACTTTAGTCCAGCCTTTAGTCTTGGCTTCTCCACAATATTGTATGCATCTCATTTGGCCCCTTGGGAAAAATAATTGCCCACCTCTGGTCTGAGGGGAAAGCTTTGAAAATGGCATTTACAGTATGTCCACCACTGACATCCCATTTAAGACAAATATTTTCTATATTTCATTGTGCTTTAAGTAGCACAGTGACGTATCAAACTACGGAGTTTTCATGATGCTGAATCCATTCTTAGCATTACTTTTGCACAAAATCACTCATTGTGTGAAATATCGCCATAACAACTTGTCCAAATGTGCTGATTATAACCTCATCATATTTGTCAACACGTTTATGGCTGTTTTCAACCCAAGGAAGATTTTTGGGGCAAAATTAATGCAGCAGACCAGATTGCATTCTCCTTTTCTCATTTAACAGAACAGATTTTACAGTAAGGCCGGTTGTTTTCAACCTTTTTGATAGCAGGGCCCACCATTTATTCAGCATTTGAGCCACGGAGGACCACCGTTTGAGGACATTTATGCCTCACAGACCCCAAACATTAAAGATTTCTTTTTGCTTTTGCCCACAATTCTTAGCCTGGATTTGGGGAAACAAAACAGGCAAAACACACAGAACAAAATGACCATTAATCTTCCAGTTGTGTTGACTTTTTAACTCTTGAGAGTGTAAACATGAAACCAAATGGACCCGCAAGGGTCCATTTGGTTTCATTTTTACACTCTCAAGAGTAACATCTGGTTTCATGGTTTCATTTTTACGTTCTCAAGAGTAACATCTGGTTAACCAACTTAGCTGGGGACCACCTGGAACCCTCTCAGGGACCACTGTTGGTCCCCGGACCCCCTGTTGAAAACCCCTGCAGCCAGTGTGACACACTTCTACCGTATATGTGCAGGATAGGAGGGATTTTGAAACCTCCATTTCGATTCGATTTTGATTAATTGTGAAACCAGACCAGTCAAACCATCCAGGGCACTTTGCACTTTCTGTTTTAATTTAGAACAGTGTGGGATTTGAACCCAGTGGTCCGGGGACCACCAGTGCTCCTCGAGAGCATTCCAGGTGGTCTCCAGGCTAAATGATGGACAGGTAGTAACCAAATGGACCCTTATAGCTATGTAACTCTTGAGAGTGTAAACAATGTATTCCAAGATTTGCACCACACTTTCACAAGTGTCACAATTTTTCAAAAAATAGCAGAACTACAAGCTCATATTGCGCCACTCGGTGGCGCGATATGAGCTTGTAGATCTGCTATTTTTCAACAGTTAAAACTCCAAAACGCGTTCAGTACACAAAGGCTGTATCTGAATTACTTTTTATCTGAATCTACACAATTAAAAAAACGTAAAAAGAATATTGCTATTCTGACCAAAGTTTGGTTCAGTTTTCTCTCCTAAATTGTGGGCAAACACTTGAATATCCGTAGTTTTGGTTAAGAGAGACGAAACACGACATTAAATAGTGGTCCTCTGTGACTAAAATGCAGAATAAATAGTGGGCCCTGGTTGAAAAGCATTCATTTAGATCAGATATGGACACGGACCACATTTCCTAGTAATGGTGACAGGGGTTGACACTAAGGTCTCTGAGGCACTTTCCCATCGGGCAAGTGCAAGTCAGGTTCTACTTGCCCTCAGGTCATGGTCACTTGCCACCCCAAAAATATATTGTAAATTTTACATTTCCAGGGTTCCAGGTGGTCCCCAGTTAAGTTGGTTAACCAGATGGAACTCTTGAGAACATAAAAATGAAACCAATTTGGTTTCATTTTTACACTCCCAAGAGTTAAAATTCATCATCTTAATTAGCCCATAGTGGTCACAGACCCAGTGGTCCCTGACCCCAGCAAAATGATAGTTTGGAACCAAATGGACCTGGGAGAGAGATGGGTAGGGATATCTAGAAAGCAGTGAAAGACACAGAGGCAGAGTGCAATGACTGCCTTCAAGACTAATTTATATTGTGTTGTGTTATAGTGCACTAATTAGTTGCACACTTGCTCGATCGGGCAACCAGGTAGCAGTCTTCACTTGCCCCACCATTTTATTTTTACTTGCCCCGGGCAAGCTGGCAAGTGTTAGTGTCAAGCCCTGGCACTCATTTAGATCAGATATGGACACAGACCACATTTCCTAGTAATGGTGACTTATAGTGCTGTAAGAATTACATTTGAATATTCCTTTTAAAACACATGTGGATTCAAACAAATGTCAAATTATTCAAATATTGAATGTATATAATAATATGATATGAAATATTGCAGCCTAATATGCTGTCTTTGTGTTTCGAGTAAAATGAGGTCTTGCGAGTAAAATGATACCAAATGGACCCTTACGGGTTCATTTGGTATAATTTTACAATCTCAAGAGTTACATTTTGGGTCCGTGTAGTTACCAACAGTCTGTCATTTAGCTGGGGACCACCTGGGAATCCTCTCGGGGAGCACTGTTTGGAAACCACTGGTCTGCTACGTGAAGCAAGACTTTTATTATAGTTATTGGATTGAAGTCGTCACAAACTGTGGCGCCAGACAGATTAAACGATTATTACACCAGCATTATCAATAAGAGGACTTTGAACTTTAATCATGTTGTGATAAACATGCTTCAGGGGTTGACACTAAGGTCTCCGAGGCACTTGCCCATCGCGCAAGTGCAAGTCAGGTTTTGCCCCCCAAAAATATATTGTAAATTTTACATTTAAGTTTACTTCCTACTTGGGTGCTTATGAGAGTTATGAGAGCGTAGCACCACTTAATTAAGAAGTCATAGGTCATGGTCATTTTGATCTCTATGTTTTGCCTGTAGTGTTTGCGAAAATCCATCCTGGAATTTTGGACAAAACCAAAAGAAATCTTTAGTTTTGGGGTCTGTGGGGTGAAAATGTTGTCAAATGGTGGTCCATGGTTCAAATGCTGAATAAAAAGTGGGCCCTGGGATCAAAAAGGTTGAAAACCACTGCTCTAACATTATTGTCTTGTGCGGCTTATAGTCAGGTGCGGCTTATAGTCCGGAAATTACGGTAAATAGATTACTCTTTTATTATAACTGTATTGTCCTGAATATTAAATAGATGACTCTGGTTATTGTAAGACGATCTCTGTTTTTTCAAGATTCAATTGTGGGGGAAAAAGATAATTAAATGTCCACAGTACCTATGTCCCCTGAATTTAGTACAACCCCATTTTTTAATGATATTAGGATATTCGAATTTAAAAAAAAGTTGGTCAGTCATATATATTAATTATTCAGGCCAATAGCATAATAATACACTGCTATTAAACAATATCACAGCATCATTATCAATAAAAGGAATGTTTGTAGCAAAACCCCCTAGACCCCTCCAACCGTAACCCTAAGCCTAAACCCCTAGACCCCTCCAACCGTAACCCTAAGCCTAAATCCCTAGACCCCTCCAACCGTAACCCTAAGCCTAAACCCCTAGACCCCTCCAACTGTAACCCTAAGCCTAATCCCTAGACCCCTCCAACCGTAACCCTAATCCTAAACCCCTAGACCCCTCCAACTGTAACCCTAATCCTAAACCCCTAGACCCCTCCAACCGTAACCCTAATCCTAAACCCCCTAGACCCCTCCAACTGTAACCCTAAGCCTAAACCCCCTAGACCCCTCCAACCGTAACCCTAAGCCTAAATCCCTAGACCCCTCCAACCGTAACCCTAATCCTAAACCCCTAGACCCCTCCAACTGTAACCCTAATCCTAAACCCCCTAGACCCCTCCAACCGTAACCCTAAGCCTAAATCCCTGACCATGTCTGTGAGTGTCTCTGTTTGGCTGTCTATAGGAGGGTAAACTCTCTCTGTTAGGCTGTCATTAGGAGGTAAACTCTCTCTGTTTGGCTGTCTATAGGAGGAGACAGCAGTGTTAACGTGTCTCTGTTTGGCTGTCTATAGGAGGAGACAGCAGTGTTAACGTGTCTCTGTTTGGCTGTCATTAGGAGGAGACTGCAGTGTTAACGTGTCTCTGTTTGGCTGTTTATAGGAGGAGACAGCAGTGTTAACGTGTCTCTGTTTGGCTGTCATTAGGAGGAGACAGCAGTGTTAACGTGTCTCTGTTTGGCTGTTTATAGGAGGAGACAGCAGTGTTAACGTGTCTCTGTTTGGCTGTCATTAGGAGGAGACAGCAGTGTTAACGTGTCTCTGTTTGGCTGTTTATAGGAGGAGACAGTGTTAACGTGTCTCTGTTTGGCTGTCATTAGGAGGAGACAGCAGTGTTAACGTGTCTCTGTTTGGCTGTCATTAGGAGGAGACAGCAGTGTTAACGTGTCTCTGTTTGGCTGTCATTAGGAGGAGACAGCAGTGTTAACGTGTCTCTGTTTGGCTGTCATTAGGAGGAGACAGCAGTGTTAACGTGTCTCTGTTTGGCTGTCATTAGGAGGAGACTGCCTCCCCGGTGGGCAGTGATAAAGCAGCAGAGGAGGAAGGTGAAGATCTGATGGATGATGAAGATGAGTATGATGAAGAGGAGGAGGAGGATGATGACGACAGACCCAGGAAGAAACCACGGCATGGAGGGTTTATCCTGGATGAGGCTGGTAGGGTCTACACACACGCACGCACGCACACACACACACACACACACACACACACACACACACACACACACACACACACACACACACACACACACACACACACCACGACATGGAGGGTTTATCCTGGATGAGGCTGGTAGGGTCCACACACACACACACACACACACACACACACACACACACACACACACACACACACACACACACACACACACACACACACTTGTGATCAGAGCTTCCGTTGCATTTGGGAATCCTACATTTTTAAGTTTTTTACAACAAGGTATGACTTGGAATGAGTTACACCAGGGGTTTTCAACCTTTTTCATCTCGGGGACCACCATTTATTCAGGATTTTAGCCACAGACCACCATCTGAGGATATTTCAGCCCCACAGACCCCAAACCTAAAGACTTATTTTGCTTTTGTCCACAATTCCAGGCTGGTATTTGGGAAACAAAACAAGCAAAACATACATTCCAAAATGGCTAATTCAGATGATGAATATTTTAACTCTTGAGAACGTGAAAATGAAACCAAATGGACCCGCAAGGGTCCATTTGGTTTCATTTTTACGTTCTCAAGAGTTACATCTGGTTAACCAGCTTAGCTGGGGACCACCTGGAACCCTCTCAGGGACCACTGGTGGTCCCCGGACCACCTGTTGAAAAGCCCTGAGTTACACTGATAAACATGTGGCAAAATGAAATGTTTCTGATCTATTCAGCTTGGATCCAAATGGTTCATTTGAGGGACAGAAGAACTGCATGTGTGAGACAAGTGTGGGAACGAATTAAACAAATTATTTACAAATTATAAACATCTTAATGTCATATTGATGTGTGTAAATACCATATATTATTTCCTGTTGTCTTGGTAATGAGGGACTGTCCCACGCAAAGAGGGACATCATGGTCACCTTAGATGCACAAGCATTCATTCAGAATAGATTCTGTGCATGTAACAGCAGCCATAGACATTAATCTACCTTGATCCCTGTGACATCATATATAACAGGGTGGGCAATTATTTTCCCCAAGGGGCCAAATGAGATGCATAAAATATTGTGGAGAAGCCAAGACTAAAGGCTGAACTAAAGTCTGCGTAATGTTAATTTAGTTTCAAGATAAAAGTAAGAGTAAGACCAACCATTTTGACCCCAGGGTCCTCTATGTATTCAGTATTTGAGCCCCGGAGGACCACTATTTGATGATATTTTAGCCCCACAGACCCCAAAACTAAAGATTTATTTTGCCTGAGTTCACAATTCCAGGCTGGATCTCACAAACAAAACCGGCAAACTACATTTCTACATTTCACCCTGAGGTCCCTAACCCTCCCCTCACACAGTTTGTCTTTACTCTAATGCAGGTATTTTAGTAGTAGTGGTCAGTGTAACATGGTGACCGTATGTCTCTAGTGGTCAGTGTAACATGGTGACCGAATGTCTCTATCAGGTATTTTAGTAGTGGTCAGTGTAACATGGTGACTGTGTCTGTGTCTAGATGTGGATGACGAATATGAAGACGAAGCAGACTGGGAGGACGGAGGAGAGGACCTTCTGGAGAAAGGTGAGTCCACACACACACACACACACACACACACACACACACACACACACACACACACACACACACACACACACACACACACACACACACACACACACACACACACACACACACACACACACACGATGTCGATGTGATTGGACATTAAGCTCTGGGTGGAATCGCAAAAGCATCTGTTCTTAAATGTATTTATTAAAATGACTTAATAACTTAATCGGTCATTTTCTTCCACATGAATTTATTATCGTGTTGGACTTTAAGCAGAGCTTCAGCGAAAGAGACATTTTTGAACGGAAACCAAACACCGAATATGATTAATATTTTAATTTCTGGGTTTTGTAGTCCAATCACCACTTAAAGGACTTCACAAGGTGGTGTGTGCAGTGACTTAATGAGCTTGTTAACAAAAAAAGCCTAAAACAACATTTGGAGTGATAAGCAGACAACAGAATAACCAATCACTCCAAAAGTAGTGGTAAATCCGTTAAGGAGTTAAATGAAAATCGTACGGGTGCGGCTTCATCGCCCGTGTCACTTCGCGCTACGGGCGATGAAGCCGCACCCATACCATTTTCGCCTGCCCCTCCATAGCCTCCATCTCCAGACGGGACCCAGGGTACCCCAAAACCACTGTGGAAAGGCGGGACTTCCGGGTTCTAGAAGGCTATGATAAATAAAGAGGATAGTTCACGGGGGCGTGGCACAGGCTGGTGTGGGGGGTTTGCACATGCTCAGTGTAAACTATGATAAATAAAGAGGATAGTACACAGGGGCGTGGCGCAGGCTGGTGCTGGAGGTTTGCACATGCTCAGTGTAAACTATGATAAATAAAGAGGATAGTGCACGGGGGCGTGGCGCAGGCTGGTGTGGGGGGTTTGCACATGCTCAGTGTAAACTATGATAAATAAAGAGGATAGTGCACGGGGGCGTGGCGCAGGCTGGTGTGGGGGGTTTGCACATGCTCAGTGTAAACAGGAACTGCTATGGTGGAATGTTCCAGCAGAGGCGCTAGAGTTACTGAACCTGAACTGAAATAAAAAAAATAATATAAAAAGAGAATACTATAATGCTTCTGTTTTTAGTTTAAATATTATGTCAATTCAACTCCTGTGTGGAGGAAAAGAGCTGTTTAAAACAGACTGAAAGACAAGGGCAAGCAGCCTACATTTACTGAATGGAAATGTTTTGTACATTGTTCTTTTGTAGATTTTCCCTGTTCGTGATGGTTGCTTTAATTACAGACAGTACATGTGTCAACTTTTTTGTGAAATGACAAAGAAACATGGATACTGTTCATTTAAAGGTAGGGTAAGTGATTTGAAATTCATCCTGTAGTTCCAGCCTGGTGCACTAGGGGCGCCAAACAGTAGCTACACTATGTGAGCCTGCTGCTCGATCCTGATTGGAGGAGAATTCGCCACCACCTGGGGAACTTTTATTAGCTCCTCTGCTAACGTGGGGGAGGGGGAAACTCCATATGTGGTTTCCACACCTTATAATAGAGCATTTTAACAGAAAAAAATATTTTTTGGGTGATATCTGACAAAAGTGAAATCACTTCCCCTACCTTTAAACAGTGGATAGATTATATAAAACGTTTGAAAAGGATAGAGTGATGCTGTTTAATTCACAACTACTCTGGATCTCATTATTTACATCACAAGTTCTGGGATTTCTATCTAGCGCCTCTGCTGGTACATTCCACCATAGCAGTTCCTGTTTACACTGAGCATGTGCAAACCTCCAGCACCAGCCTGTGCCACGCCCCCGTGCACTATCCTCTTTATTTATCATAGTTTACACTGAGCATGTGCAAACCTCCGGCACCAGCCTGTGCCACGCCCCCGTGCACTATCCTCTTTATTTATCATAGTTTACACTGAGCATGTGCAAACCTCCAGCACCAGCCTGTGCCACGCCCCTGTGAACTATCCTCTTTATTTATCATAGCTGGAAGGTCACTGGAAGTTGCCATTTTTCTCAGCCAATTGCAGCGCAGTGCTCCCTAAAATGTATTCCCCGCGGAAACATTTTATTTCTCCTTTCGTGCTGGCCAAGCCGTGGTAACTGGGTTTACAGGCTTGTTCCACTGGGGACTCTAAATACAGTAACTTCCGCAAGTCCTGCTCACAGTCTGAAAAGCGCACCCTTTGTCCAGGGTGCCCCCCCCCCCCCTCCCCCCAAATTGTAAATGTTAGATCCGGGCCTGGAGAGCGATCTAGCAGGATTGGGATCACTAAATGAGTCTGGTGTGAACGGTGCCGTGTTGTTTTTGTCGACTAAGACTAAAGACTAAGTCGACTAAGGTTTTTGATATTTAGTCGACTAAGACTAGACTAAAAATGAACTTCAGAAGACTAAATGGGACTAAAAGACTAAATATGATCTTATTGAAAAGACTAAGACTGAAACTAAATCAAAATATTAAAAAAAACAACAACAACACTGGAGCGGTGAACGGTGGTGAACGGTGGTGAACGGTGGTGAACGGTGGTGAACGGTGGTGAACGGTGGTGAACGGTAGAGCCCGACCGATAAGGAATTTTAGGAAACGATCCGATAACCGATACGATAGAGGAATACAACCACCGATAACTGATCTGCAACCCATATAGGTTTTGTTTTTTGGTGGAATGAAAATAGACATTTCTTTCCCGATATGACCATGCAGTGGTCCAGTCACACTGACAGTTGTACTGTCTTAAAGCAATGGCTTTTATTCAAGACTCTCATTTCTCTATTTTTTTAACTTGTTAAGTAAAGCTGTGAAGTAACAAATGCAGTAGACTGAATAATAGTGACACAGTAGTGAATAATAGTGACACAGACACACCCATACCAGTCCAACCCTCCTGCACTATTGTCATCACTTTGACACATAAACATAGAAAACACTGTAGCAGCTAGTAGTGTGCACTGTGCACTATGAAAAACTCTATCGGAGACAATTTCACCGATACGATCGGACCACTGATAGAAGGGGGACCCCCTGATATACCCCCGACACGATATACCAGGAGTGCCCACACGTTTTGGACTTGAGAGCTACTTTCAAAATGACCGGCTCAATAAGATATACACATAAAAAAAACAATTTCAAGGACCCCCTAGAAAGTTTGAGCTTAGTGCTGATGGAGTTGCTGTTATAGTGTTAAAGAATAATGCACTTATATTGAAAAATAGAGGGGGAGAATTGGAAGGTTTTCTTGTGTATGCTACTGCTGACGTTTGAAAACAGTATTTGGGCGGTTTGAGTTGACATTTCGTGATGTTGAGTTTAGTTTCTTGCACCCAAAGCTAATAACTTGCATATTTTTGGCCACAATTAGGAAAGAGATCTGGCAAAACATTGGTCAAATTAACAATTATTCTCCATTTTCTAATTGTGTGGACTCTTGAAATGATGTAATTCAGATTTTCACTCTTGAGAGCGTGAAAATGAAACCCTAACCCCTGCAATTTACCGATTCTATCGGTCGGCTCTAACCACTAGTGAACGGTGCACTATCGATCGGACTCTAAACGCTAGTGAACGGTGCACTATGGGTCAGACTCTAACCACTAGTGCACTGAGGTGAGATGTTGGCCTGGTGGTGGTTTAGTGACTGTGATTCTTCCTGTTGTTTTCTCTCTGATTTCATCTGATCTGCATGTGGTTCTACTTCAGTTAACGGTAATTTATGATCGCCGTTAATCCTTGCTTCAGAGCGCATCATCCATCCATCCATACATCCACCCATCCATCCATCCATCCATACATCCACCCATCCATCCATACATCCATACATCCATACATCCATACATCCATACATCCATTCATCCATACATTGTCCCTTATGAGTTAGTTCAGTGCGTTCAGTTAATTCCATTTTAATGACAGCGTTTGCATTTATTTTATTTTTATTTCCTTTGTCCTGCAGTCAACAATAACCATCTCATCTTCAGCTCTGCTACACTTTGGAAGTCTTAAATCTACTAAATTTATGGACATTTGTCACTGTTTGTCTGACCAAGGATTTGACGGTAAACTAAGGCTGTCGAAAATAACAATTTAATGGCATTAATTCATTTTAGTTGATTAATCTCATTAAATGATTAACTCCTGTACACACTGACTCAACCCACGGAGTATTTTCTCTTTGTTAAAAATTAAACAAAAAATGGGTAGAGCACGGTTTTATGGAGACATATAGCTGTGTGTTTCCCTATCATTCCACAACCGACTGTAAACATAATTACATTTAATCATTTATTTTAAGTAAAAACATTGCAACACATCATACAGATTACAGTGTACAATTTAAGCAGAATTTACAATACACTTTACAGTTTACAATGTAAGCAGTAAAACATGGTAATTCATTAGACATCCTAGATAAGTCACTGCTATCTCAGTCTAATGAACTGTTATCTAAATCAAAAAGTGTCTGCTAGTACCTCTAGTCTAATAACTAATGCCAAATTAAAATAAATTTATGTAAAATAATCTCAAGTAAAAGTACATTTTGTCTGCATTTATTGGGTGTTTAATAAACAAATGAATGAATGAAGGAATGAATTCCAATACTAGTCAAGTGTTTCACCATGTTAATGATTTTTCTTTTCAGACAAAATGAACCAAATGGTCCCTTTTGGATGATGTTACATTTTAACGGGATTTAGGATTTAGGGGTCCATTTTCGTCACACGCTAACCCCTTTACCTTTTCTTAAAAACCTTTTGGAATAGTTCAATGTGCCAATCTATTAACACATTGTGAGATTGTAGACTGGACAGTTAAACTATTGAAAAAATGTGTTTTTTTAATAGTTTAAAAAGGCAAAGAAGTTAAGTTTAATAGTTAAGTTTAATAGTTTAAAAGGGCAAAGAAGTTAAGGAATAAGGGTTTTAGCTGTGACAAATCTAGGCCTTACAGTACAATTCAAGTTCCAACTAGAGCAGGTCTGTGATTTAATCACAACTAGTTAAGAACTAGAGCAGGTCTGTGATTTAATCACAACTAGTTAAGAACTAGAGCAGGTCTGTGATTTAAACACAACTAGTTTAGAACTAGAGCAGGTCTGTGATTTAAACACAACTAGTTTAGAACTAGAGCAGGTCTGTGATTTAAACACAACTAGTTTAGAACTAGAGCAGGTCTGTGATTTAATCACAACTAGTTTAGAACTAGAGCAGGTCTGTGATTTAATCACAACTAGTTTAGAACTAGAGCAGGTCTGTGATTTTATCACAACTAGTTTAGAACTAGAGCAGGTCTGTGATTTAATCACAACTAGTTTAGAACTAGAGCAGGTCTGTGATTTAAACACAACTAGTTTAGAACTAGAGCAGGTCTGTGATTTAAGAACACCCTGGTTTACAAGACGCTCCACCGCGTTCATTTCATCAAGACATTTAGAGACGTAGAAAATAATTTATTCTTCTGTAAAGTCAGAAGCAGCAGATCATAGTGGAGGTGAAATGGGACAAGAGACATATACAGAGAGGGGAAAGGGGACAAGAGACGTATACAGAGAGGGGAAAGGGGACAAGTGACATATACAGGGAGGGGAAAGGGGACAAGAGACATATACAGAGAGGGGAAAGGGGGTGGGTGGGGGATCATGGTTTATTTGATAGGGTTGCAACTAGCGTTTTTTTTTTTTTTTCACGATTGATTGATTTATCAGCCTGATTATTTAATCGATTCATCGTTTAATTGGACTAAGGCACTTTGGTTAAAAATCACCTTAAAATATATATTTTAGGCATGTTTTACATGTCTAAAATATGTCTAATATGAACACAACTGATTACCTGCTGATTAGGCTGCTATTCAAACAAACACATTTCACTAATTAATTAAAGCAACTTAAGGCTCATTCTGAATCTATAGTGTCAGAAACTGGAATCTGACTTCAGAAACTACAAGCTACTGAGAGGAACTAGAATCTACGGTAGGGGACTAGAATCTAGCATGAGGAACTAGAATCTACCGTGGGGGACTAGAATCTAGCATGAGGAACTAGAATCTACCGTGGGGGACTAGAATCTAGCATGAGGAACTAGAATCTACCGTGGGGGACTAGAATCTAGCATGAGGAACTAGAATCTACCGTGGGGGACTAGAATCTACCGTGGGAGACTAGAATCTACCGTGGGGGACTAGAATCTGGCATGAGGAACTAGAATCTACCGTGGGGGATTAGAATCTGGCATGAGGAACTAGAATCTACCGTGGGGGACTAGAATCTACCGTGGGGGACTAGAATCTAGCACTGTGAACTGGAGTCTAGAATCAGAAACTAGAATCTGATCAGGACACAATGGGTTAATTATCTAAAAGAATTATGGATTTCAATAGGACTCATTCATGGTTGTTGTGTTTCTGTTGTTGTGTGTTGGTACAGCCTCCACACCCAGGCTTTCATTTTCTTCTGTTTTGTGTGAAAACGTAAAGCCTGGACTAATGTGTTGCCACAGTGGACTAGAAGTGGGAGGAGTCAACCTTTCACCTCTACAGTAAACTGACTAATGAGGAGATGATGAAACTCAGCTCTGCCTCATTGTAAAACCATATTCATCATTATCATTAGTATCATTATTATTAACAATTCTTTTTTGTTTCTGTCTTTTTGTATTTTGTTTTTTGTCGTGTGTGTTGTCGTGTCTGTGTGTTTGTGTGTGTCTGTGTGTTTGCGCTACCACACCCTGATGACAATTTATTTTGTCATTCCTTTTTTCTCCACCTCTCTCTCTCTCTGTCTCTCTCTGTCTCTCTCTCTCTCTCTCTCTCTCTCTCTCTCTCTCTCTCTCTCTGTCTCTCTCTCTCTCTGTCTCTCTCTCTCTCTCTCTCTCTCTCTCTCTCTGTCTCTCTCTGTCTCTCTCTCTCTCTCCTGATTGGTCGGTGAGCAGAAGAGGCAGAAGGTAAGTGTTGTAATGTTTTTTTTTAATTACTACAGTATTTCATTACTACACACACACCATGGGCTACTTGAGCACGAGCAGAGAGCTCATGACAGTACTCCTAGAGATCACTACGTCATCACCTATGAGGTTATAGGTCTGATATTTTTCAAGAACTGAAGTAATGCCAGTTATGCCAGTAATGCTAAGTATTGATAAAAATGCTAAGTAATGCCAACTAGTGTGTGTGTGTGTGTATGTGTGTGTGTATGTGTGTGTGTCTGTTTGTGTGTGTGTGTGTGTCTGCGTGCGTGCGTGCGTGTGTGTGTGTGTGTGTGTGTGTGTGTGTGTGTGTGTGTGTGTGCGCGTCTCTGTGTGTGTGTGTGCGTCTCTGTGTGTGTGTGTGCGTGTGTGTGTGTGTGTGTGTGTCTCAGTGTCCAACATAGACCTGGAGGTTCAGGATGCAGATCATTCTGGTTCCAGGAGACTTCAGAACCTCTGGAGGTGAGCCTGGTTCACTAGTACTGAACTACTGATGTTCACTACAGCATCTCACTGCTATGCACTACAAACCTTTACATCTCACCACAAACCTTTACATCTCACTACTCTGCACCACAAATCTTTACATCTCACTGCTATGCACCACAAACCTTTACATCTCACTACAAACCTTTACATCTCACTACAAACCTTTACATCTCACTACAAACCTTTACATCTCACTACTCTGCACCGCAAACCTTTACATCTCACTACTCTGCACCGCAAACCTTTACATCTCACTACTCTGCACCACAAACCTTTACATCTCACTACTCTGCACCACAAACCTTTACATCTCACTACTCTGCACCACAAACCTTTACATCTCACTACTCTGCACCACAATCCTTTACATCTCACTACTCTGCACCACAATCCTTTACATCTCACTACAAACCTTTACATCTCACTACAAACCTTTACATCTCACTGCTATGCACCACAAACCTCTACATCTCACTACAAACCTTTACATCTCACTACTATGAACCACAAACCTTTACATCTCACTACAAACCTTTACATCTCACTACTCTGCACTACAAACCTTTAGATCTCACTGCTATGCACCACAAACCTTTACATCTCACTACAAACCTTTACATCTCACTACAAACCTTTACATCTCACCACAAACCTTTACATCTCACTACTCTGCACTACAAACCTTTACATCTCACCACAAACCTTTACATCTCACCACAAACCTTTACATCTCACCACAAACCTTTACATCTCACGACAAACCTTTACATCTCACTACAAACCTTTACATCTCACTACTCTGCACCACAAACCTTTACATCTCACTACAAACCTTTACATCTCACTACAAACCTTTACATCTCACTACAAACCTTTACATCTCACCACAAACCTTTACATCTCACCACAAACCTTTACATCTCACTACAAACCTTTACATCTCACTACAAACCTTTACATCTCACTACAAACCTTTACATCTCAATACAAACCTTTACATCTCACTACAAACCTTTACATCTCACTACAAACCTTTACATCTCACTACAAACCTTTACATCTCACCACAAACCTTTAAATCTCACCACAAACCTTTACATCTCACTACAAACCTTTACATCTCACTACAAACCTTTACATCTCACTACAAACCTTTACATCTCACTACTATGCACCACACATCTGGAATAATGGTAAATGGTGCATTTACGTATAATATAGTGCCTTTATCCAAGGCCCTTTACAGGGACTTGGATAAAGCCTTGGATAAAGTCTTGGATTTTCGAAAATATCATTATTTAAACTATGAGCTTCAATAATGATCTGATGGATGGATTATGGAAGATAAGGGTTTAATTTTAACATGAATTTATGTGTTGTTGTTTCAGAGACTCCAGAGAAGAGGCTCTGGGTGAATATTATATGAGGAAATACGCCAAGTCATCTGGAGGAGAACAGTGAGTATATACACACACACGCACGCATGCACACGCACATGCACGCACGCACGGACACACACGCACGCACACACACGCACACACACACACAGATACAGACGCACACACACAGACACACACACACACATACATCCCAACAATTACGCATTTTGCGTAGCAGCTATGCGTTTTTACCTCATACTACGCTGCTACGATTAATCACTTAAAAATATGCAAAGAGCGCAACCAAACTCAAACTCCGTTCACTTCATGGGGCCAGTCCAATGGCGACTCTGCCACGCCGTAAACAATGTATTTCAACTCCAGTTTGTCCCTATTCAGGCTGCATGAACAGCAGCTCCAGCGCTCAGTGTCTGAACCCCCCAATGTCGCACCTCTAACACTACATGGCTCTGCCCCGACTGGCCAATCACACAGTGTCTTGTGGATACATTAGCCGTTGTAGCCAAACAGAGTGCATCGGCTCTGAGTGCGTCCTCCCATGCAGTTCGCTATTACTGACACGCTAATCTTCTAACTTAGCCAGACTCTCGTCAAAATGTCCAAGAAGAAAGCGCCATTAAGGAATTACTTTTGTGTTCCACCACCGCAATCTCCAAAGAGACGTCAAATTTAACCATCACGCTGGGCCGCACAGTGGCTGCTGCTAAACAGCGGGACGAGGTGCCGAGTCTCTCCGATCCAGAGGTCTCTTTGGTCGGGGAGGCACGGCACGCGCTCCCCTTGGAGAACGCAGCGAGTGCGAGATGTGGTGCTAAATGGGCTATGCCGCTAGCATCCAAATCTAGTCGATAAAACTGCATTTTCATACAGGGATAAAGGATTTCGGTCAGCCAGCTTTTGATAAGCACGAGAAAAGCAAAAGCACTTCAAGATAGTTGAAACAATAAATAACGATTGTGTGTGTGTGCGCGCGCGTGTGGGAGAGAGAGAGCCCACGTTGACTTGTCTATAGCTGAAAGCCAGAGGAATTCACCAAAAAAGGGAATTCCACCCATTTCCAACATATTACTATGTTGTTAAATACACCTGATTGATGTTGTGTTGTGTGGTTCCCCCATTCTGTCTCCTAGTGTGTGTGTGTGTGTGTGTGTGTGTGGATAGAGATATAGTTTGGAAAGGCTCAGGATTTTTTTGCTTTAATCCCTGTTATTAGCAACTTGGTCCAAACCCCTTAACAATACTTTAAGAAATTCTCCTTATTTAACAGCATTTGATAACTTTACTGCTGCAGGTGGATATGCTGTTTGACTAAAACACTATTCATTAGTGTTTTAGTCAGTAACATTTTCTCACACTATTACAGCTGATTTAATAGTATTGAATCAGTGTCATGGATTTCAATGTTTGGGGGCACCCAACTTCTTTTGGGCTAAAATCTACTGAAACATAATCAGTATTCATAATCACATTCTCATGATAAGTGAGAATGTGAAGTTAATATAGGCATGCAAATGTGCCTTGCTGCAATGTGCGCTGCACTGCCGTGCTGCCGGGCCGCTGCGCCGCTGCACCCCGGTAATTTGCTACTCAAAAAAAATTTCAAACGTTGGCATGTATGCACACACGTGCACACAGGCACAGACACCCGCACACACACACACACACACACACACACACACACACAGGTACAAACGCACACGTTGAAAAATATATTTTTCACACATTTAGACCACATCCGTGGCCGTTGGTTGGCCGTTGTTTGACCATACCCAACAATACATGCTAAAAGTGGGAAGTGTGTATTTTTATGAAAACATTTGTCAAAAGTGTCAGAACGTGAGCTTTTGTTTGACCTTTGACCCTTTGTGTGGTCACCAGTTTCCCAGGAGGGTCCGAGGAGCTTTCTGATGACATCACACAGCAGCAGCTACTTCCTGGAGTCAAGTAGGTCACAGCCAATCACCATCCAGATCACATCATACCATTCATTTTATTGGTGCTGGTGTTTTCAATACGGAGCTAACAACGTGGTGTGCGTGCGTGTGTGTGTGTGTGTGTGTGTGTGTGTGTGCGTGTGTGCGTGTGTGCGTCTCTGTGTGTGTGTGCGTGCGTGTGTGTCTCTGTGTGTGCGTGCGTGTGTGTCTCTGTGTGTGCGTGCGTGTGTGTCTGTGTGTGTGTGTGTGTGTGTGTGTGTGTGTGTGTGCGTGTGTGCGTGTGTGTGTGTTTTCAGAGATCCTAACCTTTGGACTGTAAAGTGTAAGGTATGTGTTTAGATTTGTGTTATTCTATAAATTCCTCTATAAACTGCTATAAGTTTCCCATAATAATATTCTATGTGAGTGCATACATGTATAGATATGCTATATAGTGTAATGTGTAATGTTAAAATAACACGCTAAAAGTCTATACATTAAAGGGGGATTCCATCCATTTTCAAAAATTTCCTGAGAGGGTACAAATGGAACCAAATGGACCCTAGCGGGTCCATTTGGTTCCATTTTTACGCTCTGAGGAAAAAGTGGTCTGAAAGAAAACTCATTAGCATGGTGAAATACATCTTGATGATGTCATCAGATGTATTTCACCATGTTAACGATTTTTTTCAGAGAAGAAGTTGCACCCATACCATTTTCAGTTCCAGGACTTTTATTAGTCAAGTAAAGCATCAATAATAACATCAGTTGTTGTTGAAGTTGCAACAGACACGCAGCATGCATAAAGCTAAAGGTCTGACTCAGAGAGTTTTCTGTTTTCAATGATGAAATGCTGTTGGTTTAGTGGTGACACAGCTGTAGTTAGTTAGTAGCAGTAGTAGTGGTTCACAGCATTTTAAATAGAAGCACTTTAATTTGAAATATCTTGGGTTGTTTTGCATGGCATTGTGTTTGGTGGGGCAGACTGGGTATTTAGGGGGGCATTGCCCCCCCATGCCCATGCCTACATCCGGCCCTGCTATTGAACATTGTTTCGTGACCATGTGACCAACGTCTTCCACAGATCGGAGAGGAGCGTGCAACGGCCATCGCACTGATGAGGAAGTTCATCGCCTACCAGTTCACTGACACAGTAAGTTACTGTTAACTACCAGTAGTTATTAAACTACCAGTTCACTGACACAGTGAGTTAAACTACCAGTTCACTGACACAGTGAGTTAAACTACCAGTTCACTGACACAGTGAGTTAAACTACCAGTTCACTGACACAGTGAGTTAAACTACCAGTTCACTGACACAGTAAGTTACTGTTAAACTACCAGTAGTTACTATTAAACTACCAGTTCACTGACACAGTGAGTTAAACTACCAGTTCACTGACACAGTGAGTTAAACTACCAGTTCACTGACACAGTGAGTTAAACTACCAGTTCACTGACACAGTAAGTTACTGTTAAACTACCAGTTCACTGACACAGTGAGTTATTATTAAACTACCAGTAGTTATTATTAAACTACCAGTTCACTGACACAGTGAGTTACTGTTAAACTACCAGTTCACTGACACAGTAAGTTAAACTACCAGTTCACTGACACAGTGAGTTAAACTACCAGTTCACTGACACAGTGAGTTAAACTACCAGTTCACTGACACAGTGAGTTACTGTTAAACTACCAGTTCACTGACACAGTGAGTTACTATTAACCCATAGGGACCGGGTTACCGCGGGCGCACTTCTCCCTTAGTGGGCGGGGGCGCTGTGCGGTAAATATACCTTAGTGGGCGGGAACACCAAGACGTGTTTCCGCTGTTTTTCAGCCGTTTCCGGCGTCATAGCCAATCAAATGCATCATCGGTCGATGACGTATGCCTCCCTGAGTCTCGTGATGCATTTTGGGATTTTTTGATGCTTTGTTTTGGTCGCTAGCAGCATTAGCATGTCGGAGAAAAGGGATCGTATAACGCGTGTTTCAATGGCCCTTCAGCACCAAAGCGCTCCACGTAAGAGACCACAAAATCAAAGATATTTCGTGCGAAGATGATATTTATGATACGGATGACCAGTGACAGCAGCGGAGATGAAGATTCTGATGATTATAGCGACGCGACGATTATAAGCATCGGAGGTTGCAACACACGGACATCTCGAGGTAAGAACAAATAATATTACTATGAGACGATCGGGAAGAAATATTTGCTATTGTTGTTATACAGGAGGATACGGGAGGAGGATGAACAGCAATTTACTACAATGACCATAACGTCATTATAATGACGACGATTGGCGAACGCTATGTGTACCGTTATGCGCAGCGACCATAATGATTAAGAATAGCGAACATTGTTTACCGTTATATGGAAACAATAAGCAACTTGGGCTACTACAGTGACCATGACGGCATAATAATGACTACAAAGGGCGTCATTATTATATTCACATTATCTGGAAATACTATGTGATGATAGTACTATTGTACCACCGTGTTGTTATAACTTTATACACGGGTGAAAACGGTACTAAGATGACTATATCAATTCTAATATAAAAAGCATTTGTAAACAACTATACAATGGTGTATACAATGGTGTGTGATACTACTACTTCTACTATAATAATTGTAATAGTAATGAAAATAGACTACTACTAATATGATGATAAAATAGATATGACATTTTACTTATGTACATTTTCTACAATTCTGTAAGCAATAATTATAAACAATGTAGACAGTATAATGTCTGAACACATGGTGGCTTATAGGTAAACATTTTTCTTTCATCCAAGGTGACTAAAATATATGTGAATTTGCAGGTCCAGGTCTACAGCTCCACCATAACCAGCCAGCTGATGTGAACCACGCTGGAAGCTGAGATGGTTCCTGAACTTCCTTCTCTTGCTCCTTTTTGGACCTTCTGCAGCTTCTTTGGGACAGCGTCTGAGCATGACAAGCTCAGAGACAACAGGATGAGCTGCGTTGTGTGGTTGGTAGAGAACTTTGGAACAAAGACACATAATCGTGCTACTGTTTTGCCAGGTATCTGTGTGCAAAGAGTGCTTTGGGAAGCACATTTGCAGTTTTCTTTGACAAATGACACTGTGCATCATCCTCCCATATATCCTCCTGTATAACAATAAGAGCAGTACTACGTTTACTAGTTTTATTGATTTTATTATCCTATATTTATTATTGTGTTTTTTACAAAATAAATGTATTTTCTAATGGAACCCTATTGTGTCAGATCTCATATATATTGCTTCCATCTGCTACAGAGGCTAAGAAAGTAGACATTTCATTGATTTTATTATATTTTCTGAATTTGTAGACGTTTCAGATTTTGTGACAAAGGTTTGGACCAAGAAAGGTAACTGCCTATGGAAGGCACAGGTGTAAGCTATCAAATGCGATTGTAATTTTGTTTCAATCTACTACAGAGGCTGGGAAATGACAGAAATGGTATTTTTTAGCAGACGTTTTACTACATTTTCATAATTTCTGACTTTGGTGATTTTTCTAAAATTGTGATAATGATTTGGACCATGGCAAGTAATTTTCCATGAAAGCCAAAGGTCTGAGCATTCAAATAGTTTTGGAATTTTGTTTCTAGCTGCTTCAGGGGCTGAGATATCATTTTCTTACTAGACGTTGACAGTCCTGTCAAGTTTTACAGAAAAAGTCAGGTTTTAGGGGTATTTTTCCAATCGGACTTAGGTTTTTAGGGCTTTTTTCTAACCGGACTTAGGACACAATGGGTTAAACTACCAGTTCACTGACACAGTGAGTTAAACTACCAGTTCACTGACACAGTGAGTTACTATTAAACTACCAGTTCACTGACACAGTGAGTTAAACTACCAGTTCACTGACACAGTGAGTTAATATTAAACTACCAGTTCACTGACACAGTGAGTTAAACTACCAGTTCACTGACACAGTAAGTTAAACTACCAGTTCACTGACACAGTAAGTTAAACTACCAGTTCACTGACACAGTAAGTTAAACTACCAGTTCACTGACACAGTGAGTTACTATTAAACTACCAGTTCACTGACACAGTAAGTTAAACTACCAGTTCACTGACACAGTAAGTTAAACTACCAGTTCACTGACACAGTAAGTTAAACTACCAGTTCACTGACACAGTGAGTTACTATTAAACTACCAGTTCACTGACACAGTGAGTTAAACTACCAGTTCACTGACACAGTAAGTTAAACTACCAGTTCACTGACACAGTAAGTTAAACTACCAGTTCACTGACACAGTGAGTTACTATTAAACTACCAGTTCACTGACACAGTGAGTTACTATTAAACTACCAGTTCAATTCAATTCAATTCAATTCAATTCAAAGGAGCTTTATTGGCATGATAAAACAGACATTTACATTGCCAAAGCAAGAGTCACAAAACAATACAATAAAAACAGTTGAAAATGGGGACAAATATATACAGTTGGAGGGGGGTACAGATTTTTTTTGTAGACAGAGTTATGCTACAATGCATTTTTTTTTAAAGGTTATAGCACATTATAACATTTTTATTGCTACTTCAAGACAGATCATGCAGAATAAGAAGAAAACAAACAGATTCACTATCTGTTTAAATGTAGCAGCTCTGTTTACATGGAACAGTCTGGATAGTACAGATCGTAGTCCTTAGGGTGGTTGTGTTCCATTGGCCAATCTTCTTATGTCGCAACAGTGCACGAATCTTGCTGCTGTGTTTGCACATTGTTGTATTTCTCCCAATAGGTATGGAAGTTTTCCCTCGTTGGTCATGGTTTCGAACTCGCGTTGAGTGTGTGCGATTTGTGGGAAGTATGTGTCTCTGATGTCTTGGTACAGTGGACAGTATGTGTCTCTGATGTCTCGGTACAGTGGACAGTATGTGTCTCTGATGTCTTGGTACAGTGGACAGTATGTGTCTCTGATGTCTTGGTACAGTGGACAGTATGTGTCTCTGATGTCTTGGTACAGTGGACAGTATGTGTCTCTGATGTCTTGGTACAGTGGACAGTATGTGTCTCTGATGTCTCGGTACAGTGGACAGTATGTGTCTCTGATGTCTTGGTACAGTGGACAGTATGTGTCTCTGATGTCTTGGTACAGTGGACAGTATGTGTCTCTGATGTCTTGGTACAGTGGACAGTATGTGTCTCTGATGTCTTGGTACAGTGGACAGTATGTGTCTCTGATGTCTTGGTATAAGGGGCAGGTGGTTAGAAAGTGTAGCTCTGTTTCAACCACATTTTGTGTGCAGTGACTGCATAGTCGTGCTTCTCTTGGGAGTGGGGTTTGTCTGTGGCGGCCTTTCTCTATTGCGAGGCTGTGATCACTGAGTCTGTATCTGGTCAGTGTTTTCCTAAGTTTTGGGTCTTTCACTGTACTTAGGTATTCGGCCAATGTATATTCTCTTTTTAGTGATATGTAGCATTCCATTTTGCTTTGGTTTTTGGTAGACTCTTTCCAGTGTGCCAGGTAGGTTTCTTTTTGTTTTCTTATAATTTGGCTTGGTCCAATGTGCTTTCCAACTGGTGGTTGTGCTAGTGATTGTGTGTATAGTCCCTGGACCAGCTGGCTAAGAGGGCATCCCTCTGAGTTTACTAAGGCTATATTATGGAACGTGTCTGGGTTGCTTTCTTTGAGGTGGTCATGAAATTTGTGTCAGTTCACTGACACAGTAAGTTACTGTTAAACTACCAGTAGTTACTATTAAACTACCAGTTCACTGACACAGTGAGTTAAACTACCAGTTCACTGACACAGTGAGTTAAACTACCAGTTCACTGACACAGTGAGTTAAACTACCAGTTCACTGACACAGTGAGTTAAACTACCAGTTCACTGACACAGTGAGTTAAACTACCAGTTCACTGACACAGTGAGTTAAACTACCAGTTCACTGACACAGTGAGTTAAACTACCAGTTCACTGACACAGTGAGTTACTATTAAACTACCAGTTCACTGACACAGTGAGTTAAACTACCAGTTCACTGACACAGTGAGTTAAACTACCAGTTCACTGACACAGTGAGTTAATATTAAACTACCAGTTCACTGACACAGTGAGTTAAACTACCAGTTCACTGACACAGTGAGTTAAACTACCAGTTCACTGACACAGTGAGTTAAACTACCAGTTCACTGACACAGTGAGTTAATATTAAACTACCAGTTCACTGACACAGTAAGTTAAACTACCAGTTCACTGACACAGTAAGTTAAACTACCAGTTCACTGACACAGTGAGTTAAACTACCAGTTCACTGACACAGTGAGTTACTATTAAACTACCAGTTCACTGACACAGTAAGTTAAACTACCAGTTCACTGACACTGTAAGTTACTGTTAAACTACCAGTAGTTATTATTAAACTACCAGTTCACTGACACAGTACGGTGAGTTAATATTAAACTACCAGTAGTTATTATTAAACTACCAGTTCACTGACACAGTACGGTGAGTTAATATTAAACTACCAGTAGTTATTATTAAACTACCAGTTCACTGACACAGTACGGTGAGTTAATATTAAACTACCAGTAGTTATTATTAAACTACCAGTTCACTGACACAGTACGGTGAGTTAATATTAAACTACCAGTGAGTTATTATTAAACTACCAGTGAGTTAATATTAAACTACCAGTAGTTACTGTTAAACTACCAGTTCAGCGACTGATTCATTCACCAACTGGTACCAGTTCATTTTAACACTTGAGAGTGTAAACATGAAACCAAATGGACCCGCAAGGGTCCATTTGGTTTCATGTTTACACTCTCAAAAGTTAAAATATTCATCATGTAACCATACACCTGGTTAACCAACTTAGCTGTGGACCACCTGGAACCATCTCAAGGACCACTGGTGGTCCCCGGACCACTGAATGACCATTAATATTCTACATTCTCTAGTTGTGTAGACTTGGGCTAATTCACATGATGAATATTTTAACTCTTGAGAGTGTAAAAATGAAACCAATAGAGGCCTTTCTGAGACTTGTATATCCCATACTCTGAGGGGATGGCGGCCATCTTGATGGTAAGCCATAAGTTACATTCAATGGAATGTGGATGCAATGACAGGCGGAGAGAAGATACTACTACTACTAGCACTACTACTACTACTAACCATACCACTACTACTACTACTACTACTACTAGCAATACTACTACTACTAGTACTAATAGCAGTAACTACACATGCCAGCAATGGATGTGATGACAGGCAGAGAGGAGATACTACTGCTGCTACTACAACAACTACTACTACTACTAGCAATACTACTACCACTCCTACTACTAGCAGTAATACTTCTAGTACTAATACTAGTACTAATAGCAATAACTACACACACCAGCAATGGATGTGATGACAGGTGGAGAGGAGCTACTCTTAGCACCACTCCTACTACTACAATGACAACAACTACTAGTACTACTAGCAGTACTATTACCACTACTAATAGCAATAGCAATACTACTACTACTAGCAGATCTAGTACTACTAGCAGTACTACTATACTACTAGCACTACTACTACTACTACTACTACTGCTAGCAATGCTAATGCTAGCAACATGCTAACATGCTAATGCTAACATTCTAACCCGAACATGCTAATGCTAACATGCTAATACTAAAATACTAATGCTAACATGCTAATGCTAACATGCTAACATGCTAATGCTAACATGTCAATGCTAACATGCCAACATGTCAATGCAAACATGCTAATGCTAACATGCTAATGCTAACATGCTAACATGCTAATGCTAACATGTCAATGCTAACATGCCAACATGTCAATGCTAACATGCTAATGCTAACATGCTAATGCTAACATGCTAATGCTAACATGCTAATGCTAGCATTAGCATGTTGGCATTAGCATGCCATCATTAGCATATTAGCATTATCATGCTATTGTTAGCATGTAGTAGTAGTACTGCTAGTAGTAGTAGTAGTGTTAGTAGTAGTAGTACTGCTAGTAGTGTTAGTAGTAGTAGTACTGCTAGTAGTGTTAGTAGTAGTAGTACTGCTAGTAGTAGTAGTAGTAGTACTGCTAGTAGTATTGCCATTAGTAGTAGTAGTAGGAGTGATGCTAGTAGTCGTACTGCTAGTAGTAGTGGTAGTACTGCCAGTAGTCGTACTGCTAGTAGTAGTGGTAGTACTGCCAGTAGTAGTACTGCTAGTAGTAGTAGTACTGCCAGTAGTAGTACTGCTAGTAGTGGTAGTACTGCCAGTAGTAGTGGTGCTTGTAGTAGTAGTAGTACTGCCACTAGTAGTACTGTACTGCCACTAGTAGTACTGTACTGCCAGTGGTAGTAGTACTAGTAGTAGTAGTAATAGTGGTAGTACTGTCAGCAGTAGTAGTAGTAGTAGGAGGAGGGGGAGTGGTGCTAGTCGTAGTACTGCTAGTAGTAGTAGTTTTAGTAGAATGCATTCCATTGAACACTTCACACTTGTTTACCAACAAGATGGCCGCTCCTTTCTGAGTATGGGACTGAGAAAGGCCTCTATTGGTTTGATCTTTACCCCCTCAAAGAGTTACATCTGGTTAACCAAATTAGCTAGGGGACCACCTGGAACCCTCTCAGGGACCACTGGTTGAAACGCACTGCTCTAAAGGGTCTTTCTCCTATAGACCAGGTTGTTCTGTACCTCTAAAGGGTCTTTCTCCTGTAGACCCAGCCTCAGGTTGTTGTTCTGTACCTCTAAAGGGTCTTTCTCCTCTAGACCAGGTTCTGGTACCTCTAAAGGGTCTTTCTCCTGTAGACCAGGTTGTTCTGTACCTCTAAAGGGTCTTTCTCCTGTAGACCAGGTTGTTCTGTACCTCTAAAGGGTCTTTCTCCTGTAGACCAGGTTGTTCTGTACCTCTAAAGGGTCTTTCTCCTGTAGACCAGGTTGTTCTGTACATCTAAAGGGTCTTTCCCCTGTAGACCAGGTTGTTCTGTACCTCTAATGGGTCTTTCTCCTATAGACCAGGTTGTTCTGTACCTCTAAAGGGTCTTTTCCCTGTAGACCAGGTTGTTCTGTACCTCTAAAGGGTCTTTCTCCTCTAGACCAGGTTCTGGTACCTCTAAAGGGTCTTTCTCCTATAGACCAGGTTGTTCTGTACCTCTAATGGGTCTTTCCCCTGTAGACCAGGTTGTTCTGTACCTCTAAAGGGTGTTTCTCTCCACCCCGCAGCCTCAGGTTGTTCTGGTACCTCTAAAGGGTCTTTCTCCTGTAGACCAGGTTGTTCTGTACATCTAAAGGGTCTTTCTCCTGTAGACCAGGTTGTTCTGTACCTCTAAAGGGTCTTTCTCCACCTCCCAGCCTCAGGTTGTTGTTCTGTACCTCTAAAGGGTCTTTCTCTTGTAGACCCAGCCTCAGGTTGTTCTGTACCTCTAAAGGGTCTTTCTCCTGTAGACCCAGCCTCAGGTTGTTCTGTACCTCTAAAGGGTCTTTCTCCTGTAGACCCAGGTTGTTCTGTACCTCTAAAGGGTCTTTCTCCTGTAGACCAGGTTGTTCTGTACCTCTAAAGGGTCTTTCTCCTGTAGACCCAGGTTGTTCTGTACCTCTAAAGGGTCTTTCTCCTGTAGACCAGGTTGTTCTGTACCTCTAAAGGGTCTTTCTCCTGTAGACCCAGCCTCAGGTTGTTCTGTACCTCTAAAGGGTCTTTCTCCTGTAGACCAGGTTGTTCTGGTACCTCTAAAGGGTCTTTCTCCTGTAGACCAGGTTGTTCTGTACCTCTAAAGGGTGTTTCTCCTGTAGACCAGGTTGTTCTGTACCTCTAAAGGGTGTTTCTCCTGTAGACCAGGTTGTTCTGTACCTCTAAAGGGTCTTTCTCCTGTAGACCCAGCCTCAGGTTGTTCTGTACCTCTAAAGGGTCTTTCTCCACCTCCCAGCCTCAGGTTGTTGTTCTGTACCTCTAAAGGGTCTTTCTCCTGTAGACCAGGTTGTTCTGTACCTCTAAAGGGTCTTTCTCCTGTAGACCAGGTTGTTCTGTACCTCTAAAGGGTCTTTCTCCACCTCCCAGCCTCAGGTTGTTGTTCTGTACCTCTAAAGGGTCTTTCTCTTGTAGACCCAGCCTCAGGTTGTTCTGTACCTCTAAAGGGTCTTTCTCCTGTAGACCCAGCCTCAGGTTGTTCTGTACCTCTAAAGGGTCTTTCTCCTGTAGACCCAGGTTGTTCTGTACCTCTAAAGGGTCTTTCTCCTGTAGACCAGGTTGTTCTGTACCTCTAAAGGGTCTTTCTCCTGTAGACCCAGGTTGTTCTGTACCTCTAAAGGGTCTTTCTCCTGTAGACCAGGTTGTTCTGTACCTCTAAAGGGTCTTTCTCCTGTAGACCCAGCCTCAGGTTGTTCTGTACCTCTAAAGGGTCTTTCTCCTGTAGACCAGGTTGTTCTGGTACCTCTAAAGGGTCTTTCTCCTGTAGACCAGGTTGTTCTGTACCTCTAAAGGGTGTTTCTCCTGTAGACCAGGTTGTTCTGTACCTCTAAAGGGTGTTTCTCCTGTAGACCAGGTTGTTCTGTACCTCTAAAGGGTCTTTCTCCTGTAGACCCAGCCTCAGGTTGTTCTGTACCTCTAAAGGGTCTTTCTCCACCTCCCAGCCTCAGGTTGTTGTTCTGTACCTCTAAAGGGTCTTTCTCCTGTAGACCAGGTTGTTCTGTACCTCTAAAGGGTCTTTCTCCTGTAGACCAGGTTGTTCTGTACCTCTAAAGGGTCTTTCTCCACCTCCCAGCCTCAGGTTGTTGTTCTGTACCTCTAAAGGGTCTTTCTCTTGTAGACCCAGCCTCAGGTTGTTCTGTACCTCTAAAGGGTCTTTCTCCTGTAGACCCAGCCTCAGGTTGTTCTGTACCTCTAAAGGGTCTTTCTCCTGTAGACCCAGGTTGTTCTGTACCTCTAAAGGGTCTTTCTCCTGTAGACCAGGTTGTTCTGTACCTCTAAAGGGTCTTTCTCCTGTAGACCCAGGTTGTTCTGTACCTCTAAAGGGTCTTTCTCCTGTAGACCAGGTTGTTCTGTACCTCTAAAGGGTCTTTCTCCTGTAGACCCAGCCTCAGGTTGTTCTGTACCTCTAAAGGGTCTTTCTCCTGTAGACCAGGTTGTTCTGGTACCTCTAAAGGGTCTTTCTCCTGTAGACCAGGTTGTTCTGTACCTCTAAAGGGTGTTTCTCCTGTAGACCAGGTTGTTCTGTACCTCTAAAGGGTCTTTCTCCTGTAGACCCAGCCTCAGGTTGTTCTGTACCTCTAAAGGGTCTTTCTCCACCTCCCAGCCTCAGGTTGTTGTTCTGTACCTCTAAAGGGTCTTTCTCCTGTAGACCAGGTTGTTCTGTACCTCTAAAGGGTCTTTCTCCTGTAGACCAGGTTGTTCTGTACCTCTAAAGGGTGTTTCTCCTGTAGACCAGGTTGTTCTGTACCTCTAAAGGGTCTTTCTCCACCTCCCAGCCTCAGGTTGTTGTTCTGTACCTCTAAAGGGTCTTTCTCCTGTAGACCAGGTTGTTCTGTACCTCTAAAGGGTCTTTCTCCTGTAGACCAGGTTGTTCTGTACCTCTAATGGGTCTTTCCCCTGTAGACCAGGTTGTTCTGTACCTCTAAAGGGTCTTTCTCCTGTAGACCAGGTTGTTCTGGTACCTCTAAAGGGTCTTTCTCCACCTCCCAGCCTCATGTTGTTCTGTACCTCTAAAGGGTATTTCTCTCCACCCCTAGCCCCTCCAGATCAAGTCCGTGGTGGCCCCGGAGCATGTGAAAGGCTACATCTATGTGGAGTCGTACAAGCAGACCCATGTGAAGGCGGCCATCGAGGGCGTGGGGAACCTGCGGATGGGCTTCTGGAACCAGCAGATGGTTCCCATCAAGGAGATGACGGACGTTCTGAAGGTCGTCAAAGAGGTCACCAACCTGAAGCCCAAGTCCTGGGTCCGTCTGAAGAGAGGGCTGTACAAGGACGACATCGCTCAGGTGTGTGTCTGTCTGTCTGTCTGTCTGTCTGTCTGTCTGTCTGTCTGTCTGTGTCTGTCTGTCTCTGTCTGTGTCTGTCTGTCTCTGTCTGTCTCTGTCTGTCTCTGTCTGTCTCTGTCTGTCTCTGTCTGTCTCTGTCTGTGTCTGTGTCTGTCTGTCTGTCTGTCTGTCTGTCTGTCTGTCTGTCTGTCTGTCTGTCTGTCTGTCTGTCTGTCTGTCTGTCTGTCTGTCTGTCTGTCTGTCTGTCTCTGTCTGTCTGTCTGTCTGTCTTGTTGTGACTTGTTCAACCTTAAAAGAAAAGTAAGTGATAATTGATGATCATAATTGTATCCAGTGATATTCGTTTATTTATTAATACTGTAAATCAGGGGTTTTCAACCTTTTTGACTCCAGGGACCACCATTTATTCAAGCTTTGAGCCACAGACCACCATTTGAAGACATTTTAGCCCCGCAGACCCCAAAACTAAAGATTTATTTTGCTTTTGTCCACAATTCCAGGCTGGATTTGGGGAAACAAAACAAGCAAAACATACATTCCAAAATGACTAATTCAGATGATGAATATTTTAAATCTTGAGAGTGTAAAAATGAAACCAAATGGACCCGCAAGGGTCCATTTGGGATCATTTTTAAGTTCTCAAGAGTCACATCTGGTGGTCTCAGCTGGGGACCACCTGGAACCCTCTCAAGGATCACTGGTGGTCCCCGGACCACCTGTTGAAAAGCCTTGCTGTAAATAAGATGAAGTTGATGTTTTCCTGTCCTCTGTCAGGTGGACTACGTGGAGCCCAGTCAGAACACCATCTCTCTGAAGATGATTCCACGCATAGACCTGGACCGCATCAAAGCTAAGATGAGCCTGGTAACACCTAGCACACACACACACACACACACACACACACACACACACACACACACACACACACACACACACACACACACACACACACACACACACACACACACACACACCCCTACCACACACACACACACACACACACACACACACCTCTACCACACACACACACACACACACACACACAGAGACCTGGATCGGATCAAAGCTAAGATGAGCCTGGTAACACGCACACACGCACACACACACACACACACACACACACACACACACACACACACACACACACACACACACACACATAATCAATTCCATTACCCTACCTTTTAACGGCGGGCGATGATAAAGCGTTGTCGCCCGACATCCATTATTTCTCTATGGTAGCCGCCGATTTGGGCGACAGCAGCAGAACGGGCGACGTCGGGCGACGTGGGCGGGTGATGTCGCCCGGAGAGATAAAAATTGGCGAGCTTTTCGCCTGAATGGGCCGACGTTTGGCCGGGGAAAACCAATGGTTCCTAGTTCCGTCCCACTTCCTCCTCCACCAGACTATTTTTTCAGTGCACCACAGCACCGTCGTTTACGGTACTCATTTTGAATGCCATTCTAAGTGAGAATTTACAGTAATGACCGTCTGCGTAGCTGATATCGGGCGACGCTGCTTGTGCATCCCTGGATGTTAAAACGTAGTTATGATCATTGGTTCATCTGTGGTTCACTCTGAGGGCAGATCTGTGTTGATTTAACCCCAAAAAACAGATTAATCAAACTGATAAAAGGAGAGATTACTCGATATTCTCTGATTACCGTGTGTGTGTGTGTGTGTGTGTGTGTGTGTGTGTGTGTGTGTGTGTGCGCGCGCGTGCGCGTGCGTGCGTGCGTGTGTGCGTGTAGAAAGACTGGTTTGCCAAACGGAAAAAGTTTAAGAGACCTGCACAGAGGCTGTTTGATGCTGAGAAGATCAGGTACGCACACACGCAGTCACACACACGTGCACGGCACGCACGCACACAGACTCACACACACATACACACACACACAGTCACACACACACAAACAAACTAAAGGGTCTCACAGACGGCGAGTAATAAACCACGCATTCCAATTAATTTTCAACAGGACCAGCGTTTTGTGCTCAGAAAACGACCTGTGATAAAGAGAGCGTGTAACGGCGGTCGTTTATCGCGCGGCGGTAGTCCAGTGATGTGTGTTGCGTGGCTCAATCCAGTGAGCCTTTTAAAACGCCTGGTGTTAATCGATGGGCGATTTTCTCCCGTCGATAATGCAGGCGTTTATCGTTGCCGTCTGGAAAGCCTGTAATATTCATATAATTTAATTTTGATTGTCGTCTGTACAACAAATTTTAAAGGTTTACATATTAAATAACTGAGATGTTTTTAGTTTTCTAGTTTCAGTTAATATGGATTAGTATGGATTAGAATGTTCTTCTCTGGATTCCAATACTCACTGCGCTCTGGAACTACGGTTAACTCCGAACTGAACCCACTCCAACACACACTCGCACACAGACATTTCTGCCTGGGTTACAAGTGTGTTGTTGTGGTGTCCAGGTCATTTCTTCCTGTGTTACATAGTGTGTTGTTTCCAGGTCTCTAGGAGGAGAGGACATTTCTGTCTGGTTTACATAGTGTGTTGTTTACAGGTCTCTAGGAGGAGAGGTCAGTCATGACGGAGACATTTCTTCCTGTGTTACATAGTGTTTCTGTGTTCCAGGTCTCTAGGAGGAGAGGTCAGTCATGACGGAGACATTTCTTCCTGTGTTACATAGTGTTTCTGTGTTACAGGTCTCTAGGAGGAGAGGACATTTCTTCCTGTGTTACATAGTGTTTCTGTGTTCCAGGTCTCTAGGAGGAGAGGTCAGTCATGACGGAGACATTTCTTCCTGTGTTACATAGTGTGTTGTTTGCAGGTCCCTAGGAGGAGAGGTCATTTCTGTCTGGTTTACATAGTGTTTCTGTGTTCCAGGTCTCTAGGAGGAGAGGTCAGTCATGACGGAGACATTTCTTCCTGTGTTACATAGTGTTTCTGTGTTCCAGGTCTCTAGGAGGAGAGGTCAGCCATGACGGAGACATTTCTTCCTGTGTTACATAGTGTTTCTGTGTTACAGGTCTCTAGGAGGAGAGGTCAGTCATGACGGAGACATTTCTTCCTGTGTTCCAGGTCTCTAGGAGGAGAGGTCATTTCTTCCTGTGTTACATAGTGTTTCTGTGTTACAGGTCTCTAGGAGGAGAGGTCAGTTATGACGGAGACATTTCTTCCTGTGTTACAGGTCTCTAGGAGGAGAGGTCAGTCATGACGGAGACTTCATGATCTTTGAAGGGAACAGATACAGCCGTAAAGGATTCCTGTTCAAGAGCTTCGCCATGTCCGCTGTGGTCAGTTAATTTATTATGTTACTTTATTATGTTCATTTATTATGTCTGCTGTGGTCAGTTCATTTATGGGCTCTAACCATTTCTTTCAATGAGAAAATGCTCAGTGGGTTGAGTCAGTGTGAACATGATTTAATTGTGTTAAAAATTTTAATCAGATTAATCAACAAAATTAATTTAATCCCATTAATTAACTATTTTCAACAGCCTTAGTTCATTTATTATGTTCATTTATTGTGTTCATTCATAATGTTAATTTATTATGTCTGCTGTGGTCAGTTAATGTGTTATGTTCATTTATTATGTTAATTCATATGTTAATTGATTATGTTAATTCATTATGTCAGTTAATTTATTATGTTAATTTATTATGTTATTTCATTATGTTAATGTATTATGTCCATAGTGGTCAGTTAATTTATTATGTTAATTTATTGTGTTAATTCATTATGTCAGTTAATTTATTATGTCAATTTATTATGTCAGTTAATTTATTATGTTAATTTATTATGTCAATTTATTATGTCAGCTAATTTATTATGTTAATTTATTAAGTTAATTCATTATGTCAGTTAATTCATTATGTCAGTTAATTTATTATGTTAATTTATTATGTCAGTTAATTTATTATGTAAATTTATTATGTAAATTTATTATGTCAGCTAATTTATTATGTTAATTTATTATGTCAGTTAATTAATTATGTTAATTTATTAAGTCTGTAGGGACAGTTAATGTATTAGTATTTGTTAGTGACGCTGCAGAACATATTGGTCAGTATTCTATGTGTTGAAAAGTGCAGACTAGAACTGCACTCTGGCCAGGTGACAGTTGGCGCACGAGTAGGCCATGCATGGCCCCACTTGTGTGCGAGCAGAGCACACAAGTACTGCTAACTAACTAACTGTCGATTTACAACTGCAGCTCTGATTCCTGGGCCTTAGATCTTGTCCTGGTGTTTCTATTGGTTAATAGATCACATGGTCTTGTCCTGGTGTTTCTATTGGTTAATAGATCACATGGTCTTGTTGTGGTGTTTCTATTGGTTAATAGATCACATGGTCTTGTTCTGGTGTTTCTATTGGTTAATAGATCACATGGTCTTGTCCTGGTGTTTCTATTGGTTAATAGATCACATGGTCTTGTCCTGGTGTTTCTATTGGTTAATAGATCACATGGTCTTGTTGTGGTGTTTCTATTGGTTAATAGATCACATGGTCTTTTTCCTGTGTTTCTATTGGCTGACAGATCACAGACGGAGTGAAGCCCACCCTATCAGAGCTGGAGAAGTTTGAGGACCAACCGGAAGGCATCGACCTGGAGGTGGTCACAGAGTCAGGTATGTCCATATATGGACCTGGAGGTGGTCACAGAGTCAGGTATGTCCATATATGGACCTGGAGGTGGTCACAGAGTCAGGTATGTCCATATATGGACCTGGGGTTGGTCACAGAGTCAGGTATGTCCATATATGGACCTGGAGGTGGTCACAGAGTCAGGTATGTCCATATATGGACCTGGGGTTGGTCACAGAGTCAGGTATGTCCATATATGGACCTGGAGGTGGTCACAGAGTCAGGTATGTCCATATATGGACCTGGAGGTGGTCACAGAGTCAGGTATGTCCTTATATGGATCTTATTTTACGCCCACCAAACAGAGCTAAACCAATCACATTGTCCGGGAGCCGCCGGGCATTGTTGATTGGTCCAGAAGTTCGGAGTGGAGTCCTGTACGGGCCTAAATTATCCCGCGGACCCCCGAGGCCCGTGGAGTTCAGCCCAGGCCCGCCTTGAAGCCTGTTGGGCAAGTTCAAAGACATATTCTAATCTAAATTATTATTTCTAGCATGCGAGCGGCACCGTTTTATTGGTAAACGTCTCTCGCCTGCTCTCTCTCAATGATAGGCTCTGGTATGCAGCTGTGTAGCCTCGACACTACACACAGTTCTATGCTCTGACAAAATTAATCTGCTTCTTCTAACAAACTAAATAAAATAAAATACTGCAGAAGCATTACTAAACAATGGTGGATACAGTCAGGATAAATAATGGTAAAGTGTTCATTCAGGTGTGTCTGTGATACAAGCTCTACTGCAATATTAGACACATACAGTTCAGGGGTTGACACTAACACTTGCCCGCTTGCCCAGGGCAAGTAAAAAAAAATGGTGGGGCAAGTGAAGACTGCTACCTGGTTGCCCGATCGGGCAAGTGTGTGACTTAGTGCACTATAACACAACACAAGATAAATTTGTCTTGAAGGCAGTCATTGCACTCTGCCTCTGTGTCTTTCCCTGCTTTCTAGATATCTCTACCTATCTCTCTCCCAGGTCCATTTGGTTCCAAACTATCATTTTGCTGGGGTCAGGAACCACTGGTTCTGTGACCACTATGGGCTAATTAAGATGATGAATTTTAACTCTTGAGAGCGTAAAAATGAAACCAAATGGACCCGCAAGGGTCCATTTGGTTTCATTTTTACGCTCTCAAGAGTTACATCTGGTTAACCAACTTAGCTGGGGACCACCTGGAACCCTCTCAGGAACCACTGGTGGTCCCCGGACAGTATGTGTGTGATATGAACTCTACTGTAATATTAGACACATACAGTATGTGTGATATGAACTCTACTGTAATATTAGACACATACAGTATGTGTGATATGAACTCTACTGTAATATTAGACACATACAGTATGTGTGATATGAACTCTACTGTAATATTAGACACATACAGTATGTGTGATATGAACTCTACTGTAATATTAGACACATACAGTATGTGTGATATGAACTCTACTGTAATATTAGACACATACAGTATGTGTGATATGAACTCTACTGTAATATTAGACACATACAGTATGTGTGATATGAACTCTACTGTAATATTAGACACATACAGTATGTGTGTGATATGAACTCTACTGTAATATTAGACACATACAGTATGTGTGTGATATGAACTCTACTGTAATATTAGACACATACAGTATGTGTGATATGAACTCTACTGTAATATTAGACACATACAGTATGTGTGTGATATGAACTCTACTGTAATATTAGACACATACAGTATGTGTGATATGAACTCTACTGTAATATTAGACACATACAGTATGTGTGATATGAACTCTACTGTAATATTAGACACATACAGTATGTGTGATATGAACTCTACTGTAATATTAGACACATACAGTATGTGTGATATGAACTCTACTGTAATATTAGACACATACAGTATGTGTGTGATATGAACTCTACTGTAATATTAGACACATACAGTATGTGTGATATGAACTCTACTGTAATATTAGACACATACAGTATGTGTGATATGAACTCTACTGTAATATTAGATACATACAGTATGTGTGATATGAGCTCTACTGTAATATTAAACACATACAGTATGTGTGTGATATGAACTCTACTGTAATATTAGACACATACAGTATGTGTGATATGAACTCTACTGTAATATTAGACACATACAGTATGTGTGATATGAACTCTACTGTAATATTAGACACATACAGTATGTGTGATATGAACTCTACTGTAATATTAGACACATACAGTATGTGTGTGATATGAACTCTACTGTAATATTAAACACATACAGTATGTGTGATATGAACTCTACTGTAATATTAGACACATACAGTATGTGTGTGATATGAACTCTACTGTAATATTAGACACATACAGTATGTGTGATATGAACTCTACTGTAATATTAGACACATACAGTATGTGTGATATGAACTCTACTGTAATATTAGACACATACAGTATGTGTGATATGAACTCTACTGTAATATTAGACACATACAGTATGTGTGATATGAACTCTACTGTAATATTAGACACATACAGTATGTGTGTGATATGAACTCTACTGTAATATTAGACACATACAGTATGTGTGTGATATGAGCTCTACTGTAATATTAGACACATACAGTATGTGTGATATGAGCTCTACTGTAATATTAGACACATACAGTATGTGTGATATGAACTCTACTGTAATATTAGATACATACAGTATGTGTGATATGAACTCTACTGTAATATTAGACACATACAGTATGTGTGATATGAACTCTACTGTAATATTAGACACATACAGTATGTGTGATATGAACTCTACTGTAATATTAGACACATACAGTATGTGTGATATGAACTCTACTGTAATATTAGACACATACAGTATGTGTGATATGAACTCTACTGTAATATTAGATACATACAGTATGTGTGATATGAACTCTACTGTAATATTAGACACATACAGTATGTGTGTGATATGAACTCTACTGTAATATTAGATACATACAGTATGTGTGATATGAACTCTACTGTAATATTAGACACATACAGTATGTGTGATATGAACTCTACTGTAATATTAGACACATACAGTATGTGTGATATGAACTCTACTGTAATATTAGACACATACAGTATGTGTGATATGAACTCTACTGTAATATTAGACACATACAGTATGTGTGATATGAACTCTACTGTAATATTAGACATACAGTATGTGTGTGATATGAACTCTACTGTAATATTAGACACATACAGTATGTGTGATATGAACTCTACTGTAATATTAGACACATACAGTATGTGTGTGATATGAACTCTACTGTAATATTAGACACATACAGTGTGTGTGATATGAACTCTACTGTAATATTAAACACATACAGTATGTGTGATATGAACTCTACTGTAATATTAGACACATACAGTATGTGTGTGATATGAACTCTACTGTAATATTAGACACATACAGTATGTGTGTGATATGAACTCTACTGTAATATTAGATACATACAGTATGTGTGTGATATGAACTCTACTGTAATATTAGATACATACAGTATGTGTGATATGAACTCTACTGTAATATTAGACACATACAGTATGTGTGATATGAACTCTACTGTAATATTAGACACATACAGTATGTGTGTGATATGAACTCTACTGTAATATTAGACACATACAGTATGTGTGTGATATGAACTCTACTGTAATATTAGACACATACAGTATGTGTGTGATATGAACTCTACTGTAATATTAGACACATACAGTATGTGTGTGATATGAACTCTACTGTAATATTAGACACATACAGTGTCTGATATGAGCTCTACTGTAATATTAGACACATACAGTATGTGTGATATGAACTCTACTGTAATATTAGACACATACAGTATGTGTGATATGAACTCTACTGTAATATTAGACACATACAGTATGTGTGTGATATGAACTCTACTGTAATATTAGACACATACAGTATGTGTGTGATATGAACTCTACTGTAATATTAGACACATACAGTGTGTGTGATATGAACTCTACTGTAATATTAAACACATACAGTATGTGTGATATGAACTCTACTGTAATATTAGACACATACAGTATGTGTGATATGAACTCTACTGTAATATTAGACACATACAGTATGTGTGATATGAACTCTACTGTAATATTAGACACATACAGTATGTGTGATATGAACTCTACTGTAATATTAGACACATACAGTATGTGTGTGATATGAACTCTACTGTAATATTAGATACATACAGTATGTGTGATATGAACTCTACTGTAATATTAGACACATACAGTATGTGTGATATGAACTCTACTGTAATATTAGACACATACAGTATGTGTGATATGAACTCTACTGTAATATTAGACACATACAGTATGTGTGATATGAACTCTACTGTAATATTAGACACATACAGTATGTGTGATATGAACTCTACTGTAATATTAGACACATACAGTATGTGTGATATGAACTCTACTGTAATATTAGACACATACAGTATGTGTGATATGAACTCTACTGTAATATTAGACACATACAGTATGTGTGATATGAACTCTACTGTAATATTAGACACATACAGTATGTGTGTGATATGAACTCTACTGTAATATTAGACACATACAGTATGTGTGTGATATGAACTCTACTGTAATATTAGACACATACAGTATGTGTGATATGAACTCTACTGTAATATTAGACACATACAGTATGTGTGTGATATGAACTCTACTGTAATATTAGACACATACAGTATGTGTGATATGAACTCTACTGTAATATTAGACACATACAGTATGTGTGATATGAACTCTACTGTAATATTAGACACATACAGTATGTGTGATATGAACTCTACTGTAATATTAGACACATACAGTATGTGTGATATGAACTCTACTGTAATATTAGACACATACAGTATGTGTGTGATATGAACTCTACTGTAATATTAGACACATACAGTATGTGTGATATGAACTCTACTGTAATATTAGACACATACAGTATGTGTGATATGAACTCTACTGTAATATTAGATACATACAGTATGTGTGATATGAGCTCTACTGTAATATTAAACACATACAGTATGTGTGTGATATGAACTCTACTGTAATATTAGACACATACAGTATGTGTGATATGAACTCTACTGTAATATTAGACACATACAGTATGTGTGATATGAACTCTACTGTAATATTAGACACATACAGTATGTGTGATATGAACTCTACTGTAATATTAGACACATACAGTATGTGTGTGATATGAACTCTACTGTAATATTAAACACATACAGTATGTGTGATATGAACTCTACTGTAATATTAGACACATACAGTATGTGTGTGATATGAACTCTACTGTAATATTAGACACATACAGTATGTGTGATATGAACTCTACTGTAATATTAGACACATACAGTATGTGTGATATGAACTCTACTGTAATATTAGACACATACAGTATGTGTGATATGAACTCTACTGTAATATTAGACACATACAGTATGTGTGATATGAACTCTACTGTAATATTAGACACATACAGTATGTGTGTGATATGAACTCTACTGTAATATTAGACACATACAGTATGTGTGTGATATGAGCTCTACTGTAATATTAGACACATACAGTATGTGTGATATGAGCTCTACTGTAATATTAGACACATACAGTATGTGTGATATGAACTCTACTGTAATATTAGATACATACAGTATGTGTGATATGAACTCTACTGTAATATTAGACACATACAGTATGTGTGATATGAACTCTACTGTAATATTAGACACATACAGTATGTGTGATATGAACTCTACTGTAATATTAGACACATACAGTATGTGTGATATGAACTCTACTGTAATATTAGACACATACAGTATGTGTGATATGAACTCTACTGTAATATTAGATACATACAGTATGTGTGATATGAACTCTACTGTAATATTAGACACATACAGTATGTGTGTGATATGAACTCTACTGTAATATTAGATACATACAGTATGTGTGATATGAACTCTACTGTAATATTAGACACATACAGTATGTGTGATATGAACTCTACTGTAATATTAGACACATACAGTATGTGTGATATGAACTCTACTGTAATATTAGACACATACAGTATGTGTGATATGAACTCTACTGTAATATTAGACACATACAGTATGTGTGATATGAACTCTACTGTAATATTAGACATACAGTATGTGTGTGATATGAACTCTACTGTAATATTAGACACATACAGTATGTGTGATATGAACTCTACTGTAATATTAGACACATACAGTATGTGTGTGATATGAACTCTACTGTAATATTAGACACATACAGTGTGTGTGATATGAACTCTACTGTAATATTAAACACATACAGTATGTGTGATATGAACTCTACTGTAATATTAGACACATACAGTATGTGTGTGATATGAACTCTACTGTAATATTAGACACATACAGTATGTGTGTGATATGAACTCTACTGTAATATTAGATACATACAGTATGTGTGTGATATGAACTCTACTGTAATATTAGATACATACAGTATGTGTGATATGAACTCTACTGTAATATTAGACACATACAGTATGTGTGATATGAACTCTACTGTAATATTAGACACATACAGTATGTGTGTGATATGAACTCTACTGTAATATTAGACACATACAGTATGTGTGTGATATGAACTCTACTGTAATATTAGACACATACAGTATGTGTGTGATATGAACTCTACTGTAATATTAGACACATACAGTATGTGTGTGATATGAACTCTACTGTAATATTAGACACATACAGTGTCTGATATGAGCTCTACTGTAATATTAGACACATACAGTATGTGTGATATGAACTCTACTGTAATATTAGACACATACAGTATGTGTGATATGAACTCTACTGTAATATTAGACACATACAGTATGTGTGTGATATGAACTCTACTGTAATATTAGACACATACAGTATGTGTGTGATATGAACTCTACTGTAATATTAGACACATACAGTATGTGTGATATGAACTCTACTGTAATATTAAACACATACAGTATGTGTGATATGAACTCTACTGTAATATTAGACACATACAGTATGTGTGATATGAACTCTACTGTAATATTAGACACATACAGTATGTGTGTGATATGAACTCTACTGTAATATTAGACA
>CM076977.1:2758565-2761065 GCA_039105355.1 Benthosema pterotum
TCCTAACGGCCTCACCAAGATTGATGTCATTATTACTGATATTACTGTTACTGCTACTTTGGTAGATTAGCAGAAAATCTAGGCTCAAATGGTAACTAAACAATTTATAGAAAAATGCTCTGTTGTGAATTTGTGCAAATGCATAATATCCAAAGACAGTTTAAGGGAAAAGATAAAATGAATTGGTTGTGTGTTTCATTTTTATTTATTTAAAAACCCTAACCCTTTTTTTAAATACCCTATTGGTCTGAATATAAGACTATGCTTTTTTCCCAATGGAAATATCCCCAAAATGGAGTCGTCTTATATTCAGGGACTAAACTATTCGACTTTCAATGTTCTTTTTTCTGTAAATGGGTCTTGAAAAATGAGGGTCGTCTTATAAACGAGTCGTCTTATATTCGGGACAATACGGTACATGTGAGAAAACAGCCTGTATTTTCACACTCCACTGTATCCAGGCCTCAATCAGAGATGAATGCATTTGTAGTTTAGTATTATTTATCATTGATTAATTCTAGTAGTAAAGTGTGTGAGGTGTTTTACTTTAACCCTTGGTGTACTGAACGCGTTTTGGTGTTTTAGCTGTTGAAAAATAGCAGATCTACAAGCTCATATCGCGCCACCGAGTGGCGCGATATGAGCTTGTAGATCTGCTATTTTTTGAAAAATTGTGAAAATGTGCTGCAAATCTTTGAATACATTATTTTGGAAGCAAACATTTTTAACTCATTTTTTTTGCTTCTGGGGGATCCCCTAGAACAACATGTTTTCAGATGGGGGTCTGCAGCCAAATATGGATAATTCTAGTGGTCCTTGGCTTGAAATATATATGATATGATGACCGTGTGTGTGTGTGTGTGTGTGTGTGTGTGTGTGTGTGTGTGTGTGTGTGTGTGTGTGTGTGTGTGTGTGTGTGTGTGTGTGTGTGTGTGTGTGTGTGTGTGTGTGTGTGTGTGTGTGTGTGTGTGTGTGTGTGTGTGTGTGTGTGTGTGTGCCTGTGTGTGCGTGTGTGCGTGCCTGTGTGTGCGTGCGTGCGTGCGTGCGTGTGTGTGTGTGTGTGTGTGTGTGTGTGTGTGCGCGCGTGTGTGCGTGTGTGTGTGTGTGTGTGTATACAGTTAAAGGTCCTGCCCAGAGACCTCCAGCTGTGTTCAGAAACAGCCTCAGGTGTAGATGCTGGAGGACAACATGAGTGGGGGGAGTTGGTCCAACTGGACCCCCAGACCGTCGGCGTCATCGTCAGGCTGGAGAGAGAGACATTCCAGGTACTCCACTTCACTTTCTACTCAGTCTGTGTGAGGCATGTCACGGTGCAAGAATCTCAACACCGCTTTTATAGTTTGCTTTTATACCGGTATTATGGGTTTCATAGTTTGACCACTAGATATTCTGGCACATGCAGGACAAATCCTCAATCAACATTAGTAATATATACAATAGCATTTCATCCCCGTAGACCAAAAACGAAATATTTCTTTTGCTTTTGTCCACAATTCCAGGCTGGATTTGGGGGAAACCAAACAGTCCAACATACAGATCAAAATGACCATTAATCTTCTACATTCTCTAGTTGTGTAGACTTGGGATAATTCACATGATGAATATTTTAACTCTTGAGAGCGTAAACATGAAACCAAATGGACCCTTGCGGGTCCATTTGGTTTCATGTTTACGCTCTCAAAGAGTTACATCTAGTTAGAACATGGAGTATTGAATAAATGGGCACCTTTTTTTGTTTTTTTGTTTTTTTTTCGGTACATTCGGTGGGCAAGCAAAGTACCGGTTTTGTGACCCCATACCGGTAATACCGGATACCGTGACATCCCTAGTCTGTGTCTCACAGGAGGGATGTGGACAGTTCACAAACTTCTTCTAATGATTAACTGATAAAATAAAAATAAAAGCACGCGTGGCCGTCGGGGGGAACGCTGGACTATTCCAGTTTCATCCACGTTAATAACAGTGATGGGCAGTAGCTTGTTACAAGTAGCTAAGCTACATAGCTTAACTACATTTTCCTGTAACTTGTACTGTAGCTTACTACATTTGTTCTGGGAATAGCTTGTAGTGAAGCTACACTACTTGTTTCGAGTAACAAGGATTGTAGCTTACTACATTTTCCCACACACATTTTCAAATTCTGCCCATTTTTAATGGGTAGAAAATCTCTAATATACATCCCAAAACCTAGACATGCCACCATCCTATATTCAAACCCATGATGATTTTGATTATGATTTTTATTTATAGTATTTTATTATTATGGTTATTATTTAGAAAGTTGTACATTAAGTTGAGATATATGTTCATATTATGTAGTGTTGATGTAGCAAGCTACATCTAGCTACTTTGGTTGTGTAGCTTGTAGTGTTGCTTGCTACAATTTTCTGGGGTTAGCTTGTAGTGTTGCTTGCTACAATTTTCTGGGGTTAGCTTGTAGTGTAGCTTAGCTACATGTTTTCGAGAGTAACAAGTAGTGTAGCTTACTACATTTTCCCAG
>CM076977.1:2763565-2766065 GCA_039105355.1 Benthosema pterotum
CTGAACATGCATGGTAAGGTGTTGACAGTGTCTCTGTGTCTCTCTCTAGGTGCTGAACATGCATGGTAAGGTGTTGACAGTGTCTCTCTCTGTCTCTAGGTGCTGAACATGCATGGTAAGGTGTTGACAGTGTCTCTGTGTCTCTCTAGGTGCTGAACATGCATGGTAAGGTGTTGACAGTGTCTCTCTCTGTCTCTAGGTGCTGAACATGCATGGTAAGGTGTTGACAGTGTCTCTGTGTCTCTCTAGGTGCTGAACATGCATGGTAAGGTGTTGACAGTGTCTCTCTCTGTCTCTAGGTGCTGAACATGCATGGTAAGGTGTTGACAGTGTCTCTCTCTGTCTCTAGGTGCTGAACATGCATGGTAAGGTGTTGACAGTGTCTCTGTGTCTCTCTAGGTGCTGAACATGCATGGTAAGGTGTTGACAGTGTCTCTCTCTGTCTCTAGGTGCTGAACATGCATGGTAAGGTGTTGACAGTGTCTCTCTCTGTCTCTAGGTGCTGAACATGCATGGTAAGGTGTTGACAGTGTCTCTGTGTCTCTCTAGGTGCTGAACATGCATGGTAAGGTGTTGACAGTGTCTCTGTGTCTCTCTAGGTGCTGAACATGCATGGTAAGGTGTTGACAGTGTCTCTGTGTCTCTCTAGGTGCTGAACATGCATGGTAAGGTGATGACAGTGTCTCTGTGTCTCTCTAGGTGCTGAACATGCATGGTAAGGTGTTGACAGTGTCTCTGTGTCTCTCTAGGTGCTGAACATGCATGGTAAGGTGATGACAGTGCGCCACCAGGCTGTGAACAGGAGGAAGGACAACCGCATGGCGGTAGCTCTGGACTCAGAGCAGAACAACATCCATGTGAAGGACATCGTCAAGGTCATCGATGGACCACACTCTGTAAGCATGACCTCACTGACCCTGGGGCGTTTACCTTTGACCTGTGACCCTGGGGCATTTACCTGTGACCTGTGACCCTGGGGCATTTACCTTTTGGGTGGGGGCAGTTTCAGTTACAGGACTTGATGATGTGCAGTGCTTCAAAATAATAGCGAGGTGACGCATCTAAGGCAAGATAGACAGCAAGACAGCCAGCTTACTTTTTTTTTTTCCAATTTCCATCATGATCATCATCTCCTCCTTCCTCCCGCACCTCGGAGAGGATTTTAAATGTCTTGATCGTGTTGCTGGCACTGTAGGCCTATAGTCGCCATCTGAACCACAACCACACGTTTATGCTGTGCTACTGAACACGTGTGCCATTGTCTGGACTGAACGACTTGGAGCGGAGGATAATTCTCGCTCCAGAGCGCGCTCCGACCCATTTGAAAACGCGCTCAGCGCTCACTTAAAAATCCACCCGCTCCGCTCGCGCTCCGCTCCGCTCACGATCTCTGATTAGGAGATGCAGAAGAATTGTTATTTCGACCAACATTTTGACAGTTTATCTTCTATATGGTGGACAAAAACTTGACAATCTTTAATTTTGGGTCCGAGAGACTAAACTCAACATGAAAACACTGTATTAGGAGGACAATATCAGTCCCTAGAAAAACATATTGTGTGATTGTGATGATTCTGTCATGGTTAAAATGGAGTTTTAAGTTATAATGGGTTTGTATAGGAAGGAGGCAGCTAAAATGAACATCAAATATCTATTCTAAATAATTGAATTGAGATAAACTGGGCTGTTCACATGATGACCAAAATTGAAACATCTCTCAGACCCCACAACTGGACCACTGGTCGAAAACCACTGTACTCCAACGTTTTAAAGGGGAATTCCACCCATTTGTACACCCTCAGAAGAAAAGGTCCTAAAAGAAAAATCATTAACATGGTGAAACACAGCTTGATGATCCAGTTGTTACACTATGTTTGTGATTTTCTTTTTCTTCAGACCTCCATTTTAGGAAACAATGGGGGAACTTTTTCATCATGTCCACACAACATCTCTAAGCTACAGTGAAATGTTCAAAAGGTGGATCAAAAAGGGTGGCATTCCCCTTTAAAACAATCCTAAACAATATGGACCATGACAGGTTCAATCAACAATAACATTTTAAAGTTCAATCCTACACATCAGTGCAGCCTGATAACATCAGTCAGTCTTTCTGACATCAGCACATTAATGAATAGACTCTACATAAATATCACAAAATGATTTTGAACCTGGTGATTCCATATTGATATTATGGCATTAACAATTGTGATTGTGTGAATTGTGATCGATTTTTTTCCGCACCTCTAATATTAATGAATTTGTGCGTGTGCGTGCGTGCGTGCGTGCGTGCGTGCGTGCGTGCGTGCGTGCGTGCGTGCGTGCGTGCGTGTGTGTGTGTGCGTGTGCGTGTGCGCGTGCGCGCGTGCGTGTGTGTGTGTTCCAGGGCCGTGAGGGTGAGATCCGTCATCTGTTTCGTGGTTTTGCGTTTCTTCACTGTAAGAAGTTGGTGGAAAACGGTGGAATGTTTGTCTGTAAGACCAGACATCTGGTACTGGCTGGG
>CM076977.1:2771065-2786065 GCA_039105355.1 Benthosema pterotum
GCCGCTGACGTAAACGCTACTGTACGTGACGTAACTTACCGGCGCCGGTTCAATACGATCCCCATGCTAACAGCAGCTAGCAGCGACCGCATCCACCATTGATAGACAATAACAAAGGACCAACCAAACCGGAAGTGTGTGTCGCCAACTAACTTGTCCGTGGGGAAACATGGACCGAAATATGAAATATGACTTTTTGATGAAAAAAACTGGCACTGGCTACCTCCAAAAATATGAAAAAGGGCTGGCACGGAGAGTGTTAATTACCCTGCATACCTAAAACAATATCTGTGTCCCTTCAGTTCTTCATACAACCTCCGCAGGGCTTGACACTAACACTTGCCCGCTTGCCCGGGGCAAGTAAAAAAAATGGTGGGGCAAGTGAAGACTGCTACCTGGTTGCCCGATCGGGCAAGTGTGCAACTTAGTGCACTATAACACAACACAAGATAAATGTGTCTTGAAGGCAGTCATTGCACTCTGCCTCTGTGTCTTTCCCTGCTTTCTAGATATCCACAATTCCAGGCTGGATTTGGGAAACAAAACAGGCAAATTAACATATAGATCAAAATGACCATTAATCTTCTACAGTGTAGACCTGGGGTAATTAAGATGATGAATTTTAACTCTTGAGAGTGTAAAAATGAAACCAAATGGACCCGCAAGGGTCCATTTGGTTTCATTTTTACGTTCTCAAGAGTTACATCTGGTTAACCAACTTAACTGGGGACCACCTGGAACCTGGGGGGCAAGTGACCATGACCTGAGGGCAAGTAGAACCTGACTTGCACTTGTCCGATGGGCAAGTGCCTCGGAGACCTTAGTGTCAACCCCTGTTACCTCACAGTTCCCACCAATATTAGAAAGGAAGTTGGCCGTCACGCATTCAAATACAAGGCGCCTGCTGACTGGAATAATTAGGGATGCCTCGATGACACTTTTTCCAATGCGATTCGATTTCGATAAATCAGTGCCAAAATCGATTCGATTTCGATTCGATTTCGATTTTCGATTCGATTTCGATTTTCGATACGATTCGATACCGATCCGATCTAGCACATTTAAGTCTGCATGCTGTCGTATATCTGGCAGATAGCACACTTTTTATCTTACATTTTATTACTGTTTTTCCTACTCTAGTCTGGGATGTTAAATCAGGATTGATCAAGTGATAATCTTCCCAGAATAATGTTCAGCAAACCGTAGGTTGAGAATAACCAACACATTTATTTTTAGCCAATTTGTTCACATTAAATTTAGCAGCATCAAATAAAATAAATAAATAAACATTCAAAGACCCTGAGAAAACTGGTAAACATCAATTCAATAGTGCAAGACTAACTGTAGTGAGAAACTAAACAAAAGTTAACACTGTTAATCTTTCTTAAATTCAAAGTGAGGTAGGCTTAATAACTGGGTCATTTCAAGTAAAAAATGTTGTGAAGGCACAATTCTCAAACAACTTAAGTATATAATACTTGAACATAAGAACATGTACATCGGTACTTTTTAGTTTAACTCTCAGTCTCACGTTGTTAACATTTCTTTTTTCTGTTATAGTGTTTGTTCACTGCACTAAGAACTGAGTGGACCACACACACACACACAGACACACACACACAAAAAAAAACTGCAATTGCAATACTGTCCAACTGTTCAAAGCTAAGAGTCCAGGGTTAAACGTCACTCAATGCTACCGTTGGTATACAACTAGACCTAAGTGCAATGATGCCAAATATCCAAGTCCAACTGTTCAAAGAGTCCAAGTTTCTAATTAATTCTGCCTGGCTAAACAATGCTACCATTGGGTCAGTAAGAGCAATATGGTTTGTGTGTGTAGGTAGTAGTCAAAAAACAAAAAAGGGTGAAGGGGGAAAAAAGAGCGAGCTAACTGAACTGACTAGTGACTACTGCATCTCAGAGTCAGGTACATTCTCCTCTCCCACTAACTCCCCTGCCTCTTGCCACTGTGTGGGGTCTTTTTCTTGCTGTTTGATGCCGAGCATGAGAGGGAGATTTTTTTTCAAGATGATGAGCATCTCGGCATTCTGAGCTGTCAGCCTGTTCCTTTTCTCATCTAAGATGTCTGACGCTGTGCTAAAGAGCCTCTCGCTCTCAACACTTGTGCAGGGTGCACAGAGGAACTTTGCTGCTATTGCTGCAAGAGTGGGGAATCGATCTCTGTTGTTTTGCCAGTACTGGAAAGGACTGCGCTTATCCACCTTTTGATCTAGAATACCCTCGTTGAAGTAGGTCTCCAATTCAATCAGTGGCCCTGTGGTGACCTGCACAGGATTGGTAGGACCTGCTGCTCTGCTCTCTGCCAAAATCTCGTCGAAGATGCTGCCAAGACAGCTGCTGCTGGCACCCTCAGTCCGTGGAGTCTTCCTTGCAGGCTGGGAGGCGGACACGGTTTCAGGTGGGGGGCTGATCTTCAGCACCTCTGCCTTTAACAGCTCCTTAGAATGAGACACCTTCTCTTGAGTTGTGAAGAACCTGGTATGAATAGAAAAAATATATATAATGTCATATTCTGGAGCTCTCACCGCGTGCACACACACACACACACACACACACACACACACACACACACACACACACACACACACACACAGAAAATAAACAGATTCTGTAGCCAACTGTATCCTTAATGATTGCTATTTATCTATTTCCATGCTCACAGTCAGTCATTATAATGCAAATAAAACAGTGATGGTGTAATCAAAGAAATGAATTACACAATCCCTGTTTTATTTGCATTTCTGGATATTCATATTATAAAATTATTTTATAATCATTCCCTTACCCCTGTTTGTAACGTGGATCAAGTAGTGTTGCCAAGACATACAGGGGCTCGGATTCCACATCACTGCTGGTGGTTGTGAAACGTCTGAGGACAGCTTCCAGGAGGGTTGCTTTCATCGTCTTGATTCCCTGGTCATTAGCTTCGTCCTCCTTAGTGAGAAAACGTATCAGGACTTGGACAGATGGAATGACATCAGCTGCAGTTGCGGATGCTGCACTGACTTTAGTAGTTAGCTCTTGAAAGGGGGCGAGAACCTTTGCTGTCTTCTCTAACAGGGCCCACTCGTTTGCTGACAGAGCGCCTGGCAGCTCGTGCTCAGATGAGTAGGCATGGATTGCTCTCTTCAGGTGGAGAAGGCTGTCTATCATGCACTTGGTGCTGCTCCACCTTGTTTTGACATCCTGTTGCAGACGTTTGGGTGTGATTTGCAACTCGTCTTCCAGGTCTTCTAGATACGAATAAGCAAGGGGGGAGTGCTTAAAGTGACCCACTATTTGTCTCCCTTTGGCCAGTGCATCGCTTACAGCTCGCTGTGACAAAAGCCCCTCCTGCACTATGAGCTGTAGGGTGTGAGCGAAGCATCCTAGGCTTGGCACTTGCAGTTGATCCATAGCCTTTTTCATATTAGCAGCATTATCTCTTAATATGACATGAACCTGTTTCCTGTCGATGTTCCAGTCAAGCAGCATAGTCTTCATTGCATCTTGGATGGTATTTGCTGTGTGTGAACCTCTGAACTCCTGTGCATGCAACACCGCATTCTTCAGATCAAAGTCAGCATCCACCCAGTGAGCAGTCAGACTCAGTAAGGACATTGGACTTACGTCGCAGCTCCAGATGTCCGTAGTGAAACTAATCGCTTTTGCACTCTTCACCTGTTCACCCAGGAAACATCGCACGTCGTCCTTCATGCTGGGAATAATTTTGTCAGTCATGTGGGAGCGGCTGGGCATAGCGTAGCGAGGCTCTAAGTAACTTATTAAGCGTCTAAAACCGACACGATTCACCAATGACAGCGGCTCGTTGTCTAGCACAATCATCTGGGCAACGTGCTGGGTTATGCCTTTTGCCCGTTTGCTCTCTCTTGGAAGTGGCTCACACTTTTCAAAAGCCTCCGTCACCGTTGGCTGTGGGCGATCGTGTTTTCTTTTTTTTTCTTCGGTCGTCTTTAGGTACTCTCTGTGTTGCAGCGGGTGGTACTTTTTAATATGGCTTATGAGGTTTGTAGTATTAGGTCGATTGGCCTGACCACCGCGTGGGACGTCCGCCTTGCAAGTGGTGCATTTCGCTGTCGCTGCTTTATCATTTTCTAAAGTAAAATACGCCCAAACCGCGGACATGACTGTTGTTGTGTGCTCTGCTCAAACTAGCTAAGTTGCTAACTAGCAAAACACAGCTCACCGTCTCTCTCTGCCCAGAGGTAAAGCTGTTGCGCAAACTCTGTTCACTTCATGGGGTCAGCCCAATGGCGGCTAATCTACATAGACTTCTATTGAATTGGGACAACTGGAACCACATAACCAGGCTGTTTTTCTGCCCCCTCAATGTCGCAATTCTTCTAATAGATGGCCCTGCCTTGCGCCGCAATGCATGCTGGTTAGAAACAACGAAAAGCGGGAGTGGATTAATGGAATGGAGTGAATTAATGGAGCCAATTTATCGCAGAATTTATCGCCATTTTTCGCCATAGTGCGATTCGATTTCGATAACGTTTTTTGGCTGATATCGCGTCGATATGCGATAAGCATATCGAATCGCGGCACCTCTAGGAATAATCTCCCTAACTCCCTCAGATCAATAAGCTCTTATAATATCTTTAAAGTATCTATTTTCTCCCATCTCCAAACACCATGCTCTTGTTTTTAAACTTCTCCTATTGCCTTGGAATTAACAGTGATGTAAAGCTTTCTATTGCTAGTTATTTTGCTTTTGTGCATAGGATGTTGGACTGTGGGATATCTTATTCTATTTTCAAAGCTAAGGTTGCTTGACCAGGCTTGGGATATGTGCTTCTTTACATCTTTGTATGACTACATCTATGTTTGAAATTTACCATGATGTCGGGTATTTGGGGGGAGGGGGGGGGGGGGGCAGGTTTACCTGTAGGCGAGCTTTTGTTTGTGGTCTCCTTTGTGTCTGTTTGTTTGTATGAATGCACTTGATGTACTGTTCTGTATTGTGTTACTGTGTTTCCTAGGATACATCGGGGTAGTGAAGGATGTAATGTAATGTGTTATTCTGTTTCCTAGGATACATCGGGGTGGTGAAGGATGCTACAGAGTCTACAGCCAGGGTGGAGCTTCACTCCACCTGTCAGACCATTTCTGTGGACAGACAGAGACTGACCACCATGTATGTACCAACACACCCTTACACCGGGGACCCCCTCACACAGGGACCCCCTCACACCGGGACCCCCTCACACCGGGGACCCCCTACCAGACACCCCTAGTGTTTCATTCTCTAGGACTTAGAACAGTCCTGCATTTGGTTTTATGTTTATTCTCTCTCTCTCTGTCTCTCTCTGTCTCTCTCTCTCTGTCTCTCTCTCTCTGTCTCTCTCTCTGTCTCTCTCTCTCTCTCTCTCTCTCTCTCTCTCTTCTCTCTCTCTCTCTCTCTCTCTCTCTCTCTCTCTCTCTCTCTGTGTCTCTCTCTCTGTCTCTGTCTCTCTCTCTCTCTCTCTCTCTCTCTCTCTCTCTCCAGGGGTGCTAAGAGACACAGTGGGATGACTTCCACTCATGGTCGCACGCCCATGTACGGCTCTCAGACGCCCATGTATGGAACCGGCTCCAGAACACCCATGTATGGATCCCAGACCCCCATACACGAAGGTACAGAACCCTAACCCTATCTCCAGTGGTCCCTTCTCAGTGACCACTGGTGGTCCCCGGACCACCTGTTGTAAACCCCTGCACTACATGCATCAGTGACAGGTTTGACCTTTGACCCCCGAACAGGAAGCCGCACCCCTCACTACGGCTCACAGACCCCCATCCACGACGGGAGCAGGACCCCAGGACAGAGTGGAGCCTGGGACCCCAACAACCCTAATACCCCCTCCAGGTAACATATACCCCCTATATACCCCCTATATACCCCCTACACACACACAGCCTGGGACCCCAACAACCCTAATACCCCCTCCAGGTAACATATACCCCCTATATACCCCTACACACACACACAGCCTGGGACCCCAACAACCCTAATACCCCCTCCAGGTAATATATACCCCTATATACCCCCTATATACCCCCTACACACACACACAGCCTGGGACCCCAACAACCCTAATACCCCCTCCAGGTAATATATACCCCTGTATACCCCCTACACACACAGCCTGGGACCCCAACAACCCTAATACCCCCTCCAGGTAATATATACCCCTGTATACCCCCTACACACACAGCCTGGGACCCCAAACAACCCTAATACCCCCTCCAGGTAATATATACCCCCTATATACCCCCTACACACACACAGCCTGGGACCCCAACAACCCTAATACCCCCTCCAGGTAACAGCCCTATGTACCCCCCCCACACACACACACACACACACACACACACACACACACACACACACAGACACACACACACACACACACACACACACACACACACACACACACACACACACACACACACACACACACACACACACACACACACACTGGCAGATCGCAATGAAAAGTTGTTCAATTTCATGTGAAACGGTCATTCCATAGGGCAGGTCATCCCATAGGGCAGGTCATTAGGGCAGGTCATTCCATAGGGCAGGTCATTCCATAGGGCAGGTCATTCCATAGGGCAGGTCATTCCATAGGGCAGGTCATTCCATAGAGCAGGTCATTCCATAGGGCGGGTCATTCCATAGGGCAGGTCATTAGGGCAGGTCATTCCATAGGGCAGGTCATTCCATAGAGCAGGTCATTAGGGCAGGTCATTCCATAGGGCAGGTCATTCCATAGGGCAGGTCATTCCATAGGGCAGGTCATTCCATAGAGCAGGTCATTAGGGCAGGTCATTCCATAGGGCAGGTCATTCCATAGAGCAGGTCATTCCATAGGGCAGGTCATTCCATAGAGCAGGTCATTCCATAGAGCAGGTCATTCCATAGGGCAGGTCATTCCATAGGGCAGGTCATTAGGGCAGGTCATTAGGGCAGGTCATTCCATAGGGCAGGTCATTCGGGCAGGTCATTCCATAGGGCAGGTCATTCCATAGGGCAGGTCATTCCATAGGGCAGGTCATTAGGGCAGGTCATTCCATAGGGCAGGTCATTCCATAGGGCGGGTCATTCCATAGGGCAGGTCATTAGGGCAGGTCATTCCATAGGGCAGGTCATTCCATAGGGCAGGTCATTCCATAGGGCAGGTCATTCCATAGGGCAGGTCATTCCATAGGGCAGGTCATTCCATAGGGCAGGTCATTCCATAGGGCAGGTCATTCCATAGGGCAGGTCATTCCATAGGGCAGGTCATTCCATAGGGCAGGTCATTCCATAGAGCAGGTCATTCCATAGGGCAGGTCATTAGGGCAGGTCATTCCATAGGGCAGGTCATTAGGGCAGGTCATTAGGGCAGGTCATTCCATAGGGCAGGTCATTCCATAGGGCAGGTCATTAGGGCAGGTCATTCCATAGGGCAGGTCATTCCATAGGGCAGGTCATTCCATAGGGCAGGTCATTAGGGCAGGTCATTTCATAGGGCAGGTCATCAGTGGGACAGAGAGGGAACAGGTCCAAATCCAAATGTTCTTGTCCACAAGGAACAGCATTATAGTCAGAATAGTCAGAATGATGCACTAAAGGGCTGAAACACCGGGAAACCCTGGACTCTATGTCGAGGACCCCCTCGAAAATGAGATGTGACATCTCAAGGGACTTATCCTTTCAATAAAGACAGAGATAAGGTTATTATTGCTGATCCTCGACAACATTTTGGCATTTCTGACACGATTGTGGTCCCATTTGATAATGGATGACTGGCATAGTTACTGTATATTCTTAGAGCAAACAGGCCCATAGTTACTCTATATTCTTAGAGCAAACAGGCCCATAGTTACTCTATATTCTTAGAGCAAACAGGCCCATAGTTACTGTATATTCTTAGAGTAAACAGGCCCATAGTTACTCTATATTCTTAGAGTAAATAACCCCATAGTTACTGTATATTCTTAGAGTAAACAAGCCCATAGTTACTCTATATTCTTAGAGTAAACAGGCCCATAGTTACTCTATATTCTTAGAGTAAATAACCCCATAGTTACTCTATATTCTTAGAGTAAACAAGCCCATAGTTACTCTATATTCTTAGAGTAAACAAGCCCATAGTTACTGTATATTCTTAGAGTAAATAACCCCATAGTTACTCTATATTCTTAGAGTAAATAACCCCATAGTTACTCTATATTCTTAGAGTAAATAACCCCATAGTTACTCTATATTCTTAGAGTAAATAACCCCATAGTTACTCTATATTCTTAGAGTAAACAAGGCCATAGTTACTCTATATTCTTAGAGCAAACAGGCCCATAGTTACTGTATATTCTTAGAGTAAACAAGGCCATAGTTACTGTATATTCTTAGAGCAAACAGGCCCATAGTTACTCTATATTCTTAGAGTAAACAAGGCCATAGTTACTGTATATTCTTAGAGTAAATAACCCCATAGTTACTGTATATTCTTAGAGCAAATAACCCCATAGTTACTCTATATTCTTAGAGCAAACAGGCCCATAGTTACTCTATATTCTTAGAGTAAACAACCCCATAGTTACTCTATATTCTTAGAGCAAACAGGCCCATAGTTACTCTATATTCTTAGAGTAAACAAGCCCATAGTTACTCTATATTCTTAGAGCAAACAGGCCCATAGTTACTCTATATTCTTAGAGTAAACAAGCCCATAGTTACTCTATATTCTTAGAGCAAACAGGCCCATAGTTACTGTATATTCTTAGAGCAAACAGGCCCATAGTTACTGTATATTCTTAGAGCAAACAGGCCCATAGTTACTCTATATTCTTAGAGTAAACAAGCCCATAGTTACTCTATATTCTTAGAGCAAACAGGCCCATAGTTACTGTATATTCTTAGAGCAAACAGGCCCATAGTTACTGTATATTCTTAGAGCAAACAGGCCCATAGTTACTGTATATTCTTAGAGCAAACAGGCCCATAGTTACTCTATATTCTTAGAGCAAACAGGCCCATAGTTACTCTATATTCTTAGAGCAAACAGGCCCATAGTTACTCTATATTCTTAGAGCAAACAGGCCCATAGTTACTGTATATTCTTAGAGTAAACAGGCCCATAGTTACTCTATATTCTTAGAGTAAACAGGCCCATAGTTACTCTATATTCTTAGAGCAAACAAGCCCACAGAACGCATGCTGCCGGTGATCGATTAATAATAATAATAATAATAATAATAATAATAATAATAATAATAATAATCTTTATTTGTATAGCACCTTTCATGACATAAAATGCAGCTCAAAGTGCTTTACATTGCAATAGAGAAGAAGACAAAAAATAGTGGGAATGAATTAAAGAGATCATTAAAATACATCAAAGAAGCAGTACAGTGAGGACCTGAAATAAGGCATAAAATATAAAATCACGGAGAGTCAGTTAAAAGCAAGTGCATAGAAGTACGTCTTGAGCTGTGCTTTAAAAATGTCTACAGAGGCTGCCTGTCGAATGTATAATGGGAGTTTGTTCCACGCAGTCGGTCCATAGAAGCAAAAGGCTGCTTCACTGTGTTTTTAGTTTGTTCCACGCCGTCGGTCCATAGAAGCAAAAGGCTGCTTCACTGTGTTTTTAGTTTGTTCCAGTCGGTCCATAGAAGCAAAAGGCTGCTTCACCGTGTTTTTAGTTTGTTCCAGTCGGTCCATAGAAGCAAAAGGCTGCTTCACTGTGTTTTTAGTTTGTTCCACGCAGTCGGTCCATAGAAGCAAAAGGCTGCTTCACTGTGTTTTTAGTTTGTTCCAGTCGGTCCATAGAAGCAAAAGGCTGCTTCACTGTGTTTTTAGTTTGTTCCAGTCGGTCCATAGAAGCAAAAGGCTGCTTCACTGTGTTTTTAGTTTGTTCCAGTCGGTCCATAGAAGCAAAAGGCTGCTTCACTGTGTTTTTAGTTTGTTCCAGTCGGTCCATAGAAGCAAAAGGCTGCTTCACCGTGTTTTTAGTTTGTTCCAGTCAGTCCATAGAAGCAAAAGGCTGCTTCAATGTGTTTTTAGTTTGTTCCAGTCAGTCCATAGAAGCAAAAGGCTGCTTCACTGTGTTTTTAGTTTGTTCCAGTCGGTCCATTGAAGCAAAAGGCTGCTTCACCGTGTTTTTTAGTTATCATTTTGGGCACCTCAAGCAGGCCAACAGTGGAAGACCTGAGGGGACGGCCTGGGACATACTTAGGCAGGCAGTCATGTAGGTAGGAAGGTGCAAGACCATTAAGCGCTTTATAGACAAGTAAAAGAATTTTAAAATCAATTCTAAACACAACCGGTAGCCAATGTAGTGAGGCTAGGATTGGCGAACAGTCTATAGTTTGCAAATGTACAGTATTTAAATGAATGACTGAATGAGACTGTAGCAAAACTGAGGTAATGATTTATGTACATCAGCTTCGATTAACCACAGCCTTCTCTCACTTTCCCTCCAACATTACAAAATAATGTTGCTTTTCTACTTGATCTATTGGTATATGAGAAGTAGAAGTGATGGACTGCCATGTGTACACATGCATGAAAATGAATTGCCTTTGACAGTTCTGAAATACGACAGGGACAATATTACACCACACACACACACACACACACACACACATACACCTCTATAACATAAGTTGAGAAATCTAACTTTGGGAAATATTTTCTCCACCTTAATAATACCAATTTGTATTGTATCTTATATGGTTTTAATCATTGATTAGTTACCTTTAAACACTAGCCACGTTTCCATAAAACCTTTGCGAAAATAGGAAGAGTATGTTAATGAAATCGAAAAAAGAAGAGCGAACTGTCTGCTGTTTCCACTAACTGATGAAATGCGACTTATGGGAGTCTAGGAAAAACAAAATAGGTTCATGAAACAAGCAATAGTAACGTGATGCGTATGGTTATTTTACATATATTTTTACTTTTGAAGTTATTTTAGGCTTTACACACGGACTGCCTGCTTTATTCCTATTGAACTATAGGTCCGTTGTGCTGTGCAGAAGCTGTTCTGGCTCTGCTGTAGCAAAAACAATAATTTATATAGCCTACAATCCTAATACATAATCTACACAACTCACTGTTTTCCTGAACCGGAGCGCTTGTGAGACTCGGTAGCTAGGCTACTGATTTGGTGTATGTCTACTTTGTGATATTGTAGTCTACACCATGTTATCTGCAGCGCGACACGTGCGAGGAAAAAAGGAACTTTATTAACGGGATAATATCTATAAGGGCAGAGCCCGGTCATGTAAAACAGCTGTTTATGTCTGTTATCACTTGCATATCTTAGCTAATCATGCATGATGATACAGATACTGTAAATATAGGACCTGTAGCTGCCCTGCGACTTTCATGAACAAACGCGATGGGAGTCTGAACGTTTTGGCCATGTACGTGAGTCCCCTTGGCTTGGATGTCTGTGTGTGCACGGCCCTCGTCCGTTTTGAGCGGTTTTGTTTTACATTAACAAATAACAATGCTCTCATCGGCAGGCCACACAACTCTTCAAATGCGCTATAATGCGTGTCCAGTGCTTTCCAATAGAAAGTCTTTTCGCAAGCGGTTTCCATACCTCATTTGTCCATTAGACTCTTTCGATACGCTCCAAAATACGGCACCTTTCAGCGAGAAAATATTTTTGCACAAAATGGAAATTTATTTGCATTTTGAAGTGTTTTCATTCAACATTCTCTTCGCAAGAGCCGTTTTTGCGCAAAAATAGGACTTATGGAAACGTGGCTACTGCTATTTTGCTTATTAGTGGGGTTGCTATGGGTAATGTGATGGCTGTAAACTTTATACTTATTGTAAACTAATATTTATTTTCTAATCAATCAGACAAAATAATTCCCAAAGTTAATTTTCCCTTAACTTATGTGTGCAGGTTTAGATGCCCACCTGTGAACCTGATATAAAAAGTTTTCTATTTGTTACCTGACATTACAAGCTTGTAAATCTGAATTTTTTAGAACATGGTGAAAATGTGGGCAAATCTTTCACTTCTTCTAAAACACCTGTAAAAATCCATAGATTGGCTGTTGCACCGTTGTATAAGCTGCAGGGTCAAAAGCATGTGGAAAAAGTAGCGGCTTATAGTCTGGAAATTACGGATCTGGTGTTTTATAATCAGGAATGATGAGGAGTATGACTTGTAGATCTGGTGTTTTATCAGGAATGATGAGGAGTATGACTTGTAGATCTGGTGTTTATCAGGAATGATGAGGAGTATGACTTGTAGATCTGGTGTTTTATAATCAGGAACGATGAGGAGTATGACTTGTAGATCTGGTGTTTTATAATCAGGAACGATGAGGAGTATGACTTGTAGATCTGGTGTTTTAGGAACGATGAGGAGTATGACTTGTAGATCTGGTGTTTTAGGAACGATGAAGAGTATGACTTGTAGATCTGGTGTTTTAGGAACGATGAGGAGTATGACTTGTAGATCTGTTCTATAATCAGGAACGATGAGGAGTATGACTTGTAGATCTGTTGTTTTAGGAACGATGAGGAGTATGACTTGTAGATCTGTTGTTTTAGGAACGATGAGGAGTATGACTTGTAGATCTGGTGTTTTAGGAACGATGAGGAGTATGACTTGTAGATCTGTTGTTTTAGGAACGATGAGGAGTATGACTTCGGCTACGATGATGAACCGTCTCCGTCGCCCCAGGCCTACAGCGGGACCCCCAACCCACAGACCCCCGGCTACCCTGAGGTCCCCTCGCCACAGGTCAACCCCCAGTACAACCCACAGACCCCGGGGACCCCCGCCATGTGAGTACTGAATGGACCACTTCTATAGACAGGGACCCCCGCTATGTGAGTACTGAATGGACCACTTCTATAGACAGGGACCCCCGCCATGTGAGTACTGAATGGACCACTTCTATAGACAGGGACCCCCGCTATGTGAGTACTGAATGGACCACTTCTATAGACAGGGACCCCCGCCATGTGAGTACTGAATGGACCACTTCTTTAGAAATACCAGGGCTTGACACTAACACTTGACCGCTTGCCCGGGGCAAGTAAAAAAAATGGTGGGGCAAGTGAAGACTGCTACCTGCTACATAGTGCACTATAACACAACACAAGATAAATGTGTCTTGAAGGCAGTCATTGCACTCTGCCTCTGTGTCTTTCCCTGCTTTCTAGATATCCACAATTCCAGGCTGGATTTGGGAAACAAAACAGGCAAATTAACATACAGATCAAAATGACCATTAATCTTCTACATTCTCTAGTTGTGTAGACCTGGGCTAATTCAGATGATGAATTTTAACTCTTGAGAGTGTAAAAATGAAACCAAATGGACCCGCAAGGGTCCATTTGGTTTCATTTTTACGTTCTCAAGAGTTACATCTGCAAAATGTACAATATATTTTTGGGGGTCAAGTGACCATGACCTGAGGGCAAGTAGAACCTGACTTGCACTTGCCCGATGGGCAAGTGCCTCAGAGACCTTAGTGTCAACCCCTGAATACCTTATTTCACATCAGGCTGCGGTCGGTCGACAGACAGACTGACCGTTCTTTTCATTCTCCCCATAGATTATATGCATGAAAAATAACGGGAGAATAACGGCATAAGGGACCGTTTAGTAACGGAATCAACGTTACAGAATAGAAAAAATAACGCAATATAGTTTGCCTTTCTGACGACAGTCAGAAAACCAAATGGACCCTTGCGGGTCCATTTGGTTTCATTTTTACACTCTCTAGAGTTAAATCTTCATCATGTGAATTATCCCAAGTCTACACAACTAGAGAATGTAGAAGATTAATGGTCATTTTGATCTGTATGTTGGACTGTTTGGTTTCCCCAAATCTAACCTGGAATTGTGGACAAAAAGCAAAAGACATCTTTAGTTTTGGGGTCTGTGAGGCTAAAATGTCATCAAATAGTGGTCCTCCGGGGCTCAAATACTGAATAAATAGAGGGCCCTGGTGTCAAAATGATTGGTCTCACTCTTACTTTTACCTTGAAATTAAATTATTATTACCGTATTTTCCGGACTATAAGGAGCACCTAAAAGCCTTTAATCTTCTCAAAAATCCACAGTGAGCCTTATAATCCAGTGCGCCTTATATATGGATTGGTTGACTGCAGTAGCTTCTATTCTATGTTAACTGTAGTAGCTTCTATTCTATGTTAACTGCAGTAGCTTCTATTCTATGTTAACTGTAGTAGCTTCTATTCTATGTTAACTGTAGTAGCTTCTATTCTATGTTGACTGTAGTAGCTTCTATTCTATGTTGACTGTAGTAGCTTCTATTCTATGTTAACTGCAGTAGCTTCTATTCTATGTTAACTGTAGTAGCTTCTATTCTATGTTGACTGTAGTAGCTTCTATTCTATGTTGACTGTAGTAGCTTCTATTCTATGTTGACTGTAGTAGCTTCTATTCTATGTTGACTGTAGTAGCTTCTATTCTATGTTAACTGCAGTAGCTTCTATTCTATGTTAACTGTAGTAGCTTCTATTCTATGTTGACTGTAGTAGCTTCTATTCTATGTTAACTGTAGTAGCTTCTATTCTATGTTAACTGTAGTAGCTTCTATTCTATGTTGACTGTAGTAGCTTCTATTCTATGTTGACTGTAGTAGCTTCTATTCTATGTTAACTGTAGTAGCTTCTATTCTATGTTAACTGTAGTAGCTTCTATTCTATGTTAACTGTAGTAGCTTCTATTCTATGCTGACTGCAGTAGCTTCTATTCTATGTTAACTGCAGTAGCTTCTATTCTATGTTAACTGTAGTAGCTTCTATTCTCTGCGCCTTATAATCCGATGTGCCTTATAGTGCGTAAACTACGTTACGTGGACTGTAGTTGAGTCTTTAGTCTTATTTTCTCCTGTCCTCTCCAGGTACAACACGGAGCAGTACTCCCCCTACGCAGCCCCCTCCCCTCAGGGCTCCTACCAGCCCAGCCCCAGTCCTCAGTCTTACCACCAGGTGGCGCCATCACCCGT
>CM076977.1:2793565-2801065 GCA_039105355.1 Benthosema pterotum
ATATACTACCTCTCAAAACATAACGGATGTATTATATGACAGATAATAAGATGAACCAGCGGTCCTCACGTCATATACTACCTCTCAAAACACAACGGATGTATTATATGACAGATAATAAGATGAACCAGCGGTCCTCACGTCATATACTACCTCTCAAAACATAACGGATGTATTATATGACAGATAATAAGATGAACCAGCGGTCCTCACGTCATATACTACCTCTCAAAACATAACGGATGTATTATATGACAGATAATAAGATGAACCAGCGGTCCTCACGTCATATACTACCTCTCAAAACATAACGGATGTATTATATGACAGATAATAAGCTCACCACAAACCCTCAAGCTTGTTTTTTTATGCTGTTTAGTTTTTTTTCCTTTCCTCGTTCTCGACGGCGCTCGTTCATGAATCCTTTCCGTTTCCATAATCCCTTGCTTCGGGCGCGTTCATGGAGGAAATACTTCCGCATTTGGGCACCAAATTTTGGTGTCCAAATGCGGAAAGAGGCGCTACTTCCGGCGGTCTTCCGGGTGCTTCAAAACACCAACGGCAAGGGGACGGGGCTGTCGCTGCAATCTGCTCTCTATATTTATAACTATGAAACTACCTCCACACCTGTGCGTCGTCTGCAATCACCTGATGAGTCTACAAGAGCCAGGCCTGTCCGCAGCGCGGTGCCACTTCACCTCCAGTCGGTGGTTGGTATACGGTAGTTCAGGCCTGTCCGCAGCGCGGTGCCACTTCATCTCCAGTCGGTGGTTGGTATACGGTAGTTCAGGCCTGTCCGCAGCGCGGTGCCACTTCACCTCCAGTCGGTGGTTGGTATACGGTAGTTCAGGCCTGTCCGCAGCGCGGTGCCACTTCATCTCCAGTCGGTGGTTGGTATACGGTAGTTCAGGCCTGTCCGCAGCGCGGTGCCACTTCATCTCCAGTCGGTGGTTGGTATACGGTAGTTCAGGCCTGTCCGCAGCGCGGTGCCACTTCACCTCCAGTCGGTGGTTGGTATACGGTAGTTCAGGCCTGTCCGCAGCGCGGTGCCACTTCACCTCCAGTCGGTGGTTGGTATACGGTAGTTCAGGCCTGTCCGCAGCGCGGTGCCACTTCATCTCCAGTCGATGGTTGGTATACGGTAGTTCAGGCCTGTCCGCAGCGCGGTGCCACTTCACCTCCAGTCGGTGGTTGGTATACGGTAGTTCAGGCCTGTCCGCAGCGCGGTGCCACTTCATCTCCAGTCGATGGTTGGTATACGGTAGTTCAGGCCTGTCCGCAGCGCGGTGCCACTTCACCTCCAGTCGGTGGTTGGTATACGGTAGTTCAGCGGTCTGGTTGGTATACGGTAGTTCAGCGGTCTGGTTGGTATACGGTAGTTCAGCGGTCTGGTTGGTATACGGTAGTTCAGCGGTCTGGTTGGTATACGGTAGTTCAGCGGTCGGCAACCCAAGATGTTGAAAGAGCCATTTTCAGCCAAAAATTAAATTCGAAATCTCTCTGGAGCCTAATAAGCCCTTAAAGTGGAATTCCACCCGTTTTCCTTTTTTTTCTGAGAGCGTACAAATGGAACCAAATGGACCCACCAGGGTCCATTTGGTTCGCATAAAAGAAAGAAAGATTATTAACATGGTGAAACACAACTTGATGATGCATTAAGTTGTGTTTCACCATATTAATGATGTTTTTTCAGACCTCCATTTCTAGGAAACAGAATGGGGAGAACTTTTGAATCATGTCCACACAACATCTCTAAGATATATTAATGATATAGTAAACTGTTAAAAAATGGTTGGTTCAGATTAAAGCTTGATCCCTGATACGTGCTGGGATTGTGTGTCAAGCGCTACGTTAACTGGTGATGTAACTGTCAGACAGCACATGGCATGTTGGGTGTTGTCAGTGACTGAAATGTCTATACTATGTTGGCCGATCACCCTAATGTTTATGTAATAATGCTACAGCCACTGAGCCACTAGGGCTGTGTTCTAGAGCCCAGTGTGTATGTAATAATGCTACAGGGAGCCACTAGGGCTGTGTTCTAGAGCCCAGTGTGTATGTAATAATGCTACAGCCATGGAGCCACTAGGGCTGTGTTCTAGAGCCCAGTGTGTATGTAATAATGCTACAGCCAGGGAGCCACTAGGGCTGTGTTCTAGAGCCCAGTGTGTATGTAATAATGCTACATCCACTGAGCCACTAGGGCTGTGTTCTAGAGCCCAGTGTGTATGTAATAATGCTACATCCAGGGAGCCACTAGGGCTGTGTTCTAGAGCCCAGTGTGTATGTAATAATGCTACAGCCAGGGAGCCACTAGGGCTGTGTTCTAGAGCCCAGTGTGTATGTAATAATGCTACATCCAGGGAGCCACTAGGGCTGTGTTCTAGAGCCCAGTGTGTATGTAATAATGCTACATCCAGGGAGCCACTAGGGCTGTGTTCTAGAGCCCAGTGTGTATGTAATAATGCTACATCCAGGGAGCCACTAGGGCTGTGTTCTAGAGCCCAGTGTGTATGTAATAATGCTACATCCAGGGAGCCACTAGGGCTGTGTTCTAGAGCCCAGTGTGTATGTAATAATGCTACAGCCAGGGAGCCACTAGGGCTGTGTTCTAGAGCCCAGTGTGTATGTAATAATGCTACAGCCATGGAGCCACTAGGGCTGTGTTCTAGAGCCCAGTGTGTATGTAATAATGCTACAGGGAGCCACTAGGGCTGTGTTCTAGAGCCCAGTGTGTATGTAATAATGCTACATCCACTGAGCCACTAGGGCTGTGTTCTAGAGCCCCAGTGTGTATGTAATAATGCTACAGCCAGGGAGCCACTAGGGCTGTGTTCTAGAGCCCAGTGTGTATGTAATAATGCTACAGCCACTGAGCCACTAGGGCTGTGTTCTAGAGCCCAGTGTGTATGTAATAATGCTACATCCAGGGAGCCACTAGGGCTGTGTTCTAGAGCCCAGTGTGTATGTAATAATGCTACAGCCATGGAGCCACTAGGGCTGTGTTCTAGAGCCCAGTGTGTATGTAATAATGCTACAGCCAGGGAGCCACTAGGGCTGTGTTCTAGAGCCCAGTGTGTATGTAATAATGCTACAGCCACTGAGCCACTAGGGCTGTGTTCTAGAGCCCAGTGTGTATGTAATAATGCTACAGCCAGGGAGCCACTAGGGCTGTGTTCTAGAGCCCAGTGTGTATGTAATAATGCTACAGCCAGGGAGCCACTAGGGCTGTGTTCTAGAGCCCAGTGTGTATGTAATAATGCTACAGCCAGGGAGCCACTAGGGCTGTGTTCTAGAGCCCAGTGTGTATGTAATAATGCTACAGGGAGCCACTAGGGCTGTGTTCTAGAGCCCAGTGTGTATGTAATAATGCTACATCCACTGAGCCACTAGGGCTGTGTTCTAGAGCCCCAGTGTGTATGTAATAATGCTACAGCCAGGGAGCCACTAGGGCTGTGTTCTAGAGCCCAGTGTGTATGTAATAATGCTACAGCCACTGAGCCACTAGGGCTGTGTTCTAGAGCCCAGTGTGTATGTAATAATGCTACATCCAGGGAGCCACTAGGGCTGTGTTCTAGAGCCCAGTGTGTATGTAATAATGCTACAGCCATGGAGCCACTAGGGCTGTGTTCTAGAGCCCAGTGTGTATGTAATAATGCTACAGCCAGGGAGCCACTAGGGCTGTGTTCTAGAGCCCAGTGTGTATGTAATAATGCTACAGCCACTGAGCCACTAGGGCTGTGTTCTAGAGCCCAGTGTGTATGTAATAATGCTACAGCCACTGAGCCACTAGGGCTGTGTTCTAGAGCCCAGTGTGTATGTAATAATGCTACAGCCAGGGAGCCACTAGGGCTGTGTTCTAGAGCCCAGTGTGTATGTAATAATGCTACAGCCAGGGAGCCACTAGGGCTGTGTTCTAGAGCCCAGTGTGTATGTAATAATGCTACAGGGAGCCACTAGGGCTGTGTTCTAGAGCCCAGTGTGTATGTAATAATGCTACATCCACTGAGCCACTAGGGCTGTGTTCTAGAGCCCCAGTGTGTATGTAATAATGCTACAGCCAGGGAGCCACTAGGGCTGTGTTCTAGAGCCCAGTGTGTATGTAATAATGCTACAGCCACTGAGCCACTAGGGCTGTGTTCTAGAGCCCAGTGTGTATGTAATAATGCTACATCCAGGGAGCCACTAGGGCTGTGTTCTAGAGCCCAGTGTGTATGTAATAATGCTACAGCCATGGAGCCACTAGGGCTGTGTTCTAGAGCCCAGTGTGTATGTAATAATGCTACAGCCAGGGAGCCACTAGGGCTGTGTTCTAGAGCCCAGTGTGTATGTAATAATGCTACAGCCACTGAGCCACTAGGGCTGTGTTCTAGAGCCCAGTGTGTATGTAATAATGCTACAGCCACTGAGCCACTAGGGCTGTGTTCTAGAGCCCAGTGTGTATGTAATAATGCTACAGCCAGGGAGCCACTAGGGCTGTGTTCTAGAGCCCAGTGTGTATGTAATAATGCTACAGCCAGGGAGCCACTAGGGCTGTGTTCTAGAGCCCAGTGTGTATGTAATAATGCTACAGCCAGGGAGCCACTAGGGCTGTGTTCTAGAGCCCAGTGTGTATGTAATAATGCTACAGGGAGCCACTAGGGCTGTGTTCTAGAGCCCAGTGTGTATGTAATAATGCTACATCCACTGAGCCACTAGGGCTGTGTTCTAGAGCCCCAGTGTGTATGTAATAATGCTACAGCCAGGGAGCCACTAGGGCTGTGTTCTAGAGCCCAGTGTGTATGTAATAATGCTACAGCCACTGAGCCACTAGGGCTGTGTTCTAGAGCCCAGTGTGTATGTAATAATGCTACATCCAGGGAGCCACTAGGGCTGTGTTCTAGAGCCCAGTGTGTATGTAATAATGCTACAGCCATGGAGCCACTAGGGCTGTGTTCTAGAGCCCAGTGTGTATGTAATAATGCTACAGCCAGGGAGCCACTAGGGCTGTGTTCTAGAGCCCAGTGTGTATGTAATAATGCTACAGCCACTGAGCCACTAGGGCTGTGTTCTAGAGCCCAGTGTGTATGTAATAATGCTACAGCCACTGAGCCACTAGGGCTGTGTTCTAGAGCCCAGTGTGTATGTAATAATGCTACAGCCAGGGAGCCACTAGGGCTGTGTTCTAGAGCCCAGTGTGTATGTAATAATGCTACAGCCAGGGAGCCACTAGGGCTGTGTTCTAGAGCCCAGTGTGTATGTAATAATGCTACTGAGCCACTAGGGCTGTGTTCTAGAGCCCAGTGTGTATGTAATAATGCTACAGCCAGGGAGCCACTAGGGCTGTGTTCTAGAGCCCAGTGTGTATGTAATAATGCTACAGGGAGCCACTAGGGCTGTGTTCTAGAGCCCAGTGTGTATGTAATAATGCTACAGGGAGCCACTAGGGCTGTGTTCTAGAGCCCAGTGTGTATGTAATAATGCTACATCCAGGGAGCCACTAGGGCTGTGTTCTAGAGCCCCGGTGTGTATGTAATAATGCTACAGCCAGGGAGCCACTAGGGTTGTGTTCTAGTGCCCAGTGTGTATGTAATAATGCTACAGCCACTGAGCCACTAGGGCTGTGTTCTAGAGCCCAGTGTGTATGTAATAATGCTACATCCAGGGAGCCACTAGGGCTGTGTTCTAGAGCCCAGTGTGTATGTAATAATGCTACATCCAGGGAGCCACTAGGGCTGTGTTCTAGAGCCCAGTGTGTATGTAATAATGCTACAGCCACTGAGCCACTAGGGCTGTGTTCTAGAGCCCAGTGTGTATGTAATAATGCTACATCCAGGGAGCCACTAGGGCTGTTCTAGAGCCCAGTGTGTATGTAATTATGCTACATCCAGGGAGCCACTAGGGCTGTGTTCTAGAGCCCAGTGTGTATGTATAATGCTGCTACATCCAGGGAGCCACTAGGGCTGTGTTCTAGAGCCCAGTGTGTATGTAATAATGCTACATCCAGGGAGCCACTAGGGCTGTGTTCTAGAGCCCCAGTGTGTATGTAATAATGCTACAGGGAGCCACTAGGGCTGTGTTCTAGAGCCCAGTGTGTATGTAATAATGCTACATCCAGGGAGCCACTAGGGCTGTGTTCTAGAGCCCAGTGTGTATGTAATAATGCTACAGCCACTGAGCCACTAGGGCTGTGTTCTAGAGCCCAGTGTGTATGTAATAATGCTACATCCAGGGAGCCACTAGGGCTGTGTTCTAGAGCCCAATGTGTATGTAATAATGCTACAGGGAGCCACTAGGGCTGTGTTCTAGAGCCCAGTGTGTATGTAATAATGCTACAGGGAGCCACTAGGGCTGTGTTCTAGAGCCCAGTGTGTATGTAATAATGCTACTGAGCCACTAGGGCTGTGTTCTAGAGCCCAGTGTGTATGTAATAATGCTACAGCCAGGGAGCCACTAGGGCTGTGTTCTAGAGCCCAGTGTGTATGTAATAATGCTACAGCCACTGAGCCACTAGGGCTGTGTTCTAGAGCCCAGTGTGTATGTAATAATGCTACAGCCACTGAGCCACTAGGGCTGTGTTCTAGAGCCCAGTGTGTATGTAATAATGCTACATCCAGGGAGCCACTAGGGCTGTGTTCTAGAGCCCAGTGTGTATGTAATAATGCTACAGGGAGCCACTAGGGCTGTGTTCTAGAGCCCAGTGTGTATGTAATAATGCTACAGCCACTGAGCCACTAGGGCTGTGTTCTAGAGCAGCATGTGGCTCCTGAGCCACAGGTTGCTGACCCCCGGTATAGTTAGACAGCCAGATTAGGCCCTCAGTGTTTAGTGTTAGACAGTTTAACGTCACGCCGTTACTGTGCTTTGTTCCCTGCCTCTGACTCGCCTTCTCTTCTCCTCTACAGTGTCTTTGGGACCTGAGCTCTGAGACGCAGACTACAGACCTACGGACCTACGGACCTACAGACCTACAGACCTACAGACAGACCTACAGACCTACGGACCTACGGACAGACCTACAGACCTACAGACCTACAGACCTACAGACCTACAGACCTACGGACCTACAGACCTACAGACAGACCTACGGACCTACAGACCTACAGACAGACCTACAGACCTACAGACCTACAGACCTACAGACCCTGCACGTATTCTTCCCCCCTGAGTTTGTGAATAAAATCCGTTTTGTTTCTTTTGATGGCATAGAACAGAGGTTTTCAACAGGTGGTCCGGGGACCACCAGTGGTCCCTGAGAGGGTTCCAGGTGGTCCCCAGCTAAGTTGGTTAACCAGATGTAACTCTTGAGAGCGTGAAAATGAAACCAAATGGACCCTTGCGGGTCCATTTGGTTTCATTTTTACCCCTGATATATACCAACCTCCAGACCGGAATGACAATTCATTCAGATTCTAAATGGAATTTGGGAGGCGACATCGCTCGTGTCGCTTCGCGCCACGGGCGATGAAGCCGCCCCCATACCATTTTCAGTTACAGGACTTTTATTAGTCAAGTAAAGCA
>CM076977.1:2803565-2867284 GCA_039105355.1 Benthosema pterotum
GGTGAAAGTTGTTTTGGCACAGAGGAGCGGCCATCTTTGTAGTTTTTGAAGCTCAAATAAAATGGATTCTTAGGATTGTTTTTAATTCTTAATATCATATTGTATAATATGTCCCTTAACCTTATTTCTAATGGTTGGAGCACAATGCCCCCCCCCCCCCTAAATGCCCTGACTGCCCCACCAAACATGCAAAAACAACCTAAATTTCAAAGATATTTCAAATTAAAGTGCTTCTATTTAAAATGATGTGAACCACTACTACTGCTACTAACTAACTACAGCTGTGTCACCACTAAACCAACAGCATTTCATCATTGAAAACAGAAAACTCTCTGAGTCAGACCTTTAGCTTTATGCATGCTGCGTGTCTGTTGCAACTGCAACTACAACTGATGTTATTATTGATGCTTTACTTGACTAATAAAAGTCCTGGAACTGAAAATGGTAACCCCCCCCCCCCCCCCCCCCAATTGGGACTTTTTAGATCCACCCCTGATCACCACTGATATAATCAGTCCTTGTCACTTCTTTATGGACAGTTTAGCTGCAGTACCACAATGTCCTGAGGTGGTGGGGGCGCTGATATGCAGGAGGTTTTATAGAAGAGTCATTATAATACTGATACTAGATAAAACCAGGCTGGTTTAAATTCCATGACAACATGGAAAAACAACAATGATTTAACATTATAAACAAAGTGTAAATGTAAACATGGAACTGAAGACTGAAGGAAATCAGGATGCATTGATGACATCATTATGGGGACAAAACCAAACCAGCTGTTCCTGAGAGAAATTTACATTAAAGCTCCTCTATGATATGAAGAATGATTGTTCAAAAACTACATTAATTTGTAGAGATAGAAAACCCACATGGGAGCGAAAAACACACACACACAAAAGTAAAAGGATGTTATTATGTCTTTAAGAAGCCACAATTATAGTAGTTTTTTATTATTATTATACAGGTAACCTAAAGGAAGTGTCACATATTATTATTCATAGTTTTGTTGAAAAATCTGTTACTGTGTCAGTGATGCTCAACATATTTCATGCCAGGGACCACCAGAATTATCTATTTTTGGCTGCGGAGGACCCCCACCTGAAAACCTGTTGTTCTGGGGACGCCCCGGCTAGAAGCAAAGATTGGAGTTAAAAAAATGTTTGATTTCAAAATAACATATTCAACGATTTGCACCACAATTTCACAATAAAAAAAATATCAGATCTACAAGCTCACAGCGCGCCACTTAGTGGCGCGCTGTGAGCTTGTAGGTCTGATTTTTTTTTTGAAGTGCTGCAAAGCACTTCCCTTAAACGGTTTACAAGATGTGTGTGTCTGTCTGTCTGTCTGTCTGTCTGTCTGTCTGTCTGTCTGTCTGTCTGTCCCTGTCTGGCTGCGTGGAGCTCTGCGTGGAGCTGCGTGGAGTGAGTGGAAACGTCCCATTGTGCTTGTTTCTCTGACCATGTGGCAACATCAACATGCATAGCAGTGACCGTCGCATAGACGATGCAGTGTTGCCAACTGCCAAAATCCAAAATGCACTAGTGGCACTTCCAAAATGCACTAGAATGCGCTAGATGCTCGCCTGGAGTGGAATATGACCATTAAATGACCATTAATCTTCTACATTCTCTAGTTGTGTAGACTTGGGCTAATCACATGATGAATCTTTTAACTCTTGAGAGTGTAAAAATGAAACCAAATGGACCCGTAGGGGTCCATTTGGTTTCATTTTGACGCCCCAACTCACCAGCCAAAAAGCACTAGATTTTCCGCCAGGAGTTTTTCACTATAATTTTGGCGCTATGGGGGTCTGACAAAGCGCTAAATATAGCGACAAACGCGCCAAGTTGGCAACACTGATACTATGTACAAGCTGCCGTGTGTGTCCCTGCGTGCCTGCGTTGAAGTCGGAATGGGAACGTCCCATTGTGCTTGTTTCTCTGAACATGTGGCAACATCCCAAGCACCAATACCACCACGTCACAGAAAAGCTCATTGATTGGCTAACACGGCGCTACAGACCCAGTCTTATTCGTCGAACAGAGCAGAGCCATCTAGTAGAAGGCTTGCGACATTGAGGGGGCAGAAAACAATGCGTATGATCCAATACACTTAAATGCATTCGCTAACCTCGGTTGTCCCAATTTAATACAAGTATATAGATGAGCCGCCATTGAACTGGCCCCATGAAGACGGCATAGTTTTCGCGTAACTAAAGGCTCTGGCCTCTAGTAACCACACAGCCACAGGCTATGCTCCGCCCCCTCCAGGCAGCTTTCCAGCTGAGCTCTGACCGCCCGCTCTGAAGCGTAGCGCTCAGCAAACACCAGCCAACGGTGGACTTTGGCTTAGTTATCAATAATATGTGTATATAAAATATATCTAACTCATCGAATCTGCTAGTTAGATCGATTTGGTTCTTATAAAATAGTTGATTGGTGCAAGTATACATATTATGAAGATAGCTTTTCTCATTTTGGACTGCCTGGGACTTCTCATTCACTTACAATGGGCTTCGGAAGAACTCCGAATTCTAAAAACGTTTTTTTTAAATAGCGGCTGTACCTGAAATATTAGTGGAGATTTAGCATCGAAATGGGTATAAACTTATATAAACACTTGGTTTGCTAACCTACAAGTAGTCGAAAGTCATTTTCTGCTATAGATATGTCTCTCCATTCTAACCCGTCTTCAGAGAGGCTGATTGACAGCTCGCTGCTGCTGGTGGTAGTGCTGCTGCACGGAGCTACGTGCTGTCTCTACAGTGTACAAAATAAACAAAATCATTGATGGTTATCTTGTTCCAGAACACTGAAAGTGATCAATTCCCCCCTTAATGCATAGAATGGTTAGGTGTAATGACATTTATTCTGTTTGCACAGACAAGATTTAAATAAATAATATTGTCAACACCAAAATAGTGCGATACCAGGGCCCAAGGCAAGCCAGTGGATCCCAAACGTTTTTATGTCAAGGACCCCCAAATTGACATTCAGGACCATACGGTCCCATTAACAAATGAGGGAGTCCAGGGACCCCCAAATATCGATTTGGATGGTTCTAGCAGCAATTCTCAACCTGTTTAGTTTCAGGGACCACTGAGTTACAACAACATGGTTATAGTGTGGTTACCACTGGCATATTTTCTGCATTGAAAATAACCCATAATTTACTGTATTCAGTATTAGTTCCCAATCCATTTACAGTTTTAAGGTAGTGGTGCTGTGGACTTGCATTTGCCATGCAGGCTTATAGCCCCAATTATTCTAAAGTGTGTTTCAGTATACTGTAGCCGCACACGCAGCACTTCATTTCACACGGGTGTGATTTTTTTCAATAGTTAAAGTAAAATAATGCGTTAAACACCCAAAATGTTTTACAGTGTAGAAACAGTTTAAATGAGTCTAAACTCAGACACAGATTCACATTCAATGTGTTTCCAATGTGACCACATGGTACCAAATGGACCCGTGGTTCCAGTTGTTACTGTGGCTTACATGCCTGCATTTGGAACAGCTTGCCCTGCTATATTTAACACGCACACGCACACACACACACACACACACACACACACGCACACACACGCACACACACACACACACACACACACACACACACACACACACACACACACACACACACACACACACACACACACACACGCACGCACTGGTGGCTGTAACAGTGTGTTGACCTTGGTAAACACTGGACTATGGAGTTCTCTCTTAAAGGCATAGCTCAGATTTTTTTTTTGTTAAAGGACTAATAAATAGTCTGACCTCAGTCTGAATTATCATTTGGTTTGACTTCATTATTCAGACTGAAGTCCCTCTCTACTACAGCAGTTTCTAGGATGTTTCACTTCATTATTCAGACTGAAGTCCCTCTCTACCACAGCGGTTTCTAGGATGTTTCACTTCATTATTCAGACTGAAGTCCCTCTCTACCACAGCGGTTTCTAGGATGTTTCACTTCATTATTCAGACTGAAGTCCCTCTCTACCACAGCAGTTTCTAGGATGTTTCACTTCATTATTCAGACTGAAGTCCCTCTCTACTACAGCAGTTTCTAGGATGTTTCACTTCATTATTCAGACTGAAGCAGGAGCGGTCTTACAACATAGGCGAACGAGGCGGCCGCCTGGGGCCTCCCAACAGCAGGGGCCCCCGGAGCCGTTGGCAACTAACCATACAGTTGGCCATCTAATTGGGCCCCCCTGAACAGTGAGCATCAGTCAGTGAGTTAATAAATAATGATTTTGTATGTTTCAAATCAAAAGTAAAAACAACACAATAAAATATGCCCTGCAGAATCCGTGTACATCCCCTCCCATTTGCGTTAAAGTGGAATATTCCATGATCCATGCCATGTGCGCGAGACGGTGAGACCACTATTCCAAAACATTACCCATCACGTTACAACACCCTATCAGAGACATTCTACCTAGCCTACTACTTCGGAAAGACATAAGTGAAGTAGAGGTCTCCACGGGTCTCAAAAAATCCATCCGAAAACCGAAATAAATCCATGCAATATCGCCGAACTGTTCGGCAAATTATTAACAAATAAATAAACCAGAACCGAGTCGATCCTTTAAATGGCGGCGCCGAACCCGTCCGAAATGCGACACGTACGGGCATTCCAAGAGACCCGACTTTATGAGCTAATATAGCTGACGTATTGACCATTATACCAGTGGCGTAGCCAGAAACTCAATTCAGGGTGGGCATGAGCGATTCAGGGTGGGCATGCTGCGTGCGTGATGGCCGCAAATTTGCACGTGCAAGAAAATGTATTGCTATTATTGCCATATACGGTTATATTTCAGTTTATATAACCTTTACTGTACTAGGGTTATCTTCTTGAATTAATGTCTTGACATGAAATAATAATCCTGTCACCAACACAGTGTTTTGTTTCATTAGCGCAATCATTATCAAATAGATTTCAGCTGTTCACTATTGAATCACGGCCATTTATAAATTAGTTACCAATGTGTCTGCTGATCGTGACAGATTTTCTTTCAGGAGAACAGACCAGAGTTAACTTTTGAAAAATCCTTGTGAAAGTCCCCCCACAGAAACAAGCGCTATTGTTTTGATACCTGCCAAATGATAACGATCTGGCAGGTTTACAAACAAAGGGTGAATGAAAAGCCCCATTTGCATTATACTGGGTGATTAGTGCCCGCAAATCACCCATTATACTGTAACTACAGTGAGTCTAGACCTCTCAAGGTCTCTAGAGGCTCTCTGGTCTTTGTCCTTTGTTTTCTCAAGTTCTTAGTCATGTTTTCAATGGGTGGGCCAGCTCTCTATTTAGGTGGGCCGTGGCCCACCCTGGCCCACCCGTAGCTACGCCCCTGCATTATACATTTTACACTCACGAGAGAGGAGAGAGACAGACAGAGAGGCTATGCCGCTGCAGGCTGCACTCTCCACGTGAGCGGAGGAGCAGGACGAGGAGGTGGTTTATTTTTTACGCACGCAACTTTGTCATATTAACTTGCGTTGAGCTTTTCACCTCGTGTAGGGCAACGCACGGTACTGTTTTAGGGGTCCGTGATATAATGTAGTCTAGAAGTAAACCCCCGCAATATTATTACCGTCCAACAGCACAATTCAGCTGCAGCTGAGAGACACACAGAGCAGCGCAGTGCAGCGCACTGCCTGGAGACAGAATCACATTCACATACCAGATATTTTCTTAAAGGGGAATTCCACCCAAAACTCTAAAATTTCCTGAGAGAAATGTTGTGAACAAATGTGAACCAAATTTGGTTCCATTTGTACCCTCTCAGGAAAAAGGGTGTTAAAGAAAAATCATTAACATGGTGAAATACACTTGATGATGTCATCAGATGTATTTCACCATGTTAATGATTTTTTCAGACCTCCATTTTTAGGAAATACCGAATTGGGGGACTTTTTATCATGTCCACACAACATCTCTAAGGTTAAGGTATATTAATTAAATATTAAAATGTTAAAAATGGGTGGAGTTCCCCTTTAACATTAACATTTGCAACAACAAAAAACAAACACACACATCTTATGCACATACATTCTCTATCTTTCACCCACACACACTCATACACAGGCACACATACAGTATCTACCCTCAGACTTCTTTCACATCTCTCTGTCTCTCTCTCTCTCTCTCTGTCTCTGTCTGTCTGTCTGTCTGTCTGTCTGTCTGTCTGTCTGTCTGTCTGTCTGTCTCTGTCTCTGTCTCTCTCTGTCTCTCTGTCTGTCTGTCTGTCTGTCTCCGTCTCCGTCTCCGTCTCTGTCTCTGTCTCTCTCTCTCTCTCTCTCTCTCTCTCTCTCTCTCTCTGATATTCTTTATTGTTCAGGTACAATTTTAGATAAAATGTGACTGAGTGACTCACTCACAAATCTTTTCAGTCATTTCAGTCATTGTTTCTTAACTATTCTTAAAAAAAAAAAAAATATATATATATATATATATATATATATATATATATATATATATATATATATATATATATATATTAGTGGTGGGCAACGATTAATTTTCTTAATCGCGATTAATCGCACTGCTACCCTGGAGTTAACTCGATTAATCGCGATTAAAATGCCTCATTTGACCACTGCCGAAGGCATCCAAAATGTGTGTCTACTACCTAAATAAGTCCTTGACCAAGAACCTTATGATACCGTAAATCCTCTTTTATAATCCAGGGCTTTTATTTGTCTCAACTGATTTTTATACCAGGCGTTTATTGGAAGGAGGCTGCTATAAGAACAGAGGCCTATATTACAATGTTTCAATCCAATCATAATGAATAAAACATATTGTATACTCCCAATCTTAAATAATTTGTAATAATCTAAAATAATGCTGTTTTTTGTAAGGCCACTAGATGGCGTCTGTAGGCCTATATAGGTTTGAGCTTCAACACATCACCATATCAAGGCAGGGGCGGATTGGCCATCTGGAGTACAGGGAGTTTTCTCTCAAAGAGTTACATCTGGTTAACCAGCTGCCCCCCCAGGGTGGCCTGGCAAAGGCAAAATTGTCCCGGTGGGAAAATATGTGCCAATCCGCCCCTGTATCAAAGTGAAAGTAAAAAAAAAAAAGACTAGATAAAGTTATCGTATATAGTTGATGTTTAGGAATGATTGGCAGGCATATTCAAATAATGGAAAGGAGTATTATATCTGGACAATGGCATGGATAAAACTGGAAGAAATCTCGCATGGTTATAAGTAGGCCTACTACGAAAGTATTGACAAGGCTATGCTTCGTTACAGTCAGTCAGTCAGTCAGTCAGTCAGTCGATATAATGGATAACGGAAGATTCACCGCGATTATAACCAGATGGATTACTTCATTGGTGTACATGGCTTCTTCTCGGCTCACACTCACAGTAAGTGCATTGGAATGCGATGGTGCGCTCTGTAAAAATGGAGCCTCGCGGGTCCATTTGGTTTCATTTTACGATCTCAAGAGTTACAGATCTAAAAGGACCACTAGCGGTCCCCGGACCACTGGTTTAAAACCAGTGGTTTATAGAGAGAAAAAAAGGCGAGCAGAATCGGCAGGAGGAGGAGGAGGCAATCATAATAGCGGTGAACTGCGCATTGGATAAGCCCACACTCGCAGACCAGTCCAATAGACTCTATTGGACTGGTCTGGCCCCATGAAGTGAATAGAGGTTGCGTAGTGCTGCTTACTCTATGGCGCTGCTCTGCTACTGCTGTGCAGACCCAGAGCCATCAGAGTTGCGCCATTGAGGGGTCAGAAACCGTTCGCAAATAGGGACAAACTGTAGGTCTGTGGAGTGCAGATAACGGCGATGTTTTTTCTATCGCGCGACATGAGTCTCGCGATAACGTAGCACGATATCGCCGATATCGGCACATCCTTAATATATATATATATATATATATATATATATATATATATATATATATATATATATATATATATATATATATATATATATATATATATATATATATATATATGCTTTTTGGAATACAATGGTGTGTTACATGATACGCTATTTCTTGCATTTTAAAAGATTGTAGTTAAAACTTTTAGGGCCCCCATAGCTAAATCCGCCTGGGGCCCCCAAATTGCTAAAACCGCCCCTGGACCGAAGTCCCTCTCTACCACAGCAGTTTCTAGGATGTTTCACTTCATTATTCAGACTGAAGTCCCTCTCTACCACAGCAGTTTCTAGGATGTTTCACTTCATTATTCAGACTGAAGTCCCTCTCTACCACAGCAGTTTCTAGGATGTTTCACTTCATTATTCAGACTGAAGTCCCTCTCTACCACAGCAGTTTCTAGGATGTTTCACTTCATTATTCAGACTGAAGTGCCTCTCTACCACAACAGTTTCTAGGATGTTTCACTTCATTATTCAGACTGAAGTCCCTCTCTACCGTAGCAGTTTCTAGGATGTTTCACTTCATTATTCAGACTGAAGTCCCTCTCTACTACAGCAGTTTCTAGGATGATTCACTTCATTATTCAGACTGAAGTCCCTCTCTACCACAGCAGTTTCTAGGATGTTTCACTTCATTATTCAGACTGAAGTGCCTCTCTACCACAACAGTTTCTAGGATGTTTCACTTCATTATTCAGACTGAAGTCCCTCTCTACCGTAGCAGTTTCTAGGATGTTTCACTTCATTATTCAGACTGAAGTCCCTCTCTACTACAGCAGTTTCTAGGATGTTTCACTTCATTATTCAGACTGAAGTCCCTCTCTACCGTAGCAGTTTCTAGGATGTTTCACTTCATTATTCAGACTGAAGTCCCTCTCTACCACAGCAGTTTCTAGGATGTTTCACTTCATTATTCAGACTGAAGTCCCTCTCTACCACAGCAGTTTCTAGGATGTTTCACTTCATTATTCAGACTGAAGTCCCTCTCTACCACAGCAGTTTCTAGGATGTTTCACTTCATTATTCAGACTGAAGTCCCTCTCTACCACAGCAGTTTGTAGGATGTTTCACTTCTTATTACACTGTCTATTGTCTTATTGCACTGTCTATTGTCTTATTGCACTGTCTATTGTCTTATTGCACTGTCTATTGTCTTATTGCACTGTCTATTGTCTTATTGCACTGTCTATTGTCTTATTGCACTGTGGAACAATGGAAACGTTATTTCATCCCTGTATATGTCCTGACATACACTGGAGTGACAAATAAAGAACCTTGAACCTGTAGGCCAATATTTATGTTATATGTTATCCGTGTGTGTGCGTGTGCGTGTGTGTGTGTGTGTGTGTGTGTGTGTGTGCGTGTGTGTGTGTGTGTACAGAAACTCCCCCTGGTGGTCAGCCGGTCGTTCAGCACTTCAGTCCGTCAGCTGAAGAACAAAGTCCCTGAGGCTCAGAAACTGTTCCAGGTAAAATACCGTATTTTCCGCACTATAAGGCGCACCGGATTATAAGGCGCAGAGAATAGAAGCTACTGCAGTTAACATAGAATAGAAGCTACTACAGTTAACATAGAATAGAAGCTACTACAGTTAACATAGAATAGAAGCTACTACAGTTAACATAGAATAGAAGCTACTACAGTTAACATAGAATAGAAGCTACTGCAGTTAACATAGAATAGAAGCTACTACAGTTAACATAGAATAGAAGCTACTACAGTTAACATAGAATAGAAGCTACTACAGTCAAACAATCCATATATAAGGCGCACTGGATTATAAGGCGCACTGTGGATTTTTGAGAAAATGAAAGGCTTTTAGGTGCGCCTTATAGTCCGGAAAATACGGTACACTGTAATACACTGTAATATACACTGTGAAACATTGTAAAATAGTTTTACAATGTCCCAGACGCTCAGAAACTGTTCTGGGTACACTGTAAAACATTTCAACGGTAAATTACACTGTAATACACTGTAAACACTGTTCTTCAAAGTGCTAAATTAAACCTAACCCTTAACCTAATCATAAAATGTCAACTTTCAAACATTTGCATCAATCTCTTTGTTTGTTTTTGTTTTGACCATTTTTTGTTTGTTTCCGTGGTAACCTTGTCTGTCTGTCTGTCTGTCTGTCTGTCTGTCTGTCTGTCTGTCTGTCTGTCTGTCTGTCTGGTCTCCATGGTAACACTGTCTGTCTGTCTGTCTGTCTGTCTGTCTGTCTGTCTGTCTGTCTGTCTGTCTGTCTGTCTGTCTGTCTGTCTGTCTGGTCTCCATGGTAACAGGAGGACAACGGTCTGCCAGTCCACATCAAAGGAGGGACCACTGATGTTCTGATGTACAGGTTCACCATGACCTTCACTGCAGTAGGTAATGAGGAACGCCCTGCCAGCAGGCAGAAAGACATGTCAACAATCCCTTGACTCAAGTATACAGTAGGCCGAATGCTCTCATGGCGTCGTTCAATTAGAGTTGGACAGTAATTCGGTATAACAGTATGATATGATTTAATTAATTACCTGTGATGTCATCCTCTACACCGGCTGCACTGGAGCCTTGGATGCTGTGATTATTGTTAATGGAAACAGTAGAGAATGACAGTATCAGATAACACTAGTTTCCATGATCCATCCGTCTGATTTATCCATCCATCTTGTGTGCAACTGTCTGTCCGCACTAAACTAATCTCAGTGTATCATAATGTCAACTGCTGCTCCGCTCCGACTCCCCAAACTGGAATTAATTATATATCTCACCATACAGCGGAGCGTGTGCCCAAAACAGCTGATCTGCGAGCTTACAGCACGTCGTTGCATAATATTTATGGATGCGTTTATTTTAGGTTTATCCATGATTAGTTTCTGTAACACCTTTAGATACTGTAATGGTTAAAATCACTGGGATGATAGAGTTGTAGTGTATATATACGATAGATTAGGTGCTCCAGTCGTGAAAAAAGTATCTATGGCTCTGTGTCCGCGACGTCCCTTCCCTCGATCCTCTCCTCGCTCCCTCTCCAGTCCCGATTATTAATTCAACTTTGAATTGTGCATTAAACATACAATACATGAACGCCCATCATCATTTCCTCCCTAGTTTTGTGAAGAGAGCTATGGAGGCAAGTACAGACAGAAGCTTTCACCAGCCAGTGTTGAGGGAAATCATTACATAATGTGACATTGTTCATATTATATCTTGTTATTATTTTTGCATGAGATCAGTGTGATTTTTAGTATGTAGGCTATGTATGTGTTGCCTATTTTGTATAGAACTGAAGACCTTTGCAATAGCCTAATCTCTCTTAATGACTTGTGGAGTCTTGACGAGTCATTATGGTACTTTAGACTCACATTAATGAATGAAATGCCCAGAAAAATAATCCGATCCCTCGCCTTTTATTTCTCTCCTCGGTGCGCAGCTGTGCTGTATGTGTTGATCATCGTGATCTTCTCATATCCACGTGGAGATGCGGCCGCAACTGATGCATTTCGTCATAGAATTTAAATAATAATACGGCAAACCTAAACAAATGTGATTGCTCATGCATAATCCTTACAATTTACTGTAACGTTCTATTTGTTTCTGTGAAGATGTCATCGTGAGAAAAGGAGAGTTTTTCAAACGTCGGGTTTGTGGTCTTTCTGTGCCCTAATGATGTTGCGGGCCTGGCTGGCCTTGATCGTCATTAAACTCTACGTAATTAATATTCTCTTCACTGCATTAAGTTCCATATAATGTGCCCATCCTGGCCATTGACCACATAATGCCTGCAAAGCGAATTTGGTTATAGAAACATGTATAGTTGTCCCGGCATGCGCCATGGTTAAGTGGCCAAAAATGCTGCACGTCTGTGGTTTTGGAGACGCAGCAAGACGCGCATTACGCACAGGAGTTTGAGAGTGTGATCGATGTAAAACTGTAATCATATATTGCCAAAAAAGCGCGCTCGTCTGTGCGAGAGAGAGAAAGGAGGGGATCATTTATTGGTGCCGCTAACTTCCCCGAAAAATAGCCAATCTACAAGCACACAGATCTACAAGTGTGTGTGTGTGTGTGTGTGTGTGTGTGTGTGTGTGTGTGTTTAGTTTTTCCTTATTTTGTCTGCTTCAGTGCTTTCGTCCGTGGTTCATTGCGGCATGGCCCGCTACTTTAGTTAAGACTCTGGCGGCAGCCAGAGTCTTAACTAAAACTAAGATGAGAGAACATATTACTCCTGTCCTAGCCTCACTACATTGGCTACCGGTTGTGTTTAGAATTGATTTTAAGATTATTTTACTTGTCTATAAAGCGCTTAATGGTCTTGCACCTTCCTACCTACATGACTGCCTGCCTAAGTATGTCCCAGGCCGTCCCCTCAGGTCTTCCACTGCTGGCCTGCTTGCGGTGCCCAAAATGATAACTAAAAAACACGGTGAAGCAGCCTTTTGCTTCTAAGGACCGACTGGAACAAACTAAAAACACAGTGAAGCAGCCTTTTGCTTCAATGGACCGACTGGAACAAACTAAAAACACAGTGAAGCAGCCTTTTGCTTCAATGGACCGACTGGAACAAACTAAAAACACAGTGAAGCAGCCTTTTGCTTCTATGGACTGATTGGAACAAACTAAAAACACAGTGAAGCAGCCTTTTGCTTCTATGGACCGACTGGAACAAACTAAAAACACAGTGAAGCAGCCTTTTGCTTCTATGGACCGACTGGAACAAACTAAAAACACAGTGAAGCAGCCTTTTGCTTCTATGGACCGACTGGAACAAACTAAAAACACAGTGAAGCAGCCTTTTGCTTCTACGGACCGACTGGAACAAACTAAAAACACAGTGAAGCAGCCTTTTGCTTCTATGGACCGACTGGAACAAACTAAAAACACATTGAAGCAGCCTTTTGCTTCTATGGACCGACTGCATGGAACAAACTAAAAACACGGTGAAGCAGCCTTTTGCTTCTATGGACCGACGGCGTGGAACAAACTAAAAACACATTGAAGCAGCCTTTTGCTTCTATGGACCGACTGGAACAAACTAAAAACACAGTGAAGCAGCCTTTTGCTTCTATGGACCGACGGCGTGGAACAAACTAAAAACACGGTGAAGCAGCCTTTTGCTTCTACGGACCGACGGCGTGGAACAAACTCCCATTATACATTCGACAGGCAGCCTCTGTAGACGTTTTTAAAGCACAGCTCAAGACGTACTTCTATGCACTTGATTTTAACTGATTCTCTGTGATTTTATATTTTATGATTTTATATTTTATGCCTTATTTCAGGTCCTCACTGTACTACTTCTTTGATGTATTTTAATGATCTCTTTAATTCATTCCCACTATTTTTTCTTCTTCTTCTCTATTGCAATGTAAAGCACTTTGAGCTGCATTTTATGTCATGAAAGGTGCTATACAAATAAAGATTATTATTATTACTTCTTTTCATATGATTTAATCGTGAATTATGGCGAAACAAATGTGATTGGCTCCACATAAGCCTTACACCATAATGCAACTTTGCATTTAGTTAATATCTTTATATGACGATGGAATGGTCTGTGAGAGAGCATTTTCCAAACGTCGGGTTTTGTGCTTTTGCTGGGTGCTGTTTTGATAGTGTTGCGCGCAAGAAATGTCAACACTGTCACTGTCCTTACGCCTAGTAAGGCAAGAAATAGTCACGCACAAAAACATTCCTGTCTTGTTCCATGTTCAGATACCAGGCGGGGAACATAGGGCCCTTTTTAAAGAAAAGGGTTCTATGTTCCCCGGTCCATACAAAAAACGGGGAACATAGAACCCGGGGAACATAGGACCGCTCCCAGTGCACCAGGCTGGTACTGCACCCCTAGTGCACCAGGCTGGTACTACGCCCCTAGTGCACCAGGCTGGTACTACACCCCTAGTGCACCAGGCTGGTACTACACCCCTAGTGCACCAGGCTGGTACTACGCCCCTAGTGCACCAGGCTGGTACTACACCCCTAGTGCACCAGGCTGGTACTACACCCCTAGTGCACCAGGCTGCTACTACACCCCTAGTGCACCAGGCTGGTACTACACCCCTAGTGCACCAGGCTGGTACTACACCCCTAGTGCACCAGGCTGGTACTACAGCCCTAGTGCACCAGGCTGGTACTACGCCCCTAGTGCACCAGGCTGGTACTACACCCCTAGTGCACCAGGCTGGTACTACGCCCCTAGTGCACCAGGCTGGTACTACGCCCCTAGTGCACCAGGCTGGTACTACACCCCTAGTGCACCAGGCTGGTACTACGCCCCTAGTGCACCAGGCTGGTACTACACCCTAGTGCACCAGGCTGGTACTACACCCCTAGTGCACCAGGCTGGTACTACACCCCTAGTGCACCAGGCTGGTACTACACCCCTAGTGCACCAGGCTGGTACTACACCCCTAGTGCACCAGGCTGGTACTACAGCCCTAGTGCACCAGGCTGGTACTACACCCCTAGTGCACCAGGCTGGTACTACACCCCTAGTGCACCAGGCTGGTACTACGCCCCTAGTGCACCAGGCTGGTACTACACCCCTAGTGCACCAGGCTGGTACTACGCCCCTAGTGCACCAGGCTGGTACTACACCCCTAGTGCACCAGGCTGGTACTACACCCCTAGTGCACCAGGCTGGTACTACACCCCTAGTGCACCAGGCTGGTACTACACCCCTAGTGCACCAGGCTGGTACTACAGCCCTAGTGCACCAGGCTGGTACTACGCCCCTAGTGCACCAGGCTGCTACTACACCCCTAGTGCACCAGGCTGGTACTACAGCCCTAGTGCACCAGGCTGGTACTACGCCCCTAGTGCACCAGGCTGGTACTACACTACACCCCTAGTGCACCAGGCTGGTACTACACCCCTAGTGCACCAGGCTGCTACTACACTACACCCCTAGTGCACCAGGCTGGTACTACACCCCTAGTGCACCAGGCTGGTACTACACCCCTAGTGTACCAGGCTGGTACTACGCCCCTAGTGCACCAGGCTGGTACTACACCCCTAGTGCACCAGGCTGGTACTACGCCCCTAGTGCACCAGGCTGGTACTACAGCCCTAGTGCACCAGGCTGGTACTACACCCCTAGTGCACCAGGCTGGTACTACACCCCTAGTGCACCAGGCTGGTACTACACCCCTAGTGCACCAGGCTGGTACTACAGCCCTAGTGCACCAGGCTGGTACTACAGCCCTAGTGCACCAGGCTGGTACTACAGCCCTAGTGCACCAGGCTGGTACTACAGCCCTAGTGCACCAGGCTGGTACTACAGCCCTAGTGCACCAGGCTGGTACTACACCCCTAGTGCACCAGGCTGGTACTACACCCCTAGTGCACCAGGCTGGTACTACGCCCCTAGTGCACCAGGCTGGTACTACACCCCTAGTGCACCAGGCTGGTACTACACCCCTAGTGCACCAGGCTGGTACTACACCCCTAGTGCACCAGGCTGGTACTACAGCCCTAGTGCACCAGGCTGGTACTACAGCCCTAGTGCACCAGGCTGGTACTACACCATGAATTTAAAATCACTTACCATACCTTTAACTATTACTTCCTGTGTGTGTGTGTGTGTGTGTGTGTGTGTGTGTGTGTGTGTGTGTGTGTGTGTGTGTGTGTGTGTGTGTGTGTGTGTGTTTGTGTGTGTGTGTGTGTGTGTGTGTGTGTGTACAGGAGCCAGCTACTCCCTCTACTGGTTGCTTTTCGCCTGTCTGCCTCACAAGAAAGAATAAATGCTGATCCTGATGATTCACTTCTCTGTCTGAATGTTTTAATCCTGTTTGTGTAAATAAATCTAAACACAAAACAACACCTGGACTCTGACTGGCATTTTGCACTGCTTTTCAATCTTTTTGACACCAGGGCCCACTATTTACTCATCATTTGAGCCACAGAGGACCACCATATGATGACATTTTAGCCCCACAGACCCCAAAACTAAAGATTTATTTTGCTTTTTGTCCACAATTCCATCCAGGCTGGATTTGGGGAAACCAAACAGTCCAACATACAGATCAAAATGACCATTAATCTTCTACATTCTCTAGTTGTGTAGACTTGGGATAATTCACATGATGAATATTTTAACTCTTGACAGTGTAAACATGACCATTTCTCCATCACCCAAATCTGACTAATAGAAAACCTTCAAGTTCCTCTAGAGACGACCACCGCCGACCACGCACCGATCGCTGCACTTGTGCCCGCTCCCATCACGCAAGTAATAAAACTATTCCTTCCAAACCTAACCGCAGTGGGGGCGTGGTAAAACAAGCGCTCCTTCCTGCTAAGGTGCACTATAGGATCGTTGGTGGTAAACATCACTGAGCTTGTAGATCAGTGGTTTTTCATACTATTTATTCTGTATTTTATCCACCGTTTGATGTTGAGTTTAATCTCTGAGACAAAACAAGGACTTTCCAGTTTGTGCCCAGAAACTTCTAATTATTATTTTTTTATATAGTTTGTAGATTCTTCAAAATGAAACAAATCAGATGTTTATATTTCAGATATTATAATATAATTACTAAGGCTGTTGAAAATAGTTAATTAATGGGATTAAATTAATTTTGTTGATTAATCTGATTAAAAAAATTAACTCAATTAACTCATGTGCACACTGACTCAACCCACTGAGCATTTTCTCATTGAAAGAAATGGGTAGAGCCCGGTTTTACGGAGACATAGCTGTGTGTCTCCCTGTAACCAGAGCCATAGAGTATAGCTGGAGGCTTGTAGATCACCTATTTTGATAAATATTTTAAAGACAAATGGTTATTTTTTTCACAGATTCTGTTTCTTTTTTAAATGTTGAAATCCTGTACAGGAAAACATGCATATTTTGGATATAGTTCGAATGGTGATTAGTCATGATTAAATTAATTTTGAAGCTGTGATTAATTTGATTAAATTTTTTAATCATTCAACAGCCCTAATAATTACACTTTTGAGATCGTAAAATGTAAGGGTCCATTTGGAGTTACAGATCTATATGGGGTCTATATGGGGACCAACTGTCCCATCATTTAACCTGGGGACCACCTGGAATCCTCTCAGAGACCACTGGATGAAAACCACTAATGTAGTGGATCTACAAGATCACAACCTCTACAAGGTGTAGACTTGGTATCTGACAATTGTTTTAGCTTCATGATAAAGCAATGAATATACAGTATAATAAGAATAAGAACAAGAATAAGAACAAGAATAAGAACAAGAATAAGAATAAGAATAATGTGTTATTGTCACAATAAATCAATCAATAATGCTAAAACCTAAACCTAAAATATGTATTTTTCAACATTTAAGCACACAGAGAAAAAAGTCAAAATAGACAATCTGACATTTTATTTTAATCATTTATTTATTCTTTTGTTTTTTTATTCCCATCCCTGAGTGACAAACATTACAATAAATCATTACAATAAATCATTACAATAAATCATTACAATAAATCATTACAATAAATCATTACAATAAATCATTATAATAAATCATTACAATAAATCATTATAATAAATCATTACAATAAATCATTATAATAAATCATTACAATAAATCATTACAATAAATCATTACAATAAATCATTACAATAAATCATTATAATAAATCATTACAATAAATCATTACAATAAATCATTACAATAAATCAATCTGAAGCTAATTAAAAATAAAATAATAATAAAACAGGTCATTGATTCTAAGAAGAAAAAAATTATAAAATCGATGATGTTTTATAAACACATTGATTGATAAAGTATATACTATATGAATCTATTATTAAATCAGTAGACAGTGGAGTCAACATGTATCATTGCTGACACCTGCTGGTGACAACAGATCATTACAGAACATCAACACTGATTTGTTTACAGCAATGGTTTTCAACCCTTTTGATCTCAGGGCCCACCATTTATTCAGCATTTGAGCCATGGCCCACGGACCACCAATTGAGGATATTTTTTAGACCCACAGACCCCAAAACTAAAGATTCATTTTGCTTCTGTCCATGACCATTAGGCTAATCTTCTAGTCGTGTAGATTTGGACTAACTCGCATGATGGGTATTTTAACTCTTGAGAGTGTAAAAATGAAACCAAATGGACCCGCAAGGGTCCATTTGGTTTCATTTTTACATTCTCAAGAGTTACATCTGGTTAAACAACTGCTGGGGACCACCTGGAACCCTCTCAAGGACCACAGGTGGTCCCCGGACCACCTGTTGAAAACCCCTGGTTTACAGAACAAAATGACAGTTTATTGTATTGATATTTTAATTTTATCTGCAGGTGATTATAATGATGATTAATTAACAGCAATAGAAATATTACCAATGACAACTATCTATTCATAAAATATAGAATACAATCCAATCTATTGAAGGTATTCTATTATTTCTGCCTTTATTGATAAAGACGGGGGGGGGGGGGGGGGGCTGGGGGGGGGGGGGGGGGGGGGGGGGGCATGCAGCAAGGGACTCGAACACGCGGCACGTTGTCAGACCAAAGCGTGTTCTAAAGGCTGTGCCTGGACTACTAAAGCTCTGTATTCTGATGGTGAATCAATTGTTTATTAATGGCTAATAGCAGATCTAGCAGATCTACAAGCTCACAACAACCATAAAATAACTTCTCTGTTAGTTCTCTGATCTCCTCTATTCTATCTCCCTCATATTTTAGTTTAGTTTGTATTTATTGGTGAAATAGGAGAGAGACGACACTCTGTATAGAGGGTTTAAGAGTTTAACATGTTTACCAGATCTTACAGATCTGTGCTGTAGCTTTATAAACATATATCCCTGCATACAGAGGTTGTGTGAATCTGGTTGTCTCTGTGTGAAGGAGACTCATTGTGTCTCCTCTCACATCATAGAAACACAGAACACCTGCTGGGGGGTCTACATACACCCCCCACCTGTGGACCCCGTCTGGGGAGGGATCAGGTCCTGACACCTCAGTATCAATGTGGTTGTGAGAGAACCGGTAGCGTTCATTACGTTCATAGTAACGTAACGCCCATGAGCTGTTATTGTATCCAAAGCCTGATAGAACATCCTCTCTGCTGATGTCTTCCTGGCTGACTGCTATACCAACATACTTTCCTCTCCACTCTATTTCAAAGTAATGAGGATCAGAGATTTGATCTCTACTCAACACCTGAGGCCAATAGGTGAATCTACGAGGATGGTCAGGGTAAGGTTGGTCTTTATATGTCCCAGTCACTCTCCTGTTGTTCTCTGACAGGATGAGGTCTCTGTACACTGTGTTTGGATCCAACGACAGAGGAGAGGAATCTGTGGAGGAAAAAACACATGATGAAATAGGTGTGTGTGTGTGTGTGTGTGTGTGTGTGTGTGTGTGTGTGTGTGTGTGTGTGTGTGTGTGTGTGTGTGTGTGTGTGTGTGTGTGTGTGTGTGTGTGTGTGCGTGCGTGCGTGCGTGGCTGCGCACGCCTTATTGCCTCATGTTCAGTGCTGTAAAGCACTGAACATCACGTATATCTAAATGGAATAATTAGCTTTTCTTTTATTTTGAGTATTTCCATTTTCAATAATTTGTACTTCTATTACTACTACATGAAGAAGAAACTTACTTTTCACTGTTCTTGTACAAAATGTATAAAAAAAAGAAAACTTGAGTTTTGAGTTAAACATTTTAATTATTATTGTGAAAGCAGCGAACCCTTACTTTGAAAGCCTGGTACAACATGTCTACAACATGTGTACAACACTTTAGCCATTATTTACAGGGACGTTACTATAGCGTGACGCAGACACGTCAGGGTCCACAATACTGGAGGGTCCACTGAGGTGGGTGAGAGAGAGAGAGAGAGACAGAGAGAGAGAGAGAGAGAGAGAGAGAGAGAGAGAGAGAGAGAGAGAGAGAGAGAGAGAGAGAGAGAGAGAGAGAGAGAGAGAGAGAGAGGGAGAGAGACAGAGAACAGAGAGAGGGGAGAGAGAGAGAGAGAACAGAGAGAGGGAGAGAGAGAGAGAGAGACAGAGAGAGAGAGAGATAGAGAGGGAGGGAGAGAGAGAGAGAGAGAGAGAGAGAGAGAGAGAGAGAGAGAGAGAGAGACAGAGAGAGAGAGAGAGAGAGAGAGGAGAGGGAGAGAGAGAGAGAGGGAGAGAGAGAGAGAGACAGAGAACAGAGAGAGGGAGAGAGAGAGAGAGAGACAGAGAGAGAGAGAGAGATAGAGAGGGAGGGAGAGAGAGAGAGAGAGAGAGAGAGAGAGAGAGAGAGAGAGAGAGAGAGGAGAGACAGAGAGAGGGAGAGAGATAGAGAGGGAGAGAGAGAGAGAGGGAGAGAGAGAGAGAGAGAGAGAGAGAGAGAGAGAGAGAGAGAGAGAGAGAGAGAGAGAGGGAGAGAGGATTCTTCCTCTACACACTCTACGTAGGGCCCCCAATTCCCAAAAGCACCCCCCCCCCCCCCTGTTATGTAACTACAGGGGACGCATGCACGTTTGTTGAATCGCTGCGTATTTACGCAAATAACGCACAGCAGGTGCATTTGTTGAAGCGGAACTTGAATCACGCCTCCGTTGCCGTTTTCCAAATGTTTACACCACGCAGTAACGCCCCCTGTTGGTTAGCGTGTTTGGTCAACAACATCATCATGAAAAGGATTTATCCTTTAGGACAGTGGTTTTCAACAGGTGGTCCGGGGACCACCAGTGGTCCTTGAGAGGGTTCCAGGTGGTCCCCAGCTAAGTTGTTTTAACCAGATGTAACTCCTGAGAATGTAAAAATGAAACCAAATGGACCCTGGCGGGTCCATTTGGTTTCATTTTTACACTCTCAAGAGTTAAAATATTCATCATGTGAATCTACACAACTACAGGATTACGGGTCATGGACACAAGCAAAATAAATCTTTAGTTTTGGGGTCTGTGGGGCTAAAATGTCCTCAAATGGTGGTCCGTGGCTCAAATGCTGAATAAAAGCCCAAGACATTGGACTCTCGTAGAGAGGTGTTTGTGATTCTGACGTGATCACTCTACGAGAGTCCAAGATTTCTATTGTCTTTCCACGCGGATTTCGCCTTTTCCGCAAATAGTAGCTCTTAGGGTGCACCAATCCCACATGTAAAAGGCTGAACATAAGCTTCCACCCGTCCGACGCCGCTACGGCAGAAGATTGTACGCCGTAGAGTCCTAGTTTTTAATAAATAAAATGTTTTATTCTACTCAGTCTGTTGATGTTTTTTTTCCACTCGGTCCGTCCGGAAGGCTGCCATCTTGGAAGGAGGGGAAAGGGGGGGTGGGGGTGCGCCATAACCAATTGCAGCTCAGAGGCCCTCCCACTCCCCTCCCCCCACCCCCCTCCTCCCGGGGTGAGGGACGGGGAGGGGAGTGAGAGTGTGTGGGGCGTAGGAGGGGAGTGGGGGGTAGGGGGAGGGGAGTGGGAGGGCCTCTGAGCTGCCATTGGTTATGGCGCACCCCCACCCCCCCTTTCCCCTCCTTCCAAGATGGCAGCCTTCCGGACGGACCGAGTGGAAAAAAACATCAACAGACTGAGTGGAATAAAACATTTTATTTATTAAAAACTAGGACTCTACGGCGTACAATCTTCTGCCGTAGCGGCGTCGGACGGGTGGAAGCTTATGTTCAGCCTTTTACATGTGGGATTGGTGCACCCTAAGAGCTACTATTTGCGGAAAAGGCGAAATCCGCGTTGGAAAGACGATAGAAATCTTGGACTCTCGTAGAGTGATCACGTCAGAATCGCAAACACCTCTCTACGAGAGTCCAATGTCTTGGGCTAGGGCTGTCAGTAGGCTAGTGTGTTGTTGTGTGTTGTTGTGTGTTGTTGTGTGTTGTGTGTGTTGTAGGCCTACAACATGCTTTTTTGTTGACAGAAATACCAGCTTGCTGTATCTTGTCAATATAATAATATCTCCTATCATGCCCAAAGCTTAGATTATTGTGGATATAGACTACGCCAACTCCGTTCACTTCATGGAGTCCAGTCCAATGTGGCGGCTCTTCTAAACAGACGTTTTGTGGTAATAATGCCACTGCCACATAAACCACATTACTGTGGTGGTAACCGTTAGAAACGTTGATGGAGACGGTCCTGCTTCGGACCCAGTGCTGGCCAGTTACGCTGCTGATTATTTAGCCTATATTTTCTAGGGTTTACATTCAGTAACTCACATCGTAAGAACTTCCGTCTGTTGGTGGTCCCTGGAGACACTGCTGGACCTGAAGCACCTCCTCTAGCACCTCCTGGACCTGTAGCACCTCCTGGACCTGTAGCACCTCCTGTAAACACAGTAATAACCAGTGAGACTCCTGAAGGTGATGAACAGTGAGGTCTTGTGCACACATCCACCTCACTGCTGGTGTAATGGACCTGTGAATTCAATTCATTATGAATTCATATTAAATATGTTACATTAATACATTAAAGATTCATTTTTGGGTGTACACCACGTTGATAAATGAGGGCCTTAATGTTTAAAACAAGCAAAATCCAGCGTTTGGTTCATCGCGTTAATATTCTATTAAAGTTTATAAATGAGGACTCCATGCAGATCTTCAACGGCTAGCAGACAGGATAGAAAATATTCCTCATCCGCAGTTTGAGGATGTTGTACAGCAGTGGTTCCCAAACCTTTTCATGTCATGGACCCCCAAAATGATGCTAAAACGCTGCCTCACCCCCACACAACCCCCCTCCCCCTCACAAATGAACCAATAAACCTTTCCTGAGCCTGACAAATGTTTTGTTTTCATGATTTGTTGACGACAACAACGTTCCTGTGTGTAGGAAAAAAAAAAACCAACAGGTGTTTTTCATGAGTTGATCATGGTAAAAATTGAGCTTTAAGTTTAACGGGTTTGCAAATGAAGGGGGCGGGGGGGGGGCAGCTAAAATGAATGTCAAACTTGTCGGTTGTTCACACAAGAATAAAAAAAAATCTGTCTGCCGTGATTACATGTGTTTAAAATCTGTTTCACATACAAACCAAGACATTTCATTTTACTTACCAGTCTGTTGGTTTGATGCGGTGTGGAGTTTAGCAAATTCAGCCATCATGGCACGCATCATTTCAGCTGTAATGAGATATTTATACATTCTGATGAACCTTCAACAGATAAACTATAAGTAAATGGCATACAATGTTTATTTTTTTATTTTTAATCAATTTCACACCAAAATGACGTGTTTATATGAACCAATAGTTATATGTAATGGATTTAAAAACATGTACTGACCTTTTTGTTTATCAAGAAGAGCTGAAATAATATTATTCATACATTAGATATTTATACATTTGATGAACTATACACATATGAATGGATGAATATTTTATTAACATGTCTAACTATAACTATACACATATGAATGGATGAATATTTTATTAACATGTCCGGAATTTCTTGCCCCATCCCCACAAGGAAACAAAAAATGAAGCACAACCAATTAAGTTATAAATGCAGTCAGCCAGCAACAACAATACATATAGTTATGTTATAGGGTTATAGTTATAGGGTTATAGTTATAGGGTTAGGTATAGTTATAGGGTTATAGTTATAGGGTTAGGTATAGTTATAGGGTTATAGTTATAGGGTTATAGTTATAGGGTTATAGTTATAGGGTTAGTTATAGTTATAGGGTTATAGTTATAGGGTTATAGTTATAGGGTTATAGTTATAGGGTTAGTTATAGTTATAGGGTTATAGTTATAGGGTTAGGTATAGTTATAGGGTTATAGTTATAGGGTTAGGTATAGTTATAGTTATGTCTTACCAGTAAGTTCCAACTCAGTGATTTCTCCTTTTACTGTCAGAACAACGGATTATGATTATTCAGTTGAACAAGACAGTCTTTCAAGGAATTATTCTATCTATGTTTATCTTTTATTCATTGTCATAATTGTTTTCTCTATGTCTCTAAAATCTTACGCTGTGTGCAGAATGATACAATTACTGTCCCTCGTCAGTTTGTAATATAGTAGTCAGTTTGTAAGATATTTTCATAATGCTTTATAGTCATTATTATCATGTTATAAAAGACTAGTCCATGCCCTTTAGGGTTAATAGCAGTCAGTCACAGACTATTTTGAAACACAGACCATTTTTTCCCTATGCTGAATGTATGTCAGTTTGGGGGTCCTTAACATGAAAATGAAATTACAATCCATCCTCAACAGAGCAGTTGAGTTGAAGCACAATAACCGAACCATAACCCTCTATTCCTGACGAGTTGCAACCATAATGAAAGCATCGTTCTCTGTGTCTGAGCTAATTAACATATATGTCATAATGATGTACAATAACTTATAAACATGATCTAACATCTAATCAACATACAGTATATGATGTACAATAATTATAAACATGATCTAACATCTAATCAACATATATGTCATAATGATGTACAATAACATGATCTAACTTCTTCTTACCTGCTGGAGTGTCTCCAAACCTCTTCCCAAGGTCAGGCCTGTTGACCTTCGGCAGGTTGATGGCCATGACCTCACATTCTTTATCAGGGAAGTTCTGTACGATGAGGTCGACCAGATTCTGGGGTCTAGAGATGTTTTCCAGAGCTCTGGTCGTCAGCGGCTTGAAACCCACACAGTTTTCAGGCTGGTTCAGCCTCCACTTGAAGAGTTCGAACTGTGTCTCATTCAGTTGATACAGAGCATCCAGGATCCGTTCCTTCAGAGACTCCATGGTGGATCTCTGTAAACACATGATGTCAACATGAAGAGAAAAAAGAAGAACTGTCTGATAGACCCAAACATCAGTCCTGCTGCTGATCACAGATCAGATCATTATCAGAGTCTTTAAAAACATTCATATTTTACAGTGTGATCACAGTCAGTTGCTACTGAGCCTCTAAACATGGCTGTCTTTGTTCATCTACTGCCATCTGAACTGGATTAACCCCAAAACAGACTAGAAATGCCATTGCTATGAGAGATACTATTTTTATTTACAGTGCACCAATGAACCATTCAAAAATAGAATATTTAAATTATAAATAGTGTTTTAGCTGAAATTTGTAAATGTAAATGGCTACACAACCCATGGTTTTATGCAGACCTGCTTTTTATTTAAGTCATGGACAATTGGAAATTCATAAATAATGAATGAATAACTAATGCTTCTAAATATACATTACATTTTTTAAACTCCCCCTCAGTTATAGACCTTTAAACTGTTGAAGTAACCTGACTCTGCCAGATGGGGCAGCAGAGAGAGGAGGAGGGAATACTCCTCTCTCTCTGCCCCATCTGCCCCCCCCCCCCCCCCCCCCCCCCCCAGTGGGTGTGGCTTCCATGCATACCAATGACTTTAGGGTTGGGGCAAAGTTATAGGGGAGCAAAGTTGAGAGTGGTTTTGAACGAGTCAAGGGATTCACATGTCTTAATGACTGTTGGTAGGGCGTTCCACATTTTGGTGGCATATGAGTGAAAGGAATTAAGTTCCTTTTCCTTTCTTTATATATTTTTATTTCCCCTTTCACTTTCACTATGATCTGCTGCTGCTTATTTTACAGAAGTGAAAGTTTCTATGTCTCTAAATGTATTGATGAAATGAATGGGGTGGACCTTATTGTAAACAAGTGTAATGCTTAACTAGTGCTTGCTTTGTTGTAGTTGTAGTTTTACTTGAATTGTACTTAAATTGTGCATTAAGCTGTTGTGTGAAACTTGTTAACTTTATGTAATGTTTATGATGTAAATGTTAAATATAGGAAGCTGGGTTGTTGCTAATGTAGAAGAGTCTCCATTGGACCTGATCCATGAAGTCAACAGAGATTGCATAATCTGTCTACACTCTAAAGGCCTGGGTTGACAGATACTGTGAGTGAAACAAGCGCCTAGGTCTATGAAAACAAATCCAAAAGAACTAACCAGTTATTCTACTTATTACATGTATTTGTTTTTAAAGAATCACTAAACAAACCAAAATAAGCAACTACACTTCAGAAATGAGCCCAAACTATGAAGCAATGTGCAACTATGAATATTAAGCTGTAAAGGGAAAACTAGCCCAAAGTCGATAAAAAGTAAGCAGAACTGGCAACTCTGGCGGCTCCATTTGCATCAGGAGGAATAATCTTTCTTTGGCAGACATGTTTTGTGCTAATAAAAAATGGCAGTCTGTAAATTGCAATCTGAGAGTTTTAAGCAGTCTTTGACCAGGCTGGACATGTCTGGAGAAGTCTTCTCCTTCCAAACCAAGATACTGTTTAATACAGTTGAATTGGGTGATTTTACATGGTAAAAGACTATGCACAGTAAACACATCTGTCATCATGGTGTCATCATAAAGTCGTCAACAGGATAAATTAATCTGTCTTTGGTTGTCTTTCATCTTGACATGTGTGCAGTCCTTACCGTTCACACAGGAGCGTCCTGCGGTGGTCAGTCCAGTGGTGGTCAGTCCTGCGGTGGTCAGTCCAGTGGTGGTCAGTCCAGCGGTGGTCAGTCCTCTTGGTCCGTAGGAGAGTTAATGCTGAGCGTTCGGTCGCCTGTCACATATGAAACCAACTCAGAGACACACAGCGTCACATACCAAACCCACAGCCCTGGGCTCTGGGAGGAGAGATGGAGACAGCCATGTTGTTCTACTGGATTCCTCAACACATCGACTGCATCGAAGAATGTACAGCATTAAGGTGTGTTCTTCTTCTTTAGTGTATAGTCAGATGGCCAACTCAGTGTGTTTCCAAGGGCGACGCTACGACAGTGTAACATCACGGCTCCACGGCCATATATACCCTGGCCTGCCCTGCCCCTGGACATCCTTCTTTCATGCCATACTAACAGCCTCGAGACTCGCGACGCTCCGGCCTGAACCCGCCGGCAGGGCGTTCACCCCTCCCAGTAGCACGACGACGGGTCGCGGCTACACAGTGTCTTGCTGCCATGCCCTCATCTCTGGTCCTCAGTCAAAGAGGCCATAGTTTCTGAGGGTGGGCTGTGTTAGGGTTAGGGTTAGGGTTAGGGGCAGCCGGTGATAATGTGCTCGGCAGTCTGTTCAGGCTCGCCAGCCACACTCGCATGCCGCGCTGTCCGTCAGGCCACACTTCCCTTCCCTCCTCCATCTCTTCCCTTGCTTCTGGGTCTGGGAGACCCACAGTCCTTCTTTCCGTTTCCGCCATAAACGCCTGACATAGTCGAGTATTTCAAATTCCTAGGAATTCACATCACAGACACACTCACATGGTCACTGAACACCGAGCACATTCTCAAGAACGCACAGCAGCGCCTGTACTTTTTGAGGCGGCTCAAAAAGTTTGGCCTGAGCACTAAGGCTCTTGTCAACTTTTACCGGTGCACAATTGAGAGTATATTAACAGGGTGCATAACAGTGTGGTTAGAGTGTCTGCCCTGAGACTAGGAGGCCGGGGTTCGATTCCCGGCCGGGTCATACCAAAGACTCTAAAAAATGGGACCCAATGCCTCCCTGCTTGGCACTCAGCATCAAGGGTTGGATTGGGGGTAAGTGTGTCATACTAGCGTCATGTCCAGGGGGTGTACTTGTACATCAGACTGCCTCACGCTACAGAAACAGGAGATAGGCTCCTGACCTATATGGGCCTCAATGGCTCAGCCAGGCCTCCTGACATCATGGCCTGGCAAGGATACTTACTACTTACTTAGTCGACAAAAAACAACTCTTGCTCGACCGGTTTACCCGCCACAGGCTGTATCTGTGATGGTACTTTGAGGGACGGCCGGTGGTGGTGTGAACGGGGGAACCAGAACCTGTCCAGGACATGTCTGACCGCTTTCAGGTCGCTACTGGTGGTGGTGTGACAGCTCCATGTGATTGATTGACAGCTCCATGTGATTGATTGACAGCGCTTGCACAGTGGCACCAGTTATGTACAGCCCTGACTATAGTATATATCATACCTGGGCATTATGCGGCCCGGGGGCCAAATGCGGCCCTTTGGCTGACTCTGACCGGCCCGGGGACCACCAGTGGTCCTTGAGAGAGTTCCAGTTAAATATGGAAAGTTGGTTAACCAGATGTAACTCTTTGAGAGTGTAAAAATGAAACCAAATGGACCCTTGCGGGTCCATTTGGTTTCATTTTTACGCTCTCAAGAGTTAAGATATTCATCATCTGAATTAGCCCAAAGTCTACACAATCAGAGAATGCTAAAGAATGGTCATTTTTTTTTATCCATGTTATCCTGTTTTGTGGGTAAAAATCCAGCCTGGTAGCGTGGACAAAAACAAAAGAAAGTTAGTTTTGGAGTCTGTGATGCTAAAATGTCCTCAAATTGTGGTCCATAGCTCAAATGCTGAATAAATGGCGGTCCCTTGTGTCAAAATGATTGGTCTTACTCTTACTACTTTTATCTTGAAATTAAATGAATATTACGCAGACTTTAGTTCAGCCTTTAGGCTTGGCCCTCCACAATATTTTATGTATCTCATGTGGCCCCTTGGGGAAAATAATTGCCCACCCCTGGTATATATCATACCTGGGCATTATGCGGCCCGGGGGCCAAATGCGACCCTTTGGCTGCCTCTGACCGGCCCGGGGACCACCAGTGGTCCTTGAGAGAGTTCCAAGTTAAATATGGAAAGTTGGTTAACCAGATATAACTCTTTGAGAGCGTATAAATGAAACCAAATCGACCCTTGCGGGTCCATTTGGTTTCATTTTTACACTCTCAAGAGTTAAAATATTAATCACCTGAATTAGCCCAAAGTCTATACATTCAATCAGAGAATGTAAGAGAATGGTCATTTTTGTTATCCTGTTTTGTTTCCCAAATCCAGCCTGGAATTGTGAACAAAAACAAAAGAAATCTTGAAGAAAGTTTTGGGATCTGTGGGGCTAAAATGTCATCAAATGGTGGTCCGTGGCTCAAATACTGAATAAATAGTGGGCCATGGTGTCAAAATGGTTGGTCTTACACTTACTTTTATCTTGAAATTAGATTAATATTACGCAGACTTTAGTTCAGCCTTTAGTCTTGGTCCTCCACAATATTTTATGTATCTCATTTGGCCCCTTGGGAAAAATAATTGCCCAGCCCTGGTATATACGCTACTGTCAAGGATACCTAGACTACTATAGGTACAGTGGATCGTATAGTATCTTCTATTCTTTTACACAGTTATGTAATAGAGGCTGTGGATCTTTGCAGCATATTGTTTAATTAACAGCATTAGTGGTAAAATAAACAACCAAACAAATAAATAAAGAATTAAACAATAACACAAGACACTATTGCACACTGCAGGCATAGAGCCAAACAGACCTGAACATTTGCTGCATGCCTGCTATCAGAGACGGATGTGTGTGTGTGTGTGTGTGTGTGTGTGTGTGTGTGGGGGGTGGGGGGGGGGGGGGGGTGGGGGTTGTTAGGAGAAAATGGTATGGGTGCGGCTTCATCGATGAAGTCGCACCCATACCATTTTAAGTTACAGAACTTTTATTAGTCAAGTAAAGCATCAATAATAACATCAGTTGTTGTTGGAGTTGCAACAGTAACACTTTAATTTGAAATATCTTGGGTTGTTTTGCATGCCATCGTGGGGGGCATTTAGGGGGGCATTGCCCCCCCATGCCCATGCCTAGATCCGCCCCTGCCTACTATGAATACCAAACACTGAGAGACTATAAACCCAAGCAACATTTCCAGAGAGTTCAAGAGAGGTTACTTCACATGAAAGTGTTTTTACGATGCATCATTAATCACTCATAAGTTGCTTATCTGTTTTGGCTCTCAAGTCGTTCTACTGGTTTGTTGGCATTTTATTTGTGGTGTCTCTGTGAATCATTTACCATCGAACCAAGTGTGTGTGTGTGTGTGTGTGTATGTGTGTGTGTGTGTGTGTGTGTGTGTGTGTGTGTGTGTGTGTGTGTGTGTGTGTGTGTGCCATTCTGGCACCCAGTGTATTACTGGCTTTAAAGTTCCTCATTACGTTAGAATATACCAAACCTAAATGTACAAAACCAGGTCAATTACCAGGATTTGCAAACATCTGAGGTGATAAAAAATAAATAAAAATGAAACATTAACAGGTCCATTATTTTGAACTTTAAGAACAACCAGAGCAAAACTCATCGTTGGTAACAGAAATATGAGTTTAGTACCCTAATAATAACTCCAAACGCTTGTTTCAACCCTGTTGTGAGTGCCTGTGACACTAGTGCTTTTTACAAAGATCCGCAGCCTTCCATTGGTGCCACTATATAGACGACATGGACTACAAAGCCTACAAATGGTCTCCTCAGTAGCCATGGTTTCTCTCAGAGCCCCCTATCTGTCGTATGTCAAACTGCAGATTACAGTAGTCATGGTTTCTCTCAGAGCCCCCTATCTGTGGTATGTCAAACTGCAGATTACAGTAGTCATGGTTTCTCTCAGAGCCCCCTATCTGTCGTATGTCAAACTGCAGATTACAGTAGTCATGGTTTCTCTCAGAGCCCCCTATCTGTCGTATGTCAAACTGCAGATTACAGTAGTCATGGTTTCTCTCAGAGCCCCCTATCTGTGGTATGTCAAACTGCAGATTACAGTAGTCATGGTTTCTCTCAGAGCCCCCTATCTGTGGTATGTCAAACTGCAGATTACAGTAGTCATGGTTTCTCTCAGAGCCCCCTATCTGTCGTATGTCAAACTGCAGATTACAGTAGTCATGGTTTCTCTCAGAGCCCCCTATCTGTGGTATGTCAAACTGCAGATTACAGTAGTCATGGTTTCTCTCAGAGCCCCCTATCTGTCGTATGTCAAACTGCAGATTACAGTAGTCATGGTTTCTCTCAGAGCCCCCTATCTGTCGTATGTTAAACTGCAGATTACAGTAGTCATGGTTTTTCCAGCTGAGTTGCCAGACCACTCACCCTCTCATCTGCAATAAAATATACAAGGAATAGAGTTCTCAAACTCTGCCCGAACCCGACCAGGCCCGACCCAACCCGATATTTTAGGGTTAGGCTCGGGCCTAAAATGTATACAGATCAGTAGGGCTGGATCAGGCCTATAGGGCTCCATGAAAAAAAGCATTATATATTGAATTATTTTATTATGGTAAAAATAATAGTTCTGTTCTGTCTGTCTGTGTATTTACCTCTTATGAAGATGGTGCTGATTGGTATTTTGACTTTTACTCAGTGTAGATTGCTCAAATTCTACCCAAACCCGACCAGGCCCGACCCGACCCGACATTGTAGGGCCGGGACGGGCCTAAAAACTATGCTAATTGGTCGGACCGGGCCGGGCTTTGGGCCTGATCAGTTAGGGCCCACTTAGGGCCGGGCCTCAATTTTCAGGCCCGTTGAGAACTCTAACAAGAAGTCGTGTTTGAGTTTAAAAAAGACGGGAGTTTTAAAATGGAGTTTGAAAGCAATGCACGTTCCCAAACTCAGAGACATGCCCATCAGCAGTGTTGTAGTGGTACTTTTAGAAGTGGGGGGACGCCTCTTAAAGGGGAATTCAACCCATTTTCATTTTTTTTCCGAGAGCGTACAAATGTGAACCAAATGGACCCTAGCGGGTCCATTTGGTTCCATTTGTACGCTCTCAGAAACTCATTAACGTGGAAACTCATTAACGTGGTGTTAACGTGGTGAATTACATCTTGATAACATCATCAAGATGTATTTCACTATGCTAATGATTTTTTTCAGACTTCCATTTCTAGGAAACACAGAATGGGGGGAACTTTTTTTTTATCACATCCACACATCTCTAAGGTATTCTTAATGAGATAGTAAAATACTGAAAATTAGTGGACACGTGCATGCACACTTTTGCACGCGGATGTGCATTTGCATGCGCATCCGCGTGCACCTGCGCAACACACACAGACAGACTATTAAAACAAGTATAGCATATTGAGAAAGATTGTATACAATGCCTAATTGTATCCATAAAAGTAAATGACAAGACAAAAAAAAAACATAGATGTGAGAAGTGGGGGGACGCCGCCCCCCCCCCCCCCCCCCCCCCCTTCACTACACCCCTGCCCATCAGTTCAAACCAGCTGTCTACCACTCTACTAATGTATTTGATTCCTCATCTGTCCCCTATTCGGCATTCAATTACTTTGAACCTAACCTCACAGACCGTTAGGTCTGTGAGGTTAGGTTGAGGGTTAGAGGGGTCTAGGGTTTTGCTGCAAAACATTGCTACACCCTTCTCTAACTCTAACTCTAAACCTAACCACAAGCACGTCGCAGCTGATAGTGGATTTCCAGCACATGTTCGGAGCGCTCAGTTTCTGACCGCTCAATGTCGCAACTCTTCTAATATGAGCCCATGTTAGGGTGACCAGATGTCCCTCTTTGTGTGGGGCAGTCCCTCATTTGCAAGACTTTACAGGTGTCCTACAGGTGTGTGTGTGTGTGTGTGTGTGTGTGCGTTCGCGCGCGCGTGCGTGCGTGCATGCGTGTGTCACATTGTGACCGACAGCCATTCAGTGTACAAAATCCCCTAATATGTGTCTTTCTATGTTTTTAAGCATGGGCGGATGTAACATGTCCCATTTAGGGGGGCAAGAGAACAAGTTGGAGGGGCAAGAGAAAATCGTATGGGGGCGATGAAGTTGCACCCATACCATTTTCATTTAACCAGCTCCATATTTGACAGTTCCCATACCATTTTCAGTTCCAGGACTTTTATTAGTCAAGTAAAGCATCAATAATAACATCAGTTGTTGTTGAAGTTGCAACAGACACGCAGCATGCATAAAGCTAAAGGTCTGACTCAGAGAGTTTTCTGTTTTCAATGATGAAATGCTGTTGGTTTAGTGGTGACACAGCTGTAGTTAGTTAGTAGCAGTAGTAGTGGTTCACATCAGTTTAAATAGAAGCACTTTAATTTGAAATATCTTGGGTTGTGTATATCATGCCATCGTGTTTGGGGGGGCAGACTGGGCATTTAGGGGGGGCATTGAGCTTGTAGATCGGCCATTCTTTTGTTTCCGCACTTGTCCCACAAATGCAGTATCTCTGTCCCTCAAATAACATTTCGGATCTGGTCACCCTAGCCCATGTGCAGCGCGTGTTATTGACGTAGAGTGTCGTTGCATCCGTCATCTTGTCCGGTGCAAAAGAACTTGTCCAGCGCAAAAAGGAAGCCGGCTCGAAGCCAAGGTGTGTGGAGGGCAGCCACCATGGCTGGGGGCCAAAAAGCAGCTGGGGGCCAGTAGTAGCTGCGACGTCGACACTCAGTAGGGCTGTAAGTGCCCTACTGAGTGTCGACGTCGTTATTTTTGCCAAGTGGCTTTTTGTTGTTGAATTTGTGTTTGATATGTCTTTTATAATTAAAGTATGTGAGAAAATGGGAAAATATACATCTATTAAGGGGGACCCGGAAAGGAACACCTTGTGACTTGACTCGACAACTTGTGACTTGACTCGACTGGACTTGACAACATTGTTACTTGACTCGACCTGACTTGAAAGAAACATGTGACTCAACTCGACCAACCATTTGACTTGACTTGACTTGACTTGACTTGACTTGACTTGACTTGACTTGACCACATCGGGAAAAAGACTGGACTTGCTTGAGACTCGGAACCAAATGACTTCAATTTGGTTTGGACACTCAGTAGGGCTGTAAGTGCCACGACCACGAGGGGCCAGTGGTAGCCATGTCCTTCGACTCCAGGCGCCATCGGTATGCGCCCTCACTGTAGCAGGTGGCTACAGCCTGTCGTGATGGCCTCCAAAGTCTAGTATCAGCCGGACCAAGGGGATGTCCTCTTGGTCTAGTGGTTAAGATGTTGGACTTTCACACGGGAGACCCGGGTTCGAATCCCGGGCGTTACATTGGTGCCGTGACCCGGATCGGGTTTCCCCGTGGAAGGAGGTCAAAAGGGAGGTGAGTGTAGCAGGTGGCTACAGCCTCTGTGGTGATGGCCTCCAAAGTCTAGTATCAGCCCCCGGACCAAGGGGATGACCTCTTGGTCTAGTGTTTAAGATGTTGGACTTTCACGTGGGAGACCCGGGTTCGAATCCCGGGCGTTACACCACCATGGAGGGGCTGCCCCGGTGCCCAGATGCGTGAGGAAGAAACCAGACGAGTTCAAGAGATGTCCGCAACACTACGTGAGGAAGAAACCAGACGAGTTCAAGAGATGTCTACAACACTACGTGAGGAAGAAACCAGACGAGTTCAAGAGATGTCTACAACACTACATGAGGAAGAAACCAGACGAGTTCAAGAGATGTCCACAACACTACGTGAGGAAGAAACCAGACGAGTTCAAGAGATGTCTACAACACTACGTGAGGAAGAAACCAGACGAGTTCAAGAGATGTCTACAACACTACGTGAGGAAGAAACCAGACGAGTTCAAGAGATGTCCACAACACTACGTGAGGAAGAAACCAGACGAGTTCAAGAGATGTCTACAACACTACGTGAGGAAGAAACCAGACGAGTTCAAGAGATGTCCACAACACTACGTGAGGAAGAAACCAGACGAGTTCAAGAGATGTCTACAACACTACGTGCCGTCAGCAGAAGGGCCGAGGGTGAAACCTGGGCTGTCTGTAAAGACCCTGTTACACTAGCAATATTTTGATCAGTGATGGGCAAGTTACTGGGAAAATGTAGTAAGCTACACTACTTGCTACTCTCGATAGAATGTAGCTAAGCTACACTACATGCTATCCGCAGAAAATTGTAGCGAGCTACACTACAAGCTACACGACAAAGGAAGCTAGATGTAGCTTGCTACATCAACATTACATAATATAAATATATATCTCATCCTAAGGTACAACTTTCTAAATAATATACATAATAAAATAATAAGGGTAATAATAATAACAATTTAGGTGGCATGTTTAAGTTTTGCTACTCGCAAGCTACTCGCAACAAGTAGAGTATCTTCACTACAAGCTATTCCCAGAACTAATGTAGTAAGCTACACTACACGTTACAGGAAAATGTAGTTAAGCTAAGTAGCTTAGCTACTTGTAACAAGCTACTGCCCATCACTGATTTTGATCAACTAGCAATGTCAACATCAACGGGCAACATGATGAGACACATGGCAACAGGCAACATTAAAAGGGGAATTCCATCCATTTTCATTTTTTCCTGAGAGTCAACGTTGGTAATTGACGTTGCTTGTTGATGTTGATCAAAACATTGTTAGGTGAATCAGGGCACTTATAAAAGTGTAGGCTGATTATAACTTATTGTATAACATTACTGTATTTTGTTTTTCAAATACAACATAGAATTTATTGTAAGACATTACAGTATTGTGTGTTTATTCAAATATAAATAGTGAATTATGTGTGTTGGAGTTCTTACCTGCTAGATGTGTGCTGATCTCTGTGTGTGGAATGAGTGTCACAGTATGAGGAACAACTTAAAGCTAGGGGAAGTGATTTCACTTTTGTCAGATATCACCCCCATTTTTTTCTGTTAAAATGCTCTATTATAAGGTGTGCAGACCATATATGGAGTTCCCCCCTCCCCCACGTTAGCAGAGGAGCTAATAAAAGTTCTCCCGGTGGTGGCGAATTCTCCTCCAATCAGGATGGAGCAGCAGGTTCACATAGTGTAGCTACTTTTGGGGGCCCCTAGTGCACCAGGCTGGTACTACACCATGAATTTCAAATCACTTCCCCTACCTTTAATAAAAACAACGTAATAAAATATAAGGATCCTTATCAGGTGCTGAGTTATGTAGTTACATTTACACAATATCAGAGTATAACAGTCAGAGCTTAGTTAGAATACATGACAACTCTGTTGACTTCATGGGGCCAGTCTAATGTCTGCTCTTCTACATAGACTTCTATTGCAGGGGTTTTCAACAGGTGGTCCGGGGACCACCAGTGGTCCTTGAGAGGGTTCCAGGTGGTCCCCAGGCTAAATATTGGAAAGTTGGTTAACCACATGTAACTCTTGAGAACGTAAAAATGAAACCAAATGGACCCTTGCGGGTCCATTTGGTTTCATTCTTACACTATCAAGATTTAAAATATTTATCATCAACATTAGCACCACTTTATTAAGAAGTTTACACTGTTTTGCTGGCAAAATCTACCCTGGAATTGTGGACAAAACCAAAAGAATTCTTTAATTTTAGGTCTTTGGTGTGAAAATGTAATCAAATGGTGGTCCGTGGCTCAAATGCTGAATAAATGGTGGTCCCTGGTGTCAAAAAGGTTGAAAACCACTGTTCTATTGAATGGGGACAACCTTGCGTTACAGAATGTGTTGGAGTACATGAATGTCATGACCAGGTTTTTTTCTGACCCCTCGATGTTGTAACTCTTCTACTAGATGGCTCTGATCACACTGGTGATGATCATAAACTCTATTAAAAGGATCCCTGGCTAATAAGACAAATATGCCTTAAAACACTATACTTGCCTTCTATAACTAAAACATGCAGATAAAAACACTACTTTATTTCTTTCATAAAAGGAGAATCTTTCACTCAATAGGAGGTGCTCCGGTCGCAGGATGATGATGTCACATGAGCATGTTCATCCATATATTCCATAGAGCTAGATCACATGTGACATGTTTGTGAGGATTTTGTCCACAATTCCAGGCTGTATTTTGCCAACAAAACAGTGTAAACTTCTTAATTAAGTGGTCCTAAATCAGATGATGAATATTTTAACTCTTGAGAGTGTGAAAATGAAACCAAATGGACCCGCAAGGGTATTGTTGGTATTGTCCATTATTGGTATAGACATTAAATCACATTAACCACACTGTAGATCATTTGGTGTTCATATTCACAACGGGTAAGGTCCTAGTGTATATATATATATATATATATATATATATATATATATATATATATATATATATATATATATATATATATATATATATATATATATATATATATATATATATATATATATATATATATGTATATATATATATATGTATATATGTATATATGTATATATATATATATATATATATATATATATATATATATATATATATATATATATATGTGTATATATATATATATATATATATATATATATATACGTTGTATATATATATATATATATATATATATATATATATATATATATATATACATATATATATATATATATATATATATATATATATATATATATATATATATATATATATATATATATATATATATATATATATATATATATATATATATATATATATAAAAAACCTTCCAACAATTACTTAAATCGAACGAATGAATGAATGAATGAGTGATCACAGAACTATAGGTTCAGCCTGCAAGACTATAACTTGCATATAAGTAGTTTTATTATTATAATTCTTATTATTGTAGCCTATTTTTGTTTGTCTTTCATAACGGTAGGGCATATTTTCCTACATCCTGTTTCCGCCCGGAGAGGAGAGGAGAAACACACGGAAACACAAAGCTCCGTAGAATGAGCTAGGATTGCACTTCCGTGTTGGCAGCTAAGATAAGGCCTTCAGAATAAGAGTTGAAGCAATCGTGATTAATAGTAGGCCTACTTTTAAATGTCTTGGATGTATTAAAAAAATGCATTCATGGGCCACACTGCATACAAATATTCAAAAGGGGAATTCCACCCACAAATGTGAACCAAATGGACCCTAAATGGATCACATTTGTATACTCAGGAAAAAAGAAAAATCATTCTCATGATGAAACACAACCTAATGTCATCAAGTTGTACTCAACACATTAATGATTTTTTCAGACCTCCATTTCTAGGAAACACAGAATTGTTTTTTCCCATCATTTCCACACAACATCTAAGGTAGGATATTGATGACATCGTAAAATCCAAGAGGCCAATGGCAAGAGGGGCAAACTCGCTTTGCTTCCCGACTCTAGGTGAACGAGCGCCGTTGAGAACGAGCAAAGGAAAAAAAACTAAACAGAATCGCAAACACCTCTCTACGAGTGTCCAATGTCTTGGGCTGATGTCGTCTATATAATGACGCCAATAGGAGTATGCCTATATTTATACATCTTTGGAATGTACGTGAACACAACTTCCAACCCAACCAGGAAGTGTTTTGCCTGCATGGCCCTCATTCCTCTTTGATCGATTTTTTTTTTTTTTTATATATATTTCGGGTGAACCTTTACTCTGAAGGGATGTGCGCCCGGAAGTCGTATCCGAGCTCTCCTAGTTCACTTGACACACCATAGAGTAACGAGACACACTGGTGGTGTGAAACACAGACAGACAGACACGCAGACAGACAGACGCACAGACACGCAGACAGACAGACGCACAGACACGCAGACAGACAGACAGACACATTCATTCATTCACTCGGGTGTTTGTTGGTCTGCTACAGACAGAATAAATTAGAGCAACATTTCTCCTCACAACACCCAGCATGGATCTACCGGGTAGGTTACACTGAAACATGTGTCCTCTAACTATACTAATATAACAATAATACGAATACTAATGAGTGCACTCTGTGTGTGTGTGTGTGTGTGTGTGTGTGTGTGTGTGTGTGTGTGTGTGTGTGTGTGTGTGTGTGTGTGTGTGTGTGTGTGTGTGTGTGTGTGTGTGTCTCATGCTAACGAGGCTACAGTTAGCATGTTGTTTTAAATGGACTTTCATATTCATATTATTATTAACATTAAATCACAGAGTTGCGGAAACAACAGGCAGCACAATGATGACGTTGCTCTCATGTCAGTGACGTCATGTGTCTCGGTCATTGCGTCATTAGGGTTTTATTCTGGTATTATGATGTTTTTATTTAGTCACACACTGTTAGCATGGTAGGAGGCAGCTAGCAGGCAGCTAGCAGCGTGACTTCCTCTGTAATGGGAGACACGTTTATGTCTGGTCACAGTTATTCACGTAACTCAGGGGTTTTCAACCTTTTTGACTCCAGGGACCACCGTTTACTCAGCATTTGACCCACGGACCACCATTTGATGACATTTTCACACCAAAGACCTAAAACTAAAGAATTCTTTTGGTTTTGTTCACAATTCCAGGCTGGATATTGCAAACAAAACAGTGTAAACTTCTTAATTAAATAGTGCTAATTCAGATGATGAATATTTTAACTCTTGAGAGTGTGAAAATGAAACCAAATGGACCCGCAAGGGTCCATTTGGTTTCATGTTTACACTCTCAAGAGTTACATCTGGTTTACCTACTTTCCATCATTTAGCCTGGGGACCACCTGGAACCTTCTCAAGGACCACTGGTGGTCCCCGGACCACCTGTTGAAAACCCCTGTTCTATAATCATGGGAGACACGTTTATGCGTGGTCACAGTTATTCACGTAACTCACTGGTTCCATTTTAAAGGGGAATTCCACCCATTTTCAACATGTTTTTTTTTTCTGAGTGCGTACAAATGCTACCAAATGAACCCTATGTACGTTCCATTTGTAACTGGGCATTCTGCGGCCCGGGGGCCAAATGCGGCCCTTTGGCTGTACCCGTGAAAGGGTACTGTGGTTTTCAACCGGTGGTCCGGGGACCACCTTTGGTTCTTGAGAGAGTTCCAGTTAAATAGGGGAAGTTGGTTAACCAGCTGTAACTCTTTGAGAGAGTAAACATGAAACCAAATGGACCCGCAAGGGTCCATTTGGTTTCATGTTTATGCTCTCAAGAGTTAAAATATTCATCTGAATTAGTCAGAGAATGTAAAAGAATGGTCATTTTTTTATCTTTGTTTGCCTGGTTTGTTTGTGAAATCCAGTGTGGTATTGTGGACAAAAGCAAAAGAAATTTTTAGTTTTGGGGTCTGTGGGGCTAAAATGTCATCAGACGGTGGTCCATGGCTCAAATACTGAATAAATAGAGGGCCCTGGTGTCAACATGGTTGGTCTTACTCTTGCTTTTACCTTGAAATTAAATTAATACTACGCAGCCTTTAGTCTTGGCTTCTCCATAATATTTCTTGTATCTCATTTGGCCCCTTGGGAAAAATAATTGCCCAGCCCTGTTCTATAATAATGGGAGACACGTTTATGCCTGGTCACAGTTATTCACGTAACTCACTGGTTCCATTTCAAAGGGGAATTCCACACATTTTCTTTAATTTATAATTTTTATCCCACGATTTTGTAACCCATTTTTTCACCCAGTGCCAATTCCTAATGTGATCCTGGGCTCTACACACCCTCCACCAACCTGGGGAGGCAGCAGACTGGGCTCATGCTTCCTTCTAGGCATGAGGAGTCGCGCCGCCTTCTTTTCACCTGACAGGGGGGAGTTTCCCTGGTTGGACGTAGCGCGTGGAAGGAACACGTTATTCCAACCAGTTCCAGTCCCCTCCATCAGGCTCCCTGGCTGGCCAGGGGGAGGCAGTTTAGAGCCCAGGATTACAGCATGTTTTTGTGAGGGTATCGACCCTAGGGAACACGGGGAGAACATGTGAGGGTATCTACCCTAGGGGACACGGGGAGAACATGCAAACTCCACACAGAAAGGCCCTTTCGTCAACCCCGCCTCGGGTATGGGCACTGATGACGTGGAGGAGCAGACACGCCGCCAGCACCCACAGCAGCGCCCCTAGCGGGAATCGAACCCAGGACCTTCTAGCTGTGAGGCGACAGCACTAACCTTGTGCCACCGTGAATTCCACACATTTTCAACATGTTTTTTTTTTTTTCTGAGAGCGTACAAAATGGAACCAAATGAACCCTAACGGGTTCACCATTCTTTTACATTCTCTGACTAATTCAGATGAATATTTTAACTCTTGATGACGTCATCAAGATGTTTCACCATGTTAGTGTTTTTTCTTCAGACCTCCATTTCTTGGGAACACAGAATGGGGGGAAACGTTTTCATCATGTCCACCCAACACCTCTAAGGTATATTAATGACATATTAGAATGTTGAAAATGGGTGGAATTCCCCTTTAACAGAGTCTAACTCTAGAGAGTGTGTAAATGGAACCAAATGGAGTCCATTTGGGTCCATTTGGGTCCATTTGGGTCCATTTGGGTCCATTTCCTACACTCTGAGTTACTCAGGAATGAACCACCGAGTCCTAACTGTCTTCTAATGGTCATAATGACTGTCTAAAATAAATAACGTCAGTGTTGTAGTGGTACTTTTAGAAGTGGGGGGACGCCTCTTAGAGGGGAATTCCACCCATTTTCTTTTTTTTTTCTGAGAGTGTACAAATGTGAACCAAATGGACCCTAGCGCGTCCATTTGCAGGGCTAGACACTAACACTTGCCCGCTTGCCCGGGGCAAGTAAAAAAAATGGTGGGGCAAGTGAAGACTGCTACCTGGTTGCCGGATCGGGCAAGTGTACAACTTAGTGCACTATAACACAACACAAGATAAATTTGTCTTGAAGGCAGTCATTGCACTCTGCCTCTGTGTCTTTCCCTGCTTTCTAGATATCCACAATTCCAGGCTGGATTTGGGAAACAAAACAGGCAAATTAACTCATCAAAATGACCATTAATCTTCTACATTCTCTAGTTGTGTAGACCTGGGCTAATTAAGATGATGAATTTTAACTCTTGAGAGTGTAAAAATGAAACCAAATGGACCTGCAAGGGTCCATTTGGTTTCATTTTTACGTTCTCAAGAGTTACATCTGGTTAACCAACTTAACTGGGGACCGCCTGGAACCTGGGGGGCAAGTGACCGTGACATGAGGGCAAGTAGAACCTGACTTGCACTTGCCCGATGGGCAAGTGCCTCGGAGACCTTAGTGTCAACCCCTGCATTTGGTTCCATTTGTACACTTTCAGAAAAAAGGAAACTCATTAACATGATGAAACACATCTTGATGATGTCATCAAGATGTATTTCACCATGCTAATGATTTTTTTTTTCTCAACCTCCATTTCTAAGAAACAGAATGGAGGAACTTTTGTTTCTCTAAGGTATATTAGTGACACAGTAAAATATTGGAAATTAGTGGAAATTCCTCTATAGCATATTGAGAAAGATTTGTTTACAATGCCTAATTGTATCCATAAAAGTAAATGTTAAGGCAAAAAAAACCCAAAAAAAACATAGGCTTACTTTTGCCCCAAAAATATTTTAGATGTGAGAAGTGGAGGGACGCCGTCCCCCCGCGTCCCCCTGACACTACACCCCTGTATATAAAATATTTTAGATGTGAGAAGTGGAGGGACGCCGTCCCCCCGCGTCCCCCCTCCACTACACCCCTGTATATAAAATATTTTAGATGTGAGAAGTGGAGGGACGCCGTCCCCCCGCGTCCCCCTGACACTACACCCCTGTATATAAAATATTTTAGATGTGAGAAGTGGAGGGACGCCGTCCCCCTGCGTCCCCCTGACACTACACCCCTGTATATAAAATATTTTATATGTGAGAAGTGGAGGGACGCCGTCCCCCTGCGTCCCCCCTACACTACACCCCTGTATATAAAATATTCTAGATGTGAGAAGTGGAGGGACGCCGTCCCCCCGCGTCCCCCTGAATAACACTCTAAAAATGAGTGTTGTGAATGTCAATGTCATAACAGATGACTGTCTAAAAACATCATGACTGGCTTGAGAATCACTGCCATAAATGTGTCATAACAAGGGGGGGGGGATGGTATGGGGGCGGCTTGAATTGCCACAGGCAATGAAGTCGCACCCGTACCATTTTCAGTTCCGGGACTTTTATTAGTCAAGTAAAGCATCAATAATAACATCAGTTGTTGATGAAATGCTGTTGGTTTAGTGGTGACACAGCTCTAGTTAGTTAGTAGCAGTAGTAGTGTTTCACATCATTTTAAATAGAAGCACTTTAATTTGAAATATCTTGGGTTGCTTTGCATGCGGGGGCAAATCTAGGCATGCCCATGCCTAGATTTGCCCCTGCATAACATATGTCATGATTGTCTAAGAACTGTCTGACTTTTAGAGTCTAAAAGTCAGACAGTCTTCTAAATGTTCAGAATGTCAGAATTTCTCAACTCTAGAGAGTGTAGAAAATTACCCAAATGCACCCTAACTCCGTTGGTACATTTGCAAACTGTCATATTCTAGTCATATTCCAAGGCATTTAGATGAGGTCACCATTATTGACATAATTGTTTTTGTGTAAAATACTGGTGTACTTAATCAGTAATCAGTAGCTGGACGACCCTTAGTGTTTTATTTAGACCCTTAGTGTTTTATTTAGACCCTTAGTGTTTTATTTACCCTACAGGGGCAGGTGGGGCGACCCTTAGTGTTTTATTTAGACCCTTAGTGTTTTATTTAGACCCTTAGTGTTTTATTTAGCTGCCAGGGGCAGGTGGGTGACCCTTAGTGTTTTATTTACCCTACAGGGGCAGGTGGGCGACCCTTAGTGTTTTATTTACCCTACAGGGGCAGGTGGGCGACCCTTAGTGTTTTATTTACCCTACAGGGGCAGGTGGGGCGACCCTTAGTGTTTTATTTACCCTACAGGGGCAGGTGGGCGACCCTTAGTGTTTTATTTAGCTGCCAGGGGCAGGTGGGGGACCCTTAGTGTTTTATTTACCCTACAGGGGCAGGTGGGGCGACCCTTAGTGTTTTATTTACCCTACAGGGGTAGGTGGGCGACCCTTAGTGTTTTATTTAGCTGCCAGGGGCAGGTGGGCGACCCTTAGTGTTTTATTTAGACCCTTAGTGTTTTATTTAGACCCTTAGTGTTTTATTTAGCTGCCAGGGGCAGGTGGGCGACCCTTAGTGTTTTATTTACCCTACAGGGGCAGGTGGGTGACCCTTAGTGTTTTATTTACCCTACAGGGGTAGGTGGGCACGTAGATATATATATATAATAAAGCTAGATGTCTCTCCCGCGCTGCTGGCCAATGGGGAGTGACGTTGTTACGCTGCTGGCCAATGGGGAGTGACGTTGTTACGCTGCTGGCCAATGGGGAGTGACGTTGTTACGCTGCTGGCCAATGGGGAGTGACGTTGTTACGCTGCTGGCCAATGGGGAGTGACGTTGTTACACTGCTGGCCAATGGGGAGTGACGTTGTTACATGGCGGCCATCTTGTCAGAGTCTAGCATAACATTGTGTCTATGAGCATATACTTTTTAAATGACGATAACTCGCTTATTTTTCAAACCGATTTTCAAACGGATTGGTTCGTTGTAAACACCAGAGACGTCCGCATACATAGTGCCGTTATATGATATTTTTAGAAAAAAAAAAATAGCAAAAGTCATAGCCATAACGTCGATGACGCTCATAATAAAGCAACCGTTTGTAAATCCGTCAAGTTTTGAGCGAGTTCTAGCTGTTTTTGTTAGAGCTGCCATAGAGCATAGTGTATTGAAGTACCTCAGTAAGATGTTTGAGCTGCCATAGAGCATAGTGTATTGAAGTACCTCAGTAAGATGTTTGAGCTGCCATAGAGCATAGTGTATTGAAGTACCTCAGTAAGATGTTTGAGCTGCCATAGAGCATAGCGTATTGAAGTACCTCAGTAAGATGTTTGAGCTGCCATAGAGCATAGCGTATTGAAGTACCTCAGTAAGATGTTTGAGCTGCCATAGAGCATAGCGTATTGAAGTACCTCAGTAAGATGTTTGAGCTGCCATAGAGCATAGCGTATTGAAGTACCTCAGTAAGATGTTTGAGCTGCCATAGAGCATAGTGTATTGAAGTACCTCAGTAAGATGTTTGAGCTGCCATAGAGCATAGCGTATTGAAGTACCTCAGTAAGATGTTTGAGCTGCCATAGAGCATAGCGTATTGAAGTACCTCAGTAAGATGTTTGAGCTGCCATAGAGCATAGCGTATTGAAGTACCTCAGTAAGATGTTTGAGCTGCCATAGAGCATAGTGTATTGAAGTACCTCAGTAAGATGTTTGAGCTGCCATAGAGCATAGTGTATTGAAGTACCTCAGTAAGATGTTTGAGCTGCCATAGAGCATAGCGTATTGAAGTACCTCAGTAAGATGTTTGAGCTGCCATAGAGCATAGCGTATTGAAGTACCTCAGTAAGATGTTTGAGCTGCCATAGAGCATAGCGTATTGAAGTACCTCAGTAAGATGTTTGAGCTGCCATAGAGCATAGTGTATTGAAGTACCTCAGTAAGATGTTTGAGCTGCCATAGAGCATAGTGTATTGAGTACGCTGTGAACGACGTCAGAGGCTCCACCTCCAGACATCTGGGCGACCCTTAGGGTTTGCAAAATACCGTACCTGGTAGATCAAGGGTTTTCAACAGGTGGTCCGGGGACCACCAGTGATCCTTGAGAGGGTTCCAGGTGGTCCCCAGGCTAAATGATGGAATGTTGGTTAACCAGATGTAACTCTTGAGAGTGAAACCAAATGGACCCTTGCGGGTCCATTTGGTTTCATTTTCACACTCTCAAGAGTTAAAATATTCATCATCTGAAATGGCACTATTTAATTACGAAGTCTACACTGTTTTGTCTGCAAAATCCAGCCTGTGATTGTGAACAAAACCAAAATAATTCTTTAGTTTTAGGTCCTTGGGGCTAAAATGTAATCAAATGGTGGTCCGTGGCTCAAATTCTGAATAAATGGTGGTCCCTGGTGCCAAAAAGGTTGAAAACCACTGTGGTAGATAAATATAGAGCTGATGGTGGTGTTTGCAGGGCTTGACACTAACACTTGCCCGCTTGCCCGGGGCAAGTAGAAAAAATGGTCGGGTAGGTGAAGACTGCTACCTGGTTGCCCAATCGGGCAAGTGTGTGAGTTAGTGCGCTAGAACACGACACAAGATATATTTTGTGTTGTGTTATATATTTTTCTGCGTTTTTTCCGGCTTTCTAGCTATCTCTCCTATCTCTCTCCCAGGTCCATTTGGTTCCAAACTATCATTTTGCTATGGTCACTATGGTAACCACTGATTTTACCCCGAGTTGAATATTTACCGTAGCTGAATGTGACTTGAACAAAACAGTCTTCGACTGGGAAAGGAAATGTTTACTTTTAAAGCACCCAAATTAGAAAGTAAAATTGAATGCAAAATTCACGATATATTTTTGTGGGTCAAGAGACTATGACCTGAGGGCAAGTAAATCCTGACTTGGACTTGCCCGATGGGCAAGTGCCTTGGAGACCTTAGTGTCAACCCCTGACTGTTTGTCTCCTGTCCAACACCCAGGCCTGTGTCCACAGAAGGTGTCTTCGTTCACCAAGCGTCTGCGCTCTGAGCCGCGCTACCTGCTGGCCCAGAACGTTTCCACGTGCATCGACCCGCTGGAGGCCTGTCTGCACCGGCAGACCGTTCAGGACACCGTGCACATCTTCCAGCACTCTGTCCCCACCGAGGGCAAGCCTGTCACCAACCAGAAGAACTCAGGTAGGGAGTCAGCAGATCGACCCATCAGACTTTTGGCCGATGTTTCCGATCACCGATTAGTGGAACATCAAAAAGGCCGATAGCCGATATCAGCCGATACGATTATTATTTACTTTAATAGAATAAAAGTGCGGAAGCAGCAAAAGTGTTTCAGTTTCCCCTCCATCACATGCATCTTTTTTAATTAAGTACAGGCACAGAGCTTCAGACATAAAAGAAAAAGAGAAAATACATTTTGGATAATTTGGATAAATCTATAAATACATGAGGTGATAGAGTCAGAGACACACAGCTATACATCTCCTTACCACCACAATCTACCGGATCTTCAATGAAAGTGGTCCATGTACCATTTTTGAACATTTATAATAAATACAAATAATCGGCTGCTCTTTTTTCGATTATCAATCAATCAATCAATCAATCTTTATTTATATAGCACAGTTTAAAACAACCATAGTTGACCAAAGTGCGTTACAATTTCAAAGCTAAAAAACAAAACAAAACAAAACAACAGAAACATCAAAAGCAGCAGTCAAAGAGGGGGCAGTTTAGAAAGGTAAAAAGCAGGTATATGACGAAGTAAAAAGCATAAGCAGTCATAACACATTGAAGGCAATGGAAAAAAGGTGGGTTTTTAAAAGAGATTTAAAAATGTTGAGGGATTTAGCAGCTCTAATATGGGGGGGGAGGTTGTTCCATAGTTTAGGAGCAGCTATAGCAAAGGCACGGTCTCCTTTGTTTTTGATTATTTATTTTGAGCACCGATACCGATTATTAATAAAATCATGAATATCGAATTTGATAATCTGCCGCGGCCGATAATCGGTCTATCACTAGTCAGCACCCTAATGCAGGGGGTCCGGGGACCACCAGTGCTCCCTGAGAGGGTTCCAGGTGGTCCCCCAGCTAAGCTGGTTAACCAGATGTAACTCCTGAGAACGTAAAAATGAAACCAAATGGACCCTTGCGGGTCCATTTGGTTTCATTTTTTACGCTCTCAAGAGAGCTATAGGGTAAATAAAACACTAAGGGTCGCCCCACCTGCCCCTGGCAAAAGGAAAATAAATCTTTAGGTTTGGGGTCTGTGGGCCTAAAATATCCTCAAATGGTGGTCCGTGGCTCAAATCCTGAATCCCCAGCTAAGTTGTTTAACCAGATTTACTCTTGAGAGTAAATCTGGACCCTTGCGGGTCCATTTGGTTTCATTTTTACGCCCTCAAGAGTTAAAATATTCATCATGTGAATTATCCCAAGTCTACACAACTAGAGAATGTAGAAGATTAATGGTCATTTTGATCTGTATGTTGGACTGTTTGGTTTCCTGAAATCCAGTCTGGAATTGTGGACAAAAGTAAAATAAACCTTTAGTTTTGGGGTCTGTGGGGCTAAAATGTCATCAAATGGTGGTCCTCCGTGGCTCAAATGCTGAATAAATAGTCGTCCCTGGTATAGAAAAGTTTGATAACCACTACCCTAATACACTGGTCTGTCACTACCCTAATACACTGGTCTGTCAGCACCCTAATACACTGGTAGATTAATATGCAGTCTTGTTGCACAATGGATCACGCTGCTTAACCCGCGTTACCCGTCTTTTATGATTTATAGTGTTTATAAAGTGGTTTACATACCACGCCACGACAGAAAAGTTTCATAACATTATCGTTTCAACTCTGTACTGAAAATCCCGAAACCTTTTCACATCTCTCTGCTATACACCAGATGTTATTGTTGTGGATGAAGAGAACAGATTAGTTTCTGTTCTTGAAGTGGACGGCACTATTGATTCTAGCTTAGAAGAATCCTTTATGACCAAAGTCATTAAATACCAGACGCTTCTACAGACCATCATAGAGCTAGGCTATAGGTGCAGTCTGTGTGTCTATAGCAGAGGTTTTCAACCTTTTTGACACCAGGGACCACCATTTATTCAGCATTTGAGCCACGGACCACCATTTGATTACATTTTCACCCCAAAGACCAAAAAACTAAAGAATTATTTTGGTTTTGTCCACAATTCAGTGCTGGATTTTGCAAACGAATTCAGATGAAAATTCAGATGAATAATATCTAACTCTTGAGAGTGTAAAAATGAACCCAAATGGACCCGCAAGGGTCCATTTGGTTTCATTTTTACACTCTCAAGAGTTACATCTGGTTAACCAGCTTTCCTTCATTTAGCCTGGGGACCACCTGGAACCCTGTCAAGGACCACTGGTGGTCCCCGGACCACCTGTTGAAAACCCCCTGGTCTATAGTCTAGGACAGAACGGCCCACACTTTTTAGACTTGAGAGCTACTTTCAAAATGAGCGTCTCAACAAGATCTACACTTCAAAAATGTGATTGTTCCATTACTGAAAATCCATTTCAAGACCCCTGGAAAGTTTGAGATTTTAAATGGTTAGCACTGATGATGATGTTACTTACTGTTATAATGTTTAAGAATAATGCACTTACAGCAGTGGTGTCAAAGTCATTTGGGGTGGGGGCCGCATTGGACTTAATGTGACTTCATGGGGTCACATTGAACTTAATGTGACTTCATGGGGTCACATTGGACTTGATGTGACTTCATGGGGTCACATTGGACTTGATGTGACTTCATGGGGTCACATTGGACTTGATGTGACTTCATGGGGTCACATTGGACTTGATGTGACTTCATGGGGTCACATTGGACTTAATGTGACTTCATGGGGTCACATTGGACTAATGTGACTTCATGGGGTCACATTGGACTTAATGTGACTTCATGGGGTCACATTGGACTTAATGTGACTTCATGGGGTCACATTGGACTTAATGTGACTTCATGGGGTCACATTGGACTTAATGTGACTTCATGGGGTCACATTGGACTTAATGTGACTTCATGGGGTCACATTGGACTTAATGTGACTTCATGAGGTCACATTGGACTTAATGTGACTTCATGGGGTCACATTGGACTTAATGTGACTTCATGGGGTCACATTGGACTTAATGTGACTTCATAGGGGCCGCATTGGACTTAATGTGACTTCATGGGGTCACATTGGACTTAATGTGACTTCATGGGGTCACATTGGACTTAATGTGACTTCATGGGGTCACATTGGACTTAATGTGACTTCATGGGGTCACATTGGACTTAATGTGACTTCATGGGGTCACATTGGACTTAATGTGACTTCATGGGGTCACATTGGACTTAATGTGACTTCATGGGGGCCGCGTTGGACTTAATGTGACTTCATGGGGTCACATTGGACTTAATGTGACTTCATGGGGGCCGGAGCGCCGCGGTGCAACCAGTCGCAGACCGCAAGCATGCACGGCACACGCATGTTTATATACACAGCCGTTACTTCTATACAGTATATCACACAAGTCATATTTATTATTAAGAATAGCTATTAATATATATTAATGACTTTTCATTATTGGTTTTATACTTGTAGCCTAGATTAAGACATTTGCTATGAAAGATGCTATTTTTATTTACAGAGCGTCAATAAACCATACGAAAATAGCATTTAAATTTCAAATACTAAATTTAAGTATGTATAGTTAACTAAGTATAGTTCTCGCTTATACACCCTTGTACTGCTGAAGTATAGTTCTCGGTTATACACCCTTGTACTGCTGAAGTATAGTTCTCGGTTATACACCCTTGTACTGCTGAAGTATAGTTCTCTCGGTTACTCACCCTTGTACTGCTGAAGTATAGTTCTCGGTTATACACCCTTGTACTGCTGAAGTATAGTTCTCTCGGTTACACACCCTAGTAGCCTACTGCTGAAGTATAGTTCTCTCGGTTACACACCCTTGTACTGCTGAAGTATAGTTCTCACTTTGCAGCGCCAGCAGCCTAGCCTGGTAAAACGACTCCCCCTGCTGGACAACATGCATTACATGCCGTTCAGAAGAGAGCTCAAAAGCATTTCTTTAAACGATCATAACTTTTGATAGGAACGTGCTAGAGACTTACTTTTTTTTAATAGACTCAGACATTTTTGCTCTACAAGCCTGGGGCCGGATTAAATCATCTCGCGGGCCGGATCTGGCCCGCGGGCCTTGACTTTGACACATGTGACTTACAGTATAATGAAAAATAGAGTGGGAGAATTGGAAGGTTTTCCTGTATATGCTATTAATGACGTTTGAAAACAGTATTTGAGGTTTGATTTGACAGTTGGTGAACTAAGAACTTTTACGCTTTTGTCCACAATTGGGAAAGAGAACTGGCAAAGCATTGAAACGGTCAAAATAACAATTATTCCCCATTTTCTAATTGTGTGGACTCTTGAAAATGATGCAATTCAGATGTTTAAATATAATTTAACTCCTGGTTAAATTATGTGTAACTCTCAAGAGTTACACATCTACGGGGACTGTCATGTGATCTACCTGCATGGTCTGTGTGATCTACTGGTAGATCACCATGTGATCTACCTGCATGGTCTGTGTGATCTACTGGTAGATCACCATGTGATCTACCTGCATGGTCTGTGTGATCTACTGGTAGATCACCATGTGATCTACCTGCATGGTCTGTGTGATCTACTGGTAGATCACCCTGGTTCTAGGAGATGTAGATAGTTTGGATGTAAGAGGATTCCAACAACTTGCGATGTAAAAAAAAAAAGCATTCAAACAGTTTGCAAACTTCTGTGCAGTCTCTACTAATATCTGTAGACGGAAAATATGGCGACGACACTGTTACTGTTACCCCTGAGGGGGGTAGTCTGTTACTGTTACCCCTGAGGGGGGTAGTCTGTTACTGTTACCCCTGAGGGGGGTAGTCTGTTACTGTTACCCCTGAGGGGGGTAGTCTGTTACAGTTACCCCTGAGGGGGGTGTATAGTGTTACTGTTACCCCTGAGGGGGGTGTATAGTGTTAGTTACCCCTGAGGGGGTGTATAGTGTTACTGTTACCCCTGAGGGGGGTGTATAGTGTTAGTTACCCCTGAGGGGGTGTATAGTGTTAGTTACCCCTGAGGGGGGTGTATAGTGTTAGTTACCCCTGAGGGGGGTGTATAGTGTTACTGTTACCCCTGAGGGGGGTGTATAGTGTTAGTTACCCCTGAGGGGGGTGTATAGTGTTACTGTTACCCCTGAGGGGGGTGTATAGTGTTAGTTACCCCTGAGGGGGGTGTATAGTGTTACTGTTACCCCTGAGGGGGGTGTATAGTGTTAGTTACCCCTGAGGGGGGTGTATAGTGTTACTGTTACCCCTGAGGGGGGTGTATAGTGTTAGTTACCCCTGAGGGGGGTGTATAGTGTTAGTTACCCCTGAGGGGGGTGTATAGTGTTACTGTTACCCCTGAGGGGGGTGTATAGTGTTACTGTTACCCCTGAGGGGGGTGTATAGTGTTACTGTTACCCCTGAGGGGGGTGTATAGTGTTAGTTACCCCTGAGGGGGGTGTATAGTGTTAGTTACCCCTGAGGGGGGTGTATAGTGTTAGTTACCCCTGAGGGGGGTGTATAGTGTTAGTTACCCCTGAGGGGGTGTATAGTGTTAGTTACCCCTGAGGGGGGTGTATAGTGTTAGTTACCCCTGAGGGGGGTGTATAGTGTTAGTTACCCCTGAGGGGGGTGTATAGTGTTAGTTACCCCTGAGGGGGGTGTATAGTGTTACTGTTACCCCTGAGGGGGGGTATAGTGTTACTGTTACCCCTGAGGGGGGTGTATAGTGTTAGTTACCCCTGAGGGGGGTGTATAGTGTTACTGTTACCCCTGAGGGGGGTGTATAGTGTTAGTTACCCCTGAGGGGGGTGTATAGTGTTACTGTTACCCCTGAGGGGGGTGTATAGTGTTACTGTTCCCTGAGGGGGGTGTATAGTGTTAGTTACCCCTGAGGGGGGTGTATAGTGTTACTGTTACCCCTGAGGGGGTGTATAGTGTTAGTTACCCCTGAGGGGGGTGTATAGTGTTACTGTTACCCCTGAGGGGGTGTATAGTGTTAGTTACCCCTGAGGGGGGTGTATAGTGTTAGTTACCCCTGAGGGGGGTGTATAGTGTTAGTTACCCCTGAGGGGGGTGTATAGTGTTAGTTACCCCTGAGGGGGGTGTATAGTGTTAGTTACCCCTGAGGGGGGTGTATAGTGTTACTATTACCCCTGAGGGGGGTAGTCTGTTACTGTTACCCCTGAGGGGGGTAGTCTGTTACTGTTACCCCTGAGGGGGGTGTATAGTGTTAGTTACCCCTGAGGGGGGTGTATAGTGTTACTGTTACCCCTGAGGGGGGTAGTCTGTTACTGTTACCCCTGAGGGGGGTGTATAGTGTTACTGTTACCCCTGAGGGGGGTGTATAGTGTTAGTTACCCCTGAGGGGGGTGTATAGTGTTACTGTTACCCCTGAGGGGGGTGTATAGTGTTAGTTACCCCTGAGGGGGGTGTATAGTGTTACTGTTACCCCTGAGGGGGGTAGTCTGTTACTGTTACCCCTGAGGGGGGTGTATAGTGTTAGTTACCCCTGAGGGGGGTGTATAGTGTTACTGTTACCCCTGAGGGGGGTGTATAGTGTTAGTTACCCCTGAGGGGGGTGTATAGTGTTACTGTTACCCCTGAGGGGGGTGTATAGTGTTACTGTTACCCCTGAGGGGGGTGTATAGTGTTACTGTTACCCCTGAGGGGGGTGTATAGTGTTAGTTACCCCTGAGGGGGGGTGTATAGTGTTACTGTTACCCCTGAGGGGGGTGTAGTATAGTGTTAGTTACCCCTGAGGGGGGTGTATAGTGTTACTGTTCCCTGAGGGGGGTGTATAGTGTTAGTTACCCCTGAGGGGGGTGTATAGTGTTAGTTACCCCTGAGGGGGGTGTATAGTGTTACTGTTACCCCTGAGGGGGGGTGTATAGTGTTACTGTTACCCCTGAGGGGGGTGTATAGTGTTAGTTACCCCTGAGGGGGGTGTATAGTGTTACTGTTACCCCTGAGGGGGGTGTATAGTGTTAGTTACCCCTGAGGGGGGTGTATAGTGTTAGTTACCCCTGAGGGGGGTGTATAGTGTTAGTTACCCCTGAGGGGGGTGTATAGTGTTACTGTTACCCCTGAGGGGGGTGTATAGTGTTACTGTTACCCCTGAGGGGGGTGTATAGTGTTAGTTACCCTGAGGGGGGTGTATAGTGTTAGTTACCCTGAGGGGGGTGTATAGTGTTAGTTACCCCTGAGGGGGGTGTATAGTGTTAGTTACCCCTGAGGGGGGTGTATAGTGTTACTGTTACCCCTGAGGGGGGTGTATAGTGTTACTGTTACCCCTGAGGGGGTGTATAGTGTTACTGTTACCCCTGAGGGGGTGTATAGTGTTAGTTACCCCTGAGGGGGGTGTATATAGTGTTAGTTACCCCTGAGGGGGGTGTATAGTGTTAGTTACCCCTGAGGGGGGTGTATAGTGTTAGTTACCCATGAGGGGGGTGTATAGTGTTAGTTACCCCTGAGGGGGGTGTATAGTGTTACTGTTACCCCTGAGGGGGGTGTATAGTGTTAGTTACCCCTGAGGGGGGTGTATAGTGTTAGTTACCCCTGAGGGGGGGTGTATAGTGTTACTGTTACCCCTGAGGGGGGTGTATAGTGTTAGTTACCCCTGAGGGGGGTGTATAGTGTTACTGTTACCCCTGAGGGGGGTGTATAGTGTTAGTTACCCCTGAGGGGGGTGTATAGTGTTAGTTACCCCTGAGGGGGGTGTATAGTGTTACTGTTACCCCTGAGGGGGTGTATAGTGTTACTGTTACCCCTGAGGGGGGTGTATAGTGTTAGTTACCCCTGAGGGGGGTGTATAGTGTTAGTTACCCCTGAGGGGGGTGTATAGTGTTAGTTACCCCTGAGGGGGGTGTATAGTGTTACTGTTACCCCTGAGGGGGGTGTATAGTGTTAGTTACCCCTGAGGGGGGTGTATAGTGTTAGTTACCCCTGAGGGGGGTGTATAGTGTTACTGTTACCCCTGAGGGGGGTGTATAGTGTTACTGTTACCCCTGAGGGGGGTGTATAGTGTTAGTTACCCCTGAGGGGGGTGTATAGTGTTAGTTACCCCTGATGGGGGTGTATAGTGTTACTGTTACCCCTGAGGGGGGTGTATAGTGTTACTGTTACCCCTGAGGGGGGTGTATAGTGTTAGTTACCCCTGAGGGGGGTGTATAGTGTTAGTTACCCCTGAGGGGGGTGTATAGTGTTACTGTTACCCCTGAGGGGGTGTATAGTGTTACTGTTACCCCTGAGGGGGGTGTATAGTGTTAGTTACCCCTGAGGGGGGTGTATAGTGTTAGTTACCCCTGAGGGGGGTGTATAGTGTTAGTTACCCCTGAGGGGGGTGTATAGTGTTACTGTTACCCCTGAGGGGGGTGTATAGTGTTAGTTACCCCTGAGGGGGTGTATAGTGTTAGTTACCCCTGAGGGGGGTGTATAGTGTTACTGTTACCCCTGAGGGGGGTGTATAGTGTTACTGTTACCCCTGAGGGGGGTGTATAGTGTTAGTTACCCCTGAGGGGGGTGTATAGTGTTAGTTACCCCTGAGGGGGGTGTATAGTGTTAGTTACCCCTGAGGGGGGTGTATAGTGTTACTGTTACCCCTGAGGGGGGTGTATAGTGTTACTGTTACCCCTGAGGGGGTGTATAGTGTTAGTTACCCCTGAGGGGGGTGTATAGTGTTACTGTTACCCCTGAGGGGGGTGTATAGTGTTAGTTACCCCTGAGGGGGGTGTATAGTGTTACTGTTACCCCTGAGGGGGGTGTATAGTGTTAGTTACCCCTGAGGGGGGTGTATAGTGTTAGTTACCCCTGAGGGGGGTGTATAGTGTTAGTTACCCCTGAGGGGGGTGTATAGTGTTAGTTACCCCTGAGGGGGGTGTATAGTGTTAGTTACCCCTGAGGGGGGTGTATAGTGTTACTATTACCCCTGATGGGGGTGTATAGTGTTAGTTACCCCTGAGGGGGGTGTATAGTGTTAGTTACCCCTGAGGGGGGTGTATAGTGTTAGTTACCCCTGAGGGGGGTGTATAGTGTTACTGTTACCCCTGAGGGGGTGTATAGTGTTAGTTACCCCTGAGGGGGGTGTATAGTGTTAGTTACCCCTGAGGGGGGTGTATAGTGTTAGTTACCCCTGAGGGGGGTGTATAGTGTTACTGTTACCCCTGAGGGGGGTGTATAGTGTTAGTTACCCCTGAGGGGGTGTATAGTGTTAGTTACCCCTGAGGGGGGGTGTATAGTGTTACTGTTACCCCTGAGGGGGGTGTATAGTGTTAGTTACCCCTGAGGGGGGTGTATAGTGTTAGTTACCCCTGAGGGGGGTGTATAGTGTTACTGTTACCCCTGAGGGGGGTCTATAGTGTTAGTTACCCCTGAGGGGGGTGTATAGTGTTACTGTTACCCCTGAGGGGGGTGTATAGTGTTACTGTTACCCCTGAGGGGGGTGTATAGTGTTAGTTACCCCTGAGGGGGGTGTATAGTGTTACTGTTACCCCTGAGGGGGGTGTATAGTGTTACTGTTACCCCTGAGGGGGGTGTATAGTGTTAGTTACCCCTGAGGGGGGTGTATAGTGTTAGTTACCCTGAGGGGGTGTATAGTGTTACTGTTACCCCTGAGGGGGGTGTATAGTGTTAGTTACCCCTGAGGGGGGTGTATAGTGTTACTATTACCCCTGATGGGGGTGTATAGTGTTAGTTACCCCTGAGGGGGGTGTATAGTGTTAGTTACCCCTGAGGGGGGTGTATAGTGTTAGTTACCCTGAGGGGGTGTGTATAGTGTTACTGTTACCCTGAGGGGGGTGTATAGTGTTACTGTTACCCCTGAGGGGGGTGTATAGTGTTAGTTACCCCTGAGGGGGGTGTATAGTGTTAGTTACCCCTGAGGGGGGTGTATAGTGTTACTGTTACCCCTGAGGGGGGTGTATAGTGTTAGTTACCCCTGAGGGGGGTGTATAGTGTTAGTTACCCCTGAGGGGGGTGTATAGTGTTAGTTACCCCTGAGGGGGGTGTATAGTGTTACTGTTACCCCTGAGGGGGGTGTATAGTGTTAGTTACCCCTGAGGGGGGTGTATAGTGTTACTGTTACCCCTGAGGGGGGTGTATAGTGTTACTGTTACCCCTGAGGGGGGTGTATAGTGTTACTGTTACCCCTGAGGGGGGTGTATAGTGTTACTGTTACCCCTGAGGGGGGTGTATAGTGTTAGTTACCCCTGAGGGGGGTGTATAGTGTTACTGTTACCCCTGAGGGGGGTGTATAGTGTTAGTTACCCCTGAGGGGGGTGTATAGTGTTAGTTACCCCTGAGGGGGGTGTATAGTGTTAGTTACCCCTGAGGGGGGTGTATAGTGTTACTGTTACCCCTGAGGGGGGTGTATAGTGTTACTGTTACCCCTGAGGGGGGTGTATAGTGTTAGTTACCCCTGAGGGGGGTGTATAGTGTTACTGTTACCCCTGGGGGGGTGTATAGTGTTTTAGTTACCCCTGAGGGGGGTGTATAGTGTTAGTTACCCCTGAGGGGGGGTGTATAGTGTTAGTTACCCCTGAGGGGGGTGTATAGTGTTACTGTTACCCCTGAGGGGGGTGTATAGTGTTACTGTTACCCCTGAGGGGGGTGTATAGTGTTTAGTTACCCCTGAGGGGGTGTATAGTGTTAGTTACCCCTGAGGGGGGTGTATAGTGTTAGTTACCCCTGAGGGGGGTGGTGTATAGTGTTACTGTTACCCTGAGGGGGGGGGGTGTATAGTGTTACTGTTACCCCTGAGGGGGTGTATAGTGTTACTGTTACCCCTGGGGGGTGTTATAGTGTTAGTTACCCCTGAGGGGGGTGTATAGTGTTAGTTACCCCTGAGGGGGTGTGGGTGTATAGTGTTAGTTACCCCTGAGGGGGGTGTATAGTGTTAGTTACCCCTGAGGGGGGTGTATAGTGTTAGTTACCCCTGAGGGGGGTGTATAGTGTTAGTTACCCCTGAGGGGGGTGTATAGTGTTACTGTTACCCCTGAGGGGGGTGTATAGTGTTAGTTACCCCTGAGGGGGGTGTATAGTGTTACTGTTACCCCTGAGGGGGGTGTATAGTGTTAGTTACCCCTGAGGGGGGTGTATAGTGTTAGTTACCCCTGAGGGGGGTGTATAGTGTTACTGTTACCCCTGAGGGGGTGTATAGTGTTACTGTTACCCCTGAGGGGGGTGTATAGTGTTAGTTACCCCTGAGGGGGGTGTATAGTGTTAGTTACCCCTGAGGGGGGTGTATAGTGTTAGTTACCCCTGAGGGGGGTGTATAGTGTTACTGTTACCCCTGAGGGGGGTGTATAGTGTTAGATTACCCCTGAGGGGGGTGTATAGTGTTAGTTACCCCTGAGGGGGGTGTATAGTGTTACTGTTACCCTGAGGGGGGGTGTATAGTGTTAGTTACCCCTGAGGGGGGTGTATAGTGTTACTGTTACCCCTGAGGGGGGTGTATAGTGTTACTGTTACCCCTGAGGGGGGTGTATAGTGTTAGTTACCCCTGAGGGGGGTGTATAGTGTTAGTTACCCCTGAGGGGGGTGTATAGTGTTACTGTTACCCCTGAGGGGGGTGTTATAGTGTTACTGTTACCTGAGGGGGGTGTATAGTGTTAGTTACCCCTGAGGGGGGTGTATAGTGTTAGTTACCCCTGAGGGGGGTGTATATAGTGTTACTGTTACCCCTGAGGGGGGGTGTATAGTGTTACTGTTACCCTGAGGGGGGTGTATAGTGTTAGTTACCCCTGAGGGGGGTGTATAGTGTTAGTTACCCCTGAGGGGGGTGTATAGTGTTAGTTACCCCTGAGGGGGGTGTATAGTGTTACTGTTACCCCTGAGGGGGGTGTATAGTGTTAGTTACCCCTGAGGGGGTGTATAGTGTTAGTTACCCCTGAGGGGGGTGTATAGTGTTACTGTTACCCTGAGGGGGGTGTATAGTGTTACTGTTACCCCTGAGGGGGGTGTATAGTGTTACTGTTACCCTGAGGGGGGTGTATAGTGTTAGTTACCCTGAGGGGGGTGTATAGTGTTAGTTACCCCTGAGGGGGGTGTATAGTGTTACTGTTACCTGAGGGGGGTGTATAGTGTTACTGTTACCCCTGAGGGGGTGTATAGTGTTACTGTTACCCTGAGGGGGTGTATAGTGTTACTGTTACCCCTGAGGGGGGTGTATAGTGTTTAGTTACCCTGAGGGGGGTGTATAGTGTTACTGTTACCCTGAGGGGGGTGTATAGTGTTAGTTACCCCTGAGAGGGGGGTGTATAGTGTTAGTTACCCCTGAGGGGGGTGTATAGTGTTAGTTACCCCTGAGGGGGGTGTATAGTGTTAGTTACCCCTGAGGGGGGTGTATAGTGTTAGTTACCCCTGAGGGGGGTGTATAGTGTTACTATTACCCCTGATGGGGGTGTATAGTGTTAGTTACCCCTGAGGGGGGTGTATAGTGTTAGTTACCCCTGAGGGGGGTGTATAGTGTTAGTTACCCCTGAGGGGGGTGTATAGTGTTACTGTTACCCCTGAGGGGGTGTATAGTGTTAGTTACCCCTGAGGGGGGTGTATAGTGTTAGTTACCCCTGAGGGGGGTGTATAGTGTTAGTTACCCCTGAGGGGGGTGTATAGTGTTACTGTTACCCCTGAGGGGGGTGTATAGTGTTAGTTACCCCTGAGGGGGGTGTATAGTGTTACTGTTACCCCTGAGGGGGGTGTATAGTGTTAGTTACCCCTGAGGGGGGTGTATAGTGTTAGTTACCCCTGAGGGGGGTGTATAGTGTTACTGTTACCCCTGAGGGGGGTGTATAGTGTTAGTTACCCCTGAGGGGGGTGTATAGTGTTACTGTTACCCCTGAGGGGGGTGTATAGTGTTACTGTTACCCTGAGGGGGGTGTATAGTGTTATGTTACCCCTGAGGGGGGTGTATAGTGTTACTGTTACCCTGAGGGGGGTGTATATGTATAGTGTTAGTTACCCCTGAGGGGGTGTATAGTGTTACTGTTACCCCTGAGGGGGGTGTATAGTGTTAGTTACCCCTGAGGGGGTTTGTATAGTGTTAGTTACCCCTGAGGGGGGTGTATAGTGTTAGTTACCCCTGAGGGGGGTGTATAGTGTTACTGTTACCCCTGAGGGGGGTGTATAGTGTTACTGTTACCCCTGAGGGGGGTGGTATAGTGTTAGTTACCCCTGAGGGGGGTGTATAGTGTTACTGTTACCCCTGAGGGGGGTGTATAGTGTTACTGTTACCCCTGGGGGGGGTGTGTATAGTGTTACTGTTACCCTGAGGGGGGTGTATAGTGTTAGTTACCCCTGAGGGGGGTGTATAGTGTTAGTTACCCCTGAGGGGGGTGTATAGTGTTAGTTACCCCTGAGGGGGTGTGTATAGTGTTACTATTACCCCTGAGGGGTGGTGATTTAGTGTTAGTTACCCCTGAGGGGGGGTGTATAGTGTTAGTTACCCCTGAGGGGGTGTATAGTGTTAGTACCCTGAGGGGGGTGTTATAGTGTTACTGTTCCCTGAGGGGGGTGTATAGTGTTACTGTTACCCCTGAGGGGGGTGTATAGTGTTAGTTACCCCTGAGGGGGGTGTATAGTGTTAGTTACCCCTGAGGGGGTGTATAGTGTTACTGTTACCCCTGAGGGGGGTGTATAGTGTTAGTTACCCCTGAGGGGGGTGTATAGTGTTAGTTACCCCTGAGGGGGGGTGTATAGTGTTACTGTTACCCTGAGGGGGGTGTATAGTGTTAGTTACCCCTGAGGGGGTTGTATAGTGTTAGTTACCCTGAGGGGGGTGTTATAGTGTTACTGTTCCCCTGAGGGGGGTGTATAGTGTTAGTTACCCCTGAGGGGGGTGTTATAGTGTTACTGTTACCCCTGAGGGGGTGTATAGTGTTACTGTTACCCCTGAGGGGGGTGTATAGTGTTACTGTTACCCCTGAGGGGGGGTGTATAGTGTTACTGTTACCCCTGAGGGGGGTGTATAGTGTTAGTTACCCCTGAGGGGGGTGTATAGTGTTACTGTTACCCCTGAGGGGGGTGTATAGTGTTAGTTACCCCTGAGGGGGGTGTATAGTGTTAGTTACCCTGAGGGGGGTGTATAGTGTTAGTTACCCTGAGGGGGGTGTATAGTGTTACTGTTACCCCTGAGGGGGGTGTATAGTGTTATGTTACCCCTGAGGGGGGGTGTATAGTGTTAGTTACCCTGGGGGGGGTGTATAGTGTTACTGTTACCCCTGAGGGGGGTGTATAGTGTTAGTTTACCCCTGAGGGGGGTGTATAGTGTTTAGTTACCCCTGAGGGGGGTGTATAGTGTTAGTTACCCCTGAGGGGGGGGTGTGTATAGTGTTAGTTACCCTGAGGGGGGTGTATAGTGTTAGTTACCCCTGAGGGGGGTGTATAGTGTTACTGTTACCCCTGAGGGGGGTGTATAGTGTTACTGTTACCCCTGAGGGGGGTGTATAGTGTTAGTTACCCCTGAGGGGGGTGTATAGTGTTAGTTACCCCTGAGGGGGGTGTATAGTGTTAGTTACCCCTGAGGGGGGTGTATAGTGTTACTGTTACCCCTGAGGGGGGTGTATAGTGTTAGTTACCCCTGAGGGGGGTGTATAGTGTTAGTTACCCCTGAGGGGGGTGTATAGTGTTAGTTACCCCTGAGGGGGGTGTATAGTGTTAGTTACCCCTGAGGGGGTGGTTTGTTTAGTGTATAGTGTTACTGTTACCCCTGAGGGGGGTGTATAGTGTTAGTTACCCCTGAGGGGGGTGTATAGTGTTAGTTACCCCTGAGGGGGGTGTATAGTGTTAGTTACCCCTGAGGGGGGTGTATAGTGTTAGTTACCCCTGAGGGGGGTGTATAGTGTTACTGTTACCCCTGAGGGGGGTGTATAGTGTTACTGTTACCCCTGAGGGGGGTGTATAGTGTTAGTTACCCCTGAGGGGGGTGTATAGTGTTACTGTTACCCCTGAGGGGGGTGTATAGTGTTACTGTTACCCCTGAGGGGGGTTGTATAGTGTTAGTTACCCCTGAGGGGTGTGTGTATAGTGTTAGTTAACCCTGAGGGGGGTGTATAGTGTTAGTTTACCCCTGAGGGGGGTGTATAGTGTTAGTTACCCCTGAGGGGGGTGTATAGTGTTAGTTACCCCTGGGGGTGGGTGTATAGTGTTATGTTACCCCTGAGGGGGTGTATAGTGTTACTGTTTACCCCTGAGGGGGTGTATAGTGATAGTTACCCCTGAGGGGGGTGTGTGTATAGTGTTACTGTTACCCCTGAGGGGGGTGTATAGTGTTATTGTTACCCCTGAGGGGGGTGTATAGTGTTTAGTTTTTGTTTTTTATTTTTGTTAAAACCCCTGAGGGGGTGTATAGTGTTATGTATGAGGGGTGTATAGTGTAGTTACCCTGAGGGGGGTGTATAGTGTTAGTTACCCCTGAGGGGGGTGTATAGTGTTACTGTTACCCCTGAGGGGGTGTATAGTGTTACTGTTACCCCTGAGGGGGGTGTATAGTGTTAGTTACCCCTGAGGGGGGTGTATAGTGTTAGTTACCCCTGAGGGGGGTGTATAGTGTTAGTTACCCCTGAGGGGGGTGTATAGTGTTACTATTACCCCTGATGGGGGTGTTTGTAAGTGTTTGTTACCCCTGAGGGTGGTTATAGGGGTGTATAGTGTTAGTTACCCCTGAGGGGGGTGTATAGTGTTAGTTTACCCTGAGGGGGGTGATAGTGTTACTGTTACCCCTGAGGGGGGTGTATAGTGTTACTGTTACCCCTGAGGGGGGTGTATAGTGTTAGATACCCCTGAGGGGGGTTGTATAGTGTTAGTTACCCTGAGGGGGGGTGTATAGTGTTACTGTTACCCCTGAGGGGGGTGTATAGTGTTAGTTACCCCTGAGGGGGTGTATAGTGTTAGTTACCCCTGAGGGGGTGTATAGTGTTACTGTTACCCCTGAGGGGGGTGTTAGATGTGTTTGAGGTGTTTAGTGTTACTGTTACCCTGAGGGGGGTGTATAGTGTTTAGTTACCCTGAGGGGGGTGTATAGTGTTAGTTACCCCTGAGGGGGGTGTATAGTGTTACTGTTTACCCCTGAGGGGGGTGTATTGTATAGTGTTGTTACCCCCACCTGAGGGGGGTGTATAGTGTTACTGTTACCCCTGAGGGGGGTGTATAGTGTTACTGTTACCCTGAGGGGGGTGTATAGTGTTAGTTACCCCTGAGGGGGGTGTATAGTGTTAGTTACCCCTGAGGGGGGTGTATAGTGTTAGTTACCCTGACGGGGGTGTATAGTGTTACTGTTACCCCTGAGGGGGGTGGTAATAGTGTTAGTTACCCTGAGGGGGGTGTATAGTGTTAGTTACCCCTGAGGGGGGTGTATAGTGTTAGTTACCCCTGAGGGGGGTTGTATAGTGTTACTGTTACCCCTGAGGGGGGGTGTATAGTGTTAGTTAACCCCTGAGGGGGGTGTATAGTGTTAGTTACCCCTGAGGGGGGTGTATAGTGTTTAGTTACCCCTGAGGGGGGTGTATAGTGTTACTGTTACCCCTGAGGGGGGTGTATAGTGTTACTGTTACCCCTGAGGGGGGGTGTATAGTGTTAGTTACCCCTGTGGGGGGGGAGGGGGGGTGTATAGTGTTAGTTACCCCTGAGGGGGGTGTATAGTGGTTACTGTTACCCTGTGGGGGGTGTATAGTGTTACTGTTACCTGAGGGGGGTGTATAGTGTTACTGTTACCCCTGAGGGGGGGGGTGTATAGTGTTAGTTACCCCTGAGGGGGTGTTATAGTGTTAGTTACCCTGAGGGGGGTGTATAGTGTTAGTTACCCCTGGGGGGGTGTATAGTTTAGTTACCCCTGAGGGGGGTGTATAGTGTTAGTTACCCCTGAGGGGGGTGTATAGTGGTACTGTTACCCCTGAGGGGGGTGTTATAGTGTTACTGTTACCCCTGAGGGGGGTTGTATAGTGTTAGTTACCCTGAGGGGGGTGTATAGTGTTAGTTACCCCTGAGGGGGTGTATAGTGTTAGTTACCCCTAGGGGGTGTAGTGTAGTTACCCCTGGGGGTGTATAGTGTTACTGTTACCCCTGAGGGGGGTGTATAGTGTTACTGTTACCCTGAGGGGGTGTAATAGTGTTACTGTTACCCCTGAGGGGGGTGTTGTATAGTGTTAGTGTTACACCCTGAGGGGGGGTATAGTGTTAGTTACCCCTGAGGGGGGTGGTATAGTGTTAGTTACCCTGAGGGGGGTGTATAGTGTTAGTTACCCCTGAGGGGGGTGTATAGTGTTAGTTACCCCTGAGGGGGGTGTATAGTGTTACTGTTACCCCTGAGGGGGGTGTGTAGTGTTACTGTTACCCCTGAGGGGGGTGTATAGTGTTAGTTACCCCTGAGGGGGGTGTATAGTGTTACTGTTACCCCTGAGGGGGTGTATAGTGTTAGTTTACCCTGAGGGGGGTTGTATAGTGTTAGTTACCCCTGAGGGGGGTGTATAGTGTTATGTTACCCCTGAGGGGGGTGTATAGTGTTAGTTACCCCTGAGGGGGGTTGTATAGTGTTACTGTTACCCCTGAGGGGGGTGTTTATTGGTTAGTTACCCCTGAGGGGGGGTGTTATAGTGTTACTGTTACCCTGAGGGGGGTGTATAGTGTTAGTTACCCCTGAGGGGGTTGTATAGTGGTACTGT
>CM076977.1:2867784-2872784 GCA_039105355.1 Benthosema pterotum
CCTTGTCACCCATTGATGTAAAATAACAGGATTTCTCCATATTAAATAATGAATCGTTTAGGTATCAAATTGGCTTCTAAATCTACAGTAGTCAAGCAGACATATAGCGACTATGCTCTGGACAAATGTGCATGACATCACCTTTAGAAATAAGATGACAACATTGAAACAGATGTAATTACTTTAGGCTATAACGACCGCCCGTTCAACGGAGCTTTTTGATGCTTTAAGATACACTGATTATCATTGCCGTCACCTGGGTGAGTCTTGGAAGCTTGGAAGCCAATGCGATATCAGGCTGTCTTGAAACAGTAGCGCCAGCGCGCGCGCGCGTGCGCGCACACACACACTGTACACTCACACACTGTACACTCACACACTGTACACACACACACACACACACACACACACGCACGCACGCACGCACGCACGCGCTGCACATTGCTTTGAGAGCGAGAGAGAGAGAGGCGGGCGCACATCACCACGCGCTTCTGCGAAAGTGTGAAATAAGTGAGGTTGTAACTTTATGCGAAAATATGCCTACTGCAAAGTTAACTGTGCAAGTCTGACCTAAACGCGGTGGGATTTTTATACATTTGTTCTGTACGCAACAACGGCATGAATTAAACCCCGTGCGGATAGTGACAATCGGGTACGCTATTACGCAATTAAATTGCATACAGTATATTATATTATTGTATATATGTGTGCTATTTGTATTTTTTGCGAGAGAGAGAGAGAGAGAGAGAGAGAGGACGAGGAGAGAGAGAGAGAGAGAGAGAGAGAGAGAATCAGTGCATATGGTAAAATAGCGGCTGAGTGGTGGAGTGTGTGTGTGTGTGTGTGTGTGTGTGTGTGTGTGTGTGTGTGTGTGTGTGGTGGGTGTGTGGGGGGGGGGGGGGGGGGGGGGGGACGTGTTAGCGCGATAATTGCGCGCAGGACAAGGCTTGTCCTGCCCATAGGTCCTGCCGGGCCGCGCATCACAGACCCGGCCGTCGGAACCGTGCCCCCTCGGAGCCGTGCCCCCTCGGAGCCGTGACCCTTCGGAGCCGTGACCCGTCGGAACCGTGACCCGTCGGAACCGTGACGCGGACCCCTTCAAAACGCCACTGAGCAACTGGTATTGAAATGAACGGCAAGGGGGCGGGGCTATCGCTCGATTCTGTTCTCTATATTTTATTACTCTATGGGCAGAGCCTCTGACGTCATTCACGGCGGCCATCTTGTGAGAGGACTAAATACACTATGTTCTATGACAGCCGAAACAAAAACAGCTAGAACTCTCTCAAAACTTGACAGATTTACAAACAGATTGTTTTATTATGAACGTCATCAACGTGGCTATGAGATTTACTAAATTTTATTTTTTCTAAAAAAAAAAAAAGAAAATCATATAACGGCTCTATGTATGCTGGCGTCTCTGGCCTTTACAACAAACCAATCCGTTTGAAAATCGGTTGAAAAATAAGCGAGTTATCATCATTTAAAAAGTATTTGGTCACACAATGTTACAATGTTATGCTATACTCTGACAAGATGGCCGCCATGTAACAACGTCACTCTCCATTGGCCAGCAGCGTAACGTCACTCCCCATTGACCAGCAGCGTAACAACGTCACTCCCCATTGGTTAGCAGCGTAACAACGTCACTCCCCATTGGCATAGGCGTGCATAGATAGACGTCAAGGGGGGTTTGAGCACCCCCTAGTGGCCCTCTCTGGACCAACATGCCCTTTTTAAAAGAGCAATGGCTTGTTTTAAAGGGAAGGGGATCTGCTTTCATTCTAAGGGACAGGAGCTTGAAATTCAGTTTTTAAGAACAGTCATTGGAGAAGAAGCCATTATTTTCTTCAAACCATTTTATATAGCAGCAGCCTAATGCGTTTGTATAGTTGTACTTGTAGATACTGAAATGCTGTTTTCTATGCGTTTTTAACCCCCCAAAACTCTTTTTTTTTCCCGCCGCCCGGCTTCGCCGGGTGGCTAGAGTGCCCTCCTGGTTACATTTGAGCACCTGCCCTTGAAACTCTCTGTGCACGCCACTGCCCATTGGCCAGCAGCATAACAACGTCACTCCCCATTGGTTAGCAGCGTAACAACGTCACTCCCCATTGGTCAGCAGCGTAACAACGTCACTCCCCATTGGTTAGCAGCGTAACAACGTCACTCCCCATTGGTTAGCAGCGTAACAACGTCACGTCACTCCCCATTGGTCAGCAGCGTGGGAGAGACATCTAGCTTTATGATATATATCTATGGCTGGGGTGAGGTAGGAACCGTTAAACATTGCGCCTGCCATCCAGTTTGCTTCAGGGACAGTTTCAAAGTCACACACAAGGTGGCAGCAGCGCTCATTCTGATCCTTTAAAGCAGTAGTTTTCAACCAGTGGTCCGGGGACCACCAGTGGTCCTTGAGAGGGTTCCAAGTGGTCCCCAGGCTAAATGATGGACAGTTGGTTAACCAGATGTAACTCTTTGAGAGTGTAAACATGAAACCATGTTTACACTCTCAAGAGTTAAAATATTCACCATGTGAATTAGCCCAAGTCTACACAACTAGAAGATGTAGAAGATTAAGAATGGGTTTACCTGCTGACTCCCTCCCTGGGGGTCCCTGAGTGGATCTATGAGGTGGTCCAGAGAGCTGGGGGTCTGGTACTGGCTCTGGGGTGGTTTCAGAGAGCTGGGGGTCTGGTTCTGGCTCTGGGGTGGTTTCAGGGGGCTGGGGGTCTGGTTCTGGCTCTGGGGTGGTTTCAGGGGGCTGGGGGTCTGGTTCTGGCTCTGGGGTGGTTTCAGGGAGCTGGGGGTCTGGTTCTGGTTCTGGGGTGGTTTCAGGGGGTCCACCAGCGGGGGGATGAGTATGGGAGGCCATTTCCTCTGAGCGCAGCGCGAGCAGCCGGAGGGGTGGGCGTGGCCTCCTGGAGGCTTGGCCCCGCCCCCGGCCCCGCCCCCCACCAGGCCAGACACAGTGTGGAGGTGAGACTGGTGAGGACACAACCTGGGGAGAGACGCCACACCAACGGGAAACCTGGACAGAGAGATTTACTATTAACACCTGTAAACATTTAACACCTGTAAACATTTACTATTAACACCTGTAAACATTACTATTAACACCTGTAAACATTTACTATTAACACCTGTAAACATTACTATTAACACCTGTAAACATTACTATTAACACCTGTAAACATTTAACACCTGTAAACATTTACTATTAACACCTGTAAACATTTACTATTAACACCTGTAAACATTACTATTAACACCTGTAAACATTACTATTAACACCTGTAAACATTTACTATTAACACCTGTAAACATTTACTATTAACACCTGTAAACATTTACTAACATTTACTATCAACACCTGTAAACATTTACTATCAACACCTGTAAACATTTACTGTTAACACCTGTAAACATTTACTAAAACATTTACTATTAACACCTGTAAACATTTACTATTAACACCTGTAAACATTTACTATTAACACCTGTAAACATTACTATTAACACCTGTAAACATTTACTATTAACACCTGTAAACATTTACTATTAACACCTGTAAACATTTACTGTTAACACCTGTAAACATTTACTATTAACACCTGTAAACATTTACTAAACATTTACTATTAACACCTGTAAACATTTACTAAACATTTACTATTAACACCTGTAAACATTTACTAAACATTTACTATTAACACCTGTAAACATTTACTGTTAACACCTGTAAACATTTACTAAACATTTACTATTAACACCTGTAAACATTTACTATTAACACCTGTAAACATTTACTATTAACACCTGTAAACATTTACTATTAACACCTGTAAACATTTACTATTAACACCTGTAAACATTTAACACCTGTAAACATTACTATTAACACCTGTAAACATTTACTATTAACACCTGTAAACATTTACTATTAACACCTGTAAACATTACTATTAACACCTGTAAACATTACTATTAACACCTGTAAACATTACTATTAACACCTGTAAACATTTACTATTAACACCTGTAAACATTACTATTAACACCTGTAAACATTACTATTAACACCTGTAAACATTTACTATTAACACCTGTAAACATTTACTATTAACACCTGTAAACATTACTATTAACACCTGTAAACATTTACTATTAACACCTGTAAACATTTACTATTAACACCTGTAAACATTTACTATTAACACCTGTAAACATTTACTATTAACACCTGTAAACATTTACTATTAACACCTGTAAACATGTGTGGTTTCTGAGTCATTTTAGAAATGCTGAGATGTAATTTGTAAATATCTTACTTGATAGAGGAGTTCTGTGTGTGTGTGTGTGTGTGTGTGTGTGTGTGTGTGTGTGTGTGTGTGTGTGTGTGTGTGTGTGTGTGTGTGTCTTACTTGATAGAGTTCTTGTTGATCTCTTTGCTCTCATGCTCCTGCAGCAGTTCTTCTAATGCTCCTGCATTCTCTACACACACACACGCACGCACGCACGCACGCACGCACGCACACACGCACACACGCACACACGCACACACGCACACACACACACACACACAGAATGGAATTAACAGCTGTAGCATTTTTTTCTCCTGAAAATCTTTTTAGAGTTACTAAAAAAAACATGATTATGAATTGATACTTCTAAATCTGCTCCTCATTGTAGACTAAAACAGCTTTAAGAGTCACTCTACATAAACAAGTTAAGTTGAATCAGAGACTATAGATTATGTGCTTTTATTTATTTATTCCATAAAATGTTAACTTCCTGTATTCTGGCTCAGCTCTGAATCAGCACCTTGAAAAAATACTAGCTTATTTTTTCCCTGTGATTCAAGGACTGGCTGGCCCATCCTAGAAACTGCTGTGGTAGAGGCTACTTTTTTTTAGCGTAGTGTGATTTTTCACCTCCTCCTAGATTCGCGCAGGAGCAGAACCATAGAGTATAGACAGAGTTAGGACAACTCAGTCCACTTC
>CM076977.1:2877784-2882784 GCA_039105355.1 Benthosema pterotum
TATATTGTTAAATATGACCTGCATCATCCCAGGAAACACAAAAAATATATACTGTCCGCCAAAAAAATAGCAACCAAATGGTTATTTACCAGCACATTATGGTGACTATCACAGCCTCATGTGTATATTAAAAACATCCCCTGCCCTAAACTTCAATTTGACTCCAAGATTACCTTTCTATCTTGAAAATTATGCTTTCTGTAGCCAGAATTCTGCATTTATACCTCAAATCTGTGAAATTGTATATTCAGTCAATATCAGCTATACATATGGAATAAACAAATCAATGAACTGAATACACATTGTGGAATATTTCTTACTTGAATGAGCCTTGAAGTTGAAGTTGTCATAATGTCCCAACTATGATTTTTATGAAAATAAGTGTTGCAATTATATAAATAAATGCAATACATAGGGTGTCTGTATAATTTTTAGTGTAAAGGATCTCAGTGCAATTATTCTTAAAATTAATGACATGTGCCCGTAGCATGCTGGTATTTTAAGTGCCGTAACAATATTGCATATACTGTTAAGTATACTGTACTGTTAAGTAACTTTACAAATAACTGCTGACTGTGTGCCATGGGTTCAACTCCCGAGTCCTTTGCTGCAGTGTTAGTTATCTAATGCTAGTGTTAGTTATAGGGATATCAAACTCAAATAAACAGCGGGGCAGAATAGAAGAATTGGTACAAGTCGAGGGCCGGGATTTCAACACACGGGCAACTGATTACGAGGATGACCCAGGAAAACACATAAGAATCCTTAAGAAAGGTTCCTGCTGTATGATCCTCACCAAGCACTACTTTCATAGTAAAATGAGAAAGTAAATCAATTGTTGCAAAAGTAAAACATTTAGCTGCATTAATTTTTAATCATGATGTGTGCAATATGGCCAGTTCTAATAGTAATTAAATATCATCCTGTGGGCTGAAGAGGGCGTGAGTTGGCCCCCAGACCAAAACCTGTTTTTGGTCGGAGAGGCTTTTTTTTCCCCATAAAGAATATATTTTGTCCACAATTCCATGATGTACTGATGTTGGTAGTGCTACTACCATAGGAAAGATAACAGTTGTCTTTGCTTTCATTTTACACCCAATAGTTACCGGTAAATATCTATCTAACATCAACTCTGCATTATTTTGCTTGGGAGACCAACTGGAACCCACTCAAGGACCACTGAAGGTCTCCGGTCCACTGGTTGAAACCGCTGCTTTATAGCATATATAACTAGAATGAATGCAATTTTGAAATTACAAAGTGGGGTTGCTCCAATGATATTGTAATTTCTAGGTTCATTCATTGAAGCCTGTGGAGTAGAGCAACATACACATTCTCAGCGAATACAGTAATGACCTACCAATTTTGAAACACGTTTTAGTTACGTCATCTAGAACAGTGGTTTCTCATTGGCTGGAAGTTTACAAAATAAATATTAGAAAAAGGTTTACAGCCATCACATTAACAGTAGTGGGGTTCCCCTAGAAAAGAGTTTACAGAAAAAAAGTTTACAGCCATCACAATAACAGTAGTGGGGTTGCCCTAGAAAAAAGTTTAGAGCCATCACAATAACAGAAGTGGGGTTCCCCTTAGCAACGCCACTAATAACATCGCAAAAAACATCCTCACTATAAAAATCGTATAGGCCAGTTCAAAACACACACATGTATTCTGCCCTGTACACCCTCACAGGCAAACATCACAGGCCAATGATCCAGTGGTCGGCGGTTCGATTCCCGGCTCCTCCTGTCTACATGTCGAAGTGTCCTTGGGCAAGACACTGAACCCCAGCTTGCCTCCAGTGGTTGCCACTGCTGGTGTGTAAATGTGGGAAGTGGGGATGCTGGCGTTGACTGTTCACCACTCTACTTCTCAATGTATGAATGAATGAATGTACCATTGTAAGCGCTTTGAGTATACACCTAGTGCATAGAAAAGCGCTATAAAAATGCACAATGCGGAAAAATGCAGTCACGGTCATTGTGTTCATACAACTCGAGTCTTTGGCTTCTTGTCCATGCTCTCCAGTGACAAGGAGATCAACCAGTGGTTGATCTTGGTAGAACTGTACTGCAGGACCACACTGTATTCATATCCCTATCGGTTTTCACTTATCACTGCCCTTCAATTCATCACAGGTTTCATCACAATAACTTACTCAGCTTGTTCGCAACAAGCTGATGCTCTATAGCCTTGCCAAGCCATGTGACTCATATGGGAGGAGCCTATCTCCTGTTTCTGTATTGTGAGGCAACTTGATGTACCACACACTCCCTGGACATGACTACTATGTCACAGTGGCCCTTTTTTTGATCAAACCCCCAACCTTCCAGTCTCAGGACAGACACCAACTGAGCTGTTGAGGATGCAGGGACCCTTACGGGTGTGCAGTGTACACAGTGAGTGTACAAAATGGAAAAAAATTGAATCATTGCTCCTTGAAATGAAAACATTTCAGAACCTCTATGCTACACTATCTGAAGCAGCTACCTAATTAGTTTAAGTGGAACAGTTCATCTTTCTGAGACTATAGGGTGAACTGTCCTTGAGCAAGACACTGACTGAACCCCTAATTGTCCCTGATGTGCAGGTTGGTGCCTTGCATCTTTTCATCTCTGATCAGTGTATGAATCTGTGAGTGGGTGAATGTATTGCACAATCTATGTGAAGTGTCTTGGATAAAGTCACTACATACGGTAAATGCACCAGTTATCTGCTGTATGAGTCGGAATTAGGTTTGTCCATACACCTGGCCATTGGTGATTTGAGCTCCTGCATCTTTCTTGAGTACACCCAACTATGTTGGACATAGTTTGTTTGGAGCCTGTGTGTTGGTCCGGGTTTGGACTGTGTCCTGTTTTATTCCAATGGCTGCTATTTCTTTCCCACTCTTGGTATTTCCTCGCCCATTCCCTTGCCTTCATTGTCCAGCATTCATTGCCATATAAAAGACTACCATTGTACGGAAGAAGCTGAGTTAGATTTGACAGGGAGTTTAGGGTTCCGTACACTAGCCACGCCATTCAGGGTCCTCAATGCGAGTGCCTTCCTCACTTTCTTAGCCCTAACTTCCTTCAGCACAGTGCCTCCTATTGCTGTCAGGTGGATGAGAAAAACACACTTTTAAATCTAAAGTTGACTTGGCTTGCTTGCATGATGCCACATGATAGCAGTGTCCCATTCAGTTTAAATTCCTGAAATAACTGCTCCACCACCAAATAATACCAGCTATTTCAGGAATTATAGGCCACACCCACTTAATCAACCATTTTTTGGACATAGGTTTGTTTAATCTATAATAAGGAATGTCCAAAAAGAGATCTGAATGTGCTATTGAGTGTAAGAGTTCTCTTTGGAATTAATGAAAAAACGCCTATAGAGAAAAATAACAAAATGCCCCAAAAAATATAAAAAGCTACTCCTATGGAAGGTCTATCATATTTTATTTACTTATATTGATCTATGAACATTTTAGAATAGGTAAGGTTTTGCCGCCTCAAGTGATACCGACATCCTGTCTGGCCTATCGACTACAATAGGAACGCTGGGTCCAGGCCCGATGCAGGCGTAGACACACCTGCACACACACTTTCTAAACCCCTTACCACTGACTTCATAATGTCCACAGAAAACAGCTACTTTATCAGATTCTTCACCATGTTCCTGCATGACACCCTTGCTTTGCTACAACTGTTTTCCCTAAAGTATAGTCTGCCCACAACTACATTAAACAACTTACATACTTACATGATCATTGGTATAATCTATTAATTCACTTTACCCACACTGTTATGATCTAATAATTCACTTTACCCTGTACATTATTTGTACATTACTGTACATTACTTGTTGTTCATATATTCACAACGGGTATTAAAGGTCCGTGTAATATTCAAACAGCAAGAAGTAGAAAACATCAGGATACAACACTTTTTGTTCTGTTTTTCATCTTATAAATTATTTGATCGTCCCAACAGATTGTGTGTCGTCATGATTTGTCACGACCCGAGTTGGCTTTGTCCGCGGCGTAATCGTCTTTATTATTTTGGAGATTAAGCCAAATAAATGCAAACACTTGCAGTAATGTAATGTATGTATCAGGAAGGTTTAGGACTTTTGGTTATTTTATTGACACAGCATGAATAAGCCACTGTGCATGTGTGTGCGTGGGTGCGCGTGTGTGCATGGTGTCTCACCCTCCTTCCTGTCTGTCTCTCCTCCAGCAGTGCTGTCTTTCTCTCTGCGTCCAGACAGACAGGGGTATCGTCTCTTCTGAAGTATTTTACACAGTAAAATTCCTGCCAGTCCAGTGAGACAGAAGACTGGAACCAGAGCGAACACAGCGTAGTCCACGCTGCGCTCCTCTGCGTCAGCTGCAGCTGCTGCTGCTGCAGCGCTGCTGCTGCTGCTGCTGCTGCTGCTGCCTCTGGTAGTGCCTGAATTGAAATGAATGAATGAATTTTTTATTAACAGAGATGAGAGTTACAGTACAAGTCAAGTACACACTGCTACAGAACTGATAACAGCTTGGAGAATTACAGTACAATTCAAGTACAACTACATCAAATCTGACAGAGCTGATTGGACACACTAGTTAAGCATACACTTGTTTACAATAGTGTCCAACTTGTTCATTTCATTTAGGCATTCAAATACATACAAAACAACTACTTCAGTGAAGTCAGAAGCAGCAAATCATGGAGGTAAAATCATAGTGGAGGTAAAAAGGGAAAAGAGAAATGTACAAAGAGGAGAGGGGGGGTGGGTGGAGGGATTTTATATACAATTTTTGTTTTACAGAGGCCAGTTTCTAATTGCAGCCATCTGAAAAATAATTGGTAAATGCTAAATCAGAGCTGGGCAGTTATTTTCCCCAAAGTGCCACATGAGACACATAAAATATTGTGGAGGGTCAAGACTAAAGGCTGAACTAAAGTCTGTGTAGTATTACTTTAATTTCAAGGTAAAAGTAAGAGTAAGACCAACCATTTTGATACCAG
>CM076977.1:2892784-2895284 GCA_039105355.1 Benthosema pterotum
GAGAGAGAGAGAGAGAGAGAGAGAGAGAGAGAGAGAGAGAGAGAGAGAGAGAGAGAGAGAGAGAGAGAGAGAGAGAGAGAGAGAGAGAGAGAACATCTTCAAGTTTGAGCGCACGCCCTGCTCCAAAGACTAAAGCTTTGGAGCTTGAGATTTGACAAGAAAGCAGTGACATGTTCACACAACATCGGTGGTGAACTTTACTGTAGGTGTTGTGCTCCGGTGTCGCTTCGCGCCACGGGTGATGAAGCCGCACCCATACCATTTTCGGTTCCAGGACTTTTATTAGTCAAGTAAAGCATCAATAATAACATCAGTTGTTGTTGAAGTTGCAACAGACACGCAGCATGCATAAAGCTAAAGGTCTGAGAGCGTAAACATGTTTACACTCTCAAAGAGTTACGTCTGGTTAACTAACTGTCCATCATTTAGCCTGGGGACCACCTGGAATCCTCTCAGGGACCACGGGTGGTCCCCGGACCACTGCCCTATAGAACAGTTCAGTAATAACTGTTGTGTGAGTTAATCTGACAGATTATGATGTTTTACAGGTACAGGCAGGCGACACATTGGAACCGTTTTATACTTAAAATATTTATAAAACAAATATTATAATTCTTTCCAAAATCCAGTGAAATAATGTTTGCTATGGATCAGAATATTCATCATGTCGTAAACTGAAGTCTTCAGGATCTGTGATAATTATCATAATAACAGTGGGATTATAATCCCACATAATGACATGAATAGGATAATAATAGAGATTATACAGTATATCCCCCAGGATAGCATGGATGATTGTAGATTGTAGAGTATAATAATGAATCATTTAGATTGTAGAGTATAATAATGAATCATTTAGATTCTATAGTATGTAATCCCACTCAGACAGACGTTGTTCTTATTACAGGGCAGGAAATAACAGATTACATGTAACAGGATTACATAATCAGATTAAAAAAGAGCGCTAACTGCAACCTGTGCTGACAGGTGTGTGCCACTCAGTCACAGGTGTGTGCCACTCAGTCACAGGTGTGTGCCACTCAGTCACAGGTGTGTGTGCCACTCAGTCACAGGTGTGTGTGCCACTCAGTCACAGGTGTGTGTGCCACTCAGTCACAGGTGTGTGTGCCACTCAGTCACAGGTGTGTGTGCCACTCAATCACAGGTGTGTGCCACTCAGTCACAGGTGTGTGTGTGCCACTCAGTCACAGGTGTGTGTCACTCAGTCACAGGTGTGTGCCACTCAGTCACAGGTGTGTGTGCCACTCAGTCACAGGTGTGTGTGCCACTCAGTCACAGGTGTGTGTGCCACTCAGTCACAGGTGTGTGCCACTCAGTCACAGGTGTGTGTGCCACTCAGTCACAGGTGTGTGTGCCACTCAGTCACAGGTGTGTGTCACTCAGTCACAGGTGTGTGCCACTCAGTCACAGGTGTGTGCCACCCAGTCACAGGTGTGTGCCAATCAGTCACAGGTGTGTGCCAATCAGTCACAGGTGTGTGCCACTCAGTCACAGGTGTGTGCCACTCATACAATACAACAGTTGGTATTATTAAGGTGGAGTTATTCAGTTTAACATTAGCATTCATTCAGTCGACAAAATCAACACCAGAGTGCAAACTAAAACAAGCTGAAGCATTCTGGTGGTCTCTGAAGCATTCTGGTGGTCTCTGAAGCATTCTGGTGGTCTCTGCTTCAGATTCAGTGTGGATTAAAGGGGAACTCCACCCATTTTCACAATTTCAAATGGACTGGGACCCGCTAGGGTCCATTGGAAATGTGGTTACATTTGTACCCTCTCAGGAAAAAGGGGTCTGAAAGAAAAATCATTAACATGTTGAAATACATCTTGATGATGTCATCAGATGTATTTCACCATGCTAATGATTTTTTCAGACGCCCATTTTTAGGAAATTAGGGGGACTTTTTTTCCATCATGTCCAACAACATCTCTAAGGTATATTAATGAAAATGGGTGGAGTTCCCCTTTAAAGACAGATTAGAAGTCACACCTGAACATTCACTGCTGAGAACTGACTCTACAAATGTCTGATAAATGCAGACAGTTTTCTGAATAAAACCTCATGTTTTTGTGTCAGTGGTCCTCAATATTTCATGTCAAGTTTGATTGTGAGTGAGTTTGATTGTGGAGCCAGTTTTCCAGTTTGTATTTAGGTGAAAATACTGGTTTAGTAATGGTTTTACTTATTTTAGACTGGATGATTGACTCTCCCAGTGGTTTTCATACCAGGGACCACTATTTATTCTGCATGTTAGCCACAGACCACTGTTTGATGTCGAGTTTAGTCTCCCAGACCCAAACCAAAGTATTGTCCAATTTACCACTCTTTTAAGCCAATCACAATCCAGTATTTGAACAAAAAAGTGGTAGAATGGTCAGAATAACATTTATTCTACATTTATAAGTGTGTAGATTCTTGAAAATAAAGCATTTCAGATGTTTAAAATATAATTCAATGTTTAATGGACCGGTGAGGGTC
>CM076977.1:2897784-2920284 GCA_039105355.1 Benthosema pterotum
GCTAACTCCACCAGACTGTCTGCTATAAAGCAGCTAACTCCACCACCTCTCACTGTCTGCTATAAAGCAGCTAACTCCACCAGACTGTCTGCTATAAAGCAGCTAACTCCACCACCTCTCACTGTCTGCTATAAAGCAGCTAACTCCACCAGACTGTCTGCTATAAAGCAGCTAACTCCACACCTCTCACTGTCTGCTATAAAGCAGCTAACTCCACCACCTCTCACTGTCTGCTATAAAGCAGCTAACTCCACACCTCTCACTGTCTGCTATAAAGCAGCTAACTCCACCACCTCTCACTGTCTGCTATAAAGCAGCTAACTCCACCAGACTGTCTGCTATAAAGCAGCTAACTCCACACCTCTCACTGTCTGCTATAAAGCAGCTAACTCCACCACCTCTCACTGTCTGCTATAAAGCAGCTAACTCCACACCTCTCACTGTCTGCTATAAAGCAGCTAACTCCACACCTCTCACTGTCTGCTATAAAGCAGCTAACTCCACCACCTCTCACTGTCTGCTATAAAGCAGCTAACTCCACCAGACTGTCTGCTATAAAGCAGCTAACTCCACCACCTCTCACTGTCTGCTATAAAGCAGCTAACTCCACCAGCTCACAGTGAAGATAATTTACATTTTACATCACAATTTAGATTTTAACGAGAATTTATTTCATAGAAGCCTGAAGCCGAAATATGAAAAGTCACTTGAGCTTTAATAGAGACATGCTGTTTTGCTTTTTTCATTTTAAAGTCATTGACAGTTTCTCTGCGTAAACCAGTGTTTCATGTCTTTTTTGCTGCCTAACCCGCAACACTCGCCATTTAAGTTTAATAATGTTTAATTCACCAATTATTTAATCTTACGGTGAAAATAACCCTTTAGTTACACATCTCTGAAATATGTGTGGAAAAAATGTATACAACTGCTGTTTATGATTTTTTGTTTTTGAGATAATAAATCAATTACTTAATGCATATAAATGTCACTCTGGACCTCAAGGGGGCGCTAATGCTACAGGCTGGGGAAATGGATACCAGGGAGTTAAAGGGGAATTCCACCCATTTTCTTTCTTTTTTTTCTCTCAGAAAAAAAGAAGTGTCGAAAGAAATCCATTAACATGGTGAAAATACATCTTGATGATGTCATCAAGATGTTTCACCATGTTAGTGGTTTTCTTCAGACCTCCATTTCTAGGAAACACAGAATGGGGGAACGTTTTGACCATGTCCACCAACACCTCTAGGGTATACTAATGACATATTAGAATGTTTTCATCATGTCCACCAACACCTCTAGGGTATACTAATGACATATTAGAATGTTGAAAATGGGTGGAATTCCCCTTTGAGCAAACAACAACAAAAAGATCTAGGTGAAAATACATCGGCTACAAACGTAATCATTAATTATGTTGTTTATTAAACAATAAAGCTACCAAACTGTTAAGGTGTCCAAAATAACATGGATCTAAAATGCAACATTTACACCTGCAGGTTCTATGATATTATTTTACACCTGGTTCTATGATATTATTTTACACCTGGTTCTATGATATTATTTTACACCTGGTTCTATGATATTATTTTATTATTTATTTATTATTATATTATTCATTTACACCTGGTTCTATGATATTATTTTACACCTGGTTCTATGATATTATTTTACACCTGGTTCTAGGATATTATTTTACACCTGGTTCTAGGATATTATTTTACACCTGGTTCTATGATATTATTTTATTATTTATTTATTATTATATTATTCATTTACACCTGGTTCTAGGATATTATTTTACACCTGGTTCTATGATATTATTTTACACCTGGTTCTATGATATTATTTTACACCTGGTTCTATGATATTATTTTACACCTGGTTCTATGATATTATTTTATTATTTATTTATTATTATATTATTCATTTACACCTGGTTCTATGATATTATTTTACACCTGGTTCTATGATATTATTTTACACCTGGTTCTATGATATTATTTTACACCTGGTTCTATGATATTATTTTACACCTGGTTCTATGATATTATTTTTCTATGATATGTAATAATGGAGAAGCAAATCACGTTTTAATTGTATAATTAACTAATTAGTGGATGTTTAATGTGAAATCAAATGATTTTATTCACCAAGTCTAGATGCAGTGAATTAATTTGGGCATTTTATCCTCACAAAACCTTTTTGTTTCCAGGAGGTAATTCATGTTTTTATCATTTTTTTTTTAAATCAAAAGTAACTTTTAATGAAAACACAAATACACAAAGAGAAAACCTTTCCATTTTTTGGCCTGCATTGTGAAAAAGTTTGACATGTTTTTATTCATATATTAATAAAGTTTGACATGTTTTTATTCATATATTAATACAGTTTGACATGTTTTTATTCATATATTAATACAGTTTGACATGTTTTTATTCATATATTAATAAAGTTTGACATGTTTTATTCATATATTAATAAAGTTTGACATGTTTTTATTCATATATTAATACAGTTTGACATGTTTTTATTTATATATTAATAAAGTTTGACATGTTTTTATTCCTATATTAATAAAGTTTGACATGTTTTTATTCCTATATTAATAAAGTTTGACATGTTTTTATTCATATATTAATAAAGTTTGACATGTTTTTATTCATATATTAATAAAGTTTGACATGTTTTTATTCATATAATAATAAAGTTTGACATGTTTTTATTCATATATTATTAAAGTTTGACATGTTTTTATTCATATATTAATAAAGTTTGACATGTTTTTATTCATATATTAATAAAGTTTGACATGTTTTTATTCATATATTAATAAAGTTTGACATGTTTTTATTCATATAATAATAAAGTTTGACATGTTTTTATTCATATATTATTAAAGTTTGACATGTTTTTATTCATATATTAATAAAGTTTGACATGTTTTTATTCATATATTCATTTTGAATTCTTATTTAAACATTAAGTTAAACATTTCATTTCATGTTTTCATGGGATATATCTTTATTTTTAGGTTTCAGTAGAAGTTTCTTGTGATTAAATGATGTAATGTCTTTATGATAACAGGCTGTCTGTGATTGGCTGCCTGGGCACCAGGCCCAATGTCAGGCCGTTTTGATTGGCCGCCTGCCCCGGCATGTGGGCGACCCAACGGGCCAATGAAATGACAGGCCCAACGGTCCAATGAAATGACAGGCCTGAGCCGAGAGAGAAGTAATTTCAGAGAGGAAGTAAAAAATATAATATAATATAATATAGTAGTATAACCCCTAGAGCGATACACACACACACACACACACACACACACACACACACACACACACACACACACACACACACACACACACACACACACACGCCCCCATGTGCACGCACACACGCACACACACGCCCCCATGTGCATGCACACACGCACACACACGCCCCCATGTGCACGCACACACACACACACACGCCCCCATGTGCACGCACACACACACGGGCACGGACACACACACGGGCACGGACACGCACACACACACACACGCACAGGAAGCTACATGTCTGAAAGTGGTATTTAAATTTCATCTGATAGAGAAATTAAAAATAGAAGCGTGCGGTTAGAATGCAATACACACAAGTATGAGAGTTAATTACAAGTCAAACTCACACACACACACACACACACACACACACACACACACACACACACACACACACACACACACACACACACACACACACACACACACACACACACACACGCATGCGTGTGCATGCTCGCTCATGCACACGCTATAAAAAGACGATCAATAAAATTGTCAGAACGCGACCTACAATTTGGTGGAGTGTTTAAAACAAATTGGTTTGGGACGCAGACGACCTCAAATGAACCCTACGAACTGTTACAGATAGATAGATAGATAGATAGATAGATAGATAGATAGATAGATAGATAGATAGATAGATAGATAGATAGATAGATAGATAGAGTCAAATATTAAAAGTAAATATTTGACCCATATTATAGGTCAAATATTTACTTTTAAAATGACCTATTTAAGACTACTGCTGCTCTAAAGACACCATATGTTACATTTATTCATTTGCCTGGTAATTTAGTGTCGTAATCAGCAGCTAGTCAAATGCATTTTTGAATGAATTACATTTTTTGTTCATTTGGAACATGTCTAAAATAACATGAAACATATTTTTAAGGTGACGGCAAAGTAAGAGTCATAATCGGCCGATGAATTGTTCATGGCAGGGTTTTTGAACAGGTGGTCCGGGAACCACCAGTGGTCCTTGAGAGGGTTCCAGGTGGTCCCCAGGCTAAATGATGGAAAGCTTATGTACCAGATGTAACTCCTGAGAATGTAAAAATGAAACCAAATGGACCCTTGCGGGTCCATTTGGTTTCATTTTCACACTCACAAGAGTTAAAATATTCATCATCTGAATTAGCACCACTTAATTAAGAAGTTTATACTGTTTATTGTTTTGTTTTTATACTGTTGGCAAAATCAAGCCAGGAATTGTGGACAAAACCAAAATAATTCTTTAGTTTTAGGTCTTTGGGGTGAAAATGTCATCAAATGGTGGTCCGTGGCTCAAATGCTGAATAAACGGTAGTCCCTGGTGTCAAAAACGTTGAAAACCCCTGGTTTATGGAAATAATGGTTAGTTTTCAGAATGAATCTGAAGTTCACTGGCCAAACTATGGTAAAAATAGCAATTCTTCTACGTTTTCTAAACGTGCACATCCTGCAAAATTAAATAATTGTTGTTTAAATATAATTCAACTCTTGAGAGCGTGAATTTAAACGGTGATATGATACCAAATGGCCCCTCACGGGTCCATTTGGTATCATTTTTACGCTCTCAAGAGTTACAGATCTATAAGGTTCCATTTGGTTACCATTTGTCCATCATTTATCTCATGGGGACCACCTGGAATCCTGTCAGGGACCACAGGTGGTCCCCGGGCCTGCACTGTATTAATGGAAGCAGACAGACACAGACGTTATGATAATGCTCTTATTCTGGAGGGTGTACAGTTAGACTAGAAGTTATGGCTGCGCCACGCGAGTTCAAACCCCGTGTCTCGTGCCAGGCTGACCATGAGACATGCTGAGCCTGAAACCACGCCGTTAAATAGAAAAACCACACCGTCCTTTCTGAAACCACACCGTTAAATATAGACATGAAACAGAGGAGTTTTGGGGGTTTAAAAATAGTCCTCTGTGTGGTGTGTGTCTGAATGCTGCTTCCTGGAGAATTCACTACTGTTTACCTGCAGAATGATGTCATTAGGACCTATTTATAGAGCAGTAAAAACACCTTATGTTATGTGTACCTCCAACTGCAGTCAGAACTGCAGATTCACTCCCTATCTAAACTATGGATTACAGATCCTCAAGTTAACATGCTGTATTCTGTGGTTAATGTGTGATTTAAGAAAGCAGTTGACACGATGAGGACACTGGCGCTCCGTCTCAGTCGCAACAGAATCCCAACATAGTTTTAAGAAGACACCAAGCTCTGCATTCTGCCTGGTTGGCCGCCAGGTTAATAATAATGGATTGCATAATTTTTATAGTGCTTTTCTATGCACTATATCAGGGGTTTTCAACCTTTTTGACACCAGGGACCACCATTTATTCAGCATTTGAGCCACGGACCACCATTTGATGACAATTTCACTCCAAAGACCTAAAACTAAAGAATTATTTTGGTTTTGTCCACAATTCTAGCCTGGATTTTGCAAACAAAACAGTGTAGACTTCTTAATTAAGTGATGCTAATTCAGATGATGAATATTTTAACTCTTGAGAGTGTAAAAATGAAACCAAATGGACCCGCAGGGGTCCATTTGTTTTCATTTTTACATTGTTAAGACTTACATCTGGTTAACCAACTTTCCATCATTTAGCCTGGGGACCACCTGTTGAAAACCCCTGCACTATATGTATACTCAAAGCACTTACAATGATCCATTCATTCATACATACATACATTGGGAAGTAGAGCGGTGAACAGTCAACGCTCAGCGTCCTAAACTTCACACATTCACACACCAGTGGTTCAACCACTGGAGGCAAGGTGGGGTTCAGTGTCTTGCCCAAGGACACTTCCAAAGTCAAAGTCAAAGTCGCATGATTTGTCACTACGTTACCGCAGTGAAATTTGTTCTTTTAACCCATCACTTGGAGCGGTGAGCTGCAGCGTGCGCTGCGCTCGGGAATCATTAGCTGATTTTGACCCCCAATCCATCCCTTTGATGCTGAGTGCCAAGCAGGGAGGCATTGGGTCCCATTTTTAAAGTCTTTGGTATGACCCGACCGGGAATCGAACCCCGGCCTCCCAGTTCCAGGGCGGACACTCTAACCACAAGGCCACTGTTCTGGTTCCACATGTAGACAGGAGGAGACGGGGTTCGAACCGCCGGCCCACGGGTCATTGGCCGACCTGCTCTACCTCCTGAGCCACAGCCACCACATACAGTTTACAGTATATATCAAGCACAGAGCGATTCATTACTGACGTTGACTCATAGGTGGTGAAAAAACAGGGTTTTATTTCTCAATTTTGGACCAACTCACCAGCAAAAAAAGAATAATAGATTTTCACTTTTTCCACTAATTTTAGCGCTATAGGGGACGTCTGGGGAAAAAAAGCTAAATATAACGACAAAATTCACCAAGTTGGCAACACTGCCTTCTATTGAACTGAACAGCAAGGGGGCGGGGCTATAGCTCTGGGCCGACACTCAAACAACATGGCGGAAGCCCAAAGTAGTGCACTATAGCAGGGGTCCTCAGGCTAAATGACGGAAAGTTGGTTAAGCAGATGTAACTCTTGAGGGTGTAAACATGAAACCAAATGGACCCTTGCGGGTCCATTTGGTTTCATTTTTACACCCTCAAGAGTTAAAATATCCATCATGTGAATTATCCCAAATCTACACAACTAGAGAATGTAGAAGATTAATGGTCATTTTGATCTGTATGTTGGATTGTTTGGTTTCCCAAAATCCAGCCTGGAATTGTGGACAAAAGCAAAATAAATCTTTAGTTTTGGGGACTGTGGGGCTAAAATGTCATCAAATGATGGTCCTCCGTGGCTCAAATGCTGAATAAATAGTGGGCCCTGGTATGAAAAAGGTTAAAACCACTGCACTATAGGGGATGGATTCCAACACCCCCCCCTCCATACTTGGGCATCCGGACCCAGAAGTCTGCAAGTCGTCACACTCCATGTTTGGGCAAAACAATTTCCGATTATAATATAATCGGAAATTGTTTTGCACAATATTATTGTGCAGACTCCATACTGCAATTTATGAGCCGAGTGGCAAATGCCAGAGGGAGGCCATTGTTCTGCATAGTTACACACACACACACACACACACACACACACACACACACACACACACACACACACACACACACACACACACACACACACACACAGTGCGATTTCCTGTCAGGAAATAATAGGACGTCGCCATTGTCACCTCTAAGAATATCCCTGAAGGAAACGATAATAGAGGACTTTAAAAGAACAAAAGGTTCCACCCCAAACCACACACACACACACACACACACACACACACACACACACACACACACACACACACACACACACACACACACACACACACACACACACACACACACACACACACACACACATCCGCTGACTCATTTTCTATGAATGAAACATCACAATATGGAGGAAAAAAAAGAAAGAAAAAAAAGAGCCAACAAGGGTGGGGCGAGAGACACCGACCCAGACAGAGAGAGAGAGAAACAGAGAGAGAGAGAATGACCGCTCAGTTTTTGCAGTAAAATTAAAAATAAACTCCAATAAAGAAGGAAAAGGATGAGTGGAATCCAAAATGGCCGCCGTGGCGCCAGGCCGCGGCCAGGTCGCGTTTTAAACTTTGCGTTTTGTTTCGTTTGTTTTCATTGTTGTTGTTTTTTTTTTTCAACCGAAGTTCATGTAGATAAATAATAAATAAACCCCAGGAAATTATATCTGGCCACGAAAGCAGGCAGGATGTACTGAATATGATGGTAGAGGTACCTGTTGTCACTACTGTTACTCTACCTGTTGTCACTACTGAATATTCTACCTTTTGACACTATTGTACATTCTGTTGTCACTACTGTATATTCTACCTGTTGTCACTACTGTATATTCTGTTGTCACTACTGTATATTCTGTTGTCACTACTGTATATTCTGTTGTCACTACTGTACATTCTGTTGTCACTACTGTTATTCTACCTGTTGTCACTACTGTATTCTACCTGTTGTCACTACTGTATTCTACCTGTTGTCACTACTGTATTCTACCTGTTGTCACTACTGTACATTCTGTTGTCACTACTGTATTCTACCTGTTGTCACTACTGTATTCTACCTGTTGTCACTACTGTATATTCTGTTGTCACTACTGTATTCTACCTGTTGTCACTACTGTATACTACCTGTTGTCACTACTGTATTCTACCTGTTGTCACTACTGTATATTCTGTTGTCACTACTGTATATTCTGTTGTCACTACTGTATTCTACCTGTTGTCACTACTGTATTCTACCTGTTGTCACTACTGTACATTCTGTTGTCACTACTGTATATTCTGTTGTCACTACTGTTATTCTACCTGTTGTCACTACTGTATTCTACCTGTTGTCACTACTGTTATTCTACCTGTTGTCACTACTGTATTCTACCTGTTGTCACTACTGTTATTCTACCTGTTGTCACTACTGTATTCTACCTGTTGTCACTACTGTATTCTACCTGTTGTCACTACTGTATATTCTGTTGTCACTACTGTATTCTACCTGTTGTCACTACTGTATTCTACCTGTTGTCACTACTGTATTCTACCTGTTGTCACTACTGTATATTCTGTTGTCACTACTGTATTCTACCTGTTGTCACTACTGTATTCTACCTGTTGTCACTACTGTATATTCTACCTGTTGTCACTACTGTATATTCTGTTGTCACTACTGTATATTCTGTTGTCACTACTGTACATTCTGTTGTCACTACTGTTATTCTACCTGTTGTCACTACTGTATTCTACCTGTTGTCACTACTGTATTCTACCTGTTGTCACTACTGTATATTCTGTTGTCACTACTGTATATTCTGTTGTCACTACTGTATTCTACCTGTTGTCACTACTGTATTCTACCTGTTGTCACTACTGTACATTCTGTTGTCACTACTGTATATTCTGTTGTCACTACTGTTATTCTACCTGTTGTCACTACTGTATTCTACCTGTTGTCACTACTGTTATTCTACCTGTTGTCACTACTGTATTCTACCTGTTGTCACTACTGTTATTCTACCTGTTGTCACTACTGTATTCTACCTGTTGTCACTACTGTATTCTATCTGTTGTCACTACTGTATATTCTGTTGTCACTACTGTATTCTACCTGTTGTCACTACTGTATTCTACCTGTTGTCACTACTGTATATTCTGTTGTCACTACTGTATATTCTGTTGTCACTACTGTATATTCTGTTGTCACTACTGTACATTCTGTTGTCACTACTGTATATTCTGTTGTCACTACTGTATATTCTGTTGTCACTACTGTTATTCTACCTGTTGTCACTACTGTATATTCTGTTGTCACTACTTTATATTCTGTTGTCACTACTGTATATTCTGTTGTCACTACTGTATATTCTGTTGTCACTACTGTATATTCTGTTGTCACTACTGTACATTCTGTTGTCACTACTGTATATTCTGTTGTCACTACTGTATATTCTGTTGTCACTACTGTTATTCTACCTGTTGTCACTACTGTATATTCTGTTGTCACTACTTTATATTCTGTTGTCACTACTGTATATTCTGTTGTCACTACTGTATATGCTGTTGTCACTACTGTATATGCTGTTGTCACTACTGTATATTCTGTTGTCACTACTGTTACTCTACCTGTTGTCACTACTGTATTCTACCTGTTGTCACTACTGTATATTCTGTTGTCACTACTGTATATTCTGTTGTCACTACTGTATATTCTGTTGTCACTACTGTACATTCTGTTGTCACTACTGTATATTCTGTTGTCACTACTGTATATTCTGTTGTCACTACTGTATTCTACCTGTTGTCACTACTGTATATTCTGTTGTCACTACTGTATTCTACCTGTTGTCACTACTGTATTCTACCTGTTGTCACTACTGTATATTCTGTTGTCACTACTGTATATTCTGTTGTCACTACTGTATATTCTGTTGTCACTACTGTATTCTACCTGTTGTCACTACTGTATTCTACCTGTTGTCACTACTGTACATTCTGTTGTCACTACTGTATTCTACCTGTTGTCACTACTGTATTCTACCTGTTGTCACTACTGTATATTCTGTTGTCACTACTGTATATTCTGTTGTCACGGCTGTAACAACCTGTCCATTAAACCGACCTATGACAGATAGTTTATCTCTCCAACATTCTCCTGCTTTTGTTCACATGCTAGCAGCGCTGGTTGGCTGTGTTTGTGTGGTTAGCAAACAGGCTAGCCCGTTAGCAACATGATTGACAACAACCTCTGGGTTGTTTGGTATGAACCAAGCCCCTCCCCCGTGAAGTCAGACAGCACTGGTCAGTATTCAGTATTTTAATATCCCACAGCAGTGGCTCAGGGGTAGAGTCACCGGATGGTAACCACTAGGTTGCCGGTTCGATCCCAGGCTCCCCCAGAGTTACTGTGGAAGTGTCCTTGAGCAAGACACTGAAGCCCTAATTGCTCCTGATGTGCTAGTAGGTACCTTGCATGGTTTCCACTGCCATCAGTGTATGAATGTGTGTGTGAATGTGGTGAATGTGATGCACAAGCTATGTAAAGCACCTTGGATAAAGGTGCCATTTTACCATTTTAGTAGCAGTGTCATTTCACGCTCAACCTCTGTTCAGAGCCTGTTGCATAAACTCCGTTAAACTTCATTGGACCAGTCCAATGGCGGCTATTCTACACAGACCTCTATTGAATTGGGACAACTGGATCACATGACCAGGCTGTTTTTCTGCCCCCTCAATGTCGCAATTCTCCTAATAGATGGCCCTGCCTTGGGCTGCAATGCATGCTGGATAGAAGAAACAAAAAGCGACAGTTGATTACTGGAATGGAGCAAATTAATCGCAGCCTTTAATCGTCAGATTTCTACGTAGTCCGATCCGATCTCCATCACGTGTTTTGGCTCATATCATCTCCATATAGGATGGCAGCATCCCTAAACATCAGTGATCTGCTCTAGTGTTAGTGTCTGTGTCTCATGGTGTAATTTAGACAGAGAGCAGCTTTCATTAAAACACGCTAACAACACGCCATTATATGATCTGACGCGTGTTTGAAGCCGCGCGCAACGTTAGCATTAGCGTTAGGTGACGCTGCCGCGGCCGCGCTGTGACGACAGCACACGCACACACACGCACACGCACGCGCACACACACACACACACACACACACACAGCCAGCTTTGAGCTAATGACTGCCTTTCAGAGATCGCAGCGTTCGCACACACACACGCCGTAATGTGCTCTTTGTGTGTGCACACAGACGGGCTAATGTCTGTGTGTTAGACTGCATGGGAGTGGTCATTACACACACACACACACACACACACACACACACACACACACACACACACACACACACACACACACACACACACACACACACACACACACACACACACACACACACACACACACTGTACTTTATGAACATTTGGTCAAGATTGCAAATTCCGACTCCCAATCTAAACTATGCTGAACTTCCCACTGCAGTTATAACAACAGTCCAGTGGAGTCTAGAAGAGACTAGATGAATGGGGAGCAGAGAGCTCTAGGATCTACAAGCATTGGGAACTTGTAGATCAGGGGTTTTCAACCTTTTTGACACCAGGGACCACCATGTATTCGTCATTTGAGCCACGGACCACCATTTGATGACAATCTCACCCCCAAGACTTAAAACTAAAGAATTCTTTTGGTTTTGTTCACAATTCCAGGCTGGATATTGCAAACAAAACAGTGTAGACTTCTTGTTTAAGTGGTGCTAATTCAGATGATGAATATTTTAATTCTTGAGAGTGTAAAACTGAAACCAAATGGACCCGCCAGGGTCCATTTGGTTTCATTTTTACATTCTCAAGAGTTATATCTGGTCAACCAACTTAGCTGGGGACCACCTGGAACCCTCTCAAGGACCACTGGTGGTCCCCGGACCACCTGTTGAAAACCCCTGTTGTAAATCACCTATTTTGATAAATATTTAAAAAATAAATAGCTATTTTTCCCTGATATGTTCAAATCCTACGGGAAAACAAGGCATATGTTGAACATAGTTTGAATAATGTCTCTGGTCCACATATTGTACATAAAACAGGCTGTAAAGAGAATTATCAATGATTAATTTGATCTCACAAGACTCCAGAGAGCTCATTTCTCAGCAGCAACCATCTAATAGACAATATAGAACTGGAGCCAACGATGATGTTTTACAGCATATTAGGCTGCAATATTTCATATTGAAATTATATACATTCAATATTTGAATGATTCGATATTGGTTCAAATCTACATGGTGTTTTAAAAGGAATATTCACTTTCAAATGTTGCTCATCAATTTGTATTTGTAACAGGCGTATATCTGCACTAATGTACAAGGTTAAGACTTGATCTTTGATATACACTTATAGATGTATATTTACATTTGCTGGAAGCAGTTGTCTATTACTACTATGTGATGTATCACTGTGTGTTTGTATGTGATGTATCTCTGTGTGTATCACTAGTATGCATTGTTGGGAATATTACTTTACCTTGTAAATATTAGTTAACTTATTACCTTCATTTAATCACAGCTTCAAAATTAATTTAATCATGATTAATCACCATTCGAACTATGTCCAAAATATGCATGTTTTCCTGTACAGGATTTCAACATTTAAAAAAGAAACAGAATCTGTGAAAAAAAAAATAACCATTTATCTTTAAAATATCTATCAAAATAGGTGATCTACAAGACCTCAATGCTTGTAGATCCTCCAGCTATACTCTATGGCTCAGGTTACAGGGAGACACAGCTGTATGTCTCCGTAAAACAGGGCTCTAACCATTTCTTTCAATGAGAAAATGCTCAGTGGGTTGAGTCAGTGTGGACATGAGTTAATTGCGTTAAAAATTTTAATCAGATTAATCAACAGAATTAATTTAATCCCATTAATTAACTATTTTCAACAGCCTTAATTATAATACAATATTACTGTCTGAGCAAGTGTAATATATTAATATTACTATTACATATTACTTAAAAAATACAAAATATATAATTATTTAGTGTCACTATTAATCAAATATTTCGTAGGCCAGTGGCATACCTACAATAAAGCAAGCACACTTGGCTATCTGACCAAATCCATATGAAATCAACTTGAAAAAAACATCACTCCTGAATGAATAATTTGATGACAAATTATAGAAAATTAATTTAAAAAGTAATTATTTAACTTCTGCAGTTGTCAAGATAATTTCACAAGAGCATTTTCAACGAGACAGATTGACAGAAAGTAATATTGAAAGTAATCAGTGTTGTTTGTTTGAGAATATTTTGTCTTAGTCTTAGTCTTAGTCTTTTGAGTAACACATATTTCGTCTTTTAGTCCCATTTAGTCTTCTAAAATTCATTTTTGTAGTCTTAGTCTAGTCGACGAAATATCAACGTCGATTTAGTCTTAGTCTCAGTCTTAGTCTTTTTTTAGTCTTAGTCTTTCAGTCTTAGTCTTAGTAGGTAGTCTTACATACACATGCAGTGTAGGTTTATATATGTTGTACAGATTTATAGTTTTTAGTATGAAAGATGTCTCGTTTTATTTCTTTGTATAAAATGACTGCATTAGTAATAAGTTCCTTTCCTGAAAACGTATGCAATCTATACTGCAGATATGTTCACATACTTAAAAAGAACGAAAAAAATAAGTTAAAAATGTTTCCTATTTCCATTAGTCTTAGGTTATGATTTAGTCTTAGTCTTAGTCTTTTGAAAACACACACATCTTTTAGTCCCAATTAGTCTTTTGAAATTAATTTTTGTTAGTCTAGTCTTAGTCGACTAAATATCAAAAACCTTAGTCGACTTAGTCTTTAGTCTTAGTCTTAGTCGACAAAAACAACACTGAAAGTAATGCAGTAATGCAGAAAGATATGTATAATATATTAGATTGTTTTTGTTTAGTAACATATTTATATTACAAGTTAGTGCATTCTGGTAATATATTATGTAATATATTAAGTTACGTAGTGCACATGTCCCAACACTGCTAGTATGTGATGTATCACTGTTTGTTGTTTTTGCAGAACTACATAAATGTAAATCATGATGAAACCAGAGGTTTTAGACAGCTAATTGCAAAACTCACACAAATTGAGTTGTGATTTGTAATGGGACGAAAAAACATGAAAACACGAGTGTTTCACAACCAATAAACAATTACTCATATGGCATAACATAAAAAACACTAAACTATGGTGAATAACAGGTGAAAATCCACAATCATGAAAACGTTGCATTGATGTTTACGAGAAGATAATAATATGGTGTTTAATTATGTCATCGTGAACCACAAACCGCACACACACACACACACACACACACACACACACACACACACACACACACACACACACACACACACACACACACACACACACACACACACACACACACACACACACACACACATCAGGGGCAGATCTAGGCATGGGCATGGGGGAGGGCAATGCCGCCCAGACTGCCCCACCAAAAACAATGGCATGCAAAACAAACAAAATAAAGTGCTTCTATTTAAAATGCTGTGAACCACTACTACTGCTACTAACTAACTACAGCTGTGTCACCACTAAACCAACAGCATTTCATCATTGAAAACAGAAAACTCTCTGAGTCAGACCTTTAGCTTTATGCATGCTGCATGTCTGTTGCAACTTCAACAACAACTGATGTTATTATTGATGCTTTACTTGACTAATAAAAGTCCTGGAACTGAAAATGGTATGGGGGCGGCTACATAAAGTCGCAACCATACCATTTTCTCCTGCCCCCCCAATTGGTAAATGTTCTATCCGCCCTGCACAGGGAACAGAACAGACTCAGGATGAAGGATTGGTATAATTACTGTTTTAGAGACTCTGACACAAAAACAACAAACAGCAGTGTGTTTGTAGTGGAAGGAAGAGATAAACGACGTTGTTAAACATGAGGAAACATCATGAAATAACAACAGAAAACACTGAATTATCTCTGTCAATATATACAGCACATATACAGATAGTGTTTTCTGTTGTTAGTTTTATATATATATATATATATATATATATATATATATATATATATATATATATATATATATATATATATATATATATATATATATATATATATATATATATATATATATTCTCATAGACTTTTTCTCATAGACTACTGTTATTCTACCTGTTCATGACGACACACACAATATCATCATATATCTAATTAGCAAGAAGTAGAAAACATCAGGATACAACACATTGTTTCGTTTTTCATCTTAGAAATGATTTGATCATTAAGAAAATTAAGAAAATAATTGACCTGTATGTTGATGGACAGCTGCTCTCCTTTGAACAGTTATGTCGAAGATATCAAATCCCCAATAAACATTTTTTCAAATATCTACAGCTAAAAAGTTATATGTTATCAAAATGTGCCCAGATAATGCAAGCACCACCCTTATCATTACTCGAGAAAATACTAACCTCTGAAGAAAGGGGAGGAATCTCAGTATACTATAAAACTAGGGGTGGGACTCGATTAAAACTTTGGATCTAATTAATTTGAAGCTTTGTAATTAATTAATCTCAATTAATCACATACCAATATTTGACCCAAGAAGCATTTTTTTTGCCAATTAAAACAGGCTTGTGTAGCATGTGACAGTTTTTCTAAATCAAAACTGTGTCGACACTGCAAGTTGGTTAACTAGATCAAAAGTTGGTTAACCAGATGTAACTCTTTGAGAGCATAAACATGAAACCAAATGGACCCTTGCGGGTCCATTTGGTTTCATGTTTACACTCTCAAGAGTTAAAATATTCGGTTACATGCCTGCATTCCGACATGGCTCTATTCCTACATGTCCCTATTCCGACATGGCTCTATTCCTACATGTCTCCATTCAATGACAAAAATATAATGGTTGCCATTCCGACACATAATGCTTGTAGGAATGGTGCTACCTCTTCTGTCGGAGTGGTGACATGTTTTCAAATAATATAAGTACTGCTACTCCGACAATTGGACGTCAATGTAGGAGTGGCGGGATGTCGGAATAGAGCGGTGTAACCAAAATATTCATCATGTGAATTAGTCCAATTCTACGCAACTAGAGAATGTAGACGATTAATGGTAATTTTGATCTCTATGTTTGACTGTGACATTGTTTCTGAAATCCAGCCTGGAATTGTGGACAAAAGTAAAAGAAATCTTTAGTTTTGGCGTGTGGCGATTAAAATTAGTTAATTTTGTTAATCGCGTTATTGTTTCTGTGATTAATTAATCTCAATTAATCAGTTAAAGTCCCAGCCCTATATAAAACACTAGTTGAATACAGCATAGACTCAACAACGCCTGGAAACTAGACCTTCAAGAAGACATAGATGATACAGAGTGGCAACAAGCATGCCTAAAAGCACAAAAACAGACAATAAATACTAGGTTTAAACTCCTTCAATACAAGTGGTTAATGAGAACCTACAGTATATAACTCCTGTTAAGCTTCACCTTATGTCTGAGAACATTCCAGATGTTTGTAACAAATGTTTAGTTGAGAAAGGTACTTTATTTCACTGTTTGTGGGAGTGCTCTAGGATTCAAGTCTTTTGGAAAACTGTCACAACATACCTGTCAGAAATGTTCAAAATGACTGTTCCATTAAATGCAAAACTCTGTATACTTGGAATACACCCAAAGAATTTTCTACAGACTGCAAATCAGACCAAAATTCTAGACTTTGGACTTCTCCAAGCAAGAAGAGCTATAGCATTAACTTGGAAAAAAAAAAACAGACGTTCCAACATTGAGGATGTGGAAAAAGGAAATCATGAACAGTATTGGACTGGAAAGACTGACATATATAGTTAGAGGTTCATCAAACGATTTTGTCCAACTATGGGAATCCTATATGAACGCTATACAAACCAATCCTATATGAACGCTATACAAACCAATCCTATACAGTATGAACGCTATACAAACCAATCCTATATGAACGCTATACAAACCAATCCTATACAGTATGAACGCTATACAAACCAATCCTATATGAACGCTATACAAACCACTACCCAAGATGGAATAACTTGAATGTTTATTGACTGTATTTACTTTATTTTTTATTTTTTTAGTTTTTTCTTTCTCTTGTTGCTGTCCCCATCTAATATACTATTACCAATATTTTGTATTATTATCTTACATAGTTTTTCCTTTTTTTTCTTCTCTTGTTATATTTTGGCTTTTGGGTTAAAAAGTGCAGGTGCCGTGTGGGTGTGGGTGCGGGTGCCGGTGCCGGTGTGTGCGTGAGTCTGTGTGGGTGTGGGTGTGTGTGTGTGTGTATGTGTGTGTGTGTGTGTATGTTCCTCTGTATGTTCCTCTGTATTGAAAATGCCAATAAAAATAATGATATGTCACGACTCGAGTTGGCTTTGTCCGCGGCGTAATCGTCTTTATATAAATTATTCTCAAAAAGTCTATGAGAAAAATGAATGGTGAAAACACTTCTGGAAGCGGGGCGGTGACGTCACTGCGCAGGTCTGTAGTGTAGTGACCATATAAGGAGTTCCTCCCTACTTTCAGGGGCCGGCCTCCAATCAGCATCGCACTGTAGAGCGTGTGCATGTACACATCTTGTTACGGGGGGGGGGTACGCACTGTAGAGTGTGTGCATGTACACATCTTGTTACGGGGGGGAGTACGCGCTGTAGAGCCTGTGCATGTACACATCTTGTTAGGGGGTGGGCTACGCGCTGGAGAGCGTGTGCATGTACACATCTTATTACGGGTGGGGGTACGCACTGTAGAGTGTGTGCATGTACACATCTTGTTACGGGGGGGAGTACGCGCTGTAGAGCGTGTGCATGTACACATCTTGTTAGGGGGGGAGTACGCGCTGTAGAGTGTGTGCATGTACACATCTTATTACGGGTGGGGTACGCACTGTAGAGTGTGTGCATGTACACATCTTGTTACGGGGGGGGGGGGGGAGTACGCGCTGTAGAGTGTGTGCATGTACACATCTTGTTAGGGGGGAGTACGCGCTGTAGAGCGTGTGCATGTACACATCTCATTACGGGTGGAGGTTCCTTTTATGTCATTCTATCAATGTTAATATAACTCGGAGTGCAAACAGCAGATGGTAGTTAGCAGTGTGTTGTGTGCACTGCTTGTGCACAAGTTGTCCATCCATGCTCTGAAGTGGCTCAGAGTGGAATGATCTTTTTATATACTGTATATTTACAACTTCAAAGAATATCTTTATATATAAATAAACTTTGATTTGATTGTGAATAAAAACTAACTGCAGTCTGACAGACTGTCTGGAATGTTTGGCAAACGTCAACCAGGCTGTACACACGCACACACACACACACACATGCACGCACGCACGCACGCACGCACACACACACACACACACACGCACGCGCACGCGCGCACACACACACCCATGCTGAAGCACAGCACACATCTGAACACTTTCAAATGGAAAACAATAAAAAAGCAACACATCTACAAACTCATGGCACAACGTTGTGTTTATGTTAGAGTTAGGACTAGTTTTACTGAGTAATGTAATGTTCACAGTGTTGTGTTTATAGAGTTAGGACTAGTTTTACTGAGTAATGTAATGTTCACAGTGTTGTGTTTATAGAGTTAGGACTAGTTTTACTGAGTAATGTAATGTTCACAGTGTTGTGTTTATAGAGTTAGGACTAGTTTTACTGAGTAATGTAATGTTCACAGTGTTGTGTTTATAGAGTTAGGACTAGTTTTACTGAGTAATGTAATGTTCACAACGTTGTGTTTATAGAGTTAGGACTAGTTTTACTGAGTAATGTAATGTTCACAACGTTGTGTTTATAGAGTTAGGACTAGTTTTACTGAGTAATGTAATGTTCACAACGTTGTGTTTATAGAGTTAGGACTAGTTTTACTGAGTAATGTTCACCATTGACCGGATTAACAATAGATCCATCGATCGTTAGATCTAGATAGATCTGTCTGTCTCTGTATTGACTTTGTCACCAGGCAGGAATTTCCGTGATGACAATAGGACCCTCTGCTAAAACACACACACACACACACACACACACACACACACACACACACACACACACACACACACACACACACACACACACACACACACACACACACACACACACACACACACACACACACACACACACACACACACACACACACACACACACACACACACACACACAGCCTGTCACCAAATACATGACCCTGATCTGACTAGAGAGAGAGTCAGGTTTCAGTGATGTCATCAGGTAACGCATGAGTGGTCACACACACACACACACACACACACACACACACACAACACACACACACACACACACACACACACACACACACCACACACACACACACACACACCCCTCTGATCAGACCAGTGGTTTTCAACAGGTGGTCCGGGGACCACCAGTGGTCCTTGAGAGGGTTCCAGGTGGTCCCCAGCTAAGTTGGTTAACCAGATGTAACTGTTGAGAACGTAAAAATGAAACCAAATGGACCCACCAGGGTCCATTTGGTTTCATTTTTACACACTCAAGATTTCTTTTGCTTTCATTGTGTATCAAAGCAAAAGAAATCTTTAGTTTACGAATCTCTGGGGGCTAAAATGTCATCAAGTGGTGGTCTGTGGCTCAAATGCTGAACAAATGTCAAAAAGGTTGAAAACCACTGGATTACACTGGATTACACTGCTTTAGTACTGGTAGCACCGACCACACACTGGATTACACTGGATTACACTGGATTACACTGCTTTAGTACTGGTAGCACCGACCACACACTGGATTACACTGGATTACACTGGATTACACTGCTTTAGTACTGGTAGCACCGACCACACACTGGATTACACTGGATTACACTGGATTACACTGCTTTAGTACTGGTAGCACTGACCACACACTGGATTACACTGGATTACACTGCTTTGGTACTGGTAGCACCGACCACACACTGGATTACACTGGATTACACTGGATTACACTGCTTTAGTACTGCACCGACCACACACTGGATTACACTGGATTACACTGCTTTAGTACTGGTAGCACCGACCACACACTGGATTACACTGGATTACACTGGATTACACTGCTTTGGTACTGGTAGCACCGACCACACACTGGATTACACTGGATTACACTGCTTTAGTACTGGTAGCACCGACCACACACTGGATTACACTGGATTACACTGCTTTAGTACTGGTAGCACTGACCACACACTGGATTACACTGCTTTAGTACTGGTAGCACCGACCACACACTGGATTACACTGGATTACACTGCTTTAGTACTGGTAGCACCGACCACACACTGGATTACACTGGATTACACTGGATTACACTGCTTTAGTACTGCACCGACCACACACTGGATTACACTGCTTTAGTACTGCACCGACCACACACTGGATTACACTGGATTACACTGCTTTAGTACTGGTAGCACCGACCACACACTGGATTACACTGGATTACACTGGATTACACTGCTTTAGTACTGGTAGCACCGACCACACACTGGATTACACTGGATTACACTGCTTTAGTACTGCACCGACCACACACTGGATTACACTGCTTTAGTACTGCACCGACCACACACTGGATTACACTGCTTTAGTACTGGTAGCACCGACCACACACTGGATTACACTGCTTTAGTACTGCACCGACCACACACTGGATTACACTGGATTACACTGCTTTAGTACTGCACCGACCACACACTGGATTACACTGGATTACACTGCTTTAGTACTGCACCGACCACACACTGGATTACACTGGATTACACTGCTTTAGTACTGCACCGACCACACACTGGATTACACTGCTTTAGTACTGCACCGACCACACACTGGATTACACTGCTTTAGTACTGGTAGCACCGACCACACACTGGATTACACTGGATTACACTGCTTTAGTACTGCACCGACCACACACTGGATTACACTGCTTTAGTACTGGTAGCACCGACCACACACTGGATTACACTGGATTACACTGCTTTAGTACTGGTAGCACCGACCACACACTGGATTACACTGGATTACACTGCTTTAGTACTGCACCGACCACACACTGGATTACACTGGATTACACTGCTTTAGTACTGGTAGCACCAACCACACACTGGATTACACTGGATTACACTGGATTACACTGCTTTAGTACTGTACCGACCACACACTGGATTACACTGGATTACACTGCTTTAGTACTGGTAGCACCGACCACACACTGGATTACACTGGATTACACTGGATTACACTGCTTTAGTACTGGTAGCACCGACCACACACTGGATTACACTGGATTACACTGCTTTAGTACTGGTAGCACCGACCACACACTGGATTACACTGGATTACACTGGATTACACTGCTTTAGTACTGGTAGCACCGACCACACACTGGATTACACTGGATTACACTGGATTACACTGCTTTAGTACTGGTAGCACCGACCACACACTGGATTACACTGGATTACACTGGATTACACTGCTTTAGTACTGGTAGCACCGACCACACACTGGATTACACTGGATTACACTGGATTACACTGCTTTAGTACTGGTAGCACCGACCACACACTGGATTACACTGGATTACACTGCTTTAGTACTGGTAGCACCGACCACACACTGGATTACACTGGATTACACTGCTTTAGTACTGGTAGCACCGACCACACACTGGATTACACTGGATTACACTGGATTACACTGCTTTAGTACTGCACCGACCACACACTGGATTACACTGCTTTAGTACTGGTAGCACCGACCACACACTGGATTACACTGGATTACACTGGATTACACTGGATTACACTGCTTTAGTACTGGTAGCACCGACCACACACTGGATTACACTGGATTACACTGCTTTAGTACTGGTAGCACCGACCACACACTGGATTACACTGGATTACACTGCTTTAGTACTGGTAGCACCAACCACACACTGGATTACACTGGATTACACTGGATTACACTGCTTTAGTACTGGTAGCACTGACCACACACTGGATTACACTGGATTACACTGCTTTAGTACTGCACCGACCACACACTGGATTACACTGG
>CM076977.1:2925284-2945284 GCA_039105355.1 Benthosema pterotum
AAAACTAAAGATTTATTTTGCTTTCGTCCACAATTCCAGGCTGGATTTGGGGAAACCAAACAGTCCAACATACAGATCAAAATGACCATTAATCTTCTACATTCTCTAGTTGTGTAGACTTGGGATAATTCACATGATGAATATTTTAAACTCTTGAGAGTGTAAACATGAAACCAAATGGACCCGTAACTCCATCATTTAGCCTGGGGACCACCTGGAAGCCTCTCAGGGACCACTGGACTGAAGGAGTTTCATGGTGATACCAGCCTCTCCCAGCAGGGGGAGCACCTGGACCTTATAGATCTGGAACTCTTTTCACTCCCTAAAGCAGAGCTGGGCAATAATTTGTATTATTCCAGGCTGTGTTTTGCCAACAAAACAGTGTAAACCTCTTAATTAAGTGGTGCTGATTCAGATAATTAATATTTTAACTCTGGAGAGTGTGAAAATGAAACCAAATGGACCCGCAAGGGTCCATTTGGTTTCATTTTTACATTCTCAAGAGTTACATCTGGTTAACCAACTTTCCATCATTTAGCCTGGGGACCACCTGGAACCCTCTCAAGGACCACTGGGTCAGGGGTGGGCAATTATTTTTCCCAAGGGGTCAAATGAGATACATAAAATATTGTGGAGAAGTCAAGACTAAAGGCTGAACTAAAGTCTGTGTAATATTAATGTAATTTTCAAGATAAAAGTAAGAGCATGACCAACCATTTTGACACCAGGGCCCTCTATTTATTCAGTATTTGAGCCACAGAGGACCACCGTTTGATGACATTTTAGCCCCACAGACCCCAAAACTAAAGATTTATTTTGCTTTTGTTCACAATTCCAGGCTGGATTTCACAACAAAACAGGCAAACATAGATCAGAAATGACCATTCTTTTACAGTACATACTCTGGCTAATTCACATGGTGAATATTTTAACTTTTTTGAGCGTGTAAACATGAAACCTACCCTTTCACAGGCCGGTCAGAGTCAGAGTCAGCCAAAGGGCCGCATAATACCCAGGGATGATCTAAAGACTTAAACTATTTATTTAAACATCTGAATTACACAATTTTCAAAAATCTCCACATTTAGAAAATGTAGAAAAGTTGTTATTTTGACCGACGTCGTTTAACTAAAATTGTGGACAAAGAATTGAAAACCATAAAAAATGTTTAGGACCAGTAGACGAAGCTCAACATCATGGTGTCTGCTGTGGATAGAATGCAGAATAAATACAGTAGTGGTCCCTGGTATGAATAAATACAGTAGTGGTCCCTGGTATGAATAAATACAGTAGTGGTCCCTGGTATGAATAAATACAGTAGTGGTCCCTGAATAAATACAGTAGTGGTCCCTGGTATGAATAAATACAGTAGTGGTCCCTGAATAAATACAGTAGTGGTCCCTGGTATGAATAAATACAGTAGTGGTCCCTGGTATGAATAAATACAGTATAGTGGTCCCTGGTATGAATAAATACAGTAGTGGTCCCTGGTATGAATAAATACAGTAGTGGTCCCTGGTATGAATAAATACAGTAGTGGTCCCTGGTCTGAATAAATACAGTAGTGGTCCCTGGTATGAATAAATACAGTAGTGGTCCCTGGTATGAATAAATACAGTAGTGGTCCCTGGTATGAATAAATACAGTAGTGGTCCCTGGTATGAATAAATACAGTAGTGGTCCCTGGTATGAATAAATACAGTAGTGGTCCCTGGTCTGAAAAGGGTTGAAAACTACTGCTATAGAATACAAACAATATGCTAGATAAGGACTTGTTTTTAGACACTGTGATTTAGGCTTATTTATACATATATGTATACAGTAAATATACATATTATACATATATGTACATATAATTTATACATATATGTATAAATATACATATTATACATATATGTACATATAATTTATACATATATGTATAAATATACATATTATACATATATGTACATATCATTTATACATATATGTATAAATATACATATTAACATATATGTACATATAATTTATACATACATGTATAAATATACATATTATACATATATGTACATATCATTTATACATATATGTATAAATATACATATTATACATATATGTACATATAATTTATACATATATGTATAAATATACATATTAACATATATGTACATATAATTTATACATATATGTATAAATATACATATTAACATATATGTACATATCATTTATACATATATGTATACATGAGTAAGAAGTTTCAATTGAATGAAGTTACAACTGACTTCTTTTTTTCCCTCTCTCTAAATCATTGATATCCAACCAGTGGTCCTTGAGAGGATTCCAGGTGGTCCCCAGGCTAAATGATGGACAGCTGGTTAACCATTTCCATTTGGTTTCATGTTTACACTCTTAAGAGTTAAATATTCATCATGTGAATAATCCAAGTCTACACAACTAGAGAATGTTGAAGATTAACAACAAAAACACATGGAGAAAATACACTTTTTGACCAGAACACGATTCTGTAGTGTCAACTTATTTAGGGGGTCCCTGAGGGGTCCCTGTAGGGGTCCCTGAGGGGACCCTGAAGGGGTCCCTGACATGAAAACGTGTGTGAACCACTGAGGTGCAATTTAAACTCTCACCTGAGATTCAGCTGCTGTTTCCTCTTGATGCTTCACAACTAAAACACTGATTTACTCTGACAGGAAACGTTACACTGTGTCAATAAACGCTACATTGTGTCAATAAACATTACATTGTGTCAAAAAACGCTACATTGTAGATACTTTAACGTCAAAACAAACGGCTAGTTTGTTTACGTTTGCTCTGCTGTGTGTACAGACGTTCCTCCATGCCTCACTGTGTTGCCAGGTTTACTCTGTGTGTACAGACGTCCCTCCATGTCTCACTGTGTTGCCAGGTTTACAACATAACTCTGTCCTCCATGTCTCACTGTGTTGCCAGGTTTACAACATAACTCTGTCCTCCATGTCTCACTGTGTTGCCAGGTTTACAACATAACTCTGTGTGTACAGACGTTCCTCCATGTCTCACTGTGTTGCCAGGTTTACAACATAACTCTGTGTGTACAGACGTCCCTCCATGTCTCACTGTGTTGCCAGGTTTACAACATAACTCTGTGTGTACAGACGTTCCTCCATGTCTCACTGTGTTGCCAGGTTTACAACATAACTCTGTCCTCCATGTCTCACTGTGTTGCCAGGTTTACAACATAACTCTGTCCTCCATGTCTCACTGTGTTGCCAGGTTTACAACATAACTCTGTGTGTACAGACGTTCCTCCATGTCTCACTGTGTTGCCAGGTTTACAACAGAAACAAGTGAGCAGGTCCATGAAGACCAGCACAATGAACATATCTGATCTACAAGCTCCTAGTGACACGTTGTGATGTTGTACATCTGTCATTTCAAACACATTGAGAATTAAACGAAATATGTTGAATACATTTGAATTAAAAATGCACACAGTCGCCTATTTTCTTTGTGTTGTCTGTGGTCCTGGACAGTTAAATATTAATCTGGGGTTCCTTGATGTGAATACATTTGGGAAAACACCGGTTTAAACTTTAGAAAGTAAGTTTACAACTACTGTACACATTAGAACAAGCCTTCCCAAAAATCAACCAGCTTGTCCAAATGGACCCGCAAGGGTTTCATGTTTACGCTCTCAAAGAGTTTCATCTCGTTAATCAACTTTCCATTTATTCTGGGGACCACCTGGAATCCTCCCAGGGACCCCTGATGTATAAGTGACTTCCTACATGAAAAAAAGTCAATTGTTGCTTATAATCAGCATAGAGAACAGCATTAACCAAATGCCAGCACATTCTCAACTGCTGTTTTTTTTTTTTTTTTTTTTTTTTTTTTTTAGCTTTTTTGCCAAACTAATGTTGCTGGTATGAATCCAGCAACATGAAAACCCCATAAGACATTGCTCTTCAACCTTTTTGATACCAGGGACCACTATTTATTCAGCATTTGAGCCACGGACCAACATTTGATTACATTTTTAGGCCCACAGATCCCATTTTGCTTTGCAAAATGACCATTAATCTTCTACATTCTCTAGTTGTGTAGACTTGGGATAATTCACATGATGAATATTTTAACTCTTGAGAGTGTAAACATGAAACCAAATGGACCCCCAAGGGTCCATTTGGACAATATTTCCAACATCAGTTTCTACATGCTGGGGACCCCTACTCAACATTTCTAACATCACTTTCAGCACTGAACCGGCAACATTGCTTTTGCAAGTAAATGTCAGCTGTCCGTAGGAGTGGTTTTGAAGGAGTCCAGGGATTTGGATCTCTTAATGACTGTTGGTAGGGCGTTCCACATTTTGGGGATCACAGCCCTAGGGTGTTGTGACCTGTCCATTAATATAGTGGTCCAGGGACCCCCACAAAATGACCAGAATTACTTAAAGGGGTGTTACACTTTCAAAAAAACTTTTGCTCAATTTATGGTCTACTCAGCCTCATGTGAACACACCAGACAGTTTATAAGTTACTCCTTTCAGTATTTAGATATTTGATGTTTATTTTAGCGCCTCCAGCTCCTTCCCATAGAAACCCATTATAACTTAAAACTCCATTTTAACCATGACAGATTATTCGAAAACAACCAATCTTTTTTCTGGTGACTCATATTGTCCTCCTAATACGTGAGAGGACCGTGGAATTTCATTTACAGTTTTTATTTATTTTTTAAATATTGTTTTGGAAAATGTAGCCGCCTCCATATTTGGGAAGGCCTACCCAATTGAATAAAACAATATTTTAAAAATCAATAAAAACTGTAAATGAAATTCCACGGCCCTCTCACGTATTCCGAGGACAATATCAGTCACCAGAAAAAAAATGGTTGTTTTCGAATAATCTGTCATGGTTAAAATGGAGTTTTAAGTTATAATGGGTTTCTATGGGAAGGAGCTGGAGGCGCTAAAATAAACATCAAATATCTAAATACTGAAAGGAGTAACTTATAAACTGTCTGGTGTGTTCACATGAGACTGAGTAGACCATAAAATGACCAAAAGTTTTTTTGAAAGTGTAACACCCCTTTAAAGGGGAATTCCACCCATTTTCAACATTTTAATACAGTATGTCATTAATATACCTTAGAGATGTTGTGTGGACATGATAGAAAAAAAAAAGTTTCCCCCAATTCTGTATTTCCTAAAAATGGAGGTCTGAAAAATCATTAACATGGTGAAATACATCTGATGACATCATCAAGATGTATTTCACCATGTTAATGAGTTTTCTTTCAGACCCCTTTTTCCTGAGAGGGTACAAATGGAACCAAATGGACCCTAGCATGGTTCACATTTGTACCCTCTCAGGAAAATGTTGAAAATGGGTGGAATTCCCCTTTAATATTCACCCAAACCAGAGCAGAACTCTCACCACAGGACTCTGGACATCAATTAATACAGTAATGGACAGGATTACATAGAGATTAAAGGGATATTTCACTTTAAAACATCATATGCTCTACTCAGTCTCATGTGAACACACCAGACAGTTTATAAGTTACTACAAGATATTTCCTATACAAACCCATTATAACTTAAAACTCCATTTTCACCATAATAGGTTCATCAAAAACACCCAATCTTTTGTTTTTAGTGACTGATATTGTCCTCCTATTATTTTTCTCACTTACAGTTTTCATTTATTTTAAAAAATATTGTTTTATTCATTTGGGTAGGCCTACCCAAATATAGAGGCGGCTACATTTTCCAAAACAATATTTTAAAAATAAATGAAAACTGTAAATGAAATTCCACGGTCCTCTCACGTATTCCGAGGACAATATCAGTCACCAGAAAAAAGATGGGTTGTTTTCGAATAATCTATTATGTTAAAATGGAGTTTTATGTTATACTGGGTTTGTATAGGAAGGGGGCGGGGCTGGGCAGCTAAAATGAACATCAAATATCTTAATAGTGAATGCAGTAACTTATAAACTGTCTGGTGTGTTCACATGAGACTGAGGAGATGATAGAATGACCATTTTTTAAGTGAAATAGCCATTGAAACTAGTTGGCTTTCAAAGCCAACTTCAAAAAAATCTGAACTACCTGTAAGTATGCCTTTAAGGGTGCATCTGGTTACCAAACCATAAATGGTGCATTTATATATCACCTTTATCCATTACATAGCTTGTGCATCACATTCACCACATTCACACACACATTCACACTGATGGCAGTGGAAACCATGCAAGGTATATTGGCCTGAATATAAGACAGTGTTTTTTTTCCAATGGAAATATCCTAAAAACTTGAGTCGTCTTATATTTGGAGACTATGCTATTGTACATTCAATGTTCTTTTTACACAAATGAGTTTGGAAAAATGCAGGTCGTCTTATAACCGAGGCCGACTTATATTCGGGACAATACGGTACCTACTAGCACATCAGGAGCAGTTAGGGGTTCAGTAGCCTGGTCTAGCCCTCTGATTAGCCTGGTCTAGCCCTCAATGATTTTGGCCTTGGGGGGGCGGGGGTGTCGTGGGATCCACACGGCGGAAGTGCTGCGCTCTGATTTGATCTCACTAACGTGTCGTCATCTCCGGCCCCTCCCCCTCCCGTCCACTGCTGTTCTACGTCACATCATTTAGAGCCACGCCCACCCCGGAAGGTTGACTCCTCCCTCTGTTCTACGTCACATCATTTAGAGCCACGCCCACCCCGGAAGGTTGACTCCTCCCTCTGTTCTACGTCACATCATTTAGAGCCACGCCCACCCCGGAAGGTTGACTCCTCCCTCTGTTCTACGTCACATCATTTAGAGCCACGCCCACCCCGGAAGGTTGACTCCCCCCTCTGTTCTACGTCACATCATTTAGAGCCACGCCCACCCCGGTTCACTCCCCCCTCAAGGCCACTTTCCAACGTGCATTAGTCCAGGCTTTCCGTTTTCGCGCAAGGCGAACGAAAATGAAAGCCTGGGTGTCAAGGATAGGGCTTCAGTGTCTTGCTCAAGGACACTTCCACACTAACTCTGGGGGAGCCTGGGATCGAACCGGCAACCTTGTGGTTACCATCCGGTGACTCTACCCCTGAACCACTGCCGCCCCACAGAACCCTTGCCCATATATAGAAGCCATTCGCCACAACGTAACACATATGTTTTATTTTTTAATACATATCCATGAACAACTCATTAATATTCATATTAACAAACAACATCATTATTATTATTTATTATTATTCCAAACCGATGATAAACACCTTTAAAAAAACAAAACATGACACCATAAAGTGTGTTTCTGCTCTCCTCCAGCAGGGGGCAGTGTTTCCTCCACAGGCAGGGGCGGATGTAACATTTCCCAATGGGGGGGGGGGGGGGGGGGGCAGGAGAAAATGGTATGGGTGCGTCTTCATCGCCCGTGGTGCGAAGCGACACGGGCGATGAAGACGCACCCATACCATTTTCAGTTCCAGGACTTTTATTAGTCAAGTAAAGCATCAATAATAACATCAGTTGTTGTTGAAGTTGCAACAGACACGCAGCATGCATAAAGCTAAAGGTCTGACTCAGAGAGTTTTCTGTTTTCAATGATGAAATGCTGTTGGTTTAGTGGTGACACAGCTGTAGTTAGTTAGTAGCAGTAGTAGTGTTTCACATCACTTTTAACTATAGGCACTTTAATTTGAAATGTCTTTGAAATGTGGGTTGTTTTGCATGCCATCGTGTTTGGTGGAGCAGTCAAAATGTTGAAAATGGGTGGAATTCCCCTTTAAGCTGTGGTTCTCAGAGAGTGGTCCCTGGTTCAGGCAATGGTGTGGTTTGTAATGGGTTGGTGGGTTACGTTAGGTCAGCCCACCAGGGGGCGCTCTCCTCCCTCCCTCCCTCTCTCCCAACCTGTCAATGGGTGGTGGGTTCTGTCAGCCCACCAGGGGGCGCTCTCCTCCCTCCCAACCTGTCAATGGGTGATGGGTTCTGTCACCACCAGGGGGCGCTCTCCTCCCAACCTGTCAATGGGTGGTGGGTTCTGTCACCACCAGGGGGCGCTCTCCTCCTAACCTGTCAATGGGTGGTGGGTTCTGTCACCACCAGGGGGCGCTCTCCTTCCCAACCTGTCAATGGGTGATGGGTTCTGTCACCACCAGGGGGCGCTCTCCTCCCTACCTGTCAATGGGTGGTGGGTTCTGTCACCACCAGGGGGCGCTCTCCTCCCTCCCAACCTGTCAATGGGTGGTGGGTTCTGTCACCACCAGGGGGCGCTCTCCTCCCTCCCAACCTGTCAATGGGTGGTGGGTTCTGTCACCACCAGGGGGCGCTCTCCTCCCTCCCAACCTGTCAATGGGTGGTGGGTTCTGTCAGCCCACCAGGGGGCGCTCTCCTTCCCAACCTGTCAATGGGTGATGGGTTCTGTCAGCCACCAGGGGGCGCTCTCCTCCCAACCTGTCAATGGGTGGTGGGTTCTGTCACCACCAGGGGGCGCTCTCCCTCCCAACCTGTCAATGGGTGGTGGGTTCTGTCACCACCAGGGGGCGCTCTCCTTCCCAACCTGTCAATGGGTGGTGGGTTCTGTCAGCCACCAGGGGGCGCTCTCCTCCCTCCCTACCTGTCAATGGGTGGTGGGTTCTGTCACCACCAGGGGGCGCCCTCCTCCCTCCCTCCTAACCTGTCAATGGGTGGTGGGTTCTGTCAGCCCACCAGGGGGCGCTCTCCTCCCTACCTGTCAATGGGTGATGGGTTCTGTCACCACCAGGGGGCGCTCTCCTCCCTCCTAACCTGTCAATGGGTGATGGGTTCTGTCACCACCAGGGGGCGCTCTCCTCCCTCCCAACCTGTCAATGGGTGGTGGGTTCTGTCAGCCCACCAGGGGGCGCTCTCCTTCCCAGCCTGTCAATGGGTGGTGGGTTCTGTCACCACCAGGGGGCGCTCTCCTCCCAACCTGTCAATGGGTGGTGGGTTCTGTCAGCCCACCAGGGGGCGCTCTCCTCCCTCCTAACCTGTCAATGGGTGGTGGGTTCTGTCAGCCCACCAGGGGGCGCTCTCCTCCTTCCTAACCTGTCAATGGGTGGTGGGTTCTGTCAGCCCACCAGGGGGCGCTCTCCTTCCTCCCTCCCAACCTGTCAATGGGTGGTGGGTTCTGTCACCACCAGGGGGCGCTCTCCTCCCTCCCAACCTGTCAATGGGTGGTGGGTTCTGTCACCACCAGGGGGCGCTCTCCTCCCTCCTAACCTGTCAATGGGTGGTGGGTTCTGTCACCACCAGGGGGCGCTCTCCTTCCCAACCTGTCAATGGGTGGTGGGTTCTGTCACCACCAGGGGGCGCTCTCCCTCCCAACCTGTCAATGGGTGGTGGGTTCTGTCACCACCAGGGGGCGCTCTCCTTCCCAACCTGTCAATGGGTGGTGGCTTACGTCCACATCCACAGACAGCGCCTCCAGGCTTGAAGCAACAGGCCCTGGCGGTGAAAAGTGGAAGTGCATCCCTATAATGGAAGTGAACGGCTTCATGATGTCACAGGCGTCATGGCGGCACACAGGTGAAGTTACCTACAATGTTATTCCAATGGGAACTTCCGGCAAGGGGGCGGGGCTATCGCTCCAGTCCGCTCTCTATATTTTATTACTCTATGATTCTGTCAGCCCACCAGGGGGCGCCCTCCTCCCTCCCCTCCCCCCCCTCCCTCCCTGCCCGTCAGGTCAACATGTGATAAACATAAACAATAACAACAACAACATAAACAACAACACACCACCAGCCTGGACAGAAGGAATTAATACACAACAGTTAAGACTACAGGTGTGAAACTGCAGGTCTGTAACTGCAGGTCTGTAACTGCAGGTCTGTAACTACAGATCTGTAACTGCAGGTCTGTAACTGCAGGTCTGTAACTGCAGGTGTGTAACTACAGGTCTGTAACTGCAGGTGTGAAACTGCAGGTCTGTAACTGCAGGTGTGTAACTACAGGTCTGTAACTGCAGGTGAGTAACTGCAGGTGTGTAACTGCAGGTGTGAAACTGCAGGTCTGTAACTGCAGGTGTGTAACTGCAGGTCTGTAACTGCAGGTGAGTAACTGCAGGTGTGTAACTGCAGGTGTGAAACTGCAGGTCTGTAACTGCAGGTGTGTAACTGCAGGTCTGTAACTGCAGGTGTGTAACTGCAGGTGTGTAACTGCAGGTGTGTAACTGCAGGTGTGTAACTGACCGATAGTAACGGTTGCGACCGTTTCCAACCTTTTACCACCTGCTCTACGGCTAATTTCTGGAGAATGTGTGGAATTCCCCTTTAAGGTTAGGTTTTATTGAGGCTAAGGGTTAGGTTTAGCGACTGATAGCCTATCGGTCGCAGTAGAGCGCTGGCAGAACTGTCCTACACTGGCCTCTGGTGGTTACAGACGGAATCACAATATAGTTATATCTTTAATAACTTTACACATTTACACTAAATGATCCCTAATGGAAATAATAATAATAATAATAATAATAGTAAATGCAAATCTGTGAGAAAATATTGAAAGTGAGTGTGTGTGTGTGTGTGTGTGTGGGGGGGGGGGTGATAAGAATATTAATTCTTATTGATTGACGAATAAATAAATAATCTGTTGTTCTTAAATATTTTAAGGACAGATTATTTATCATGAGTTTTCAGATCTGACTTTCCTTTACTACACAATAAAAGCCCTGTGAGATTGTGAAACAAGGCTTCAAAACAAAAGTCCTGCGAAGCTTGTATAACTGACGTTATACTTCTGCATGAAAAAGGCTTCAAAATAAAAGTCGCCTACAGCTTGCAAATCTGACAGTCTGTAAATTGTGAAACAATACTTCACAATAAAAGTCCCACGAAGATTGCAAGTTTGACATTCCTTCAATTGTGAAACAAGACTTCACAATAAAAGTTCTGCGAAGCTTGTGGATCTGATATTCCCAGGAGGAACTTCCTTTAAACACACCATAAATATATTATTATTATTATTATTATTAGCTCAGGCATATCCTTCCTTCCTTCCTTCCTTCCTTGCTTCCTCGTGTCCTTGTGGCGGCCATGTTGTAGTCCCACGGATCCTGTTGAGTTCATGAACTACAAAACAAAATGGCCGCCACTCAATGTCATGTGACGAGAGGCAGGGGTCAAAGTTCATCCCTCCTCAGTGTCCGTCATCCTTGATCGCCCGCTGCACTCCACAAGTCTCTCTCTCTTTATGTCCATCTGAATGTCTCTCTGTCTGTGTCTCTCTCTCTGTCTGTCTGTCTCTCTCTCTCCCTCTCTCTCTCTCTCTCTCTCTGTCTGTCTCTCTCTCTGTGTCTCACTCTCTCTCTGTCTCTCTCTCTGTGTCTGTCTCTCTGTGTCTGTCTCTCTTTCTCTCTCTCTCTCTCTCTCTCTCTCTCTCTCTCTCTCAAGGTCTTTCCAGATAAAAGCCTGCATAAACGCGTCGATTCTCGATTCTCTCTGCAGTGCCGACATAAAGAAAATCGTCGCCAGGCGTTTTAAAAAGCTCACTAGATTGAGCTTTCCAAAACATCGCCCACATGTGCACGAAACGAGCAACACAGCACGCAACACACATCACTGGACTACCGCCGCGCGATAAACGACCGGCGTTACACGCTCTCTTTATCGCAGGTCGTTTTCTGAGCACAAAACGCCGTCCTGTTGAACATGAATTACAATGCACCATTTATTACTCGTCCTTTACTCTCAGGACACCGATTGGTGGAGAGAGGGAGAGAGGGAGACCAACGGACCAATGGCAGCGCAGATCCTTGGTAGAGGCTCAACCAATCAGAGCGGTAGAATAAATACATGAACAAACGGAGCCGGCAGAGTGGGCGGAGTCAGTCAGGAGGGGGCGTGTCCTCACACCCTCCAGAGCAGCAGGTGATTGGTGGAGTCGTCGCGGCCCACCGTCTCAGCCGCGCTGCTATTGGTCAGACGGAAATCCTCGTAGCCGTCGCCCCCGGAGATCACCAGCAGCTCATTGGACGACGGCTTGGGGGCGGAGACTCCTCCTCGACTCCTCCCCCCTGCCCCTGCAGAGCTGTCAATCACCCCCACGCCGCTCTGTGATTGGCTGCCTGATGAGGAGGACATGAGAAAAGTCATTCATTAAAATAGAGTATTTATAATGAGAGTAATGACTAATGTAAGTATTGACTAGTGTAAGTCCGTCCGTCCGTCCGTACGTACATACGTACGTACGCGTCTGTCTGTCCACCCACTGTTACGTCACTCGCAAAACTCAAGGACATTATGTATCATGTGACATGAATCAAGGTAGATTGATGTCCAATGTGTTTTGGTGTGGAATTCTCCTTTAACTAAAGACAGTTATATAACAAATCATTATTCACTAGAGTGACCAGTGGTCTGTTAATGCGTTAAAATGTACTAAAATGATGTAATTTTGCCAATTTAACTGCAAACGTGTGATCTGCTGTCAATGGAGCTGGATGGACAGAGTGGTTTGTTTGGAACTAGAATCCATCCTTACTAGGAGTCACATGATGCTTTTCAGCCAATAGCAGTGTCACATGATGCTTTTCAGCCAATAGCAGTGTCACATGATGCTTTTCAGCCAATAGCAGTGTCACATGATGCTTTTCAGCCAATAGCAGGTGTCACATGATGCTTTTCAGCCAATAGCAGTGTCACATGATGCTTTTCAGCCAATAGCAGTGTCACATGATGCTTTTCAGCCAATAGCAGTGTCACATGATGCTTTTCAGCCAATAGCAGTGTCACATGATGCTTTTCAGCCAATAGCAGGCGTCACATGATGCTTTTCAGCCAATAGCATCGTCACATGATGCTTTTCAGCCAATAGCAGTCTCTGTTCAGCCGTAACATTGGAGTCAATGGGGAACGTCGCTACTCTCTCTCATTATAGATACTCCACATTAAAGGGGAATTCCACCCATTTTCAACATTCTAATATGTCATTGATATACTGTGTAATATACCTTAGAGGTGTTGGGTGGACATGATGAAAACGTTTGCCCCAGTCTGTGTTTTCCAGAAATGGAGGTCTGAAGAAAAATCATTAACATGGTGAAACACGTCTTGATGACATCATCAAGATGTATTTTCACCATGTTAATGGATTTCTTTAGACAATTCTTTTTTTTTTTTTTTTTTCTGAGAGCGTACAAATGCAACCAAATGAACCCGTTAGGGTTCATTTGGTTGCATTTGTACGCTCTCAGAAAAAAATTAGGGGTGTTGAATGATTAAAATTTTTAATCAAATTAATCACACCTTCAAAATTAATTTAATCATGATTAATCACCATTCGGACTATTTCGGACAATATGCCATGTTTTCCTGTGTATTGTTGCGGAAATGGAAAGACAGCGGGCTATTCAACTAAATTGTTCAGGAGTCCGCATTGCCAAAAACCCAAGGGGCCAGACTGCCACAGAGACTACTCTCTACCATGACACATGTGTACACACACAGACACATTTTTTAAAGTATTTCACTTTTTAAAATGCTCCATTTATAAGAAAAGTGCAATGTGCATCTGGTCTTTCTAACATGCATCATATTTGAACCAAATCAAAATACACGTTTATAGTGCAGCTTATGAAAACGGACTTCATATCATATCTGTTATCACAACAGCAGCAAATCACAACATCTAAGGCACACTTATTGTGCTCTCTCTTTAATTCTCAAAAGGCTTGCAACAGGGGACAGGACTAGCCTACACACAGGCAACTAATGACAGTGATGGCACATCTTTGACTGGCCAGTGGCCATACAATAGGGCCCACCACGTTCATTTCATCAAGACAGACAAATACAAATATTCACTAATGCAACGCCAAAAGCAGAAAGAAAGAAATAGAAATCTACCTCCTGCAGCCAGCATGCACTCGACTCTTCATCATCTCTGGGTGTGTTTTTCTTCTTGACAATAATCCATGCAACAGTGGCGTCTCTTACCATCGGATTATTTTGCGACAGCATTGACTTGGTTACAGAGCAAATACGTCTGCCTGCGCTCCCTATGGAGTTTCAATTTAGCCATTATTTCTATTTTCAATAGTTGGGAGTGATCCAAAAGAGCTCCTTGTTTGGTTTGTTTACAATATCTCACTTCACGTGGAGGAAGTAGAGCTCCTCTGGAAGGGAAGTGGAAGGGACCATAGAGACTAGTGACAGACTAGCGACATTGAGGGGTCACAGAACAGAGCGTGCGCTGCTATTCAGTTAGCTGTACTCATGCTCAGTGGAAATGAAGAGCAGCCGCCATTAGACCATTCCATGGAAGTGAACGGAGATGTCAGGCCACCAGTTTAGTAGCCCTGATATACTCGCTCGAGCCCATAGACTCCAATGCATTCCGCAACTTTGTCCCTATTTGTTGTCCCCCTTTAATAGAGTCGCCAGCGAGTGGAATCACATCCGAGACAGAGCGTGCGCACGCACAAGCGTGCGCGCGCGTGCGCACGCGCGTGCATGTGCGTTAATTGCGTTAAAAGATTTATCGCAAATAACATAGAAATTTAATCAACGCCGTTAACGTGTTAAAAATCAACACCATTAAAAAAAAATAAAAATGGGTGGAATTCCCCTTTAAAGTTAATAGTGGCAACTTTTTAGCCAAAAATCAAACCTAGCTACTGTATATTTTTCGCAGAGACTCACCTGCACCCTCTGTCTGCAGAGCAGAGACTCACCCTCTGTCTGCAGGGCAGAGACTCACCCTCTGTCTGCAGAGCAGAGACTCACCTGCACCCACTGTCTGCAGAGCAGAGACTCACCCTCTGTCTGCAGAGCAGAGACTCACCCTCTGTCTGCAGGGCAGAGACTCACCCTCTGTCTGCGGAGCAGGGAGGTTGACTCACCTGCGCCCTCTGTCTGCGGAGCAGGGAGGTTGACTCACCTGCGCCCTCTGTCTGCGGAGCAGGGAGGTTGACTCACCTGCGCCCTCTGTCTGCGGAGCAGGGAGGTTGACTCACCTGCGCCCTCTGTCTGCAGAGCAGGGAGGTTGACTCACCTGCGCCCTCTGTTTGCAGAGCAGAGGTTGACTCACCTGCGCCCTCTGTCTGTGGAGCAGAGAGGTTGACTCACCTGCGCCCTCTGTCTGTGGAGCAGAGACTCACCTGCGCCCTCTGTCTGTGGAGCAGAGACTCACCTGCGCCCTCTGTCTGTAGAGCAGGGAGGTTGACTCACCTGCGCCCTCTGTCTGTGGAGCAGAGAGGTTGACTCACCTGCGCCCTCTGTTTGCAGAGCAGAGGTTGACTCACCTGCGCCCTCTGTCTGCGGAGCAGAGACTCACCTGCGCCCTCTGTCTGTAGAACAGAGAGGTTGACTCACCTGCGCCCTCTGTCTGTAGAGCAGAGGTTGACTCACCTGCGCCCTCTGTCTGTGGAGCAGAGGTTGACTCACCTGCGCCCTCTGTCTGTGGAGCAGAGGTTGACTCACCCTCTGTCTGTGGAGCAGGGAGGTTGACTCACCCTCTGTCTGTGGAACAGGGAGGTTGACTCACCTGCGCCCTCTGTCTGTGGAGCAGGGAGGTTGACTCACCTGCGCCCTCTGTCTGCGGAGCAGGGAGGTTGACTCACCTGCGCCCTCTGTCTGTGGAGCAGGGAGGTTGACTCACCTGCGCCCTCTGTCTGTGGAACAGGGAGGTTGACTCACCTGCGCCCTCTGTCTGTGGAACAGGGAGGTTGACTCACCTGCGCCCTCTGTCTGCGGAGCAGAGGTTGACTCACCTGCGCCCTCTGTCTGCGGAGCAGGGAGGTTGACTCACCTGCGCCCTCTGTCTGTAGAACAGAGAGGTTGACTCACCTGCGCCCTCTGTCTGCAGGGCAGGGAGGTTGACTCACCTGCGCCCTCTGTCTGCGGAGCAGGGAGGTTGACGTGGAAGCCGTCTGGCAGCTCTATGGCGGTGAGGAATCGAACGTGTCCCGTGTGTCCGTGGGCGGAGCCTGTGGGGCTGAGCGGGCACCGCAGCGTCCCTGCCACCGTCCCAGAAGTGACCACGGGGATGGGCAGCGTCAGAACCACGCCTGATTGGACAAAACATCACAATGATCAGTCTGCTGATTGGACAAAACATCACAATGATCAGTCAGCTGATTGGACAAAACATCACAACGATCAGTCTGCTGATTGGACAAAACATCACAATGATCAGTCTGCTGATTGGACAAAACATCACAATGATCAGTCTGCTGATTGGACAAAACATCACAATGATCAGTCTGCTGATTGGACAAAACATCACAACGATCAGTCTGCTGATTGGACAAAACATCACAACGATCGGCCTCAGGGTAATGTTTAAAACTACATTATCCTGTTACTATCACTGTGTTTAAAACTACATTATCCTGTTAGTATCACTGTGTTTAAAACTACATTATCCTGTCAGTATCACTGTGTTTAAAACTACATTATCCTGTTAGTATCACTGTGTTTAAAACTACATTATCCTGTTAGTATCACTGTGTTTAAAACTACATTATCAACCCAGTATCACTGTGTTTAAAACTACATTATCAACCCAGTGTCACTGTGTTTAAAACTACATTATCCTGTTAGTGTCACTGTGTTTAAAACTACATTATCCTGTTAGTGTCACTGTCTTTAAAACTACATTATCCTTCCAGTATCACTGTGTTTAAAACTACATTATCCTGTTAGTATCACTGTGTTTAAAACTACATTATCCTCTTAGTCACTGTGTTTAAAACTACATTATCCTGTTAGTATCACTGTGTTTAAAACTACATTATCCTGTTAGTGTCACTGTGTTTAAAACTACATTATCCTGTTAGTGTCACTGTCTTTAAAACTACATTATCCTGTTAGAGTCACTGTGTTTAAAACTACATTATCCTGTTAGTGTCACTGTCTTTAAAACTACATTATCCTGTTAGTGTCACTGTGTTTAAAACTACATTATCCTCCCAGTATCACTGTGTTTAAAACTACATTATCCTCCCAGTGTCACTGTGTTTAAAACTACATTATCCTCCCAGTATCACTGTGTTTAAAACTACATTATCCTCCCAGTGTCACTGTGTTTAAAACTACATTATCCTGTCAGTATATACTGTGTTTAAAACTACATTATCCTGTTAGTGTCACTGTGTTTAAAACTACATTATCCTCCCAGTATCACTGTGTTTAAAACTACATTATCCTCCCAGTATCACTGTGTTTAAAACTACATTATCCTCCCAGTGTCACTGTGTTTAAAACTACATTATCCTCCCAGTGTCACTTTGTTTAAAACTACATTATCATGTTAGTGTCACTGTGTTTAAAACTACATTATCCTCCCAGTGTCACTTTGTTTAAAACTACATTATCATGTTAGTGTCACTGTGTTTAAAACTACATTATCCTCCCAGTGTCACTGTGTTTAAAACTACATTATCCTGTTAGTGTCACTGTGTTTAAAACTACATTATCCTCCCAGTGTCACTGTGTTTAAAACTACATTATCCTGTTAGTATCACTGTGTTTAAAACTACATTATCCTGTTAGTGTCACTGTGTTTAAAACTACATTATCCTGTTAGTGTCACTGTGTTTAAAACTACATTATCCTGTTAGAGTCACTGTGTTTAAAACTACATTATCACAACGTTTTAAAATTATCGTGTTAGAGTCACTGTGTTTAAAATTACATTATCTTAGATAAACTAAAGTATATTTCAAGCTTCTTAAATAATGTATACTTATGTTTCAGGTTTTTGGACAATGTATATCCCAGATTTTAGATAAAGTCTAAGTATATTCCAGGTTCTTAGATAAAGTCTAAGTATATTCCAGGTTCTTAGATAAAGTATAAGTATATTCCAGGTTCTTAGATAAAGTATAAGTATATTCCAGGTTCTTAGATAAAGTATACGTATATTTCAGGTTCTTAGATAAAGTATAAGTATATTTCAGGTTCTTAGATACAGTATAAGTATATCTCAGGTTCCTATATAAAGTCTAAGTATATTCCAGGTTCTTAGATAAGGTATAACTATATTCCAGGTTCTTATATAAAGTCTAAGTATATTCCAGGTTCTTAGATAAAGTATAAGTATATTCCAGGTTCTTAGATAAAGTATAAGTATATTCCAGGTTCTTAGATAAGGTATTAGTATATTCCAGGTTCTTAGATAAGGTATAAGTATATTCCAGGTTCTTAGATAAAGTATAAGTATATTCCAGGTTCTTAGATACAGTATAAGTATATCTCAGGTTCCTATATAAAGTCTAAGTATATTCCAGGTTCTTAGATAAGGTATAACTATATTCCAGGTTCTTATATAAAGTCTAAGTATATTCCAGGTTCTTAGATAAAGTATAAGTATATTCCAGGTTCTTAGATAAAGTATTAGTATATTCCAGGTTCTTAGATAAGGTATAAGTATATTCCAGGTTCTTATATAAAGTATAAGTATATTCCAGGTTCTTAGATAAGGTATAACTATATTCCAGGTTCTTAAATACAGTATAAGTATATTCCAGGTTCTTAGATAAGGTATAAGTATATTCCAGGTTCTTATATAAAGTATAAGTATATTCCAGGTTCTTAGATAAGGTATAACTATATTCCAGGTTCTTAAATACAGTATAAGTACAGTGGTAAGCACTTGATACTGGCAGTGTTACCATTTGACTACCACTGGGGTAGCTTAGTGTTACCGTTTCACCTCCGGTGGTACCACCATATATATATATATATATATATATATATATATATATATGTGTGTGTGTGTGTGTGTGTGTGTGTGTGTGTGTGTGTGTGTGTGTGTGTGTGTGTGTGTGTGTGTGTGTGTGTGTGTGTGTGTGTGTGTGTGTGTGTGTGTTTAAGTATTTTAAATGTGTTATAACTAAAAAAATAAGAATTCAGAATTCATTCAAAAAAGCATTTGGTAACTTTAGAGAGTATTGCCTAAATACTTTTTTTTTATTTTACTTTTAATACTTCTACTGTACTTGTATTAGAAGTAAAAACACTTACTCCTATTACTGTGTTTGGAAATTGTAAATGACCCATTAACTAGAACAATAGTGGAGGTGTGAACTGGAGGGAGAATGAGTAAGCTACGGGTCAGATGTTTAACAATAGTGTCTCTCTTTCTCTCTCAGGCTAAAGTTAGGCTTTGATGAGCTGCTGATAGAATAGCGTTTCATTTAAATGAATGCTTCAAATGAACTTTAATGTCACCCTACCCCCAATTCAATAGAAGTGTATATAGATGAGCCGCCATTGAAGTGGCCCCATGAAGTGAACAGACTTTTCGAGTAACTAAAGGCTCTGGCCTCTTGTAAGCAGACGGACACAAAACCAGCTGTGTTGCTGCGCGCACATACTAGCATTTGAGCTGCGGTAAAATACGCTCCCAAACGCAATGATACGAGGACGACAGCGTGACTGGAGCCTTTGCAGCGTGGAAATATAAACACTATTTTACATTCTTGCTGGTAAAGCAGGGGTTTTCAACAGGTGGTCCGGGGAGGATTCCAGGTGGTCCTCACACTAAATGATGGAAAGTTGGTTAACCAGATCCAATTCTTTGAGAGTGTAAACATGAAACCAAATGGACCCTTGCGGGTCCATTACAAGAGTTAAAATAATCATCATCTGAATTAGCCCAAGTCTACACAAGTAGAGAATGTAGAAGTTTAATGGTTCTTTAGATCTGTATGTTTGACTCTTGTTTTTGAAATTCAGCCTGATATTGTGGACAAAAGAAAATAAATCTTTAGTTTTGGGGTCTGTGAGGCCAAAATGTCCTCAAATGGTGGTCTGTGGCTCAAATGCAGAATAAACAGTGGCCCTGGTATGAAAAAGGTTGAAAACGACTGTGGTAAAGGACGTGGACGAAAACAAAAACATTGAGGTGAAGTGTAGACAGCAAGCATTGTCCTCAGCAAAGAAAATCTTAATACAGCCCATGCTCAGCATGCTGCCATTAAAGGGGAATTCCACCCCTTTTAAAAAAAAGGTCCTAAAAGAAAAATCATTAACATGGCGAAACACAACCTCCATTTCTAGTAAACACAG
>CM076977.1:2950284-2972784 GCA_039105355.1 Benthosema pterotum
CAATAAAATAATTCATTGATTAATTCTCAAGGATGGATGTCACATGCACACTCTCTACTGCTCTGACCTGCTTCTCTCTGGTAGACGATCAGCTCCCCATTGGCCAGAGACACAAACACCTTGTTGTCCACATATCTGAAAAAACAAAAATATTATTATTATTATTAGGACTGAGTACAAAGCAAGTGCCAAGCCCTACTGATTTTGCAATGTTTCTTTCTTATTATTATTCCTGAGAATAAATTGCGGCTGCATAACGTAAATGAAAAGTTGTGAAACTTGGCACGCATGCTACTAGTGGCGTAAATTATGAATTATGCTAATGAGCCTACAGTACTACTGTATATAAATCATATTCCATATAGTCAGTCAGAAGCCGAAGCCCCGCCCCCTCTTCTTCACAGCGGAGCGGAGCTGCTGGTGGTGTTGGTTGATAGCTAGCTAGTAGCTACCTACCATACATATGTACAAGAAAGCTTCGTTACTACAGTGTGTTTTGCCTGTAGGCTGACTAAAGCACTGACATTTGTTTTCTCTCGATGCGTGATTTTGTGGATGACAGTTGAAAACTACTAAATCAGGCCAGAATTTCTTCCATTGTATTTCACACATGTTTAAACATCATTTCTGAAACATAGCAACTTTTTCAATCATAAATATTTGGTCTGTGGGGCTATAATACATTACTCTGTGGTGTGACAAACTGGGAATACATTTTGTATCATATATTTTTTTGCTTTACGGGGACTTAAATTTGTCCTGGGCATGACGTTAAACTGCATCCAACCTGGAGAGGGATGGGCGCCTCCAGGTTTATTTGCCCACATACACCCATGAACAATCTAGACGAGAGAGATGTGACCCGGCCCGGAGGAAGCCCGGGGCCCCCCTCTGGAGCCAGGCCCGGAGGGAGGGCTCGTCAGCGAGCGCCTGGTGGCCGGGCTTGCCACGGAGCCCGGCCGGGCACAGCCCGAAGAAGCAACGTGGACACGCCATCCTCTCCGCCGCGTGGGCCCACCACCCGCGCCAGGAAGCCGTGGGCCAGGGTGCGCTGCCAGATGGGTGGCAGTGACACTAGGGGTTCTGGACGGACCGGTCCTGGGCAGCAGAGGCTGACCATGGGGACGTGGAACGTAACCTCGCTGGTGGGGAAGGAACCTGAGCTGGTGCGGGAGGCGGAGCGCTACAGGTTGGACCTGGTAGGGCTCACCTCCACACACAGTAAGGGTTCTGGAACCAAAGTCCTGGACAAGGGGTATACCTTGTTCTTTTCTGGAGTTGCCCAGGGTGTGAGGTCTCAGGCGGGTGTGGGGATACTCACAAGCCCCCGGCTGAGCGCCTGCACGTTGGAGTTTACCCCAGTGGACAAGAGGGTCGCTTCCCTCCGCCTTAGGGTTGGAGGGGGGAATACTCTGACTGTTGTTTGTGCGTACGCGCCGAACAAGAGTTCAGAGTATCCGGCCTTCTTGGATACCCTGCAGGTCGTCCTGGACGGGGCACCTGCGGGGGATTCCGTAGTCCTACTGGGGGACTTCAACGCACACGTGGGCAACGACAGAGATACCTGGGCTGGCGTGATTGGGAGGAACGGTCTCCCCGATCTGAACCCGAGTGGTAGTTTGTTGTTGGACTTCTGTGCTAGTCATGGACTGACAATAACAAACACCATGTTCAAGCATAGGGATGCTCATAAGTGTACTTGGTACCAGAGCACCCTAGGCCAAAGGTCAATGATCGATTTTGTAATCGTGTCAGCTGACCTGCGGCCGTATGTTTTGGACACTCGGGTGAAGAGAGGGGCTGAACTGTCAACTGATCACCACCTGGTGGTGAGTTGGTTTAGATGGCGGGGGAAACCTCTGGACAGACCTGGCAAACCCAAGCGTGTAGTGCGGGTGAACTGGGAACGTCTGGAGGAGGCCCCTGTCCGGAAGGACTTCAACTCACGCCTCCGGTTGGACTTCTCTCGCATCCCTGTGGAGGTTGGGGACATTGAACAGGAATGGGAAATGTTCAAAGCCTCCATTGCTGAAGCTGCAGCTGGGAGCTGCGGCCAGAAGGTCTTAGGTGCCTCAAGGGGCGGCAACCCTAGAACTCCCTGGTGGACAGCGGAGGTCAGGGAAGCCGTCCGACTGAAGAAGGAGGCCTACCGGGATATGTTATCCCGGGGGTCTCCGGACGCAGTTGCAAGGTACCGACAGGCCCGAAGGTCAGCGGCTGCGGCTGTAGCTGAGGCAAAGCAGCGGGTGTGGGAGAAGTTCGGGGAATCCATGGAGAAAGACTATCGGGCGGCACCAAAGTTGTTCTGGAAGACCGTACGACACCTCAGGAGGGGAAAGCGGGGAAACATCCAAGCTGTTTACAGCAAGGATAGGACCCTGCTGACTGCAAATGAGGATGTCGTAGCGCGTTGGAAGGAACACTTTGAGGAACTCCTGAACCCATTAACATCAGACCCACCCTCCTTGACAGGAGCAGAGCCTGAGGATGATGGGCGGGTGTCGTCGATCTCCCGGAGGGAAGTCACTGAGGTAGTTAAGCAGCTCCACAGTGGCAGAGCTCCGGGGGTTGACGAGATCCGCCCAGAAATGCTGAAGGCTCTGGGTGTTGAAGGGCTGTCTTGGCTGATACGCCTCTTCAACATCGCGTGGAAGTCTGGGACAGTGCCGAAGGAGTGGCAGATCGGGGTGGTGGTCCCTCTGTTTAAAAAGGGGGACCAGAGGGTGTGTGCCAACTACAGGGGCATCACATTACTCAGCCTCCCTGGGAAAGTCTACTCCAAGGTACTGGAAAGGAGGGTCCGGCCGATAGTCGAACCTCAGATTCAGGAGGAGCAATGTGGTTTTCGTCCTGGCCGTGGAACAACTGACCAGATCTATACTCTTGCAGGGATCCTGGAGAAGGCCTGGGAGTATGCCTATCCAGTCTACATGTGCTTTGTGGATTTGGAGAAGGCATATGACCGGGTCCCCCGGGAGGTCCTGTGGGAGGTGCTGAGGGAGTATGGAGTTAGGGGGTCCCTGTTGAGGGCCATCCAATCTCTGTACTCCCAAAGCGAGAGCTGTGTCCGTGTGCTCGGGAGCAAGTCGGATTCGTTTCCAGTGGGGGTTGGTCTCCGTCAGGGCTGTGCATTGTCTCCTATCCTGTTTGTGATTTTCATGGACAGGATCTCGAGGCGAAGTCGTGGCGGAGAAGGTGTTCGGTTGGGGGAGCTTGGGGTTGCATCACTGCTTTTTGCGGATGATGTGGTCCTGTTGGCTCCATCAGTCGGAGACCTACAACTCTCACTGGACCGGTTCGATGCCGAGTGTACGGCGGCTGGGATGAGGATCAGCGTCTCCAAATCTGAGGCCATGGTTCTCAGCCGGAAACCGGTGGATTGTACAGTCCGGGTAGGGAATGAGGTATTACCCCAGGTGAAGGAGTTTAAGTATCTCGGGGTCTTGTTCACGAGTGAGGGGAGGACGGAGAGGGAGATCAGCCGGAGAATTGGAGCAGCAGGGGCGGTATTACAGTCGTTATACCGCACTGTTGTGACGAAAAGAGAGCTGAGCCAGAAGGCAAAGCTCTCGGTCTACCGAGCTATCTTCATCCCTACCCTCACCTATGGTCATGAAGTGTGGGTCATGACCGAAAGAACGAGGTCGCGGATACAAGCGGCCGAAATGAGTTTCCTCCGGCGGGTGGCTGGCATCTCCCTTAGAGATAGGGTGAGAAGTTCAGTCACTCGGGAGAGACTCGGAGTAGAGCCGCTGCTCCTTCGCCTGGAAAGGAGCCAGCTGAGGTGGTTCGGGCATCTGGTTAGGATGCCACTCGAGCGCCTCCCTAGGGAGGTCCTCGGGGCACGTCCCACTGGGCGAAGACCCCGGGGCAGACCAAGGACCAGATGGAGGGATTACATCGACTCTCTGGCTTTGGATCGCCTCGGGATCCCCCAGGAGGAGGTCGCCAATGTTGCTCGGGACAGGGAAGTCTGGAGCTCCCTGGTGGAGCTGTTGCCCCCGCGACCCGACCTCGGATAAGCGGAAGAAGATGGATGGATGGATGGATGGATGGATGGATGGATGGATGGACTTAAATTTGTCTGTATGGATAATTAATTTACGAAGACAACAGGCATTAATATGTGATGCTTTTAGTTCCTCATCAACTTACAGCTTGAAAGAGTCAGCGTTGGTCATGTATGTCACCATTCACCATTACAACATGAGTGATCATTAACCCACTACGCCATGTAACACTTTCTACTACGTCATCATGTCACCATTACAACATCAGTGATCATTAACCCACTACGCCATGTAAAACTTTCTGTCATCACGTCACCATTACAACATCAGTGATCATTAACCCACTACGCCATGTAAAACTTTCTGTCATCACGTCACCATTACAACATCAGTGATCATTAACCCACTACGCCATGTAACACTTTCTGTCATCATGTCACCATTACAACATCAGTGATCATTAACCCACTACGCTATGTAACACTTTCTGTCATCACGTCACCATTACAACATCAGTGATCATTAACCCACTACGCTATGTAACACTTTCTACTACGTCATCATGTCACCATTACAACATCAGTGATCATTAACCCACTACGCTATGTAACACTTTCTGTCATCATGTCACCATTACAACATCAGTGATCATTAACCCACTACGCTATGTAACACTTTCTACTACGTCATCATGTCACCATTACAACATCAGTGATCATTAACCCACTACGCCATGTAACACTTTCTGTCATCATGTCACCATTACAACATCAGTGATCATTAACCCACTACGCTATGTAACACTTTCTACTACGTCATCATGTCACCATTACAACATCAGTGATCATTAACCCACTACGCCATGTAACACTTTCTGTCATCATGTCACCATTACAACATCAGTGATCATTAACCCACTACGCCATGTAACACTTTCTGTCATCACGTCACCATTACAACATCATCGGGGCAACTACACTTTATGATTGCAAAGTTGCATTCTAGTTTTGTATGGTATTTGTGACGTTAACTTTTGTTTTCTCAGGATAATAAAGCTCCAGCAGAGAGCAGCAGAGATCATTCTAGTTTTGTATGGTATTTGTTTGACTCACAGGATGCAGAGGATGGATGCGTAGCTAACAGTAGTATTACAGCAGTAATAGAGTAATACAGTAGAGAGCAGCAGACTCACAGGATGCAGAGGATGGATGCGTAGCTAACAGTAGTATAACAGTAGTATAACAGTAGTATTACAGTAGTATTACAGTAGTATTATAAGCAGAGAGCAGCAGACTCACAGGATGCAGAGGATGGATGCACTGTGTTGAATCTTCATGGAGTTTTTACGGTTCCTGATGTTGTCTGAAGACTGGTACACATGGATGCTAGACAGGCAGACAGACAGACAGACAGACAGACAGGCAGAGAGACAGGCAGACAGACAGGCAGAGAGAGAGACAGACAGACAGGCAGAGAGAGAGACAGACAGACAGGCAGACAGACAGACAGAGAGACAGACAGACAGGCAGAGAGAGAGACAGACAGAACTTCAGTACTAGTAGTATTAAAGTAGTATCATAGTAGTTTATTACATGGCTTGAATGAATGCTCCAATCAGAAGCCAGCGTTCTGGTCATGTGAGCGGTGACATATTACACTATAATTCACCGCTCCGCTCTATATCTGACCAATCAGAAGCCAGCGTTCTGGTCATGTGAGCGGTGACATATTACACTATAATTCACCGCTCCGCTCTATATCTGACCAATCAGAAGCCAGCGTTCTGGTCATGTGAGCGGTGACATATTACACTATAATTCACCGCTCCGCTCTATATCTGACCAATCAGAAGCCAACGTTCTGGTCATGTGAGCGGTGACATATTACACTATAATTCACCGCTCCGCTCTATATCTGACCAATCAGAAGCCAGCGTTCTGGTCATGTGAGCGGTGACATATTACACTATAATTCACCGCTCCGCTCTATATCTGATAGTGGTTTAAAAAAAACATCGATATGAATCGATAATCGATTTAAACCTGAACGATCTGACTGGATCGGTGTGCGCATCGGTACAAATAGCGTCTGAATCGCACGTTGGTTCGATCCTAACCTCATATATCGATTCAAGTACAGTAACTGCGGGAAAAACACAGATTTGCAAGTCACACCGTGCACTGCAGCGGGGAGGCAACTTGTAGATCTGTGCAGGAAAGCGTGATTATGACGTCGGCACGGATACACGCAAGTGTTAGCCAACAGTCCGTTGAATGGACTTCTACATACACCTCTACTGACTCTAGTCTACGGAACGGTGACAACAACATACGGACAGCCGGAATAACGGAATGCATTGGAGTACATGAACCATGTGACCGGGATGTTTTTATTACAGTAGTATCATAGTAGTATTATAGTATATATTTACCATCCATCTTCAGTCCCCAGCCACACTGAGCTCTGGTAGTATTATAGTAGTATTATAGTAGTATTATAGTAGTATTATAGTATATTTACCATCCATCTTCAGTCCCCAGCCACACGGAGCTCTGGTAGTATTATAGTAGTATTATAGTAGTATTATAGTAGTATTATAGTAGTATTATAGTATATTTACCATCCATCTTCAGTCCCCAGCCACACTGAGCTCTGGTAGTATTATAGTAGTATTATAGTAGTATTATAGTAGTATTATAGTAGTATTATAGTAGTATACAGTAGTATTATAGTAGTATTATAGTATATTTACCATCCATCTTCAGTCCCCAGCCACACAGAGCTCTGATAGTATTATAGTAGTATTATAGTAGTATTATAGTAGTATTATAGTAGTATTATAGTATATTTACCATCCATCTTCAGTCCCCAGCCACACTGAGCTCTGGTAGTATTATAGTAGTATTATAGTAGTATACAGTAGTATTATAGTAGTATTATAGTAGTATTATAGTAGTATACAGTAGTAGTATAGTAGTATTATAGTAGTATTATAGTAGTATTATAGTAGTATTATAGCAGTATTATAGTATATTTACCATCCATCTTCAGTCCCCAGCCACACTGAGCTCTGGTAGTATTATAGTAGTATTATATTAGTATTATAGTAGTATTATAGTAGTATTATAGTATATTTACCATCCATCTTCAGTCCCCAGCCACACAGAGCTCTGGTAGCATTACAGTAGTATTATAGTAGTATTATAGTAGTATTATAGTATATTTACCATCCATCTTCAGTCCCCAGCCACACAGAGCTCTGGTAGCATTACAGTAGTATTATAGTAGTATTATAGTAGTATTATAGTAGTATTATAGTATATTATAGTATATTTACCATCCATCTTCAGTCCCCAGCCACACTGAGCTCTGGTAGTATTATAGTAGTATTATAGTAGTATTATAGTATATTATAGTATATTTACCATCCATCTTCAGTCCCCAGCCACACAGAGCTCTGGTAGCATTACAGTAGTATTATAGTAGTATTATAGTAGTATTATAGTAGTATTATAGTATATTATAGTATATTTACCATCCATCTTCAGTCCCCAGCCACACTGAGCTCTGGTAGTATTACAGTAGTATTATAGTAGTATTATAGTAGTATTATAGTCGTATTATAGCAGTATTATAGTATATTTACCACCCATCTTCAGTCCCCAGCCACACTGAGCTCTGGTAGTATTATAGTAGTATTATAGTAGTATTATAGTAGTATTATAGTAGTATTATAGTAGTATTATAGTATATTTACCATCCATCTTCAGTCCCCAGCCACACTGAGCTCTGGTAGTATTATAGTAGTATTATAGTAGTATTATAGTAGTATTATAGTATATTATAGTATATTATAGTATATTTACCATCCATCTTCAGTCCCCAGCCACACAGAGCTCTGGTAGTATTACAGTAGTATTATAGTAGTATTATAGTAGTATTATAGTAGTATTATAGTATATTTACCATCCATCTTCAGTCCCCAGCCACACTGAGCTCTGGTAGTATTATAGTAATAATAATAATAATAATAATCTTTATTTGTATAGCACCTTTCATGACATAAAATGCAGCTCAAAGTGCTTTACATTGCAATAGAGAAGAAGACAAAAAAAAAGTGGGTATAAATTAAAGAGATCATTAAAATACATCAAAGAAGCAGTACAGTGAGGACCTGAAAGGCATAAAATATAAAATCATAAAATATAGAATCACAGAGAATCAGTTAAAAGCAAGTGCATAGAAGTACGTCTTGAGTTGTGCTTTAAAAATGTCTACAGAGGCTGCCTGCCGAATGTATAATGGGAGTTTGTTCCACGCCGTCGGTCCATAGAAGCAAAAGGCTGCTTCACCGTGTTTTTTAGTTGCCATTTTAGGCACCGCAAGCAGGCCTGCAGTGGAAGACCTGAGGGGTCGGCCTGGGACATACTTAGGCAGGCAGTCATGTAGGTAGGAAGGTGCAAGACCATTAAGCGCTTTATAGACAAGTAAAAGAATTTTAAAATCAATTCTAAACACAACCGGTAGCCAATGTAGTGAGGCTAGGACAGGAGTAATATGTTCTCTCATCTTAGTTTTAGTTAAAACTCTGGCTGCCGCGTTTTGGACTAGTTGTAATCTGTCAGTTGTTTTCTTGGGGAGGCCAGAGAAGAGTGCATTGCAGTAGTCAAGCCGGGAAAATACAAAGGCGTGGATCAGGGTTTTAGCATCATCCATTGACAGATAGGCCCTGATTCGTGCAATGTTTCTAAGGTGAAAAAAGGCAGTCTTGGTGACATGGTTAATGTGTGAATTAAAATTCAATTCGGAGTCAATGAAGACCCCCAAGTTCTTTACTGTGCTATTACTTTCTACAATCAGATTGCCAAGTCTGCTTAGTATTGATTCTTTCTGGTCGCTGGAGCCAATTATGAGAACTTCTGTTTTATCCTCGTTTAGTTTGAGAAAGTTCTCACTCATCCAGCATTTGATGCTAGACAGACAGGTCAGCAATGGATCTAAGGCACAGGGATCATTTGGGGCTACGGAAAGATATAGCTGGGTATCATCGGCATAGAAATGGTAATTCACTTTGTGATTTGTAATAAGTTCTCCTAGCGGCAGTATGTATAGGGAGAACAAAAGGGGACCGAGTATTGAGCCCTGTGGGATACCAGAACTGATGTCATGTTTGTCAGAGTCAAACTCAGCTAGCTTTACATAATAGTTTCTGTTTGATAGATAGGAGGAGAACCAAGACAGGGCTGACCCCGATAGACCTACCCAGTGCTCCAGCCGGTGAATTAAAATTGAATGATCGATTGTGTCAAATGCAGCCGTAAGATCGAGAAGTAAAAGTACAGATATATTTTTCTTGTCAGCAGATACCCTGAGATCATTGATTACTTTTACAAGAGCTGTTTCTGTGCTGTGACCTTGCCTGAAGCCGGATTGGAATTTGTTATGCACCTTATTTATCTGTAGAAACACATCCAACTGATGAAAGACACATTTTTCTAAAACCTTGCCCAGGAAGGGCAGATTAGAGATGGGTCTATAGTTACCCAGCACAGAGGGATCCAGATTGTGTTTCTTGAGTAAGGGCCTTACTACAGCTGTCTTCAGAGAGTCAGGGAAGACACCTGATTGCAGAGAGTTGTTTACAATCTTTAGGATATCACTGATCACACTGTCTAAAACCTCTTTGAGAAAAGTGGTGGGAATTATATCTAATGAGCAAGAGGAGGATGTCATCTGTGATATGGTTTTGCGGAGCTCGTCTTCATCAATTGCGCAGAATGACGATAAGCTCCCCCTGGAGGGCTCTATCCTGGCTGCATTAGCTGCAGTTTGAGGGTTTAGGGTAGTGGCAGCATTCATAATATCAGCTCTAATATTGCAAATTTTGTTATCAAAGAAGCAAGCAAACTCATTGCACTTAGTTTTAGAGGCAGGGAACGACTGCTTGTAGAACTGAGGGGGGTTTAAAAGTCGTTCAATGGTAGAGAAAAGGACTTTGGCATTTTTCTTGTTGTCATTAATAATGCCAGAGAAATAAGCCTGTCTTGCCAGACGCAATGCTTTGTTATAGACTACAGTTGACTTTTTAAGAATTTCTAGGTGGATGGTGAGTTTGCTTTTTCTCCATATTCTCTCGGCTCTACGGCATTCTTTTTTCAGTGAATGCGTGTGGTCATTTAACCAGGGTGTTACTTTAGTGTTCTGTTTCTTTTTAGTTTTAAATGGAGCAACTAAGTTAAGAGCTGACTCTAGTTTAAGATTAAAATGTTCAACCATTTCATTCACTGAGGAAGTGATGGACAGTGGGGGGCCCAGATGAAGAGGGAACTCGTTGGCTGCTGATGAGCTGAAAAAACGTTTTTTTACAGTGTATTCAGTGTTGTTTTTCTCAAGGTCGGAGACCGACATATTAAAACACAGCAAGTAGTGGTCTGATAATTCAGGCCTTTCGATAATCCTTTCCACATTAATAATCAGACCTCTAGAAATTACCAGATCCAGAGTGTGGCCATGTTTATGTGTGGGCCCGATGACATGTTGAGTAAACCCAAAGGAGTGGAGCAGTTCTATCAAACCCGAGGACACAGAGTCAGAGGCAACCTCCACATGTACGTTAGCATCCCCTGAGATAAGCGTGCTATCGTAATTTGTGGAGCAGATAGATAAGAGTTCTGAGAATTCTGTTAGAAATGCCGCTTTGCTGGACTTGGGGGGGCGGTAGATAGTAATCATTGGAATCGCTGATTTACCCTGGAGTATTGTGGCCTGGTATTCAAAGGATGAAAAGGTGCCGAGAGACAGAGCTTTAAATTTTAAAGTGTAGTAGTAGTATTATAGTAGTATTATAGTAGTATTATAGTAGTATTATAGTATTATAGTAGTATTACAGTAGTATTATAGTATTATAGTAGTATTACAGTAGTATTACAGTAGTATTATAGTAGTATTATAGTAGTATTATAGTAGTATAGTATATTAGTATATATATTTACCATCCATCTTCAGTCCCCAGCCACACGGAGCTCTGGTAGTATTATAGTAGTATTATAGTAGTATTATAGTAGTATTATAGTAGTATACAGTAGTAGTATAGTAGTATTATAGTAGTATTATAGTAGTATTATAGTAGTATACAGTAGTAGTATAGTAGTATTATAGTAGTATTATAGTAGTATTATAGTAGTATTATAGTATATTTACCATCCATCTTCAGTCCCCAGCCACACTGAGCTCTGGTAGCATTATAGTAGTATTATAGTAGTATTATAGTAGTATTATAGTAGTATACAGTAGTAGTATAGTAGTATTATAGTAGTATTATAGTAGTATTATAGTAGTATTACAGTAGTAATACAGTAGTATTATAGTAGTATTATAGTAGTATTATAGTAGTATTATAGTAGTATTGTAGTAGTATTATAGTAGTATTATAGTAGTATTATAGTATATTTACCATCCATCCTCGGTCCCCAGCCACACAGAGCTCTGATAGGCCTCAGGGTCAGTACTAGTAGTATTATAGTAGTATTATAGTAGTATTATAGTAGTATTATAGTAGTATTATAGTATATTTACCATCCATCTTCAGTCCCCAGCCACACTGAGCTCTGGTAGTATTACAGTAGTATTATAGTAGTATTATAGTAGTATTATAGTAGTATTATAGTATATTTACCATCCATCTTCAGTCCCCAGCCACACTGAGCTCTGGTAGTATTACAGTAGTATTATAGTAGTATTATAGTAGTATTATAATAGTATTATAGTAGTATTATAGTATATTTACCATCCATCTTCAGTCCCCAGCCACACTGAGCTCTGGTAGTATTACAGTAGTATTATAGTAGTATTATAGTAGTATTATAGTAGTATTACAGTAGTATAGTATATATTTACCATCCATCCTCGGTCCCCAGCCACACAGAGCTCTGGTAGTATTATAGTAGTATTATAGTAGTATTATAGTAGTATTATAGTAGTATTACAGTAGTATTATAGTATATTTACCATCCATCCTCGGTCCCCAGCCACACTGAGCTCTGATAGTATTATAGTAGTATTATAGTAGTATTACAGTAGTATTATAGTAGTATTATAGTAGTATTATAGTAGTATTATAGTAGTATTACAGTAGTATTATAGTAGTATTATAGTAGTATTATAGTAGTATTATAGTAGTATTATAGTATATTTACCATCCATCCTCGGTCCCCAGCCACACTGAGCTCTGATAGGCCTCAGGGTCAGTACTAGTAGTATTATAGTAGTATTATAGTAGTATTATAGTATATTTACCATCCATCTTCAGTCCCCAGCCACACTGAGCTCTGATAAGCCTCAGGGTCAGTACTAGTAGTATTATAGTAGTATTATAGTAGTATTATAGTAGTATTATAGTATATTTACCATCCATCCTCGGTCCCCAGCCACACTGAGCTCTGGTAGTATTATAGTAGTATTATAGTAGTATTATAGTAGTATTATAGTAGTATTATAGTATATTTACCATCCATCCTCGGTCCCCAGCCACACTGAGCTCTGGTAGTATTATAGTAGTATTATATTAGTATTATAGTAGTATTATAGTAGTATTATAGTAGTATTATAGTACTATTATAGTAGTATTATAGTATATTTACCATCCATCCTCGGTCCCCAGCCACACAGAGCTCTGGTAGTATTACAGTAGTATTATAGTACTATTATAGTAGTATTATAGTATATTTACCATCCATCCTCGGTCCCCAGCCACACTGAGCTCTGGTAGGCCTCAGGGTCGATGCTCAGCAGGTCTTCCAGAGAGCCTCTAGTGAAGGATCCCCGTGAAGACCTCCTCATGGCCCTTCCATCCACACCCTCCTCCCCACCGGGGGGAGCTGTGGGGGGAGGAGAGTCCTGGTCTGAGTCAGAGCTGGTGGTCTCTGTGGCCCCTACCCCACCTACACCACCCTCCTCATCTAGAGAGAGACAGGGAGAGAGAGAGACGGGTTAACACACTGCTGGTGGTCTCTGTGGCCCCTACCCCACCTACACCACCCTCCTCATCTAGAGAGAGACAGGGAGAGAGAGAGACGGGTTAACACACTGCTGGTGGTCTCTGTGGCCCCTACCCCACCTACACCACCCTCCTCATCTGTACAGGGAGAGAGAGACAGGTTAGAGTCCTGGTCCTTCTCAGAGCTGGTGGTCTCTGTGGCCATGTGACCACCCACACCTACACCACCCTCCTCATCTGTACAGGGAGAGAGAGACAGGTTAACCCACACCCTCCTCATCTGTACAGGGAGAGAGAGACAGGTTAACCCACACCCTCCTCATCTGTACAGGGAGAGAGAGACAGGTTAACCCACACCCTCCTCATCTGTACAGGGAGAGAGAGACAGGTTAACCCACACCCTCCTCATCTGTACAGGGAGAGAGAGACAGGTTAACCCACACCCTCCTCATCTGTACAGGGAGAGAGAGACAGGTTAACCCACACCCTCCTCATCTGTACAGGGAGAGACAGGGAGAGAGAGACAGGTTAACAGGGAGCAGTGAAGAGGATAACGGTGTTATCAGTAGCACCGTTATGTAATCAGATTACCTTTATTAGTAACAGAGTAACCTAACGAGTTATTTTTGCAATTTAGTAGTTAGTTAGTTACATTTCCAAAAAAGTAACTCGTTACTATATTTCGTCTCAATTCATTTTCTTGAGATTGGTGTTGTATATTCCTCCTTCTGTTAGTGGAGAATAAGCCGACTGCGCGTCCTTACTTCTGTGAGTGATGTGCGTAGTTTACATTTTCTGCCTGCACATCCTGTAGGTTCGCCTAAGAAATAAAAGTAAACCTACTGTCTAGCTAGTGTCTAGTTATACTCTAGTATGAATCTTTTATTTTGAAAGAAAGAAAGAGGAAGTCCGCTGGCTGCTTGCGTAGTGAAGCAGCTACTCTAGGCACGACTTGCTAAAAGTCTTGTAAACAATGACGCCGTACGCTTTTGGATTAAAACAAAACATATACATGTGCTGCGTTATTAGGTGAGTAATGTTTAATTCATTGTTTGGCCGCCGTGCCTTGTCTTATATAGACTACTACTGTGTAGTTCATAGGCTGGGTTACGATGGTCAGTTGAGATTGAGAAGCCTGCAGGGTATAGTGGGTGACATCATTGGTGGTGGTGGTGGTTTGGTGCGCAACGTGGAGTGCGACTCATGCACTGGTAATACAATGTAACTAAATTGTGCATAGTTTGCATACGTTAAAAATAAAGAGAAAGGGAGTATTTTAATTGTGTTCAGGAGCGGAAAATAATGGAAAATAATCTATTAAGTTACTTTTTATAGAAAGTAATTTGTAACTTAACGAGATTAGTTTTAGGGGCAGTAGTCCAATAATCTAGCGTCGTTAGTTTAGAAAGTAACGATACCCATCACTGACAGGGAGAGAGAGACAGGTTAACCTACACCACCTACACCCACACCCTCCTCATCTGGGAGAGAGACAGGGAGAGAGTCACAACATTTGGGATTTGGGACGTCAACTTTCCGACGCAACTTTCCGAAAAGTTTGTAAGTTGGAGGGAGTATGAACAGGCCTTTACGAGTGTGCGTTTGTGTGTTCATGCCTGTGTGCGGGTGTGTTGTGTGTGTATGTGTGTATGTGTGTGTGCGCGCGCGTGCATGCGTGCGTGCATGCGTGTGTGTATGTGCGTGTGTGTGTGTGTGTGTGTGTGTGTGTGTATATGTGTGTGTGTGTGTGTGCGCGCATGCATGCGTGTGTGTGTGTGTGTGTGTGTGTGTGTGTGTGTGTGTGTGTGTGTGTGTGTGTGTGTGTGTGTGTGTGTCTGTAACGTGTACTTACAGATAGCAGAGTGAGCTGATTGGCTCTGCAGTGTGGAGGCGGGACTAGGAGAATCCTCATCATCTGTATCGTCACTGTCAAACGGAACTAGCTCCTCCCCCACCGCGGCTGCAACCAATGAGGACGAGTTACATCATACTCAACCAATGAGGATGACCATGGTAGATGGTGATCTACCAGTAGATCACACAGACCATGGTAGATGGTGATCTACCAGTAGATCACACAGACCATGGTAGATGGTGATCTACCAGTAGATCACACAGACCATGGTAGATGGTGATCTACCAGTAGATCACACAGACCATGGTAGATGGTGATCTACCAGTAGATCTCACAGACCATGGTAGATGGTGATCTACCAGTAGATCACACAGACCATGGTAGATGGTGATCTACCAGTAGATCACACAGACCATGGTAGATGGTGATCTACCAGTAGATCACACAGACCACGGTAGATGGTGATCTACCAGTAGATCACACAGACCACGGTAGATGGTGATCTACCAGTAGATCACACAGACCACGGTAGATGGTGATCTACCAGTAGATCACACAGACCACGGTAGATGGTGATCTACCAGTAGATCACACAGACCACGGTAGATGGTGATCTACCAGTAGATCACACAGACCACGGTAGATGGTGATCTACCAGTAGATCACACAGACCACGGTAGATGGTGATCTACCAGTAGATCACACAGACCACGGTAGATGGTGATCTACCAGTAGATCACACAGACCACGGTAGATGGTGATCTACCAGTAGATCACACAGACCAGGGTAGATGGTGATCTACCAGTAGATCACACAGACCACGGTAGATGGGGATCTACCAGTAGATCACACAGACTATGGTAGATGGTGATCTACCAGTAGATCACACAGACTATGGTAGATGGTGATCTACCAGTAGATCACACAGACCACGGTAGATGGTGATCTACCAGTAGATCACACAGACCATGGTAGATGGTGATCTACCAGTAGATCACACAGACCATGGTAGATGGTGATCTACCAGTAGATCACACAGACCATGGTAGATGGTGATCTACCAGTAGATCACACAGACCACGGTAGATGGTGATCTACCAGTAGATCACACAGACCATGGTAGATGGGGATCTACCAGTAGATCACACAGACCACGGTAGATGGTGATCTACCAGTAGATCACACAGACCACGGTAGATGGTGATCTACCAGTAGATCACACAGACTATGGTAGATGGTGATCTACCAGTAGATCTCACAGACCATGGTAGATGGTGATCTACCAGTAGATCACACAGACTATGGTAGATGGTGATCTACCAGTAGATCTCACAGACCATGGTAGATGGTGATCTACCAGTAGATCACACAGACCATGGTAGATGGTGATCTACCAGTAGATCACACAGACCATGGTAGATGGTGATCTACCAGTAGATCACACAGACTATGGTAGATGGTGATCTACCAGTAGATCACACAGACCACGGTAGATGGTGATCTACCAGTAGATCACACAGACCATGGTAGATGGGGATCTACCAGTAGATCACACAGACCATGCAGGTACAACCCCAAATCCGATGAAGTTGGGACGTTGTGTAAAATGTAAATAAAAACAGAATGCATTGATTTGCAAATCGTTTTCAACCTCTATTCAGTTGAATACACCACAAAGACAATATATTTAATGTTCAAACTGATAAACTTTATTGTTTTTTGAAATTATACAATCTTTTGTAAATTGAGCCCTGCAACACGTACCAAAAAAGTTGGGACGGTGGCAACAAAAGACTGGGAAAGGTCATGAATGCACAAATAACGCCGGTTTGGAACATTCCACAGGTAAACAGGTTAATCTTAAACAGTTTAATATCGTGATTGGGTATAACAGGACCATCCCAGTCGTTCACAATCAAAGATGGGGCGAGGTTCACCACTTTGTGAACAATTCTGTGAGAAAATCATCCAACGGTTTAAAAACAATGTTTCTCAACATTCAATTGCAAGGAATTTGGTGATTTCATCATCTACAGTCCATAATATAATCAAAACGTTCAAAGAATCTGAAGAACTTGCTATACTAAAGCGACAAGGCTGAAAACCAACACAGAACACTTGTGACCTTTGATCCCTCAGGTGGCTCTGCATTAAAAACTGACGTCATTGTGTAAAGGATATTACTGTGAGGACTCAGGAACACTCAGAAAACCATTGTCAGTTTACATAATTTGTCGCTACACCTGCGAGTGCAAGTTAAAACTCTACCATGCAAAGCAAAGCCATACATCAGAAAGGTTGGTTTGAAAAACAACCAGAAATGCCTTCTCTGGGTCCACTATCATTAGAAATGTGGACTCATCAGACCACAGCACACTTTTCCACTTTGTGTCTAACCATTTCAAATGATATTGTACCCAGAGAAGGCATTTCTGGTTGTTTTTCTGGTTGTTTTTTCAAACCAACCTTTCTGATGTATGGCTTTGCTTTGCATGGTAGAGTTTTAACTTGCACTCGCAGGTGTAGCGACAAATTATGTAAACTGACAATGGTTTTCTGAGTGTTCCTGAGTCCTCACAGTAATATCCTTTACACAATGACGTCAGTTTTTAATGCAGAGCCACCTGAGGGATCAAAGGTCACAAGTATTCTGTGTTGGTTTTCAGCCTTGTCGCTTTAGTATAGCAAGTTCTTCAGATTCTTTGAACGTTTTGATTATATTATGGACTGTAGATGATGAAATCACCAAATTCCTTGCAATTGAATGTTGAGAAACATTGTTTTTAAACCGTTGGATGATTTTTCTCACAGAATTGTTCACAAAGTGGTGAACCTCGCCCCATCTTTGATTGTGAACGACTGGGATGGTCCTGTTATACCCAATCACGATATTAAACTGTTTAAGATTAACCTGTTTACCTGTGGAATGTTCCAAACAGGCGTTATTTGTGCATTCATGACCTTTCCCAGTCTTTTGTTGCCACCGTCCCAACTTTTTTGGTACGTGTTGCAGGGCTCAATTTACAAAAGATTGTATAATTTCAAAAAACAATAAAGTTTATCAGTTTGAACATTAAATATATTGTCTTTGTGGTGTATTCAACTGAATAGAGGTTGAAAACGATTTGCAAATCAATGCATTCTGTTTTTATTTACATTTTACACAACGTCCCAACTTCATCGGATTTGGGGTTGTAGATCACATGACAGTCCCCCCAGCACTTGGACCCTTATAGATCTGTAACTCTTGAAATGAAACCATGTCATTTTGTTTTATTCATTTAATTCAGTTACACTCTCAAGAGTCCATGCAATTAGAAAATGGAGAATAATTGTTATAGAGAATAATATGTTTTGCCAGTTCACTTTCCCAATTGTGGACAAAAACGTGAAAGTTCTTAGCTTTGGGTGCAAGAAACTAAACTCAACGTGACAAACTGTCAACTCAGTCAGTAGTAGTATATACAGGAAAACCTTCTAATTCTCTCCCTCTATTTTTCATCATAAGTGCATTATTCTTAAACACTATAACAGTAAGTAACTCCATCACCACACCATCACCACAAAGCTCAAACTTTCTAGGAGCCTTGAAATGTATTTTCAGTAATGGAACAATCACATGTTTGATGTGTAGATCTTGTTGAGACTGTTATTTTGAAAGTAGCTCTCAAGTCAGGATGTGTGGGCAGCCCTGCTGTATACCAGGCTGCATACTGCAGCTACATAACGATTCATGTGCTGATCAATTCATTCATTCATTCATTCATTCATTCATTCATTCATTCATTCATTCATTCATTCATTCATTCATCAATTCATCAATTCATCAATTCATTCATCAATTCATTCATCCATCAATTCATTCATTCATTCATTCATTCATTCATTCATTCGTTCATTCGTTCATTCATTCATCTCGGTCATTGATTATTGGTGGTGACCTACCTGGGGGGCGGGGCTGATATTGACCAATGGAGATGTGCAGTTGTCCGTGGGTGTCGACAGGGGGTGGGGCTTCCTGGGGGGCGGGCTCTGCTCCTCGTTCCCTATTGGAGGACGAATCGAAGTGTTAATCACCTGCAATCATCTCATTAGTGGTGTAACGGTAATAGTAAGGGGAAAATGGTATGGGTGAGGCTTTGCACCGTGTGTGTGTGTGTGTGTGTGTGTGTGTGTGTGTGTGTGTGTGTGTGAGAGTGCGTGTGCGTGCGTGCGTGCGTGCGTGCATGCGTGCGTGCGTGTGTGTGTGTGTGTGTGTGTGTGTGTGTGTGTGTGTGTGTCTGTGCGTCTGTGTGTGTGTGTGTGTGTGTGTGTGTGTGTGTGTGTGTGTGTGTGTGCGTGTGTGTGCGAGTGTGTGCGTGTGTGTGTGTGTGTGTGTGTGTGTGTGTGTGTGTGTGTGTGCGTGTGTGTGTGTGTGTGTGTGTACACACCGTCCCTTCAGTCCAGGTACAGCAGCTATGCAGATGATTCTTGCAGAACACACAGCGATGCACGCCTCCACCGTAGGCTCCTCCCTGATGTTCAACAGACACACCTACAGGAAGAAACACAGTTAAAAACTACAACTGTAGTCCTCTCAAACCTACCAGGAAGTCACACAGTTAAAAACTACAACTGTAGTCCTCTCACACCTACCAGGAAGTTACACAGTTAAAAACTACAACTGTAGTCCTCTCACACCTACCAGGAAGTTAAAGAGTTAAAAACTACAACTGTAGTCCTCTCACACCTACCAGGAAGTTACACAGTTAAAAACTACGGCTGTAGTCCTCTCACACCTACCAGGAAGTTAAAGAGTTAAAAACTACAGCTGTAGTCCTCTCACACCTACCAGGAAGTTAAAGAGTTAAAAACAACAACTGTAGTCCTCTCAAACCTACCAGGAAGTCACACAGTTAAAAACTACAGCTGTAGTCCTCTCACACCTACCAGGAAGTTACACAGTTAAAAACTACAGCTGTAGTCCTCTCAAACCTACCAGGAAGTCACACAGTTAAAAACTACAGCTGTAGTCCTCTCACACCTACCAGGAAGTTACACAGTTAAAAACTACAGCTGTAGTCCTCTCACACCTACCAGGAAGTTACACAGTTAAAAACTACAGCTGTAGTCCTCTCAAACCTACCAGGAAGTCACACAGTTAAAAACTACAGCTGTAGTCCTCTCACACCTATTCAAAATCAAAAAGAGAAAAACAAATGGTCCCTTGTGCTTCCTTTTGGTTTCATTTTACGCTCCCAAGAGTTAAATTATGTGTGAACATCTGAATTAGGTAATTTTCAAGAATCGCAGCGCTTGCTCAAATATGCTGGCACTATGATGCACATTTCTCACACCAAAGACATAGGCCACGTATCTATGGCAAAGTGATTATTGAAAACAAAAATATATATTGTCAAAGTTAACAAAGACTTCTGTCTGTGACAACAAAGGGATTTCATTTACGACTCGAAAAGTTGTTTTTTTTCCTTTTCCTTTTCCAAGGAGGAAGGAAAATAAAAAACTTTTCAGCTCAGGCTGATAGGAGATGGGTGTGTGTGTGTGTGTGTGTGTGTGTGTGTGTGTGTGTGTGTGTGTGTGTGTGTGTGTGTGTGTGTGTGTGTGTGTGTGTGTGTGTGTGTCTGTGTGTGTGTGTGTGTGTGTGTGTGTGTGTGTGTGTGTGTGTGTGTGTGTGTGTGTGTGTGTGTGTGTGTGTGTGTGTGTGTACCAACCTGCCCCACATATCCATCACTGTTACAGACCCAAACCTCACAGCTGCTGTCTGGAGCGCTGTGACTGGGAGACGCACAGGAAAACTGTAAAATATAAAATATATTATACTGTATAAAATACATAATACTGTATAAAATATATAATACTGTGACTGGGAGACGCACAGGAGAACTGTAAAATATAAAATATATAATACTGTATAAAATACATAATACTGTATAAAATACATAATGTTTAAACATCTATTACTACATTAATACTGTATAAAATACATAATACTGTATAAAATATATAATACAGTGACTGGGAGACGCACAGGAGAACTGGAAGAATAATACATTATTACTGTATAAAATACATAATGTTTAAACATCTATTACTACATTAATACTGTATAAAATGCATAATGTTTAAACATCTATTAGTACATTAATACTGTATAAAATGCATAATGTTTAAACATCTATTACTACATTAATACTGTATAAAATACATAATGTTTAAACATCTATTACTACATTAATACTGTATAAAATACATAATGTTGTGGCTGGGAGATGCACAGGAGAACTGTATAAAATATAAAATACATAATACTGTATAAAATGCATAATGTTTAAACATCTATTACTACATTATTACTGTATAGAATACATAATGCTGTGACTGGGAGACGGACAAGAGAACTGGAAATTAAGGCCCGGCCCTAACTGGGCCCTAACAGTTCAGGCCCTAGGCCCGGCCCGGCCCGGCCCAACAAAATGGAATAGATTTTAGGCCCTATCCGGCCCTAAACTGTCGGGTTTGGGCAAAATTGGAGAATTCACCACAGATTAAACATGAAATGGCAATCAGCACCATCTTCATAACAGGTAAATACAGCAAATAACTATTATTCTTACTATATTAAAATAATTCAATATATATTATTTTTTCATGGGGGCTGAGGCCCTACTGATTAGCATATATTTTAGGCCCAACCCGGCCCTAAATGTCGGGTCGGGCCTGTACGGGTTCGGGCAGAGTTTGAGAACTCTAGTTTAAACACATTATTACTGTATAAAATACATAAAGCTGTGACTGGGAGACGCACAGGAGAACTGTATAAAATACATAATGTTTAAACATCTATTAGTACATTAATACTGTATAAAATACATAATGTTTAAACATCTATTACTACATTAATACTGTATAAAATACATAATACTGTATAAAATACATATTACTGTATAAAATACATAAAGCTGTGACTGGGAGACGCACAGGAGAACTGTATAAAATACATAATGTTTAAACATCTATTACTACATTAATACTGTATAAAATACATAATACTGTATAAAATACATATTACTGTAAAGAATACATAAAGCTGTGACTGGGAGACGCACAGGAGAACTGTATAAAATACATAATGTTTAAACATCTATTACTACATTAATACTGTATAAAATACATAATACTGTATAAAATACATATTACTGTAAAGAATACATAAAGCTGTGACTGGGAGACGCACAGGAGAACTAGAGGAGGCTAACCCTTTGTGTACTGAACACATTTTGGTGTTTTATCTGTTGAAAAATAGCAGATCTACAAGCTCATATCGCGCCACCGAGTGGCGCAATATGAGCTTGTAGTTCTGCTATTTTTGAAAAATTGTGAAAATGTGCTGCAAATCTCTGAATACATTATTTTGGAAGCAAACATTTTTAACTCAATTTTTGCTTCTGGGGTATCCCCTAGAACAACATGTTTTCAGACGGGGGTCTGCAGCCAAATACGGATAAGTCTGGTGGTCCTTGGATTGAAATATGTTAGCATCACTGACACAGGAACACAGATTTTTGAGAAAAACTAGAATCTAGTGTCAGAGACTATAGAATCTAGTGTCAAAAACTCAATTCTAGCGTCAGAAACTAGA
>CM076977.1:2977784-2987784 GCA_039105355.1 Benthosema pterotum
CATGTTGACCTCTATATGACCTTACCTTGGTAGGTAGCAGGGTCATCTTGACCTTACCTTGGTAGGCAGCAGGGTCATGTTGACCTCTATATGACCTTACCTTGGTAGGCAGCAGGGTCATGTTGACCTCTATATGACCTTACCTTGGTAGGTAGCAGGGTCATGTTGACCTCTATATGACCTTACCTTGGTAGGTAGCAGGGTCATGTTGACCTCTATATGACCTTACCTTGGTAGGTAGCAGGGTCATGTTGACCTTACCTTGGTAGGTAGCAGGGTCATGTTGACCTTACCTTGGTAGGCAGCAGGGTCATGTTGACCTCTATATGACCTTACCTTGGTAGGTAGCAGGGTCATGTTGACCTCTATATGACCTCTATATGACCTTACCTTGGTAGGCAGCAGGGTCATGTTGACCTCTATATGACCTCTATATGACCTTACCTTGGTAGGTAGCAGGGTCATGTTGACCTCTATATGACCTCTATATGACCTTACCTTGGTAGGTAGCAGGGTCATGTTGACCTCTATATGACCTCTATATGACCTTACCTTGGTAGGCAGCAGGGTCATCTTGACCTTACCTTGGTAGGTAGCAGGGTCATGTTGACCTTACCTTGGTAGGTAGCAGGGTCATGTTGACCTCTATATGACCTCTATATGACCTTACCTTGGTAGGCAACAGGGTCATGTTGACCTCTATATGACCTCTATATGACCTTACCTTGGTAGGTAGCAGGGTCATGTTGACCTTACCTTGGTAGGTAGCAGGGTCATGTTGACCTTACCTTGGTAGGCAGCAGGGTCATGTTGACCTCTATATGACCTTACCTTGGTAGGCAGCAGGGTCATGTTGACCTCTATATGACCTTACCTTGGTAGGTAGCAGGGTCATGTTGACCTCTATATGACCTTACCTTGGTAGGTAGCAGGGTCATCTTGACCTTACCTTGGTAGGCAGCAGGGTCATGTTGACCTCTATATGACCTTACCTTGGTAGGCAGCAGGGTCATGTTGACCTCTATATGACCTTACCTTGGTAGGTAGCAGGGTCATGTTGACCTCTATATGACCTTACCTTGGTAGGTAGCAGGGTCATGTTGACCTCTATATGACCTTACCTTGGTAGGCAGCAGGGTCATGTTGACCTCTATATGACCTTACCTTGGTAGGCAGCAGGGTCATGTTGAACGCCACAGACTGTTTCTCTGACAGCTCTCTATGGACAGACGCCATCAGGTCTTTGATGACATCATCCAATGACTGGAGACACACACACACACACACACACACACACACACACACACACACACACACACACACACACAAAACAGAGGTTTTAGATTTTAGCGTTGGTTATAATCACACCCTACACACACATTGTGACTGACAGGCAGCAGTGGTCAACATGCCCTAACACAGTGGTTTTCAACCAGTGGTCCCTGAGAGGGTTCCAGGTGGTCCCCAGGCTAAACGATGGATCTGGTTAACCAGATGTAACTCTCAAGAGTCCTCAAGAGTCGAAATATTCATCCTGTGAATTATCCCAAGTCTACACAACTAGAGAATGGAGAAGATTAATGGTCATTTTGATCTGTATGTTGGACTGTTTGGGTTCCCCAAATCCAGCCTGGAATTGTGGACAAAAACAAAAATAAATTTAGGTCTTTAGGTCTGTGGGGCTAAAATGTCATCAAATGGTGGTAACTGAGTAAATAGTTTCCCTTGGTATCAAAAAGGTTGAAAACCACTGGTTTAATACTTTGTTATGTTTAGCTTTCTGCTGCCTGTTTTCCTGCTATAAATATGTTTGTTTTTACAATAATCTCAGAACTATTCCCTCCATGGTCACTGATGTAGTCCTTTAAGTGGTGATTGGACTACAAAACCCAGAAAACACCTCACACACTTTACTACTATAAACGATAAATGATATAACTTTAAATGCATTTATCTCTGAATGAACTCTGGAATCAGTGAAATGTGAAAATGCAGGTTGAAACTGAAACACATCATCAACTCATCTGAACCTCTGATCCCAAATTCTTAAAAAGGTCGTCATCGATTTAAAATGGTCGCGGCTTTGTGATTGGTGGGTTACCTGGGTCTGCTCTGCGATTGGTCAGTTACCTGGTGGGGGAGGCTGAGTGTCTCAGACAGCTTGTGATTGGTCAGTTACCTGGTGGGGGAGGCTGAGTGTCTCAGACAGCTTGTGATTGGTCAGTTACCTGGTGGGGGAGGCTGAGTGTCTCAGACAGCTTGTGATTGGTCAGTTACCTGGTGGGGGAGGCTGAGTGTCTCAGACAGCTTGTGATTGGTCAGTTACCTGGTGGGGGAGGCTGCAGCTTGTGATTGGTCAGTTACCTGGTGGGGGCTTGTGATTGGTCAGTTACCTGGTGGGGGAGGCTGAGCGTCTCAGACAGCTTGCTGATTTGTCCCAGTGTGCTCAGGTCCTCGTCCAATCGGCCAATCAGCTTCTGGATGCTCTCCTTATTGGTGGCCTGCTGGGCGGAGCCTGTTGGGACACGCCCACCCGCCGTTAGTGGGAGTGGTTCAGTGTTAGGACACGCCCACCTGATGTCAATGGGAGGGGCTTAGAGTTGGGACACGCCCACCCGCTGTTAGTGGGAGTGGTTCAGTGTTAGGACACGCCCACCGGATGTCAATGGGAGGGGCTTAGAGTTGGGACACGCCCACTGGATACCAGTGGGAGGGGCTTAGAGTTGGGACACGCCCACCTGATGTCAGTGGGAGGGACTTAGAGTTGGGACACGCCCACCTGATGTCAATGGGAGGGGCTTAGAGTTGGGACACGCCCACCTGATGTCAATGGGAGGGGCTTAGAGTTGGGACACGCCCACCTGATGTCAGTGGGAGGGACTTAGAGTTGGGACACGCCCACCTGATGTCAATGGGAGGGGCTTAGAGTTGGGACACGCCCACCTGATGTCAGTGGGAGGGACTTAGAGTTGGGACACGCCCACCTGATGTCAATGGGAGGGGCTTAGAGTTGGGACACGCCCACCTGATGTCAATGGGAGGGGCTTAGAGTTGGGACACGCCCGCCTGATGTCAGTGGGAGGGACTTAGAGTTGGGACACGCCCCCCTGATATCAATGGGAGGGGCTTAGAGTGGGGACACCCCCATTGTCTACCTTGATTTTACTCAACTAATATTTCCGTCGACTAAAATGTTTTTGAAATGAAATGAAGGCCAATGACTAATAGTGATGGCAGATTAACAGAGAAAACTACACCAGAACCCACTGGTATATAAACCCCCTGAGGGGTTTATGATAATAATAATGATAAATAATAATGATAATAAATCCAGTCGTACTTTTCACCACCTCGATGTCTTCCAGAGGAAGTTTCCACAGGAACTTATATTTACTGGATGTGTCAATCATACTGGCTGCTGAATACCTGAGAGAGAGAGACATAGAGTTAATATACAGAGAGAGAGAGAGACATAGAGTTAATATACAGAGAGAGAGAGAGAGAGAGAGAGAGAGAGAGAGAGTTAATATACAGAGAGAGAGAGAGGGAGAGAGAGAGAGAGAGAGAGAGAGAGAGAGAGAGACTTAAGAGTTAATATACAGAGAGAGAGAGAGAGAGAGAGAGAGAGAGAGAGAGAGAGAGAGAGAGAGAGAGAGAGAGAGAGAGAGAGAGAGAGAGAGAGAGACATAGAGTTAATATACAGAGAGAGAGAGAGAGAGAGAGAGAGAGAGAGAGAGAGAGAGAGAGAGAGAGAGAGACATAGAGTTAATATACAGAGAGAGAGAGAGAGAGAGAAAGAGAGAGAGAGTGAGAGAGACAGAGAGAGAGAGAGAGAGAGAAAGAGAAAGAGAAAGAGAGAGAGAGACAGAGAGAGAGAGAGAGAGACAGAGAGAGAGACAGAGAAAGAGAGAGAGAGAGAGAGAGAGAGAGAGAGAGAGAGAGAGAGAAAGAGAGAGAGACATAGAGTTAATATACAGAGAGAGTTAACACTATACTGTATGTATAGTGTCTTTCTTGTATAATATTACTAACTAAACTAAATGCTCTGAATGCTCATATACTCATTAAAACACCTGAAACCCTCTGACCACCTTCAGAGTGGTGCATTGTGGGCATTGTAGTTCCAACAACCTCAGGGAGGTGTATAGAGTGGTGCATTGTGGGTATTGTAGTTCTAACAGCCCCAGTGTGTATTCTGGGTGTTGTAGTTCTAACAGCCTCAGAGTGTAATCTAGGTATTGTAGTTCTTACAGACTTAGGGAGGTGTATTGTGGGTATTGTAGTTCTTACAGACTCAGGGAGGTGTATTGTAGTTCTTACAGCATCAGGGAGGTGTATTGTGGGTATTGTAGTTCTAACCACATCAGGGTGTACTCTGGGTATTGTAGTTCTTACAGTCTCAGGGAGGTGTATTGTGGGTATTGTAGTTCCAACAGCATCAGGGTGTACTCTGGGTATTGTAGTTCTAACAGGCTCATGGGGGTGTATTGTGGGTATTGTAGTTCTAACAGCATCAGGGTGTACTCTGGGTATTGTAGTTCTTACAGGCTCATGGAGGATCTCCTCAGGGATCCACTCTTCCTCTTCAAAGTTGTGCAGATCAACAGATCACTGAACAGGAACAGAGATCTGTCCTTTTTCCCTCCTACTGCTTTCTATAGAGAGAGAGAGAGGAGAGAGAGAGAGAGAGAGAGAGAGAGAGGAGAGAGAGAGAGAGATGTAACGTCTCTAAGGTATATTAATGATAGCAAAATGTTGAAAATGTGTGGAATTCTCCTTTAACATCCTGAACAAAAGCTACCTGTAGCGATGCAGAGGTTAACTAAAGAGTCTCACAGACGGCGGGTAATAAATGGCATATTCTAATTCATTGTCTCCACCGAAGGTGGTGACTATAAAACGCCCTCTGTTGTCTCCACCCAAGGTGGTGACTATAAAACGCCCTCTGTTGTCTCCACCGAGGTGGTGACTATAAAACGCCCTCTGTCCGTGCACGTAGCCCGTATGTGCCCTCGATTTGTTGTCGTTATATGACGTCATGACGACGTCATAGTTGAGCTAGGAGGGCTTTGAGCTAGGACAGGGGTCGGCAACCCAAGATTTTGAAAGAGCCATTACCGAGACCCAAAATTAAATTCAAAATCTGTTTGGAGCCGCATTTTTATTTATTATTATTTTTTTCCTGAGAGTGTGCAAAATGTGAACCAAATGGACCCTGGCGGGCCCATTTGGTTCCATTTGCACACTCTCAGAAAAAAGGGTCCTCAAAATCAAAAAATCATTAAACATGGTGAAACACAACCTTTCTTCAGAAAGAGGTTGTGTTTACAGAACTCAAAAAAAAAACTCAGAAAGGAGTTTTACAGAACTCCATTTCTAGTCCACACAACATCTCTAAGGTATATTATGACATACTAAACTGAGTAGTCAACTTTGAAAATGGGTGGTTCAGATTGAAAGCTCCACCTGCTGGGCTTTTTTTGACATGGCCAAGTGCTACTTTAACTGGCAACTTTCAGACAGCGCAACGCGTTTTGGGTGACTGAAATAGTTTATATTATTATTGTGTGCGGATCACCCAGTGTGTGTATGTAATAATGTTACATCCAGGAGCCACTAGGGCTGTGTTCTGGGGCCGCATGCGGCTCCTGAGCCGCAGGTTGCTGACCCTGAGCTAGGAGGACCCTTGAGGCTCCTGAGATGACGTCGAGGTAGGGGGGGCCTGATCTGGGAGGACCCTTGAGCTAGGGTGAGCCTTGAGATGATTTGTTAGATGATGACAAATTAGGAACCAGAGGTAGAATGAGCTTTGAGATGACATCATAAAGAGTGAGATAGGGAAGATGATGTCATAGATAGTAGTATTGTCTCATTACACTCACAATAAAACTACTTTGCAATGTGCACACGTTCAAACCTGAGCTGGACGGTGGAGACGGTGCCCCGTAGGGGCACAACTCTTGTTTACGTAATGGGACTGTTCATTATTCATTATTACTACCCTGTGGCAGGTTAAAAGCTGCTACATAGTAAACACAGTGTGGCAGGTTAAAACCTGCTACATAGTAACACATGGTGTGGCAGGTTAAAACCTGCTACATAGTGAACACATGGTGTGGCAGGTTAAAACCTGCTACATAGTAACACATGGTGTGGCAGGTTAAAACCTGCTACATAGTGAACACATGGTGTGGCAGGTTAAAACCTGCTACATAGTAACACATGGTGTGGCAGGTTAAAACCTGCTACATAGTGAACACATGGTGTGGCAGGTTAAAACCTGCTACATAGTAACACATGGTGTGGCAGGTTAAAACCTGCTACATAGTGAACACATGGTGTGGCAGGTTAAAACCTGCTACATAGTGAACACATGGTGTGGCAGGTTAAAAACCTGCTACATAGTGAACACAGTGTGGCAGGTTAAAACCTGCTACATAGTGACACACAGTGTGGCAGGTTAAAACCTGCTACATAGTAACACATGGTGTGGCAGGTTAAAACCTGCTACATAGTAACACATGGTGTGGCAGGTTAAAACATCACTTCCTTACCGCCTCCATCACCATTTCCTGTCTCAGGAACTTCCTCTGAGGGTTCAGGATCTGAGCGCGCGCGCGCACACACACACACACACACCACACACACACACACACACACACACAACACACACACACACACACACACACCACACACTTCAAAGGTCGATCATAATCAGAGTAATTTACAGTCATAAATGTATACAATCTCCCACATATTTCTCAACTTCCAGAAAGTTCACCTAAACATAAAAAATCAAAGAATAATCAGGGGGATTTAATTATTTACTGTAAATAAATGGTCAGTATAATTTTGTGTAAGTGGGACAAGTCTCTCATGTTCCACTCTGCTGTCTTATATGGTCCTATCTGCCTCCTATCTCCTAATATGGCCATATTTACCTCCTATCTCCTAATATGGTCATATTTACCTCCTATCTCCTAATATGGTCATATTTACCTCCTATCTCCTAATATGGTCATATTTACCTCCTATCTCCTAATATGGTCATATTCACCTCCTAATACACTCATCCATATCCATATATGGTGATACCTACATGCTCCACCCCTCTATATGTCCATATATGGTGATACATACATGCTCCACCCCTCCATATGCCCATATATGGTGATACATCCATACCCATATATGGTGATACCTACATGCTCAACCCCCTCTATGTAAGCCTCTATCTCCATATATGGTGATACCCTACATGCTCCACCCCCTCTATGTGGCCTCTATCTCATATCACAAGAATGACTAGGGTAGCAGTTATACCTAAAAGGCCTGGACATTCGCAGCCAATTTGACCGTCCTCACCATCCTCCCTCTGCTACACTCAAAGAAGGATTTTCACACCAGTCTAATGGGTCATTTACATTTCAATTGGTTGTCGCGTGTCGGGTGGGCCTGTTGTCTCTCTCTTCTCTGTTCTCTCTCAGCACTAAAAGCTAACTAAACTTCGTCTTTGTAACTTTTCCACATTTTTAACTGTTTTTATTAGACCCGCAAAAGGTTTTAGTCCATTTAGTCATTAGTTTATCACGTGCAGCTGCGATGCGGCAACGAGGCAAGTAGCGCAACTATGTGATCTCCATCGGATAGTCTCTCTCTTCTGTGTTTGTGCCTCATTTTGACTGTTTTTTATATTGTTTTTTGTGCTACCGCAAAAAAACTTGATTTGCCAATGTAAATGTCTGTTTCTCATACAAATAAATCATTTCCGTGGAAATGGAAATTAAAAACGAAACGATGTGCCGTGTGCTTGTATTCACAGATTGATTCAGAATATAATGTATAATGTATAACATGTTTTATTATACATGTATATACATGTATAACATGTATACATTTTGTTGTATTGTATGTTTTTACTTTTGTATGCATGCATAAAGCTAAAGGTCTGACTCAGAGTTTTCTGTTTGCAATGATGAAATGCTGTTGGTTTAGTGGTGGCAAAAATACATGTAACGAAATATGTTGAACAAAAGTAAAAATCCCTTTTGATTGGGACATAATAAAACAATAGCAAAGGAATGCCACATCGAAACCACCACAGTGCTGAATGTGTGAACAATTCGTGATCGGCACATCAGGCTATAGTCATCGCGGCTATGCAAATGAAATGCATGGAATGCACTTCTATTCTAATTGAATAAGGAATTCTAATTGAATAAGGAATTCTGTTTTATTTCCATTATTCAACTCAATAAGGAATTATGTTATCTTATCAGTGTTGGTTACGTTTCTACAATTAGTCTGTTGTTGTTGTAGTTTTACAGACAACAGTCTCAACCTTGAGACTGCATTAGTAATAAGTCCCTTTCCTGAAAACGTATGCAATCTATATACTGCAGATATGTTCGCATACTTAAAAAGAACGAAAAAAATAAGTTAAAGATATTTCCTATTACAGCGATTGGTGTTTCGATGTGCATTCCTTTGCTATTGTTTTTATTATGTCCCAATCAAAGGGATTTTTACTTTTGTTCAACATATTTCGTTACATGTATTTTGCCACCACTAAACCAACAGCATTTCATCATTGCAAACAGAAAACTCTCTGAGTCAGACCTTTAGCTTTATGCATGCATTACAAAAGTAAAAACATACAATACAACAAAATGTATACATGTTATACATGTATATACATGTATAAATAAAACATGTTTATACATTATACATTATATTCTGAATCAATCTGTGAATACAAGCACACGGCACATCGTTCGTTTTTAATTTCCATTTCCACGGAAATGATTTATTTGTATGAGAAAACAGACATTTACATTGGCAAATCAAGTTTTTTGCGGTAGCACAAAAACAATATAAAAAACAGTTCAAAATGAGGCACAAACACAGGAGAGAGACTATCCGACGGAGATCACATAGTTGCGCTACTTGCCTCGTTGCCGCATCGCAGCTGCACGTGATAAACTAATGACTAAATGGACTAAAAACTTTTGCGGGTCTAATAAAAACAGTTAAAAATGTGGAAAAGTTACAAAGACGAAGTTTAGTTAGCTTTAGTGCTGAGAGAGAGACAGAGAGAGAGAGACAGACAGGCCCACCCGGCACGCGACAACAATTGAAATGTAAATGACCCATTAGACTGGTGTGAAAATCCTTCTTTGAGTTGTAGCAGGGGAGGAGGGTGAGGACGGTCAAATTGGCTGCGAATGTCCAGGCCTTTTAGGTAGTTCCGCTCTAAATTCATATTTAGAAATTATTACAAACGAAAAGAAAAACACAGATGACTTGAATTGCATATTTAGGAAAAGTCATGCAAGGGGGACCTTTTCAGACCATCACAGGCAGAGAAAAATCCACTTCAAAATCTCAAAAACAGTCGAAATGACCTCTTAGGCATTCTAGTGATATATGGTGATACCTACATGCTCCACCCCTCTATATGTCCATATATGGTGATACCTACATGCTCCACCCCTCTATATGTCCATATATGGTGATACATACATGCTCCACCCCCTCTATATGTGAGCCTCTATCTCCATATATGGTGATACATACATGCTCCACCCCTCTATATGTCCATATATGGTGATACCTACATGCTCCACCCCCTCTATATGTCCATATATGGTGATACCTACATGCTCCACCCCTCTATATGTCCATATATGGTGATACCTACATGCTCCACCCCTCTATATGTCCATATATGGTGATACCTACATGCTCCACCCCTCTATATGTCCATATATGGTGATACCTACATGCTCCACCCCTCTATATGTCCATATATGGTGATACCTACATGCTCCACCCCTCTATATGTCCATATATGGTGATACCTACATGCTCCACCCCTCTATATGTCCATATATGGTGATACCTACATGCTCCACCCCCTCTATATGTCCATATATGGTGATACCTACATGCTCCACCCCTCTATGTCCATATATGGTGATACCTACATGCTCCACCCCTC
>CM076977.1:2992784-3007784 GCA_039105355.1 Benthosema pterotum
ACATGTGCGGCTTTAGCCTCTGTCCTGTCCTAATGTTTGTATTTTAACCCTGCAGTCGATGTGAGTTTAACATCCTGATCTGCACTAACAGCTGAAGGAAAGAGACAGAGGAGACAGAATGATGGATGATGATGGACATGGTCATTCATGAATGGTAAATGGTGCATTTATACATCACCTTTATCCAAGAAACATTCACCACATTCACACACACATTCATCCACTGATGGCAGTGGAAACCATGCAAGGTACCTCCTAGCACATCAGGAGCAGTTAGGGGTTCAGTGTCTTGCTCAAGGACACTTCCACACTAACTCTGGGGGAGCCTGGGATCGAACCGGCAACCGTCGTGGTTACTCTACCCCTGAACCACTGCTTCATGGGCAAAGTGCTAGCAGGATACTATTATATTATAGGATAATACTTAATGAATATATAATTAATATAAGATAAGTTAAGATAATATATATTGTAGGATCTTATTCACTGTGTGTGCATGCATGCGTGTGTGTGCGCGTGCATGTGTGCGTGTGTGTGCATGCATGTGTGTGTGTGTGTGTGTGTGCGCGTGCATGTGTGCGTGTGTGTGTGTGCGTGTGTGTGTGTGTGTGTGTGTGTGTGTGTGTGTGTGCATGCATGTGTGCGTGTGTTTGCGCGTGTGTTTGCGCGTGTGTCTGTCTGTCTGTCTGTCTGTCTGTCTGTCTGTCTGTCTGTCTGTCTGTCTGTCTGTCTGTCTGTCTGTCTGTCTGTGTGCGTGTGTGTGTGTGTGACAGGAAACATGTGTTTATACCAGAGCTCCTCTCTCTACACTTCCTGTGTTGCTTCTTAAAACCACTCTACACATTAAAGGGATAGTTCACCTTTTTTGTAGGGAATCCTGTTCATTAATATAGTGGACATCAATTAACTGTATTATTGATGTCCAGAGTCCTTTGGTGGAGTTCTGCTCTGGGTTTGGTGGATATTAACCCTTTAATTACCATGACGTAATTGCAGTGAAAATGGTGCTAAATCCAAGCCTCCCACTGACGTAATTGACGTATTGTGTGTTTTTGGCTGGTCTGGGGTGTTTCCAGGTGTAGTGGGGGCCCTCCGCCAGCAGAGGGAGCCCTCCCCCAACTTGTCACAAAGTTTCATGTAGCTGGATCAGTACAATGAACCCTTATAGATCTCTAACTAGCCCTAACAAAAACAACAACAAACAAAGCAACAAAGGGATTTTTTTTTACCTTACCTTATGTGTCTCCAAATAACAGCACAAAAGATCAAAAACATGTAAAAAAGATCGCCAATAGATCCAAAGGTCAATAAATCCAATAATTTGTATCAGGACTCCCATGCTGATGACAGGCTGCAAGCCACAGCCATGGCTTTGCAGCAGGGAACATAATTTGCTGTTCTGTGTTTGCAGTGTTGCCAACTTCCAAAATACACTAGTGGCACTTCCAAAATGCACTAGAAGGAGCTAGGGCAGTGGTTTTCAAACCAACTCACCAGCAAAAAAAGCACTCGTTTTTCAAAAAAGTACTAGTTTTTCAATAATTTTGGTGCTAGGGGGGTCTGAAAAAAAAGCTAAATATAGTGACAAATGCGCCAAGTTGGCGACATTGGTTGCCAGGTGTTTGGAGAGAAATAAGCAACCAGGTTTCATAATAATAAACTACTTTACACATAGTGCATGAAAAGTTCAAATACCAGAAAATATCAGAAAATAGCAGTTCTGCAAGCTCACAAACATGTTGTGAAGTGTTGTGAGGAAAGTAAATGAAAAAAAATAATAATAATGTTAATCCTTGAGAATAATAAAATAAAATATGCATATTTCTTTTTTTCTGTGGAAAGTAGAGACTTGCAGGGTTAAAATGAGACATTTGTGACATTTGTGGTCATATCACACATTTTTATTTGGACATTCAAATATGTACTTTAGCTGGTCTGGCTACAGTATTAGCCTAATTAGGCTGGTAGGGAAGGGTTAAGTATGTTTAGCTCAACATGAATTAATCCACAAAACTAACCTAATTCTGACCTCTCCCTTTAATATTAGAGCAACATTTGCTCAACTTTGATCTTTATGGATTCACAGATTGGAAAATTAACCTGTTTTTAGCTGAACGCTGTTGGTAGTTCTTTGAAAAACAACAAAAATAAGATCTTCAAGCTCACAGTGTGCATTAGGGCTGGTACCTCACGATACGATACATGTCACCATATTAGGGCCTCGATAACAAATATATCACCATATTCAATATATTGCGATATTTGCGATATATTGCCTGAAATTCATCAATGATATATCACAATACCTGTAATTGCAAAAAATAAATATATAAACAAAAGGCAAAAACATAAATTACTAGAGTGCATCCTCAACTTTTGTCCTAACTTTTTATTTTACTTCTTATAGGCAGCTAAAGCTTATATTTCTATTTTTCAAACCGATCATAATTCATAACTGATATTTTGTGTCATTTAGAACCAATGGAATCTAATCAGCTCATGTGTTGAAGCCAATTCCTCAGTAGTAGCAGGTGCTCATGGTCATTTTAACCCTGTAAGTCAGCACACTATAGGGAGGATTATTAAAAAAGATATATAAAAACAGTAAAAATCACTGGATATACCTGAAGAATAAAAGGAAAACCCTAATCAGACACATTCCAGTTGACCTGGCTTCTTCATTTTCAATATTTACAGAGGAAAAAAAAGTATATTGCCTGATAATTATTTTCAAGGGGAAAAATACCCTCTACAGCGTGCTGTGTGCAGGCAGTAGCCTATGCACTATGCAGAAGAGACAACGTTAGACTAAAGTTTAGTTTACAAGAAGACTCTCTGCTTTATGCCATGAGGATATTACGATTATTCCAAGAGAAGAGTTCCTACAACATCTAAAGCCATGAAGTATTTGTTGCCTTTTCGTTTGGAGTGTGGGACTTTCACTTTTCACTTTTCTGACAGAATTACTTTTAACAGCTACACATAACAGATACAGTGGATATCACCACGTAAGGTAGGTGATTAATCAATATGCGAATGCCGCGGTGAATGGAACAAGCTTAACAAGAGCAGATTTGAGACTCTCCGACTCCGTCTCTCTTTCAATGTGAAGAAAATCAATGTTGAAGAGATATATATAAATGCACCATTTACCACTTGGCTCTATACTATAGCTAAGGCTCAGGCGAAAAAAAAAAAAAGAAAAACAGTATAGGCCACTATCTGTTGTGTTGCTGGTGTAGCAGTGGAAATATGACAGTGGGGTAACACAGAGAACCGTGGCCTGTGATGTGTGTGACGTTAGGGGGCGGTCGGAGTTTTCCCATGTCGATGGGGTACATTTAATGCACTATTAATTTAATGATTCATTAACAATTGGTTAACTTGAAAAAAGAGCTTTGTCGGTCTCTTCCTAATATTAAGGTCGACGACTGTGTGAAAAGTTAGACTGATTGGTGCAGTCAGTGAGGAGTTATGGCAGTTTCAGATATCTCCATAGTTATAGTATCACCTCCCTTTATATGCTATTAGAGCATTTGGGAAGAGGCGTTCCCACGCTAAAGTTGCTATTTTAGTTTCATTCCTATTTCCCTTAAACACCTCCTAAACCCGTTAAATTATGCATAGGTGTGGTTTGGGCGTTTTTAGCTTTCATCCAATCCGTGTTGGTCTTGCCATTGCCTTTAATTCATCCCATATCTATTTCCCTTATCCCTACTGCTATGCCTCCTCCTAAACCCGCAGCCTGGCTGCATTTATCCCAAGTCCACAAAACGTTATAAAGAAATTGCAAAAAGTCGGGAAATTATCTTCCAAAACAGACGTCTTTTTGATCATTCATATCTCGGCCCATTCTGGACCATTTTTTACATTTCAAAATGCAGTGTGACGGACAAAAATCACTCTCTCAGATGCTGTATTGAATATGCAGATGTATCTAGGTCTTCTCTACAAAGCGGGATCAGGCAAAACGTAACACTGGGGAATTTGGTGGAAACGCGAAAGCAGCAGCAATGTGTCACAAGTTAATTCATGTATTATGCATGCAGCTGTTCCACGTGGACATCTCCCATGAGCAGAGACGCTCACACCGTGTGCACGTGGCTCTGCCTTCTCATATCGGTTAGCGGGTGTTTTAAAATCCCATGATCTATTTCCCAAATCTATTTGACGAAATTAGCAACTTAAGGGACTGCGTAGTAAACACGCCTATGACCACACCTCTCCTCTGACCCCACCTCCTCTGACCACACCTCCTCTGACCCCCCCTCCTCCTCTAACCACACCTCCTCTGACCACACTATGACCACACCTCCTCTGACCACACCTCCTCTGACCACACCTACTCTGACCACACTATGACCATACCTCCTCTGACCACACTATGACCACACCTCCTCTGACCACACCTCCTCCTCTGACCACACCTCCTCTATGACCACACCTCCTATGACCACACCTCCTCCTCTGACCACACCTCCTATGACCACACCTCCTCCTATGACCACACCTCCTCCTCTGACCACACCTCCTCCTATGACCACACCTCCTATGACCACACCTCCTCTATGACCACACCTCCTATGACCACACCTCCTATGACCACACCTCCTCTATGACCACACCTCCTATGACCACACCTCCTCCTCTGACCACACCTCCTATGACCACACTATGACCACACCTCCTATGACCACACTATGACCACATCTCCAGTCACAAATAAAGGTGTCAGCATGAAGAATAGTGTCTAAGGGAAGAGGAAAGGTGATGAAAATAGCATCAAGGGAATTAGTTTGGACTTGGGGCAGCGTAGGGACAAGGAATGTTACAAAAATGGAGCCCTGGATATCCTATCAGTGCAGAGTCCCATGGTGGGAGTTCTGCTCTGGTTCTGGAGAAATATTCACTACATTTAACTCATCAAATGTAAATGAATCCACAAAATGAACGTAAATTTTATTGCTGAGGTATTTCTAAAATATTAGAGTAACGTTGGTTCAACTCTGACCCCCTGTCACATGGGACTATTATTAAATATTAGAGTAACGTTGGTTCAACTCTGACCCCCTGTCACATGGGACTATTGTTAAATATTAGAGTAACGTTGGTTCAACTCTGACCCCCCTGTCACATGGGACTATTGTTATATCACTAGACTGTTTAAATCACAGCAATCAGACGTACTCTAAACATTATAGAATTATTGAATCTATGCTATGGAGAGACATGTGATGTTTTTTATTAAATTAGAAAAACACGAGGATCTGATGAATAAACAACATAATATAGTAATTAATGTATTGTGTGTGTGTGTGTGTGTGTGTGTGTGTGTGTGTGTGTGTGTGTGTGTGTGTGTGTGTGTGTGTGTGCGTGCGTGTGTGTGTGTTACCTGTATCAGTGTGCGTAGAGACTCCACATAGGATTGTTCTGTGTCTAACAGAGTCATGATCACATGTCTCCTCATGTCCTAGAGAGAGAGAGAGAGAGAGAGAGAGAGAGAGAGAGAGAGAGAGAGAGACAGAGAGAGAGAGAGAGAGACAGAGAGAGACAGAGAGAGGGAGAGACAGAGAGAGAGAGAGAGAGAGAGAGAGAGAGAGAGAGAGAGAGAGAGAGAGAGAGAGGGAGAGAGAGGGAGAGAGAAGAGAGAGAGACAGAGAGAGAGACAGAGAGAGAGAGACAGAGAGAGAGAGACAGAGAGAGAGAGACAGAGAGAGAGAGAGAAGAGAGAGAGAGAGACAGAGAGAGAGAGAGAGAGAGAGAGAGAGAGAGAGAGAGAGAGAGAGAGAGAGAGAGGAGAGAGAGAGAGAGAGAGAGAGAGAGAGAGAGAGAGAGAGAGAGAGAGAGAGAAAACACTTTATTTGCAAACTAAAAAAGGACAACCGTCACTTCAGTCTTTTCATAAACACACGTTGATGTTACACAGAGCAAAGGTTAGTGGAGTTAGATTCTGTTTTTTAAACAAATCGTGTGTTTACAAACACAGTGTTTGTAAACAAAACAAAACAAAACAAAACAAAACAAAACAAAACAAAACAAAACAAAACAAAACAAAACAAAACAAAACAAAACAAAACAAAACAAAACAAAACAAAACAAAACAAAACAAAACAAAACAGTGTTTGTTATTCTAGTGCTGATGATCAGTGTAAACAGTGTTATTATAACAGTGTTATTCTAGTGCTGATGATCAGTCTAAACAGTGTTAGGTGTTAGTGGTGTTCCTGTTAGGCTCCAGGGAAGATCTGTGACATCATACCTACGCAGAGTTGGGGGTAACGAGTAACGAGTAACGAGTAATATTACAACTTTTTCAGGTAACGAGTAGTGTAACAGCTTGTTGTCCCTATTTATCGTCCTGATCCTCAATAGAAGTCTATGTAGAAGAGCCGCGCTTGGACTAGCCACTTAAAGAGAACGGAGTTGGCGCTAATGCTCTGCGCTGCTCTTACCTTTAAGAAACTCTGGTGATTCTTTGTTGAGATTTGAATCTAAAAACTCTCAGGCCATGCTCACCCGATTGCAATAATTCCAACTGTGGTCCAAGTATATCCAAGGATATTTTCATTTGCCATATAAGTCATGCGTTTATAATACAGGTATGTGTTTTATCACACAATAGCTGGGCTAAATGTCCACACTCGATGCCTGTCTCGATGCGTCTGTCAGGGGATTTCCGATAAACAGCTGTTCTAATTAACTCTGTTTGCACAGTATTAATCCACTGGAGCTATAAGCCCTCATATACTCAATATTAAATCAAAAAGATCTTATGCTTATGTATGTTTATCATACATTTTTTTTAATTTTGCATTAAAACATAGTTGACAGACAGAACTGTAACCAAATAACAATCCACTGACTGAAATAACAGCCTACTGCAACTATGTAATCTATGGTAGGCTATGTTAATCATGTGTGGCATATAAATATTAATATATTTTAGTGTTTTTTTCCAGGGTGGGATGTCTGTATTCATTCATCTAAATACATTTATCTAAATACATCCATCCATCTTCACCTGCTTATCCGTAGTCAGGTGGTGGGGGCAAGACACCTAATTGATGTTTGGCTGATTGGTGACTCTTGTTATTCTTCTTCTTTAGATTCAGCTCTAAAAGAAGCTGACAGATTGTGTAGTTGTAGCTACTTTCCTTTTTTCAGGGATCTGGGTGCAAAAGTAATATAAAAAGTAATATGTAATATACTACATATTACTTTTGCATCCAAGTAATAAGTAGTGTAATATTATTACTTTTCTAAAGGGGTAATAAGTAATAAGTAATATATTACTTTCCTAAGTAATATTCCCCAACACTGAACCTACGACATGCACAGTAAAATGGTGCCCTCAGCAACTGCCTAGTCTTCCTAATGGCGAAAAACCACACCTGAGTCTAAACATGAACAGGTGGTCTCAAGATGAGAGGACAGAGTGCTTTTAGATGTCCTCTGAGGTCAACCTCCCCTCTCCGATGATGAGTCAACTTTTTTCTTATTGATGTTATTTAAAATTGCTTTAAAATGTTCTAGTTGATTGAACTTGTCAGAATTCACCCATTCAACATTTTACTGTACTGTATTTTAATTGATGATGACATCATCAATTTGGTATGGATGTTTTTTTTTGTTTTGTTTTCTGAGCAGGATTAATGCTTAGAATGGATTCAGCATGACGAAAAACCTCTAGTTAAACATATCACATAAAGCATGATGAAAACCCTCTAGTTAGACATATCACATGCTACATAAAGCATGATGAAAACCCTCTAGTTAGACTTATCACATGCTACATAAAGCATGATGAAAACCCTCTAGTTAGACATATCACATGCTACGTAAAGCATGATAAAAACCCTCTAGTTAGACATATCACATGCTACATAAAGCATGATGAAAACCCTCTAGTTAGACATATCACATGCTACATAAAGCATGATGAAAACCCTCTAGTTAGACATATCACATGCTACATAAAGCATGATGAAAACCCTCTAGTTAGACATATCACATGCTACATAAAGCATGATGAAAACCCTCTAGTTAGACATATCACATGCTACATAAAGCATGATGAAAACCCTCTAGTTAGACATATCACATGCTACATAAAGCATGATGAAAACCCTCTAGTTAGACATATCACATAAAGCATGATGAAAACCCTCTAGTTAGACATATCACATGCTACATAAAGCATGATGAAAACCCTCTAGTTAGACATATCACATGCTACATAAAGCATGATGAAAACCCTCTAGTTAGACATATCACATGCTACATAAAGCATGATGAAAACCCTCTAGTTAGACATATCACATGCTGCATAAAGCATGATGAAAACCCTCTAGTTAGACATATCACATGCTGCATAAAGCATGATGAAAACCCTCTAGTTAGACATATCACATGCTACATAAAGCATGATGAAAACCCTCTAGTTAGACATATCACATGCTACATAAAGCATGACGAAAACCCTCTAGTTAGACATATCACATGCTACATAAAGCATGACGAAAACCCTCTAGTTAGACATATCACATGCTACATAAAGCATGACGAAAACCCTCTAGTTAGACATATCACATGCTACATAAAGCATGATGAAAACCCTCTAGACATATCACATGCTACATAAAGCATGATGAAAACCCTCTAGTTAGACATATCACATGCTACATAAAGCATGATGAAAACCCTCTAGTTAGACATATCACATGCTACATAAAGCATGATGAAAACCCTCTAGTTAGACATATCACATGCTACGTAAAGCATGATGAAAACCCTCTAGTTAGACATATCACATGCTACATAAAGCATGATGAAAACCCTCTAGTTAGACATATCACATGCTACATAAAGCATGATGAAAACCCTCTAGTTAGACATATCACATGCTACATAAAGCATGATGAAAACCCTCTAGTTAGACATATCACATGCTACATAAAGCATGATGACATTCTACATGTTTTGCCTTCTATAGGGTGTGACTAGTACCCTGACTTTGACCTGTTTTTTATGAGGTTGAACGATGGTTAACCAGATGTGACTCTTTGTGTGAAATTTATGCTCTCAAGAGTTAAAATATTCATCATGTGAATTATCCCAAGTCTACACAGAGAATGTAGAAGATTAATGGTCATTTTGATCTGTATGTTGGACTGTTTGGTTTCCCCAAATCCAGCCTGGAATTGTGGACAAAAGCAAAATAAATCTTTAGTTTTGGGGTCTGTGGTGCTAAAATGTCATCAAACGGTGGTCCTCTGTGGCTCAGATGCTGAATAAATAGTGGGCCCTGGTATGAAAATGGTTGAAAACCACTGATGCAGGAGATCACTGAGGAATGGGTGAAGCATGGAGGAAGTTATAATGGAGATATGTGTGTGCGCACGTGTGTGTGTGTGCGTGCGTGCGTGCGCGCGTGTGTGTGTGTGTGTGTGTGTGTTGGGGGGGTTACAGTAACTTCCCTCAAGAATGTTTTCTTTTTATTTTGTCCTTGTTGACTTTATTACATTATACACACACACACACACACACACACACACACACACACACACACACACACACACACACACACACACACACACACACACAGGAAGTCACGCTAGGAATGCTGGTTTCATGTTGGTTTTGGTTGCCATGGTTACTGTGGTTCCCATGGTAACTGAGGCAGTTACAGTCACACACACACACACACACACACACACACACACACACACACACACACACACACACACACACACACACACACACACACACACACACACACACACACACACACACACACACACACACAGACCAGGATGACATCATCATCATGAGTCATGTTATGTCAGAGCAGAAGAGGTTTCTGTTTCTGAATCTGAATGTCTAGAATTCTTTATGACCTTCTTGATGTAAACAGATTTAAAAGGATCCCTGCCTAATTAGATGAATATGCCTTAAAACACTAGACTTAAAAATACAGATTAAACACCTCCAATACTTTAATTTAATTCATAAATAGTTAACTCAACAGGGACTGCTCCTGTCGCAGGTTGATGATGTCACATGAGACTGTGTGGTTCAGCCCTATGGAATATGTGCAATGTACATGCTAATAAACATTTAAAATATTGCTTTGGTGCTCATATTACAGTTACAAAGTATAACACGTTGTTGTAAGTTAATATAAGTTGTTGTTTTTGTTAGAATATGCATTCCATATATTCCATAGTCTCTTATTTAACTCACGATTACATCACCATTACATCAACCAATTACATCACACCCCAACCGACCAATCGGGAAGCCCCGAGGGATGACTACCACGAACCGTGTTCCACCATTGGCTGAACTTAATTGTATGAAATGTAATTACATTTATATGAAATATAATGACACTAATTATTGAACTTCTGCAGTTGTCAGATAATGTCTGACAACTGCAGCTCGGCGTGCTTATAAAGCAGCACGCCGAGCTGAGGTGATTAGCCTAAAATTAACTGTCTGTTGTCCCCCTCGCCCCATGAAGTGAACGGTCTTTGGGTTGCTCTGTCTGTACTCCAGCCAGGCTTACATCTGCATCTGAATCATAGCCATCTAGTAGAAGAGTTGCGACATTGTGGGGTCAGAAACCGAATGTGCTGAGTGAATAGAAACATACACAGTTTTCAAAGCCCCATTGCAGACAGCATTGCTCGTTGCAGACAGCAGGCTTGTTACTTTTAGTTCTGTTCCAGCACCTCCCGAAACCAATAGATATTGCAATGTAGGCTATCCATTCCATTGTTCTAAGGTGCGACAAAAACAATAGGCTACGCTCGCCCCGATCGCCCATAGGAATGCTAATTTAAGTCTTTGTTTTGAAAGGGGCAATCACATCACCGTGAACTTCCCAACTTAGTTTCTGCACGTGCAATTAAATGACAACAAATATCAGCTCGGATTGCTCCTACTGTTGTGCTTTTACCCATGTAGCTATCAAAGCTGAATAAAAGAAAAGGTGATTCCAACATAGTACAAGAGAGCAATTGCAGCTTTGAACAGGAGCGGACTGCTGCGGCATCTCGCCGTGTTGCATGGGGGGGAAAATCACACCCACGTGAAGAGAAGTGGTGCAACTGCATATGGCGGTCCCTGGGTGTTCCCCCGAACTGGCAAACAACAGACACACACACAAAACGTATATCTGGGTGTGCCATGACGTTTTGGGGCTATGAAAAGTGTGTCTTGGGACAAAAAAGGTTGAGAAACACTAATCTAGTGTTCTATGACTGTTGATTTTACAATCAAACTGTTTTATTTGTTTTATTTTAAGACACGTTTGGTGAGGATTTGAAGTATCAACAGCTTGCAGAATGTACTAGTTAATACACCAGTTATTTTGTCAAGGTGTATTGTTTGTAGGTTCTATTGTCCAGTAAATAGCTAATTAAGTGACCAAGCAGTCCACGAAGTGGACTTGGTCACTTATTGTTATTGACTGCTTTTCTCCTTCTCCTTCTTCTTCCGCCAAAAATAGCTGTTCTGGCTGAACCGTGCAGTCGGTTTTCGCGAAAATTGGTAATCTGGTAGAGGGTGATGCCAAACGGTGATGATGCGAAGCCTGTGACCACTGGTCAAATGGTGGCGCTACAGCACTCAACTGAAATTGCAAACTTTAAACACTTATAACTCATGAACTGCTTGACTCTCAGAAATGTAACTTATATTCCCTTATGCGTCTGCTTATGCCGAACAACTTTTGTATTCTGACTTTTGACCTCTGACCTTTAGATGAACCGCCATCTTGAATTATATGTAAAACAGTTAAAATGTCTCTTCTCCTACAATCTTTGATCAAAATGCATAACAATGACCTACACATGAACTTTGAAGCCATACGAATATGAAAATAGGTGTGAATTTTGTTTTAAGTGAAAAAAATATGTTTTTAAGAGCCAATGAAAATTGCTCGTTTGTGAAAATGATTCTAATGCCCCTAATCTACACATGCAGCGTAATCTGCTTCTGATATTTTACAGTTTTGTAGAGGGGGATGCCAAATAGCAGCAAAACCAGTCTTACTCCAATTGCTCAAATGGGGGCGCTATAACAATTCTTTGAAACTGAAACATTTGAACAACCATAACTCGGGCCTCGTTTGGCCAAAAATCATGGGACTTGTTTCTACATGTTCCTTGATTCATGTGGAACACATCTGTAACTTTGACCGGTAAGCTCCACCCCCAGAGTGTCTGCCATTTTAAGCAGTTTGAAAAATGCTCATGCCTGATTTTCTGCCTGGATTTTTGATCAATTTGCATGACACCTGCTACATGAGAACTTTGGCCCCATCCGGACAAAAGTTCCGAAGCAAATTTGTTTTCATCAAAAAATGACGTTTTTATAAGCCAATGAAAATTGCTGCTTTGTGAGGAGTCTTCTTATGAATCACATTAATTGTTAACATTGATGTGGAGGCTCTTGTTTTGAAGCATTTTCATCATAGATAATCATTGATTAAGGGTAGTTGTTTGTTTAAACTTAAGGATACACTTCATAAAAACATACTGCCGTAAACCAGTATACTTTTATATTGTATGTAGAGTTTCACATCAGAATGTGGCAGATTGTCACACCCACATGTCCTATTGCTTCAGTTTTCTTTATAAACTGATTTGTCTTGTGTTTTGTTTATCCACTGCTGCATGCTGTTGCATGATCTAAAATCCAATTTTAATGCAACGCACCAGAGCCATTTAGAGACGGAGTTGCGCCAATGATGGGGTACACAGTTACATTGGGTTAGTCACGTGATCAGTGGTCACAGTGAGCCTAACGGTGACAAATCATAGTCTAGTGTCTGAAACACATTGTTTGAAGTGAGTAAGATGAGATGTAAAATGACAGCCGGTTTGAATTATTTTACAGTAACAATTAAAGTCTCTGCAATGTGTATGATTTGCTATTACTTAAAAAGACCTAACATAAAAGGATTCAAGCTGGGCTTTTACTTTGAGTCCAATGCATTTCTGCCTACTTCTCAATAGCACTGAGTTACACTCGCATATCATGAAAGTGACATTCACGGAAATGTCACTTTGTGATTGAGATGATAAAACTCAATGTAATGGTAATGGCACCAACTCAGTGGCCTTGTGGTTAGTGTCTGCCCTGAGACTGGGAGACTGGGGTCAGATTCCCGGCCAGGTCATACCTCGACATTCTAGATTTCCAGTAGTAACCTACCCAACGAAAGCTTTGCATTGTACAAGCCTTGATCATTTCATGTAACAGTGTAGTGGTTAAAACATTGTGCCAGATTATGTTAGATTAACTTCTTGAACAAAGTGGCCATTAAACAACTGTTGTTAACTAGTGTCCAATCACATTTATTTCACAATTTCTTCTAGTTGTACTTGAATTGTACTGTAATTCTCCAAGCTTTTATCAGTTTTGTTGTAGGAGGCCATGTTGACATGTAGGCTACTGTAGGAATTTTACATTTCATTTATTCATTCACTATTGTATGGACCCGGGGCCAAAGCACCCCCACAGATAATTTCTCAAAAATATGTTCCTTCTTCTGCATATTGTTCTGACTCCTTATTGCTGCTTGCTTGGTCACGTTTTATTGCTGCTTGCAGCTATATTTTTGTTATTGGTTTCTTATTGGTTGTAATTCATGCCACCACAATCAAATCAGAGCCACTTTGTTGGTGGGTTGGCTGGTCCAGTTATTTTGTCAAGGTGTATTGTTTGTAGGTTCTATTGTCCAGTAAATGGTTCATTTAATATTGTTCAATTATATGTATTATCATAGTCCTATTGTGTGCTACTGAATGAAACAGATAGCACTGTGGTATATGAAGAGGAAGGAAGGAATAGAGATGTTATTATAGAAATGTTATTTTTGTTTTGTTTTTTGTGACAAAACAGAGATATGTACACACACAGTTTGAATCTGGTCGGCTAGCTGTAACCCCCACCTCTCTCATATCTAAAATATTTTTGGGGCAAAAATATGTTTTTTGACTTGACTTTTTGACACAGTCTCCCTGTGTGTGTATGGGCGTGCGTGCGTTCTGTGGCTGTGTGTGTATGGGCGTGTGTGCGTTCTGTGGCTGTGTGTGTATGGGCGTGTGTGCGTTCTGTGGCTGTGTGTGTATGGGCGTGTGTGCGTTCTGTGGCTGTGTGTGTATGGGCGTGCGTGCATTCTGTGGCTGTGTGTGTATGGGCGTGCGTGCGTTCTGTGGCTGTGCTGTTGGGTTAAGGGTAAGTATAATCAGGGGTGCACATAACTATTTTAGTCCAGTACTCAGAGAGCACCTGGAGATGTTACTTGGTGCTCCCAAAATGCGGTGACCCGCATCGCCGGGCCCTGGGACCCCTTTTTCCACTCCGTACATCCTGATCAATGTACAATATTACAGTACAGGGCGATAGTTTGGGCGTTGCAATAGTGGCTAGCCTAGTAGTACTACTACCTGCATTCTACATCCATTGAAATACTAGTAGTATTTTAGACATTAGTTAGAATTATTTCATTTTCAAGGCTTTTTTACTGGCCCAGTCGGGCAGTCATTATGAGCCCCAGCTGTGTGGTGCTCAAAGGAGCTTTCCACCCCTGGATTGACAGCTCATTGTAGGATTTTTGGTGCTCCTGAGCACCGGAGCACCACTTATGTGCACCCCTGAGTATAATGCAGTAGCCTATAATGTGTTTGTGTAGTCTGTTGTAGATTCTAAAATGCTGGTATCTATGCGTTTTGACCCCCCAAAACCCCCATAATGTTCCAGCCGCCCGCCTCCGGGTGGCCTGGTCTAAGTAAAAAATGCCCGGTCTGAAAAAATGCCCCAGTCTAGGCCTGTTACAAGTTGCTGCATTTTTTAATATGTAGCAACTATATTGCTGCCCATATTGCTGCAATATTTATATTGCACCATATGCCTAGGCCTATTTGAAAATATCCCTAAGTTTAAATATATTGGACCCGCATGGACCCACAAGGGTCCATTTGGTTTCAT
>CM076977.1:3012784-3025284 GCA_039105355.1 Benthosema pterotum
AGGGTTGTTTCTCTGGGGACTGTAAATACAGTAAATACTAGTGAGGACTGAACAGGGTTGTTTCTCTGGGGACTGTAAATACAGTAACACTAGTTGAGGACTGAACAGGGTTGTTTCTCTGGGGACTGTAAATACAGTAACACTAGTGAGGACTGAACAGGGTTGTTTCTCTGGGGACTGTAAATACAGTAACACTAGTGAGGACTGAACAGGGTTGTTTCACTGGGGACTGTAAATACAGTAACACTAGTGAGGACTGAATAGGGTTGTTTCACTGGGGACTGTAAATACAGTAACACTAGTGAGGACTGAAAAGGGTTGTTTATCTGGGGACTGTAAATACAGTAACACTAGTGAGGACTGAACAGGGTTGTTTCACTGGGGACTGTAAATACAGTAACACTAGTGAGGACTGAACAGGGTTGTTTCTCTGGGGACTGTAAATACAGTAACACTAGTGAGGACTGAACAGGGTTGTTTCTCTGGGACTGTAAATACAGTAACACTAAGTGAGGACTGAACAGGGTTGTTTCACTGGGGACTGTAAATACAGTAACACTAGTGAGGACTGAACAGGGTTGTTTCTCTGGGGACTGTAAATACAGTAACACTGGTGAGGACTGAACGGGGTTGTTTCTCTGGGACTGTAAATACAGTAACACTAGTGAGGACTGAACAGGTTGTTTTCTCTGGGGACTGTAAATACAGTAACACTAGTGAGGACTGAACAGGGTTGTTTCTCTGGGACTGTAAATACAGTAACACTAGTGAGGACTGAACAGGGTTGTTTCACTGGGGACTGTAAATACAGTAACACTAGTGAGGACTGAACAGGGTTGTTTCTCTGGGACTGTAAATACAGTAACACTAGTGAGGACTGAACAGGGTTGTTTTCTCTGGGGACTGTAAATACAGTAACACTAGTGAGGACTGAACAGGGTTGTTTCACTGGGGACTGTAAATACAGTAACACTACTGAGGACTGAACAGGGTTGTTTCTCTGGGGACTGTAAATACAGTAACACTAGTGAGGACTGAACAGGGTTGTTTCTCTGGGGACTGTAAATACAGTAACACTACTGAGGACTGAACAGGGTTGTTTCTCTGGGGACTGTAAATACAGTAACACTAGTGAGGACTGAACAGGGTTGTTTCAGGGTGACACTGACTGGCATTCACAGTATTCAATCAACATCCAATGACAGACAGACAGACAGAATCTTTACCTCTCCATTGGCTGTCGCATCGCTGGCAGCTCCGCCCCCTCCTCCTATTAGTCCCGCCTCCTCCTCGTTCCCATTGGAGGACGGGCTCCTGTCAGTCACCTCCTCCCCCCCTCCCACTCCCCCTCCCCCCATGGAGCTGTCACTCATCTCATCCAGAGCCAGACTGAACTGGGCTAACGTACGAACCATCTGTAGCATCACACACACACACACACACACACACACAGACACACACACACACACACACACACACACACACACACACACACACACACGCGCACACACACACACACACACACACACACGCGCGCACACGCACTTATGCCACAATTTCACAGCATAGTCACCCAGACAACATGCTAGAGTGACTGACACACATCTGGAGTTACACTATTTAACCAGTAAACTGTTTAACTGTTTAACTGTTTCACCAGTAAACTGTTTAACTGTTTAACCAGTAAACCAGTTAACTGTTTAACTGTTTCACCAGTAAACTGTTTAACTGTTTCACCAGTAAACTGTTTAACTGTTTAACTGTTTCACCAGTAAACTGTTTAACTGTTTAACTGTTTCACCAGCAAACTGTTTAACTGTTTAACTGTTCAACCAGTAAACAGGTTTTAACTGTTTTAACTGTTTAACCATAAACTGTTTTAACTGTTTAACTGTTTAACCAGTAAACTGTTTAACTGTTTAACTGTTTAAACCGTTTCACCATAAATAAACTGTTTAACTGTTTAACTGTTTGACCAGTAAACTGTTTAACTGTTGAACTGTCTAACTGTCTAACTGTTTAACTGTTTAACCTGTTTTAACTGTTTAATTACTACACTGTGTTAACCAACAGATCCACAGAGGTCCAGTGTAATCCATCCAATAGCATCTATTAACACTAAAATGTGTTTTCCATGAATTTTCCATTAGTGTAAATTTTCACCCTGTTTTTTACCAATAAATCACTAGTGTCGACTTTCACCCACTGTTTCACCAATAAATCACTAGTGTCGACTTTCACCCACTGTTTCACCAATAAATCACTAGTGTCGACTTCACTCACCCACTGTTTCACCAATAAATCACTAGTGTCGACTTTCACCCACTGTTTCACCAATAAATCACTAGTGTCGACTTTCACTCACTGTTTCACCAATAAATCACTAGTGTCGACTTTCACCCACTGTTTCACCAATAAATCACTAGTGTCGACTTTCACCCACTGTTTCACCAATAAATCACTAGTGTCGACTTTCACCCACTGTTTCACCAATAAATCACTAGTGTCGACTTTCACCCACTGTTTCACCAATAAATCCTACTAATTAGGTCATTAGATTTGACTTGACTTCATGTATAATTGGTGTTAATTATTATAATTATTCATATAAATTACATCGTCCATGTGAGCGTACGTAACTCACCATGTATCGTTACAAAAAGACAGAAACACCTTTCTCTCTTTCTCTCTGTCTCTCTCTGTCTCTCTCTTCTCTCTGTCTCTCTCTCTTTCTCTCTGTCTCTCTCTGTCTCTCTGTCTCTCTCTCTCTCTCTCTCTCTCTGTCTCTGTCTCTCTGTCTCCGTCTCTGTCTCTGTCTCTGTCTCTCTCTCTCTCTCTCTCTCTCTCTCTCTCTCTCTCTCTCTACGCCACAGTTAAATTAAATAAACAACAGCAGCTGATCTTTAAAAGACGTCTCATTGTTATGCTGTCGGTTCGCGCTGCTTATTTTTAGAACGCCCTTAAAAAATTCTAAATGAACCATGATGCTTTCATGAAACGCACGCGCGCGCACACACACACACACACACACACACACACACACACACACACACACACACACACACACACACACACACACACACACACACACACACACACACACACACTTATAAAAACAACTCTTGGTTGACCGGTGGTACAAATCAACACCTCTCTGTTTTTCACCTGATCTGCTGACAGCGTTTACCAAAACGATTATCAGACTGACATACGGTATGAATATAGACTACAAACATAGACTGCATACATTATAAATATATACTATAACCATGGACTTCATACGGTATGAACCATTTGTATCTGTATGAAGTCTGAAGGGTCTAAAACACGTCAGTAAACATCAAACAGCCTCCATGGCTGCTGTATGAATGAAACAACAACGATCTCCTGTCTGCCTTCGATACAGTAGACCTTCTGTCATGCAGTCGTTCATCACAACCAATAGAACCAACATAACGTTTTACACTGTTTTTATAATGGCTATACGCCTCACACACACATCTGTGCAAAGGTGTGTGTGTGTTTGCAAAACCCACAAGCACCAACGCACACACAAAAACAGCTTTTATGGCTCACAGATAGCAGAGATGTAGCAGATCTCTCTCTCTCTCTCTCTCTGAGACCTGTTGTCTCTCGCCCCACTCTGACTGACACCTACCTTTAAACAAACAACATTCACCCAAAACAACAACAACAAGGATGTAAAAAGGATGTAAACACGGAGCAGCAGGAGGAAGAGGAGGAAGAGGAGGAGGAGGAAGAGGAGGAGGAGGCGACGGTGTTGTAAATCCACTGAGCATCGATGTGTTGGAGATACAGAACAACACAGCACCTAGACCATACGATAGAGAGACACCTACTGAGAGAGAGAGAGAGAGAGGGAGAGACAGAGAGAGACAGAGAGAGAGAGAGAGAGAGAGACAGAGAGAGAGAGAGAGAGAGAGAGAGAGAGAGAGAGAGAGAGAGAGAGAGAGAGAGAGAGAGAGAGAGAGAGAGAGAGAGAGAGAGAGACAGAGAGACAGTGAGAGAGAGAGAGACAGAGAGAGAGAGAGAGAGAGAGAGAGAGAGAGAGAGAGAGAGAGAGAGAGAGAGAGAGAGACAGAGAGACAGAGAGAGAGAGAGAGAGAGAGAGAGACCTTAACTCCAATGTATTTCACATTATTTATTGATGTCGTCTGTCTTTAAGAGAATGTTTAATACTCTACAATAATCCTCTTATGAATCTATGACTGGACACCCGTATGTGTGTGTGTGTGTGTGTGTGTGTGTGTGTGTGTGTGTGTGTGTGTGTGTGTGTGTGTGTGTGTGTGTGTGTGTGTGTGTGTGTGTGTGTGTGTGTGTGTGTGCTCGTATAATGAGCCACAGCAGGCATGGCAGACACAGTGTCCAGACTCGACCAATCAAATCACGTGACACACAGATTAGGAGGAGGTGGGAGGGGAGTGGAGCTCAGAGCCAACCAATCAGAGGCCTGGGCTTAACCCTCGCATGTCTGCCGTAAGAGCAGGTAGCAACACATACTGTGATGTCATTGGTTAATACTGTGATGTCATTGGTTAATACTGTGATGTCATTGGTTAATACTGTGATGTCATTGGTTAATACTGTGATGTTATTGGTTATACTGTGATGTCATTGGTTAATACTGTGATGTCATTGGTTAATACTGTGATGTCATTGGTTAATACTGTGATGTCATTGGTTAATACTGTGATGTCATTGGTTAATACTGTGATGTCATTGGTTAATACTGTGATGTCATTGGTTAATACTGTGATGTCATTGCGGGGGCGGATCTAGGCATGGGCATGAGGAGGGCACAATGCCCCCCTAAATGCCCTGACTGCCCCTGCATGATGGCATGCAAAACAACGCAAGATATTTCAAATTAAAGTGCTTCTATTTAAAATGATGTGAAACACTACTACTGCTACTAACTAACTACAGCTGTGTCACCACTAAACCAACAGCATTTCATCATTGAAAACAGAAAACTCTCTGAGTCAGACCTTTAGCTTTATGCATGCTGCGTGTCTGTTGCAACTTCAACAACAACTGATGTTATTATTGATGCTTTACTTGACTAATAAAAGTCCTGTGACTGAAAATGGTACGGGGGCGGCTTCATCGCCCGTTGCGGGTGATGAAGCCGCCCCTGTACCAAATAAAACAAGCGCTCCTTCCCAAACCACCTGCTGGTTTGCAGTGTTTTCATTGGCTTGTGAGCATCGGGGGCGGGGTTTCCCTCTGGGGGCGGGGTTTACCTCTGGGGGCGGGGTTTATCTCTGGGGGCGGGGTTTATCTCTGGGGGCGGGGTTTATCTCTGGGGGCGGGGTTTATCTCTGGGGGCGGGGTTTATCTCTGGGGGCGGGGTTTCCCCCTGGGGGCGGGGTTTATCTCTGGGGGCGGGGTTTATCTCTGGGGGCCACAAGCTGCTCCTATCAGCACTGATACCACCCTGTTGCCTAGCAACCATGGAGAGGACAGTGTGTGTGTGTGTGTGTGTGTGTGTGTGTGTGTGTGTGTGTGTGTGTGTGTGTGTGTGTGTGTGTGTGTGTGTGTGTGTGTGTGTGTGTGTGTGTGTGTGCGTGCGCGTGACATTCTCACAATGCCTGACCCAGTTCAACAGGTGTGTGTACATAACAGGTATTATAACACACGCGCGTGCACGTGCACTCGCGCACGCACACACCAGAAGATGGACAACAAATGGCAGGTTGCGGTAGAACAGATTTATTTGATTTATTTAACCAGTAAACAACACATTGAGACAGCATCTCTTTTACAAGTGGGAACTAAATCACCCAGCGTTTTATAAAAAGCTCACTGGATTGAGCTTTCAAAAACATGCACGCGCATGCTCGTGTCGTGCACGCGTGCGCATGTTAAATCAGTGATGCTGCGCGATAAACGACTGTCGCTACAAGCTCTCTTGATCGCAGGTGGTTTTCGGAGCCGTCTGAGCCATTGAAAAGGAATTAGAACGCCTGATTTATCCCTTGCCGTCTGTAAGCCCTTCAGCCAGACATTTTTTACCCATCTCTGATTTAAATGCCAGTACAACGAACCGAAACCACGCATAAGATCTGAGATTCAGACCATTTTCAACAATTACAAATTTAGAGTAAATGTAGGAGAGCAGAACCCCCAGAATACCTTTATAAATTAAAAACATGCCAGTGTAGCATCCGCCGTGACGCCAGTGAACGCCAACTACTGTAACTACAGTATACAACATACAGTGACGCCAGTGACAGCCAACTAACTACAGTATACAACATACAGTGATGCCAGTGATTAACTAACTAACTAACTACAGTATACAACATACAGTGATGCCAGTGATTAACTAACTAACTAACTAACTACAGTATACAACATACAGTGATGCCAGTGACTAACTAACTAACTAACTACAGTATACAACATACAGTGATGCCAGTGATTAACTAACTACAGTATACAACATATACAGTGATGCCAGTGATTAACTAACTACAGTATACAACATACAGTGATGCCAGTGACTAACTAACTAACTAACTACAGTATACAACATACAGTGATGCCAGTGACTAACTAACTAACTAACTACAGTATACAACATACAGTGATGCCAGTGATTAACTAACTAACTAACTACAGTATACAACATACAGTGATGCCAGTGATTAACTAACTAACTACAGTATACAACATACAGTGATGCCAGTGACTAACTAACTAACTAACTACAGTATACAACATACAGTGATGCCAGTGATTAACTAACTAACTACAGTATACAACATACAGTGATGCCAGTGATTAACTAACTACAGTATACAACATACAGTGATGCGTTCTAAACTAACTACAGTATACAACATACAGTGATGCCAGTGATTAACTAACTAACTACAGTATACAACATACAGTGATGCCAGTGATTAACTAACTACAGTATACAACATACAGTGATGCCAGTGATTAACTAACTAACTAACTACAGTATACAACATACAGTGATGCGTTCTAAACTAACTACATTATACAACATACAGTGATGCGTTCTAAACTAACTACAGTATACAACATACAGTGATGCCAGTGACTAACTAACTACAGTATACAACACACAGTGATGCCAGTGACAGCCAACTAACTACAGTATACAACATACAGTGATGCCAGTGACTAACTAACTAACTAACTACAGTATACAACATACAGTGATGCCAGTGATTAACTAACTAACTAACTACAGTATACAACATACAGTGATGCGTTCTAAACTAACTACAGTATACAACATACAGTGATGCCAGTGACTAACTAACTAACTAACTACAGTATACAACATACAGTGATGCCAGTGATTAACTAACTACAGTATACAACATACAGTGATGCCAGTGATTAACTAACTACAGTATACAACATACAGTGATGCCAGTGACTAACTAACTAACTAACTACAGTATACAACATACAGTGATGCCAGTGATTAACTAACTACAGTATACAACATACAGTGATGCCAGTGATTAACTAACTACAGTATACAACATACAGTGATGCCAGTGATTAACTAACTACAGTATACAACATACAGTGATGCCAGTGATTAACTAACTACAGTATACAACACACAGTGATGCCAGTGATTAACTAACTACAGTATACAACACACAGTGATGCGTTCTAAACTAACTACAGTATACAACATACAGTGATGCCAGTGATTAACTAACTACAGTATACAACATACAGTGATGCCAGTGATTAACTAACTAACTAACTACAGTATACAACATACAGTGATGCGTTCTAAACTAACTACATTATACAACATACAGTGATGCGTTCTAAACTAACTACAGTATACAACATACAGTGATGCCAGTGACTAACTAACTACAGTATACAACATACAGTGATGCCAGTGACTAACTAACTACAGTATACAACATACAGTGATGCCAGTGACAGCCAACTAACTACAGTATACAACATACAGTGATGCCAGTGACTAACTAACTAACTAACTACAGTATACAACATACAGTGATGCTAGTGATTAACTAACTAACTAACTACAGTATACAACATACAGTGATGCCAGTGACTAACTAACTACAGTATACAACATACAGTGATGCCAGTGATTAACTAACTACAGTATACAAGATACAGTGATGCCAGTGATTAACTAACTAACTAACTAACTAACTAACTAACTAACTAACTACAGTATACAACATACAGTGATGCCAGTGATTAACTAACTAACTACAGTATACAACATACAGTGATGTCAGTGATTAACTAACTAACTAACTACAGTATACAACATACAGTGATGCCAGTGATTAACTAACTACAGTATACAACATACAGTGATGCCAGTGATTAACTAACTAACTAACTACAGTATACAACATACAGTGATGCCAGTGATTAACTAACTAACTACAGTATACAACATACAGTGATTAACTAACTAACTAACTACAGTATACAACATACAGTGATGCCAGTGATTAACTAACTAACTACAGTATACAACATACAGTGATGCAGTGATTAACTAACTACAGTATACAACATACAGTGATGCCAGTGATTAACTAACTAACTAACTACAGTATACAACATACAGTGATGCCAGTGATTAACTAACTAACTAACTACAGTATACAACATACAGTGATGCCAGTGATTAACTAACTAACTACAGTATACAACATACAGTGATGCCAGTGATTAACTAACTACAGTATACAACATACAGTGATGCCAGTGATTAACTAACTAACTACAGTATACAACATACAGTGATGCGTTCTAAACTAACTACAGTATACAACATACAGTGATGCCAGTGATTAACTAACTACAGTATACAACATACAGTGATGCCAGTGATTAACTAACTAACTAACTAACTACAGTATACAACATACAGTGATGCGTTCTAAACTAACTACATTATACAACATACAGTGATGCGTTCTAAACTAACTACATTATACAACATACAGTGATGCGTTCTAAACTAACTACAGTATACAACATACAGTGATGCGTTCTAAACTAACTACAGTATACAACATAGAGCACTGGTGTCAAACATATGGCCATGATTCGGCAATGATTCAATCAGGCCCCAGGCTTGTAGAGCAAAAGTGTATGAGTCTATCAAAAAAAAGTAAGTCTCTAGCACGTTCCTGTCAAAAGTTATGATCGTTTAAAGAAAGGCTTCTGAGTTCTCTTCTCTGAGCACTAGTCCGGTAGCAGTAACCCGAGTCCGCCAGATGGGGCAGCAGAGAGAGGAGTATTCCCTCCTCCTCTCTCTGCTGCCCCATCTGGCGGAGTCAGGTTACTTCACCAGTATGAGGGTCTATAACTGAGGGATTATTCAGATCACAGCTTGGCTATTTAAATGTAATAATATGGGTAATAATAATTCAATTCGGAGTTAAAAAAAATATACTGTATTTTAGAAGCATTAGTTATTGCTATTCATTCATTATTTTTGAATGTTCTATGATCCATCACTTCAATAAAAAGCAGGTCTGCATAAAACCATGGGTTTTTTAGCTATTGACAAATTTCAGCTAAGAAACTATTGGAAATTTTACGTTAACTATTTTATTGGCACACTATAAATAAAGTATCTCTCATAGCAAATGTCTTAAGCTACAAGTATAAAACCAATAATGAAAGTCATTAATAGCTATTAATAGTGTTGTAGTCGAGACCACCTAATTCGAGACCAAGACAAGACCAAGACACCCACGAGCTTGATCGAGACGAGGTCGAGACAAGACTAGCGCCTATAGGGTCGAGACCAAGACGAGACCAAGACACCCACGGACTTGATCGAGACGAGATCGAGACGAGATTAGCACCTAGAGGGTCGAGACCAAGACAAGACCAAGACCTAGAGGGGTCGAGACCAAGACAAGACCAAGACCTAGAGCGGTCAAGACCGAGGCCAAGACCTAGAGAGGTCGAGACCAAGACAAAAAACAAGACATCTTTTTTTCCCTTATTTGTACAGAAGACAATCTAACTTTGTAGACTAGGCCTACTATGTTTTTAACTGAATCAGCAACTAATTACACCTCAATGGTAAAACTAGACAAAACAAAAATGAATGAGTAGGCATAATGAACCATCACCTTACAGACAAGAACAATGACCCTACTCACCCTTATAATGACAAAGAACCACTATTATTCTATTGTAATGTGCTACTTTAATGACTGAAACAATTGCTTATGCTAATTCAATTGCACATAACCTTCTCCCACACACCTTTAGTGTTAATGCATATTTAACATCATTATTACAATATCAGTAGTAGTGTAGGTATAGGCTACAGTACCCTATAATTAGTAGGCTTAACTAATTATAATAAATTTACAAAATTAACCAACTACAGGTATATGTTAGCAGTGTGGATCCAAATCCTCCCGGATGCCACTTTGAGATGAAATGGACTCTTATGCCCATGTAGGTCTGCAAATCCGAGTGTAGACACTTTGTACAGTAGCCTACACTTTGAGTTAAATTAATATTTTGGGGTCTCACAGATAGAGGAATGCCATGCCCACAAGGGTCCTTGAAATTAAACCAGTTGAGGATTTATTTATTTGCCACACATGATTAACATATAGCCTACCATAGATTACATAGTTGCAGTAGGCTATTATTTCAGTCAGTGGGATTGTTATTTGGTTACAGTTCTGTCTGTCAAATATGTTTCAATACAAAATTAAAAGGTGATAAACATACATAAGCATAAGAACTTTTTTATTTAATATTGAGTATATGAGGGCTTATAGATCCAGTGCCTTAATTGATGATAGGCCTGTGCAAACAGATCACGTAGCCTAATTAGTTCAGAACAGAACAGCTGTGTATCGGAAATCCCCTGACAGACAGCTATCGAGTGTGGACATTTAGCCCCAGCTATTGTGTGATAAAACACATTATAAACGCATTACTTATATAGCAAATGAAAATATCCTTGGATATACTTGGACCACAGTTGGAATTATTGCAATCGGGTGAGCATGGCCTGAGAGTTTTTAGATTCAAATCTCAACAAAGAATCTCCGGTAAGAGTAGACCTTACCAGAGCAGCAGCGCCAACTCCATTCTCTGTAAGTGGCTAGTCCAAGGGCGGCTCTTCTACATAGACCTCTATTGAGGATCGGGACAATAGGGGCAACATGCTGCAGCTCTCGAGCACTCAGTTTCTGATGCCTCGATGTCGCAGCTTTAACACTAGATGTCTTTGTACGTCTGCCTAATAAAAGTCTACGCTGCGCTCTTTTTTTTGTCATTAGCTCATCTCCCTTCACCAACGCAATAGGCCTACTGTTGAACGCAGCAGTATGACAACAGTAACTAAGTAATATTAGCAGGCCTAGAACATAATAATAACACAATAGGCGAATAGGGTGGGCGTTTGGACCATTTGATTCATTTTTGCTCCATGCTCATTCAAAGTTAAATGAACAATAGGATTTTCTTCGAGTGCCCAGACGATCATACCATTTTGATTCCATTTTACCTCACAACTATCTAGCACCACCCTTTTATATCTCCCGTAAACGCCGGGTTATTCCTTCTTTTTTGATGGACTGATGTTCAATTTCAATAGTTTTTGGCCACGGTCTACACCAGTGGTTTTCAACCTTTTTGATACCAGGGCCCACCATTTATTCAGCATTTGAGCCACGGACCACCATTTGAGGACATTTTAACCCCACAGACCCGAAACCACAAGATTTCTTTTGCTTTTGGGTCGGATTTGGAAAGAAAAACGGGCAAGCATACAGACCAAAATGACTATTAAATCTTCTTGTGTTAAGATGATGAATATTTTTTTTCCCTGCGAGTGTAAAAATGAAACCAAATGGACCCTCATGGGTCCATTCGGTTTCATTTTTACACTCTCAAGAGTTACATCTGGTTAACCAACTTAGCTGGGGACCACCTGGAATATTCTCAAGGACCACTGGTGGTCCCCGGACCACTGGTTGAAAACCACTGGTCTACACAACTAGAAGATGGACAAAAGCAATAGAAATCTTTTCTTTTGCTTTTGTTTTTTTCTTCTGGGGATAAAATGACCTCAAATGGTGGTCCGTGGCTTAAATACTGAATAAATAGTGGTCCCTGGTATCAGAAAGGTTGAAAAGCCTTGGAACAGACGTCTGCCTCATTGTCTCATCCATGCCTATATTCTCTCTGTAGTTGTGTTCTGTGTTCTGCCAGTGAGCAGCAGCAACATGTAGGCTAGGCTTCTTCAGAGCCATCTAGAAGAGTTGCGACATTGAGTGGGACAGAAAACAGAGCACTTTGAAGTTGCAAGTACATTGTTTTCAACGAGGGCAGCCGCCATTAGACCTTTCCATGGGGGTGAACGGAGATGTCGTAACTCTGTCTATACTCTAAGGCTCTGAGCTCTGCGCAGCAGCTGTCTTTATGAATGCGTCCTCGCT
>CM076977.1:3030284-3032784 GCA_039105355.1 Benthosema pterotum
TGCCATCTCATACTCTCTCTCTCTGTCTGTTCGTTTTTTCCATTCCCACTGCACTTCACTGTCACTGCAGAGCCTGTGTGTGTGTGTGTGTGTGTGTGTGTGTGTGTGTGTGTGTGGTGTGTGTGTGTGTGTGTGTGTGTGTGTGTGTGTGTGTGTGTGTGTGTGTGTGTGTGTGTGTGTGTGTGTGTGTGTGTGTGTGTGTGTGTGTTGGGTGGGGGGTAAGTAAAGAAAAGTTTGTTTTTCCAGAGAGAAACAACATTCCCAGGACTTTACCATTCCTGTGTTATAAATAGAAACACACACACACACACACACACACACACACACACACACACACACACACACACACACACACACACACACACACACACACACACACACACACACACACACACACACACAGTGATAACAGAAAGGTTTGCTTTAGATTTTCTAAAACCTTCGTTTTTGCAAAACACTTGACCTGGTTTAAAGGGGAATTCCACCCATTTCCAACATTTCATAATGTCATCAATATATCTTAGAGATGGCAGAGCTTGTACATCTGATTCTTTGGGGGGTGGAGAAAATGTGGCGCAATTATTTTTCAGGTCAGAAAGAGTTAAAGTCGTTTCACACAGGGAATAATAAACTGATAAATGAACTTTTTGGTCACAACGCGATTAAAAGGATCTCTGGCTAAGAAGACAAATATGCCTTAAAACACTATACTTGCTTCTATAACTAAAACATGCAGATAAAAACACCTTCAATACTTTATTTCTTTCATAAATAGAGAATCTTTCACTCAATAGGAGGTGCTCCGGTCGCAGGATGATGATGTCACATGAGCATGTTCATCCATATATTCCATAGAGCTAGATCACACATGAACATGTGACATCATCATCCTGCGCCAGGAGCAGTTCCTGTTGAGTGAAATATTCTCTATTTATGAAAGAAATAAGATGCCATTGGCGTTTTTATTTGTTTATTTTAGTTATATAGGGAAAGTATAATGTTTTAAGTGATGTTTATTTTATTAGTCAGGGATTCTTTTAAGGAAAAATATTCTCTATGATGGTTTTCGCTTGGGGATATCGGTAGAGGACGCAAATCCTGGTTGTTTTTCCAGAGAAAAACAACCGCGTTCTAACCAAAAAGTCCATTTTATCTGTGTGGTGGGGGCTCAGAGTGTATTTTATCTGTATGGTGGGGGCTCAGAGTGTATTTTATCTGTGTGGTGGGGGCTCAGAGTGTATTTTATCTGTGTGGTGGGGGCCTCAGAGTGTATTTTATCTGTGTGGTGGGGGCTCAGAGTGTATTTTATCTGTATGGTGGGGCTCAGAGTGTATTTTATCTGTGTGGTGGGGCTCAGAGTGTATTTTATCTGTATGGTGGGGCTCAGAGTGTATTTTATCTGTGTGGTGGGGGCTCATAGTGTATTTTATCTGTATGGTGGGGCTCAGAGTGTTAACAATAAGGAAAGTAGTCTTTCTAATCACACAAGTCGTGTTTGTTTTGGTGAGCAGGTAAAACGTTTGCTCCCATTCTTCAGGGGATGGACATAAAGCCCTAAAACTCATTCCAGATATACAATATAACAATTTCTCTCAAACACTGTTCACAAATCTGCTAAAATGTGTGATATTGAGCACTTCTGCTTTGTTAAGATAATCCAACCCAACTCACAGGTGTGCCACATCAAGATGCAGATGTGACATCATGGTTAGTGCACACAGGTGTACCTCAGACTCTCCACAACAAAAAGACACCCTGAAATGTGCAATTTCCTTTTGCCTTATTGGGTGTATGGGCCTCCGAACCAGTCAGTATCTGGTGTGACCACCATTTGCCTCATGCAGTGCAACACATCTTCTTCGCATAGAGTTTATCAGATTGTCAATTGTGGCCTGTGGAATGTTGGTCCACTCCTCTTCAATGGCTATGTGAAGTTGCTGGATAATAGTGGGAACTGGTACACACTGTAAAAATGGTAATAACACAATATTACCACATTATTACCATTTCGACAGCACATACCGGTTCCCACTAATATCCAACAACTTCACATAGCCATTGAAGAGGAGTGGACCAACATTCCACAATCTGATAAACTCTATGTGAAGAAGATGTGTTGCACTGCTTGAGGCAAATGGTGATGATCACACCAGATACTGACTGGTTCGGAGGCCCATACCCCCAATAAGGCAAAAGAAAATTGCACATTTCAGGGTGTCTTTTTATTGTGGAGAGTCTGAGGTACACCTGTGCACTAATCATTATGTCACATCTGCATCTTAATGTGGCACACCTGTGAGGTGGGATGGATTATCTTAACAAAGCAGAAGTGCTCAATATCTCAAATTGCTCAGATTTGTGAACAGTGTTTGAGAGAAATGGTTATATTGTATATTTGGAATGAATTTTAGGGCTTTAAGTCCATCCCCTGAAAAATGGGAGCAAAAACAAAAGTGTTGCGTTTATATTTTTGTTGAGTGTATCTCCACTCCAGAACAGA
>CM076977.1:3037784-3112784 GCA_039105355.1 Benthosema pterotum
GCAGCTCAAACATCTTACTGAGGTACTTCAATACGCTATGCTCTATGGCAGCTCAAACATCTTACTGAGGTACTTCAATACGCTATGCTCTATGGCAGCTCAAACATCTTACTGAGGTACTTCAATACGCTATGCTCTATGGCAGCTCAAACATCTTACTGAGGTACTTCAATACACTATGCTCTATGGCAGCTCAAACATCTTACTGAGGTACTTCAATACACTATGCTCTATGGCAGCTCAAACATCTTACTGAGGTACTTCAATACACTATGCTCTATGGCAGCTCAAACATCTTACTGAGGTACTTCAATACACTATGCTCTATGGCAGCTCAAACATCTTACTGAGGTACTTCAATACACTATGCTCTATGGCAGCTCAAACATCTTACTGAGGTACTTCAATACACTATGCTCTATGGCAGCTCAAACATCTTACTGAGGTACTTCAATACGCTATGCTCTATGGCAGCTCAAACATCTTACTGAGGTACTTCAATACGCTATGCTCTATGGCAGCTCAAACATCTTACTGAGGTACTTCAATACACTATGCTCTATGGCAGCTCAAACATCTTACTGAGGTACTTCAATACACTATGCTCTATGGCAGCCCAAACATCTTACTGAGGTACTTCAATACACTATGCTCTATGGCAGCCCAAACATCTTACTGAGGTACTTCAATACACTATGCTCTATGGCAGCTCAAACATCTTACTGAGGTACTTCAATACGCTATGCTCTATGGCAGCTCAAACATCTTACTGAGGTACTTCAATACGCTATGCTCTATGGCAGCTCAAACATCTTACTGAGGTACTTCAATACGCTATGCTCTATGGCAGCTCAAACATCTTACTGAGGTACTTCAATACACTATGCTCTATGGCAGCTCAAACATCTTACTGAGGTACTTCAATACACTATGCTCTATGGCAGCTCAAACATCTTACTGAGGTACTTCAATACACTATGCTCTATGGCAGCTCAAACATCTTACTGAGGTACTTCAATACGCTATGCTCTATGGCAGCTCAAACATCTTACTGAGGTACTTCAATACACTGCTCTATGGCAGCTCAAACATCTTACTGAGGTACTTCAATACACTATGCTCTATGGCAGCTCAAACATCTTACTGAGGTACTTCAATACACTATGCTCTATGGCAGCTAAAACATCTTACTGAGGTACTTCAATACACTATGCTCTATGGCAGCTCAAACATCTTACTGAGGTACTTCAATACGCTATGCTCTATGGCAGCTCAAACATCTTACTGAGGTACTTCAATACGCTATGCTCTATGGCAGCTCAAACATCTTACTGAGGTACTTCAATACACTATGCTCTATGGCAGCTCAAACATCTTACTGAGGTACTTCAATACACTATGCTCTATGGCAGCCCAAACATCTTACTGAGGTTCTTCAATACACTATGCTCTATGGCAGCCCAAACATCTTACTGAGGTACTTCAATACGCTATGCTCTATGGCAGCTCAAACATCTTACTGAGGTACTTCAATACGCTATGCTCTATGGCAGCTCAAACATCTTACTGAGGTACTTCAATACGCTATGCTCTATGGCAGCTCAAACATCTTACTGAGGTACTTCAATACGCTATGCTCTATGGCAGCTCAAACATCTTACTGAGGTACTTCAATACACTATGCTCTATGGCAGCTCAAACATCTTACTGAGGTACTTCAATACGCTATGCTCTATGGCAGCTCAAACATCTTACTGAGGTACTTCAATACGCTATGCTCTATGGCAGCTCAAACATCTTACTGAGGTACTTCAATACACTATGCTCTATGGCAGCTCAAACATCTTACTGAGGTACTTCAATACACTATGCTCTATGGCAGCTCAAACATCTTACTGAGGTACTTCAATACACTATGCTCTATGGCAGCTCAAACATCTTACTGAGGTACTTCAATACACTATGCTCTATGGCAGCTCAAACATCTTACTGAGGTACTTCAATACGCTATGCTCTATGGCAGCTCAAACATCTTACTGAGGTACTTCAATACGCTATGCTCTATGGCAGCTCAAACATCTTACTGAGGTACTTCAATACGCTATGCTCTATGGCAGCTCAAACATCTTACTGAGGTACTTCAATACACTATGCTCTATGGCAGCTCAAACATCTTACTGAGGTACTTCAATACACTATGCTCTATGGCAGCTCAAACATCTTACTGAGGTACTTCAATACACTATGCTCTATGGCAGCTCAAACATCTTACTGAGGTACTTCAATACACTATGCTCTATGGCAGCTCAAACATCTTACTGAGGTACTTCAATACACTATGCTCTATGGCAGCTCAAACATCTTACTGAGGTACTTCAATACACTATGCTCTATGGCAGCTCAAACATCTTACTGAGGTACTTCAATACACTATGCTCTATGGCAGCTCAAACATCTTACTGAGGTACTTCAATACACTATGCTCTATGGCAGCTCAAACATCTTACTGAGGTACTTCAATACACTATGCTCTATGGCAGCTCAAACATCTTACTGAGGTACTTCAATACACTATGCTCTATGGCAGCTCAAACAAGCAATACAGCTAGAACTGGTATTAACGTTATCAACGTGGCCATGATTTATTTGCTTTTTTTTGTAAAAACGTCATATAAAGGCTCAATGTATGTGGATGTTTACAACAAACTAACCCCTTTAAAAAATGTTGAAAATAATTGAGTTATGGTCATTAAACACAAGCAGGACTGGGAATGCAAAAACTCCTATTCAGACTGTAACTCTTGGGTCTCTGAGACCCATAAAAACCTCAGCCATTCTCTGCCCTTAAGAGTTCACACCTCCATGCCCAGAGCAGCTCTATTAGCTAATGCATCATTTACATTCCAATTGAATTTCCAACCAGGAAGGACAAAGGTTGGCAAACAGGTTTTTAGTGCTTTGAGGATTAGTGGGGGAGGAGGGTGACGACGGGTCCACAGGACCCACAATGACCAGTCATGGAAGGTAGAATCACTTCTGAATTCATATTTAGAAATTATTACAGAAAAACAGAGATGACTTGAATTGCATATTTAGGAAAAGTCATGGAACTTTTTCAGAGCATCACAGGGAGAGAAAATCCACTTCAAAATCGCAAATGCTTCCCCCTGCTCTCTGACACATGAAGGAGCTGTGCTACACTCAAATGCTTCCCCCTGCTCTCTGACACATGAAGGAGCTGTGCTACACTCAAATGCTTCCCCCTGCCCTATGATACATGAAGGATGGTGTTACACTCAAATACTTCCCCACCATCCAACATGAAGGATGGTGTTACACTCAAATACTTCCCCACCATCCAACATGAAGGATGGTGTTACACTCAAATACTTCCCCACCATCCAACATGAAGGATGGTGTTACACTCAAATACTTCCCCACCATCCAACATGAAGGATGGTGTTACACTCAAATGCTTCCCCCACCATCCAACATGAAGGATGGTGTTACACTCAAATGCTTCCCCACCATCCAACATGAAGGATGGTGTTACACTCAAATACTTCCCCACCATCCAACATGAAGGATGGTGTTACACTCAAATACTTCCCCACCATCCAACATGAAGGATGGTGTTACACTCAAATACTTCCCCACCATCCAACATGAAGGATGGTGTTACACTCAAATGCTTCCCCACCATCCAACATGAAGGATGGTGTTACACTCAAATGCTTCCCCACCATCCAACATGAAGGATGGTGTTACACTCAAATACTTCCCCACCATCCAACATGAAGGCTGGTGTTACACTTACGTGTGTCCTCCTCCTCCCCTCCTCCTCCTCCCCCTCCTCCCCCTGGGCTTTGATCCTGGAGCCTAGCATCCATTCCAGCTGAGCTCCGCTCCGGGTTTTCTTCCTGCTGCGACAAGAACCAAAGCTACGACCCAAAACGCCGCCGTTGGCGCTAACGCTAACGCTACGCCTCAACTGGCAGCTAGAACACGAGCCGAATCTACGGGACGCTGCCATGTAAACCCAATGTCACTCTACCAGAGAGAGAGAGAGAGAGAGAGAGAGAGAGAGAGAGAGAGAGACAGAGAGAGAGAGAGAGAGAGAGAGAGAGAGAGAGAGAGAGACAGAGAGAGAGAGAGAGAGATGGCGTTTTCCTGGGTGACAAAACATGGTTCTGAGACCTCTGCTGTGTGTGTGTGTGTGTGTGTGTGTGTGTGTGTGTGTGTGTGTGTGTGTGTGTGTGTGTGTGTGTGTGTGTGTGTGTGTGTGTGTGTGTGTGTGTGTGTGTGCGTGTCCGACCACGCTGTAAACTATGCCATGCACGGTGACAGTTGTGTCATTGTGTGAGGGGAGTGGGGGGGGGGGGGGGGGGGGGGGGGTATGACACAAACCCTCCACCAGTGTTGGGTAATAAATGATATTCAGCAGTAACACTTTACTCATGGCCACTTTAGAACAGAGGTTTACAACCAGTGGTCCTTGAGAGGGTTCCAGGTGGTCCCTCGCAAAGTTGGTTAACCAGATGAGAGTGTAAACATGAAACCAAATGGACCTTGCAGGTCTAACCCTAACCCAAGTCTTCACAACTCTATAATGTAGAAGATTAATGGTCATTTTGATCTGTATGTTGGACTGTTTGGTTTCCCCAAATCCAGCCTGGAATTGTGGACAAAAGCAAAATGAATCTTTAGTTTTGGGGTCTGTGGGGCTAAAATGTCATCAAACGGTCTTCCGTGGCTCAGTAATAAACAGTGGGCCCTGGGATCAAAAAGGTTGAAAACCACTGCCTTAGGAAAAAGTAATATTACATTACTCATTACTTTAGCTTCGACACACAGGCTTTCATTTTTTTTTTCATCTTACTGAGGTACTTCAATACGCTATGCTCTATGGCAGCTCAAACATCTTACTGAGGTACTTCAATACGCTATGCTCTATGGCAGCTCAAACATCTTACTGAGGTACTTCAATACACTATGCTCTATGGCAGCTCAAACATCTTACTGAGGTACTTCAATACGCTATGCTCTATGGCAGCTCAAACATCTTACTGAGGTACTTCAATACACTATGCTCTATGGCAGCTCAAACATCTTACTGAGGTACTTCAATACGCTATGCTCTATGGCAGCTCAAACATCTTACTGAGGTACTTCAATACGCTATGCTCTATGGCAGCTCAAACATCTTACTGAGGTACTTCAATACACTATGCTCTATGGCAGCTCAAACATCTTACTGAGGTACTTCAATACACTATGCTCTATGGCAGCTCAAACATCTTACTGAGGTACTTCAATACACTATGCTCTATGGCAGCTCAAACATCTTACTGAGGTACTTCAATACACTATGCTCTATGGCAGCTCAAACATCTTACTGAGGTACTTCAATACACTATGCTCTATGGCAGCTCAAACATCTTACTGAGGTACTTCAATACACTATGCTCTATGGCAGCTCAAACATCTTACTGAGGTACTTCAATACACTATGCTCTATGGCAGCTCAAACATCTTACTGAGGTACTTCAATACACTATGCTCTATGGCAGCTCAAACATCTTACTGAGGTACTTCAATACACTATGCTCTATGGCAGCTCAAACATCTTACTGAGGTACTTCAATACACTATGCTCTATGGCAGCTCAAACATCTTACTGAGGTACTTCAATACACTATGCTCTATGGCAGCTCAAACATCTTACTGAGGTACTTCAATACACTATGCTCTATGGCAGCTCAAACATCTTACTGAGGTACTTCAATACACTATGCTCTATGGCAGCTCAAACATCTGAAGGATGGTGTTACACTCAAATGCTTCCCCACCATCCAACATGAAGGATGGTGTTACACTCAAATACTTCCCCACCATCCAACATGAAGGATGGTGTTACACTCAAATGCTTCCCCCACCATCCAACATGAAGGATGGTGTTACATGGTGTCGAAGCTACTCCTTACTTTAGCTTCGACACACAGGCTTTCATTTTCATCCACACAGGCTTTCATTTTCATCCATATTGTGCTAAAAACAGAAAGCCTGGACTAACGTGTTTGTGAGAGAGAGAGAGAGTAAATTAAGTTAAAGTAGTATAAATCAGTCCAGTGTTTTAAAGAGACATTATGGAGCAGAATGTTATGTAACTTTATCTGCTGTCTCTTAGACACTGTTACTGAACCTCTGACACTGTACAATAAATACTGTACATGAATCATTAAATATAACATACAAATGTCATTTTTCATGGTTGTTGTATCATGTCATGTGAGCTACAGTTCGACCTATTGGTTGTTCATTTTGACCCCAGAAATGACAAATAAGGGTCTATACTGACACTTTTAACATACCCAAAGCAGGACAATGTTTTCCATTCAGTTATACAGTATATCTGTTGTTATTTCTCACAAAGTCTAAATTAATGTTGTCATCGGTGACATTATTTATGAAAAGGCCACCAGACCAAGGAATAATTAAGTTACAGAATTCAGCTGATGGAATGTGATGGTTTGATTTAATTAATGTGTGTGATGGAATGTGAGGTTTGTTTTCCACAGAACGTTTTGGAAAACAGTTTGTTTGTTTGTTTCAACAAACCTTTAGACATAATTCAGGAACCTAACTTTAGGAATTATTTTCTCCACTTTAATAATAAATAACAATCTGCATTGTATCTTATATGGTTCTAATCACTGATTATTCACCTTTACATCAAGGTATGAGTTGTAAAGATCAGACATTCCTGGACTCAGTAACTCTGAAACATGTTGGCTGAACGTTTGAACATCCAACAAAACTTTGCCAGAATAGAAGTTTCAGCCTTGCTTTGAGGCAGAATGTAGACATGAAGACATGGAGTGATAACCAGCAGAAACACTCTACAGGCTGACAGGACCTTATTGGCTCCATAAACACAGTCTACAGAGTGACAGGACCTTATTGGCTCCATAAACACAGTCTACAGACTGACAGGACCTTATTGGCTCCATTTTCACTCACCGCCTTATCCCTAACGTTACCCGAAACCCCTAACCAATTCCCTTATTGGTATTTTCGTCACCTTTTCTCTTCCCTTAGCCACTATTCTTTATGCCGACACCGTTATTTGTGACTGGAGGTGTGGTCATAGGCGTGTTTGTCGCGCAGTGCCTTAAGTTGCTAATTTCGTCAAATAGATTTGGGAACTAGATAACGGGATTTCAAAGCACCCGCTAACCTATACAGAAGGCAGAGCCACGTGCGTCTGTGTGCATTGGAGATGTTTCCATTGGAGATGTCTGTGGAATGGCACCAGTACAATTCATCTCTTTATTTATGGATTGTCCTATAAACAGCTGTAGATTGCCTGCTGTCGGTCACTTCCTTGTGTTTAGTTAAGGTATATAATATAATTAAAGGTTACATTAATTAACTTGTGACGCATTGCTGCTGCTTTCACGTTTCCACCGAATTCCCGACAGTTACATTTTGCTCGATACCCACATATTCTATACAGCATCTGAGAGAGTGATGTTTGCCCGTCGCGCTGCATTTTGAAATGTAAAAAATGGTCCAGAATTGACCGAGAAATGAATGATCAAAAAGGCGTCTGTTTTTGCCGTGTATTCACAACTTTTTTTTTTTTTTTTTGCAATTTACTTCATAACATTTCACAGACTTGGGATAAATGCACGCCACATACAGCAAAAAAAACATGTTTTTTCAACATAACATGTTGAATGGTAAGAAATGAGTGAGAATTGGCCGAGCTATAATTGTTTGAAAATGAGAGCTGTAATCTTTGAGAATAGGCAACTCATGCATGTGTCTGTCTTAAGCCTGCAGCTAGGCTGCGGGTTTAGGAGGGTCAGGCTTAGCAGTAGGGATAAGGGAAATAGATATGGGATGAATTAAAGGGAATGGCAAGACCAACACGGATTGGATGAAAGCTAAAAACGCCCAAACCACACCTATGCATAATTTAACGGGTATAGGAGGTGTTTAAGGGAGATGGCATGGTTACGAAATTATCAACTTTAGTGTGGGAACGCCTCTTCACCAATGCTAAATGCGTTATAAGGGCTAATGTAACCAAAAGTGAGTGACACAGACCTGTGACTGTCACACACCTGTGACTGTCACACACCTGTGACAGCACTTGAAGTTCAAAATAACAGTGCATGCCATCAGAACAACATTTCATTTTGCCACATGTTTATCTTTGTTACTCAGTCCTAGCCTGATTGTCAGACTCTGAGCCATGGCTCAAGAGTCTGACATTGGCCCCATTGTAACCGATTTACAAGGAGGCGGGCCCTTGATTTTCCCTCGACCAATCACTGGAGACGTTGTTTGCAGTCGACAACAACAGTTAACTAGCAGTTAACTAGCAGTTAACTGACTAGCAGTGCAGTTAGCGTCGGACATTTTCACTATTTATAACTAAATGCAGTATTAAAGAATGAAACTCTATTTACAATGAAACTCTAGTTACAATGAAACTTTAGTTACAATGAAACTGAATGGATGTGTGTTGTTTTTTTATGGGAAACTGTTCTGTTGTGGCAGTTAGATGATCCTCGGTGTTGATTGGCTATTTTTTTAGACCCGCCTCCAACTCCAGCTCATTGGCCGAGCCGTTTTTCCGGACGAGATAAATCGAAACTCTTCATCACAACACCAGACCACAGAACCCAGCAGAGTGGGCGGGGCCTGAATGTCTGATCTTTACAAGTCATACTTTGTTGTAAATGTGACTAATCAATGATTAGATCAATGTTAGATACAATACCAACAGTGAAGAAAAGAATGCCAAAAGTTAGGATTTACAAAGTTATATGGGACAGTTTATTTATGTAAAGTTTATAAAAGTAAAGTTATGTAAGTTATGTAAAGTTTATAAGTAAAATCATTTAAAAATGGAAGTAAGACTGAGGACGTATAAGGCTCCATTTCGACACACACATGTACATGCACTAGGGCTGTATACGAAGCTCGGGATTCGAACCATTCGCTCGCTAAGGTCCCCATGCGAACGAATATTAATGATCCCGAACCATTCGCATTTATTTATTTATTTAACTTTCCCCCCATCTAGTAGATGTGCGACATCGAGGGGTCAGAAACTCGCTGTGAAACGCGCTGTTACTGCAGTTGGAAATGCATTGTTTTCACTGAAGATGTCCCATTCTCAATAGAAGTCTATGTAGGCGATCCGCCATTAGACTGGCTCTAGGAAGTGAACGGAGTTTGCGCAACTCCGTCTGTACTCTATAGAGCTGCACGCTGACTGGTTGGTTTTACGTTTATGGTATGGTATTTACCTAGACAGCAGCAGGCTAGCCAGCAGCAGCAGGCAGTTTAGACAATAGACACGTAGTCGTGCATAGCAAACAAATAATTAAACGAGCCGACGGACAGCATGTTTTGTGTTACCCGTGGCTGTGTCGGATCAGTCTCATCAGAAAGGAGAGAAAGCAGAGCGGTGTCATGACTGGTGTATTCACAGATGTCAATCACATCTCAGGGCAGTATAAAACTTATCTACCGATGGCAACATCCACGATTTTAGGAGTTAGTGGACGCGGGGGGGGGGGGGGGGGGGGGGGGGCGCAGCAGCATATGTTTTTTTTTTCGAGCTTCGAGCCTCGGCCTGAAATTGCTTTCGAGGCTCGAATGGCAATTTTAACGCGACTATACAGCTATAACATGCACACGCACGCACGCACGCACGCACGCACGCACGCACGCACGCACGCACGCACGCACGCACGCACGCACGCACGCACGCACGCACACACACACACACACACACACACACACACACACACACACACACACACACACACACACACACACACACACACACACACACACACACCACACACACACACACACACACACACACACCACACACACACACACACACACAGCACTTAGCGCCCGGCAGTGTGACAGTTTGTTTAACAACGCTGAAACGCCGTCTGATGTTTGTTTTAAAACACTAATGGCTTCTATATCCACACCTGGATAACAGTGTGTGTGTGTGTGTGTGTGTGTGTGTGTGTGTGTGTGTGTGTGTGTGTGTGTGTGTGTGTGTGTGTGTGTGTTAATGTGTAAAGGAAGTCTGGCCTACAGTCATTAAACTATGAACTAATCCTCTTGTTAAAGCTGGACTCACTTCACACAGTCCAGTCACAACTCTGTCTCTACTGCAGCGGTTTTCAACCTTTTTGATCCCAGGGCCCACTAGTTATCCAGCATTTGAGCCAGGGAGGACCACCATTTGATGACATTTTAGCCCCACAGACCCCAAAACTGAAGATTTATTTTGCTTTTGTCCACAATTCCAGGCTGGATTTGGGGAAACCAAACAGTCCAACATACAGATCAAAATGACCATTAATCTTCTACATTCTCTAGTTGTGTAGACTTGGGATAATTCACATGATGAATATTTTAACTCTTGAGAGCGTAAAACATGAAACCAAATGGACCCGCAAGGGTCCTGTTGAAAACCACTGCTCTAACCAAACAGGAGAACATGAAACCACATCTAGATCTTGAGTCTAGAAACATCTCTTAAAGACGCAGTGAATTAAAACTCGGTTTAGCACAACTTTTAGACCACATATCTGTGGTCAACATGAGGCCATGTAGAAAAACTTTTAGACCACATATCTGTGGTCAACATGAGGCCATGTAGAAAAACTTTTAGACCACATATCTGTGGTCAACATGAGGCCATGTAGAAAAACTTTTAGACCACATATCTGTGGTCAACATGAGGCCATGTAGAAAAACTTTTAGACCACATATCTGTGGTCAACATGAGGCCATGTAGAAAAACTTTTAGACCACATATCTGTGGTCAACATGAGGCCATGTAGAAAAACTTTTAGACCACATATCTGTGGTCAACATGAGGCCATGTAGAAAAACTTTTAGACCACATATCTGTGGTCAACATGAGGCCATGTAGAAAAACTTTTAGACCACATATCTGTGGTCAACATGAGGCCATGTAGAAAAACTTTTAGACCACATATCTGTGGTGAACATGAGGCCATGTAGAAAAACTTTTAGACCACATATCTGTGGTCAACATGAGGCCATGTAGAAAAACTTTTAGACCACATATCTGTGGTCAACATGAGGCCATGTAGAAAAACTTTTAGACCACATATCTGTGGTCAACATGAGGCCATGTAGAACAACTTTTAGACCACATATCTGTGGTCAACATGAGGCCATGTAGAACAACTTTTAGACCACATACTGTATCTGTGGTCAACATGAGGCCATGTAGAAAAACTTTTAGACCACATACTGTATCTGTGGTCAACATGAGGCCATGTAGAAAAACTTTTAGACCACATACTGTATCTGTGGTCAACATGAGGCCATGTAGAAAAACTTTTAGACCACATACTGTATCTGTGGTCAACATGAGGCCATGTAGAAAAACTTTTAGACCACATACTGTATCTGTGGTCAACATGAGGCCATGTAGAAAAACTTTTAGACCACATACTGTATCTGTGGTCAACATGAGGCCATGTAGAAAAACTTTTAGACCACATATCTGTGGTCATCATGTAGAAAAAGGGAACCGATATTTACATCCTAAATGTGTGAACGCAACCAAAGAACAACTGGATAAAAACAAAGAAAAGTCAATATTCATCTGCCTCACGTATATCCTATGCTTGAAAAAGCCAAGTCATTGCCATGCCCAACAATACATGTCCCAAAAAAGCATGAACTTTTTCCACTTTTTCCAAAAAACTAAAAAGAAAAAAAAAAAAAAAAAAAAAACTAAAAAAAACAATCCATTTTTAATGACCTTCCTGTAAATGAAAACATACTGCGTGACATCATGAGGCTCTGCATGGCCTGCTTGTGCGCGAGCCGGGTAAGACGGCACGTATCCACCGACAACCACCAGGAGTTAATACTCACAACTAATGACATCACCATTACATCATCAACCCAGCCAGCCAATCAGACGAAAAACAACAACACAACCTGAAACCAACCAACCAATCAGGACTCACCACGGCCGGTTTGCTCCTCTGGGGGGCGTGGCCAGAGGGAGGAGGGGGAGGGGCCGGGGGCAGGGCGGGGCTCCGGGGGTCCAGCGGTGGTCCCTGGTCCTTCAGTCCACTGGGAGGGGTCCCTGGGGGTCCCTGAGGTGTAGAGGTGCTCCGTAGAGACTCTGTAGTTCTGCCAGGGACCGTCACAACATGTCAGGGATTCATTTAACACATCATAAACTAGAAAAGTGCCCTTCTGGGCACAGGTCTCCACCAGGCCAGGAGAGGTCGTGGCCTCCTGGTGGCGCTATAATAGGCCAATGTAAAAAGGGTACCTACCATTTATTATTATGACTTTGGATTTGGATGATTTGAAGCATTTTGTCCAAAAATGTGTTTTGCAAATGTCCACCTGTTGGTGGCGCTATAACAAGCCATTGGGAAAGAGTGGAATATTTTTCTCAGCCTTATATTTTAGTGTTGAAGATTTTATGTAAATTGCCTGCTGTGTTCATCATCTTTACAAAATCAGCCTCCTGGTGGTGCTATATTTGGCCCTTCTGGAAAATGCAGAGCAGAGGTTCATGGTTGGCATCCAGGGAGTGTGTGTGCAAATTGTGGCATTGATCGGGTAAACGGCGCCAGAGATTAGCTGTTAACAGACAGAGAAAGACACATTTTTTGTAAAAAAGATGCCACAAATTGGCCTCCTGGTGGCGCTATAACAGGCTGTTGTGGAAAATTTGGATCAGAGGTTCATTGTTGGCATCCAAGGAGTGTGTGTGTAAATTTTGGCAGCGATCGGGTAAACGGCGCCAGAGATTAGCTGCTAACAGACGGACGGACGGACGGACGGACGGACGGACGGACGGACGGACGGACGGACGGACGGACACATGACGGAGGGTAAAACATATTCTCCACCATGCCTCCGGCCTGGTGGAGACAACTACAACGACAAAACACTGAAACTACAATCTAGTGTCTGAAAGAGTCAGCTACATTCTAGTGAGAACACAGAAACTACAATCTAGTGTCTGAAAGAGTCAGCTACATTCTAGTGAAAACACTGAAACTACAATCTTGTGTCTGAAAGAGTCAGCTACATTCTAGTGAAAACACTGAAACTACAATCTTGTGTCTGAAACTACAATCTAGCATCATAAACTAGTCTAGCGTCATAAACTACAATCTATCATCATAAACTTCATCATAAACTACCCTCCAGCATCATAAACGACCCTCTATCATCAGTATGAAATGTGTTCATTGATTGATGACATCATCCTTACCTCTGAGCAGAGAGCAGACCCTGTCCTGGACCTCCAGGGACCCCAGGGACCCCAGGGCATCAGCTACACCTGCCACACAGGTAAACATAAAACCAAGCGTAAGAATGTAGAAGATTAATGGTCATTTTGATCTGTATGTTGGACTGTTTGGTTTCCCAAAATAAATCTTTAGTTTTGGGGTCTGTGGGGCTAAAATGTCCTCAATTGGTGGTCCGTGGTAGCCTGACTTCAGTCTGAATTGTCATTACGTTTCACTTCATTATTCAGACTGAAGTCCCTCTCTACTACAGCAGTTTCTAGGATGTTTCACTTCATTATTCAGACTGAAGTCCCTCTCTACTACAGCAGTTTCTAGGATGTTTCACTTCATTATTCAGACTGAAGTCCCTCTCTACTACAGCAGTTTCTAGGATGTTTCACTTCATTATTCAGACTGAAGTCCCTCTCTACCACAGCAGTTTCTAGGATGTTTCACTTCATTATTCAGACTGAAGTCCCTCTCTACCACAGCAGTTTCTAGGATGTTTCACTTCATTATTCAGACTGAAGTCCCTCTCTACCACAGCAGTTTCTAGGATGTTTCACTTCATTATTCAGACTGAAGTCCCTCTCTACTACAGCAGTTTCTAGGATGTTTCACTTCATTATTCAAACTGAAGTCCCTCTCTACCACAGCAGTTTCTAGGATGTTTCACTTCATTATTCAGACTGAAGTCTCTCTCTACCACAGCAGTTTCTGGGATGGGCGTGATCAAAGCAGCAGTCTTCACGGTGATTGGTTCATACCAACCCATATCAATATTGGGAAAGCAGACAACGTTGTTGTCATTATTATGCTAATGCGTTAGCATTAGCATAATAATGACGTCGCTAACTAAACAAACAGCCGACGAGCGTTACTAGCAGTAAAATATGTCGGATGATGATGTTTATAAAACCTAAAGCCTGACACTTCTTTAAAGAATAATAAAGTGAAACGAAGTGAGTGACAGGGCTGTTGGCCAATCAGGTGCTTGGCATGGATTTCCAACCGACAAACGGCCCCAAAGGCAACGAAGCCAGTCCTTGAATCACAAAGAAAAAATAAGGTAGTATTTTTAAGGTGCTGATTCAGGGCTGAGCCAGGCTAGGTCCGTGGCTCAAATGCTGAATAAACAGTGGGCCCTGGGGTTGAAAACCCACTGGTCTGCAAGCTTACAACAACAGGGGGCATATACCTGGAGCCTGGGCGTTACGATGGAGGTGAGGAGAAGGGGGAGGAGGAGGGGAGATGGGTATAAAAGAGGCGGGGGGGTTGGACCCGTCGGGTATCATCCCATCCATGACATCATCGTTATCCTCCTCCTCATCCTCATTATCGTCGTCTTCGTCATCCAGGTCGGAGGGCAGGGAGAGACGCTTGCTTTCGGCGCTCATGGCAGCAGACCTGGCGCCCTGCGGTTGAAAACACTCGTTATTTACCTGCGGGACGCCTCGAGGGGACGCCTCCCTGTGTCCATAAAGTTGGCAACCCTCCCCGCAACTCGATGCATAAAGGTCTATCCAGGAGTTTACACTGGGATGCTTGTGTGTGCTCAGCCCTGGCAGCGTTGCCATGTCTACTCATTATAAGCAACATTTGACTTGTTTTAGTCTGTAAAGTTACTTACAAATATTTGCTGGTTGATGGTTTTTGGTCTTGTTTCTTAAAAGGATCCCTGTCTAATAAGATAAACATCGCTTAAAGAATTATACTTTCCCTATATAACTAAAATAAACAAATAAAAACACCAATGGCATTTTATTTCTTTCATAAATAGAGAATATTTCACTCAACAGGAACTGCTCCTGGCGCAGGATGATGATGTCACGTGTGGTCTAGCTCTATACAATATATGGATGAACATGCTCTGTGACATCATCATCCTGCGACAGGAGCACCTCCTATAGAGTGAAAGATTCTCTATTTATGAAAGAAATAAAGTATTGAAGGTGTTTTTTATCTGCATGTTTTAGTTATAGAAGGCAAGTATAGTGTTTTAAGGCACATTTGTCTTATTAGGCAGGGATCCTTTTAAGTGTACATGTAGAACTTATTTGGTCTTGCTAATTAACGCTATTCATACCAGAGGTTCACACATTTTCCCCACATCAAGGAACTTTCAACTACCCACTGCCCCTTACACATGCACACACACTCACGCACATGCACGCACTCACACATGGTCAAACACACATACAACTGAAGGACTGGATCGAACTGCTGCTATCCTATCCTATCCTATCTTGCACATGTATACCTCACCTCATAGTAAGCTATATGTTGTTTTTAGTTGTAGCTATGTACTGTAGTCTTGTATATAGCTCTAGATTTAGCTGTAGTATACTGTAGTTTCTAGTAGTAGTTTTTAGTAGTTGTATATGTCCTGTCTAACTGCAGGGCTCTCAACTTTTGAAGTTTGTTGGGAGTGTGAGATTGGATGGGTCGGGGGCGCCGGGGGGGCCGGGGGGGCCGGGGGGGCACCACCGAACCGGCCCATCGGCTGGTTATCACAACAACAATAACAGAGTAGCACTAATAGGCCTAGTTAAGACATTTGTTCCATCTAGTAAAGAAAACGAAAATATGTTGACTATTTTGTGTGTGTTAGGGGTAATAATAATAATAATAATAATAATAATAATAATAATAATAATAATAATAATAATTTTATATATTGCCTTTCAAAACAACCAAGTTAGCTTGAGAAACCCAAAGGCCCATGCAAAACATGGGTGCTGGCACTGACATTTCTTCATTAATTATTATATTTCCAGTGAAATACTGCACGACATACAGATATATGAACACATGGACAAAGAAGTGAATTCTTTCTTTTTTAATAAACTAAATGCACACATTTTGAATGGGTGTAAATTCTATAAATTATTACTGTTTATGGTTTTAAAGTGTGTTTGTGAATGTTTAATAATGTACTGTGGGTGTAAATATACTGGGGATATTATTTTGAACAGTTTATGATTGCGATGTTGGGGTGGATGGGTTTATTTATATTTTAAAGAGTTGTCACCATTGTTATGAAAGGGCGCACAACACCTCTAGGTTAATGCATTCAACTTAGATTTTAAACGTGTCTTGCACGCCAGGGCCTGCAGGGGTCTACCTACACCCTTAGCAAACTCTAGAAAGCTGCCAGGGGCAAAAAATGACTTTTAGTGCAGCGGTTAAGCTCATTAAATGGAAGGTATTGTGCATTTTATGACTAAAGCATGAAACTTTCTATAGTGTTTCTATACACCATGAAGTTTATTTTCAGGTGTGGAAACACTTCTCAGTTGAAGTGCTTTCATGTGTTAGAGGCTGTACAAATGTAAGGTGGTCAAAAACATGGATTTTTCACTTTTTGCAGGCATACAGACAGTATATCAATAAGAAGAGTCCTGGAACACAGTACCTTTGGTTGGTTGTTCTTGGTATCGGTGTCAGTGTCCAGCTAATCTCATCCTCTGTACTGCTATCTTCTACGTGCAGTAATGCCCCGATGCTGGGTGATACAGGGTTCCCCAGGGTGTCTTGTATGAAGAGCACCTGTCAATTATGTTTTTTCTATATTGTATTGCTGTTGTGATTCCTTAGAACAAAACCTCCATTTAATGGAGACTGGCACATGTCAGAAAGCAATTCTGAAGTCAATGACTCTCGGTGACTCAAGGTCTCCAGATGTCAGTCTGACAGTGTTAACAGTTCCGGGCATGCCGTTCTGAACATGCACAGTGCAGTTCTGCTGTAGGTTATAGCACATACCTATGGTATTTAAAAATTAATAAATACATACTATATTAGTATGTATTTATTCATTTTCAAAAATCATGAAACACTGAGGTATAGGTTTCCAAAATCTCATACCGTGTCATCCCTACTCAGGAGACTGTTAGGCCTCACTAACAGTGTCATTGCATTATAGACACTCTTTATTGCAACTAGGAGACACTTTACTCTAACTAGGAAATGTCTAGAAGAGATGTGAAATGCTCAATCCAATTTAACACAAATTGTTGAAAATCCGTTTTTTGTCTTTGGTCATGTGAGGTAAGTTTGTGTGACCTAATGGACCCTGAAACACAAATGACACATCTTATACTGGTGATATAACCCATTGAAGAAATTTGATGATAATTAGTGGGTTCCAGAACTCTTGTTGTTGATATCTTATCAATGTGTCTGCAGAAAAGTAAAAAATACATGTTTTTGACAACCCGGTATTTGTACAGCCTCTGGCATATAGAAACATTCATGCTCAGAAGTGTTTCCACATCTCAAAACAAACTTCATGGTGTGTAGAAACACTGTGGAAAGTTTCATGCTTTAGTCATAAAGTGCACAATTGGTTTGCTTAACCGCTGCACTATTTGGCGAGTTATTTTGACGTGCGTGTGAAGACGCATGTGTGGCGTGTGTGCGTGTGAATACACTCTGAAGAGTGTGTCACACGCTCAGTGCGTGAGACATGAGAGCTTTGCTAACTGTCTGTTAGCTTCACACTACTGCCACTTTATCACACCTGGTTAGCCAAGCACCTTCACCTCAGTTAGGGGCACTGTTCGCACCTTACTGGTCTGCTGCACTACTGTTTGTCTCGTCTATTGTCTCGACCTTGTCTTATTGCACTGTCTATTGTCTTGACTATTGTCTTTTGCACTGTCTATTGTCTTGACTATTGTCTATTGCACTGTCTTGTCTATTGCACTGTGGAGAATGGAAACGCTATTTCATCCCTGTATATGTCCTGACATACACTGGAGTGACAAATAAAAAACCTTGAAATAAAAAAAACCTTGAAACTCCAGATGAACATGTAATCTTTTTCCTGGTGACTGATATTGTCCTCTTAATACGTGAGAGGGCCGTGGAATTTCATTTACAGTTTTATTTATTTTTAGAATATTGTTTTGGAAGATGTAGCCGCCTCCATATTTGGGCACGCCCACCCAAATGAATAAAACAATATTTTAAAAATAAATGGAAACAATAAATGATATTCCACGGTCCTCTCACTCATTAGTGGAACAATATCAGTCACCAAAAAAAGATGGTTTGTTTTAGAATAATCTATCATGGTTAAAATGGAGTTTTAAGTTATAATGGGTTTGTATAGGAAGGGGCGGGGCAGCTAAAATGAACATCAAATATCTAAATACTGAATGGAGTAACTTATAAACTGGCATAAAATGACCAAAAGTTGTGTCACTTTTGGGACCACATGACTGTTTTCAAACCTTTTACTTTTTCTCATTTAAACTGGCAACACTTTCATTGGGATCATAGTCATACATTTCAGTGCATTGAAAACACAAACAACAACAACAACTCACCTGTGTTGTGATTGGCTCCTGTTCCCATAGCTCCTCCCTCTGCTCGCCGCTGTTGATTGGCTGCGGTTCCCATAACTCCTCCCTCCTCTGCTGGCTGATGATTGGCTCGCTGCTGGCAGGCAGGAGGAAGCGGCCGCAGCCGTCCTGCTCACCCATTGGCTGGTCCAGCTGACGTTGACCTTTGAACTGGGCGTGGCCATCACTCTGGGGGGAAGAAGTAAATTAAATGAAATGACAAATTCTAAGGCTGCTCAATGACTCTGGCTTCCCTTTCATTCCTGCCTCCTAGTGTCACCGGCAACACAACAACACTATGGACTATAACTCTGCACTTTTTATTTATGTTCATTGCACTATGTTGTCTGTGTTTGGTGTTGTTTCTGTGGAAAAAATAAGAATTGAATGCACTCATGTTCACGTCGAAACAAATTCCTATGTGTGTTACACAATGGCAAATAAACGTATCTGAATCTGAATCTGAATCTGAAATCCTGATCTTTATTTTTCTGGAAAACCAAACTGCATCTCATGTCATCAAACGGCTGATTATGGTCCTTGACAGATTTTCCACATTAAATGGTTCATTGATTAATTCCCTCAACACATTTGACTGATCTCCCAAAGAAATTAGAGTCGTTATAACAACATTATGCTCAAGTTTTTCATTAAAATCTGGTGCAACGTGGATAAGGTTTTCCTAAATAGCATAAAAATGTCACTCATTCTAATTCATTTTCAACAGGACCAGCGTTTTGTGCTCAGAAAACGACCTGCGATAAAGAGAGTGTGTAACGCCGGTCGTTTATCGTGCGGCGTCCAGTGATGTGCGTTGCGTGCTGTGTTGCTCGTTTTGTGCACATGCGCACTATGTTTTTGAAAGCGCAATTAAATCCAGTGAGCTTTTTAAAACGCCTAGCGTTAATTGACGGGCGATTTGCTAAACATTTCTAAAATCTCAGCGGAGACAGATGGCCAGACGTTCCTCTGTGCACAGATGTTCTCTCATGTTATTACATGGCTTGAATGAATGCTCCAATCAGAAGCCAGCGTTCTGGTCACGTGAGCGGTGACATATTACACTATAATTCACCGCTCCGCTCTATATCTGACCAATCGGAAGCCAGCGTTCTGGTCATGTGAGCGGTGACATATTACACTATAATCACGCTTCCGCATTTAGTTCCAGCACACCGTTAGCGGGTCCATTTGGTTAGCTACGTATTTGGTTGTTTACATGCCGTTAGCGGGTCCATTTGGTTAGCTACGTATTTGGTTGTTTACATGCCGTTAGCGGGTCCATTTGGTTAGCTACGTATTTGGTTGTTTACATGCCGTTAGCGGGTCCATTTGGTTAGCTACGTATTTGGTTGTTTACATGCCGTTAGCGGGTCCATTTGGTTAGCTACGTATTTGGTTGTTTACATGCCGTTAGCGGGTCCATTTGGTTAGCTACGTATTTGGTTGTTTACATGCCGTTAGCGGGTCCATTTGGTTAGCTACGTATTTGGTTGTTTACATGCCGTTAGCGGGTCCATTTGGTTAGCTACGTATTTGGTTGTTTACATGCCGTTAGCGGGTCCATTTGGTTAGCTACGTATTTGGTTGTTTACATGCCGTTAGCGGGTCCATTTGGTTAGCTACATATTTGGTTGTTTACATGCCGTTAGCGGGTCCATTTGGTTAGCTACGTATTTGGTTGTTTACATGCCGTTAGCGGGTCCATTTGGTTAGCTACGTATTTGGTTGTTTACATGCCGTTAGCGGGTCCATTTGGTTAGCTACCTATTTGGTTGTTTACATGCCGTTAGCGGGTCCATTTGGTTAGCTACGTATTTGGTTGTTTACATGCCGTTAGCGGGTCCATTTGGTTAGCTACGTATTTGGTTGTTTACATGCCGTTAGCGGGTCCATTTGGTTAGCTACGTATTTGGTTGTTTACATGCCGTTAGCGGGTCCATTTGGTTAGCTACGTATTTGGTTGTTTACATGCCGTTAGCGGGTCCATTTGGTTAGCTACGTATTTGGTTGTTTACATGCCGTTGCCATTCAGCCTGAATTCAGTCTGGGGACCACCTGGAACCCTCTCAACTCGGAACACTGGTTGAAAACTACTGACGTAAGCCATGTAATAAGTGACCTGTAAGAACTTAGTGACCTGCTACAGTCTGGATACAACCAGAGGTTCTAATAGTGACCTGCTACAGTCTGATACAACCAGAGGTTCTAATAGTGACCTGCTACAGTCTGATACAACCAGAGGTTCTAATAGTGACCTGTCTCTACAGTCTGATACAACCAGAGGTTCTAATAGTGACCTGTCTCTACAGTCTGATACAACCAGAGGTTCTAATAGTGACCTGTCTCTACAGTCTGATACAACCAGAGGTTCTAATAGTGACCTGTCTCTACAGTCTGATACAACCAGAGGTTCTCTAATAGTGACCTGCTACAGTCTGGATGCAACCAGAGGCCGTCTGGAAAGCCCTTAAGTCAGTGGTTTTCAACAGGTGTCCGGAGACCACCAAATGGACCTTTGCGGGATCCCCAACTCTCAAGAGTTAAAATATTCATCCTGTGAATTATCCCAAGTCTACACAACTAGAGAATGTAGAAGATTAATGGTCATTTTGATCTGTATGTTGGACTGTTTGGTTTCCCCAAATCCAGCCTGGAATTGTGGACAAAAGCAAAATATTTTTTTTTAGTTTTGGGGTCTGTGGGGCTAAAATCATCAAATGGTGGCTCAGATGCTGAATAAATAGTGGTCCCTGGTATGAAAAAGGTAGAAAACCGCTGCTCTAAGTAATTGAGAACTAATTGAGAGCTGACCTTGGCGTTGGGGTTGGGGTCACTCAGGGACTTGGTCCTGGTGGTCTTGCTGCCGTTGGTCTGGCCCCGTAGACTGCCTGTGGCCTGGCGGTCTGGCCGCGGGTCGCCTGTGGCCTGGCGGTCTGGCCGCGGGTCGCAGACACCACGTCCTCTGGGTCACGCGGGAGGCAAAGGTCGCTGCTGCTGCTGACCAGTGATAGGTCGCTGCCCTCTGCCCTGCTGCCCAGTGATAGGTCGCTGCCCTCTGCCTTGCTGCCCAGTGATAGGTCGCTGCCAGCTGTCCCCGTACATTCCGATAGGCCAACTCCCACGGCCGTGGAGGAGAAGGGGGAGGAGTCAGCCTGAGACACGCCTCCTTTAAAAAGGGAATGTTGGTGGTTGAGATTCTACAGGTCTTTCATTTTTACACTCTCAAGAGTTAAAATTCATCATCTTAATTAGCCCAGGTCTACACAACTAGAAAATGTAGAAGATTAATGGTCATTTTGATCTGTATGTTAATTTGCCTGTTTTGTTTCCCAAATCCAGCCTGGAATTGTGGATATCTAGAAAGCAGTGAAAGACACAGAGGCAGAGTGCAATGACTGCCTTCAAGACACATTTATCTTGTGTTGTGTTATAGTGCACTAAGTTGCACACTTGCCCGATCGGGCAACCAGGTAGCAGTCTTCACTTGCCCCACCATTTTTTTTTTACTTGCCCCGGGCAAGTGTTAGTGTCAAGCCCTGGCAGTTTACCTTTAGCCTGTAGCGCCCCCAGCAGGGCGTTGTTGTTGTTGTTGTCCTGGTTGTCCACAGGGCGGCGCCGCTGGGGCGTTGGATCACTGAGAGAACGCTGTGCCACTGGGTCTGAACCCACTGGGTCTGCACTGCTACCGTTACTGCAGTCTGAACCGGTAGCATAGCATGGTTATTAGCATGGTTATTAGCATGGTTATAAACACATGTAGATTACAGTAATTAGCATAGCATGGTTATTAGCATGGTTATTAACGCATGGTTATTAGCATGGTTATAAACACATGTAGATTACAGTAATTAGCATAGCATGGTTATTAGCATGGTTATAAACATATGTAGATTACAGTAATTAGCATAGCATGGTTATTAGCATGGTTATAAACGTATGCAGATTACAGTAATTGTAATTGTGTGACAATGCTAATGCTAACTGTGGAAGTGTGATGATGCTAATGCTAATTGTACCTGCGCTGTTGTTGTTGTTACCGGATGAGAACTTGCGTCGGTGGCGGGAGGCACACAGGGTGGGAGGGGCTTCACTCAGGGTGGGAGGGGCTTCACTCAGGGTGGGAGGGGCTTCACTCAGGGTGGGAGGGGCTTCAGCCAGGGTGGGAGGGGCTTCACTCAGGGTGGGAGGGGCCCCCTGCTGGGAGGCGGTGCTACCGCGGGGCGTCTGCTCACCGTCCATGATGATGCAATCACTGTCAGCCCTGAGGGGGAGGAGTTAAAGCACCGAGGGGGAGGAGTTAGTTAAACCACCGAGGGGGAGGAGTTAGTTCAACCACTGAGGGGAAGGAGTTAACCTCTGAGGGGGAGGAGTTAACCACTCAGGGGAGGAGTTATAGCACCAAGGGGGAGGAGTTAAACCACTGAGGAGGAGGAGTTATAGCACCAAGGGGGAGGAGTTAACCACTGAGGGGAGGAGTTATAGCACCAAGGGGGAGGAGTTAACCACTGAGGGGAGGAGTTAACCACTGAGGGGGAGGAGTTAACCACTGGGGGGAGGAGTTAGTTCAACCACTGAGGGGGAGGAGTTAACCACTGAGGGGGAGGAGTTAAACCACTGGAGGGGGAGGAGTTAAACCACTGGAGGGGGAAGAGTTAAAGCACTGAGGGGGAGGAGTTAAAGCACTGAGGGGAAGGAGTTAAACACTGAGGGGGAGGAGTAAAACCACTGAGGGGGAGGAGTTAAACCACTGAGGGGGAGGAGTTAAACCACTGAGGGGGAGGAGTTAAACCACTGAGGGGGAGGAGTTAACCACTGAGGGGGAGGAGTTAACCACTGAGGGGGAGGAGTTAACCACTGAGGGGAGGAGTTAACCACTGAGGGGGAGGAGTTAACCACTGAGGGGGAGGAGTTAAGCACTGAGGGGAGGAGTTAACCACTGAGGGGAGGAGTTAAACGACTGAGGGGAGGGGTTAACCACTGAGGGGGAGGAGTTAAAGCACTGAGGGGGAGGAGTTAACCACTGAGGGGGAGGAGTTAAAGCACTGAGGGGGAGGGGTTAAAGCACTGAGGGGGAGGAGTTAACCACTGAGGGGAGGAGTTAAAGGACTGAGGGGAGGGGTTAAAGGTAGGGGAAGTGATTTCACTTTTGTCAGATATCACCCCAAAAATATATTTTTTCTGTTAAAATGCTCTATTATAAGGTGTGGAAACCACATATGGAGTTTCCCCTCCCCACGTTAGCAGAGGAGCTAATAAAAGTTCCCCAGGTCACCACAATTCTCCTCCAATCAGGAGAGAGCAGCAGGTTCACATAGTGTAGCTACTGTTGGGGGCCCCTAGTGCACCAGGCTGGTACTACACCATGAATTTATAATCACTTCCCCTACCTTTAACCACTGAGGGGAGGAGTTAACCACTGAGGGGGAGGGGTTAACCCACTGAGGGGGAGGAGTTAACCACTGAGGGGGAGGAGTTAAAACTTTAAAAATCAACAGTCTAGAAAAATGAACATGTATTATTTCATCCATGAATTTCACTGAAAAACTTCGTAAGTATAAATAAGGTTGAACAGTTCAGTAAACTGAAGCCAAATCTACTGTCCATAACGGCCTGCTAACGAATGAATGAATGAATGAATGAATGAATGAATGAATGAATGAATGAATGAATGAATGAATGAATGGTTTATTTTGGTGCTCTGCAGTTACATTCCATTTTCAAAGCCTCTAGTTTGTAAAGCATGCAGTCTGTACACTGTCTATTCAGGAAAACAGAAAAACGAAGCACACAGCTCCATGGTTACCTGACAGCCGGGCGTGGAGTCGTAGCGTTCGTGTTGTCTGTAGTCAGACCTGTGACATCCACTGGCTGCATCCTGTATTCAAAAACACAATTCATAGGTTTTGGACTCATTACTGCAGTGTGAACGTACAACAGTGTACTACAACATAATCCACCTTTATAGTTTCCTGATTGGTCAAAGATCTGATAAAAATCCCTAACGCGGACTTATTGGATTGAAAACATATTTACATCACTGTAGACGCATCGCAGCTTGTAGTCGTCACAGCGCTGTTGGTAGTCGTGGTAATGGTGGGTGTAGTAGTCGTATCGCAGGTCGTAGCCTTGTTGTTGCTGTAGTTTGTGGTATCGCAGGTTGTAGTGTTGTTGGTGTTGCTGTAGGTTGTAGTGTTGTTGGTGTTGTTAGTAGTCGTGGTAACGCTGGGTGTAGTTGTCGTATCGCAGGTCGTTGCCTTGTTGTTGTTGGTGTTGGTAGCCGTCTGTCTGCTCTCTGTGCTCCTCTCTGTGTCTCTGTCAGTCTGTCTGCTCTCTGTCTGTCTGCTCTCTGTCTGTCTGCTCTCTGTCTGTCTGCTCTCTGTCTGTCTGCTCTCTGTCTGTCTGCTCTCTGTGCTCCTCTCCGTGTCTCTGTCGGTCTGTCTGCTCTCTGTCTGTCTGCTCTCTGTCTGTCTGCTCTCTGTCTGTCTGCTCTCTGTCTGTCTGCTCTCTGTCTGTCTGCTCTCTGTGCTCCTCTCCATGTCTCTGTCGGTCAGGTGCAGCGCAGAACGCTTCCAGGAGGTCACTGGATGTCCCAGGACATCCCTGGCCCCTCCCCCTCCACCGGGGGGCCCTATAAACACATCCCCTGTGGGTCCTGTGGCCCCGGTGGTCCCCGGGGACCCCGGCTGTGGCTCCTCCTCCTGGGTCACCATGCCCTCATCATCATCATCATCATCGTTGTCATCGTCGTCGTTTGGTTCTTCTGACCTCCATGACGACCTCTCTGACCTCGGTGACCTCTGACCTGCCCTCTGGAGCGTTCTGATTGGACAACGGAACGTTTGTCAACAGATATGACAAATATGTTCACAGAAATATTACAAGTAAAACGACTTTAGGTGAGAAGTGACCATAAGTCAGCTATTAGTAGTAGCAGGGATGTTAAGAGATAATTATTATTTTACCTGTGGGGGTCTTTGAGGGGGTCCATGAGGGGGTCTGTCTCCACCTCACTGTGCTGGTCTCTCTGCAGGAACACGACAGTGTTGTTTGTTTGAGAATATTTTGACTTAGTCTTAGTCTTAGTCTTTTGAGTAACACACATTTAGTCTTTTAGTCCCATTTAGTCTTCTGAAATTCATTTTTTTAGTCTTAGTCTAGTCGACGAAATATCAACATTGATTTAGTCTTAGTCTCAGTCTTAGTCTTTATTTAGTCTTAGTCTTTTTTTAGTCTTAGTCTTTCAGTCTTAGTCTTAGTAGTTTAGTCTTACATACACATGCATTGTAGGTTTATATACTGTATGTTATACAGATTTATAGTTTTTAGTATGAAAGATGTGTTGTTTTATTTCTTTGTATAAAATTACTGCATTAGTAATAAGTCCCTTTCCTGAAAACGTATGCAATCTATACTGCAGATATGTTCACATACTTAAAAAGAACGAAAAAAATAAGTTAAAAATGTTTCCTATTTCCATTAGTCTTAGGTTATGATTTAGTCTTCGTCTTAGTCTTAGTCTTTTGAAAATGCACATCTTTTAGTCCCAATTAGTCTTTTGAAATTAATTTTTGTTAGTCTAGTCTTAGTCGACTAAATATCAAAAACCTTAGTCGACTTAGTCTTTAGTCTTAGTCTTAGTCGACAAAAACAACACTGGAACACGAAAGAAAACACTTTGCTCAGGGACCCCCAAACAGTGTGATATTAATATAACCCCAATCGCCCTCAACCAGGGGTTTTCAACAGGTGGTCCGGGGACCACCAGTGGTCCTTGAGAGGGTTCCAGGTGGTCCCCAGCTAAGTTATTTAACCCATTGTAGACTATTCCGATTCTAAAAATGTCTTTGAAATACTGACCAAAGTGTACTGGAAAACTTCAAATTATTGTGTAACACCATCAAATTATGACATTTTTTGATACTGTACATACTGTACAGAACGCATATTGGTGTTCCCGTCAACTAGGGTAAAACTACCACTAGGGGTTCCCGTCTACAATGGGTTAACCAGATGTAACTCTTGTGAACGTAAAAAAATTTACACTCTCAAGACTTATAATATTCATCATGTGAATTAGTCCTGTGAGAAGGTTGTGTGGAAATATTAATAAAAACTGTTCTGTGTTAACTAGAAATGTAGCTCTGAGTGCATACTTCGGTGTTACCATGGCCTACTTGTGAGCAATATTCATGACTTTAGTTATTTACCTCACAATTACATCACCAAATTACATCAGCCCCCCAAGCGGCCAATCAGGATGCCCCGCGGGGCTGACACCCCGGAAACGAGGTTACATCAAAATAAAAGCCCTGGCACCGAGGCTACATCAAAATAAAAGCCCTGGCAGCGAGGCTACATCAAAATAAAAGCCCTGGCAACGAGGCTACATCAAAATAAAAGCCCTGGCAGCGAGGCTACATCAAAATAAAAGCCCTGGCAGCAAGGCTACATCAAAATAAAAGCCCTGGCAGCGAGGCTACATCAAAATAAAAGCCCTGGCAGCGAGGCTACATCAAAATAAAAGCCCTGGCACCGAGGCTACATCAAAATACAAGCCCTGGCACCGGGGCTACATCAAAATAAAAGCCCTGGCACCGGGGCTACATCAAAATAAAAGCCCTGGCAGCGAGGCTACATCAAAATAAAAGCCATGGCAGCGAGGCTACATCAAAATAAAAGCCCTGGCAGCGAGGCTACATCAAAATAGAAGCCCTGGCACAGAAGCTACATCAAAATAAAAGCCCTGGCACCGAGGCTACATCAAATTAAAATCCCTGGCAACGAGGCTACATCAAAATAAAAGCCCTGGCACCGAGGCTACATCAAATTAAAAGCCCTGGCAACAAGGCTACATCAAAATAAAAGCCCTGGCACCGAGGCTACATCAAAATAAAAGCCCTGGCAGTGAGGCTACATCAAAATAAAAGCCCTGGCACCGAGGCTACATCAAATTAAAAGCCCAGGCACCGAGGCTACATCAAAATAAAAGCCCAGGCACCGAGGCTACATCAAAATAAAAGCCCTGGCACCGAGGCTACATCAAATTAAAAGCCCAGGCAGCGAGGCTAGATTAAAAATAAAAGCCTGGCTCATCTGTGTCCGCTCTTACCTCGGCGTCTCCCGTGGCTCCGCCCCTCGTCTCCGTAAGCCCCTCCTCCTCTCTGGTCATGTGACTGGCGGTCATGTGACTGGTCATCTGACAGATGTCTCGGATCACCTGACGCTTGGCCTCCCTCAAGGCCACGCCCCCTTCCTCCCCCTCCTCCCCCTCCTCCTCCTCGTCATCAAACGATAAGCCACGCCTTCTGACAGCCCCGCCCACCAGCCTAGGACACCATGGGATGATAAAAAACACACAAACATTACTGGTGGTCCGGGGACCACCAGTGGTCCTTGAGAGGGTTCCAGGTGGTCCCCAGGATAAATGTTGGACAGTTGGTTAACCAGGTGTAACTCTTGAGAGCGTAAAACAATGGAATGTAAAACAATTAACACCATTCTTTTACTTTCGCGAATAACAACCTAAAACATTAAAGGAGAATTCCGGCCCAAAAGTTTTTTTTAATCTTTATTTGCAGTTATTTTTAAAAAAAAAAAGTGGTCCAGGTGTTATTTTGTGAAAATACTCCTTTATGGCGGTTTCCCCTACCCCAAAATAAGCTTATAATGGGGCCAATGGGCGTTGTGCAAGTTCACCTATATACATCGCTCCAAAATGCAATTTTTTGCTATATATTGTGTCTCCACCATGTCAGTAGTGAGTTAACACTCACACTTTAACTTTCACTTTTGGTTCAGCAGTGATCCAGCTGTCTCAAAAGCTGGGGGCGTGGCACATGGTTTATGGCTGAACCACTGCTGAAACAGAAGTGAAAGTGAAAGTGTAAGTGTTAACACACTACTGACATGGTGGAGACACAATATATAGCAAAATAATGCATTTTGGAGCGATGTATATAGGTGAACTTGCACAACGCCCATTGGCCCCATTATAAGCTTATTTTGGGGTAGAGGAAACGGCCATAAAGGAGTATTTTCACAAAATAACACCTGGACCACTTTTTTCAAAAAAATTAACTGCAAATAAAGATAAAAAAAAAACTTTTGGGCCGGAATTCTCCTTTAACCTTGATTGAAAAAACAAACAAACAAAAAAAAAACTAAGTTGCCTTTAATGTCAACCAAGTCCACTAACGCAACACCAGATCGAGTTCAACTACCCATGTGCAACCCAGGTTTGGCACAAACAAGGGCCTTTAATTCCAAACTGTGGAACGCCCTACCAACAGTCATTAAGACATCAGAGGCAGACACTAACCTGCCGACCCTGAAGTCTCCTCCCCCGTCGCTTTGCACCTCCCTGTCAGCCAGGAAGCCACGCCCACCTCGCTCCAGGCCACTCCCCCATCGCTCCAGGCCACTCCCACCTAGAGAGAAATTAGCATAATGAGAAGACATGATGTCACAACTAAAGCTCTATTCAGAGCCTATTTCACAGCCAGCACGCGCTGGCCTCTACTTCAACAACAACTGATGTTATTATTGATGCTTTAATTGACTAATAAATTGACTAATAAATGTAGTAAATGTAATGGACAGTATTTCATACAACTTAAGTTCCAAATTGAACTACCCTCTAGCATCACGTCAGTACCTCTCCTCCCGATTCCTCCAGGCTTTAACTCCTCCCCCTCAGTGTTTTACTCCTCCCCCTCAGTGTTTTACTCCTCCCCCTCAGTGTTTTACTCCTCCCCCTCAGTGTTTAACTCCTCCCCCTCAGTGCTTTAACTCCTCCCCCTCAGTTGTTTAACTCCTCCCCCTCAGTGGTTTAACTCCTCCCCCTCAGTGGTTTAACTCCTCCCCCTCAGTGCTTTAACTCCTCCCCCTCAGTTGTTTAACTCCTCCCCCTCAGTGCTTTAACTCCTCCCCCTCAGTTGTTTAACTCCTCCCCCTCAGTGGTTTAACTCCTCCCCCTCAGTGGTTTAACTCCTCCCCCTCAGTGGTTTAACTCCTCCCCCTCGGTGTTTTACTCCTCCCCCTCAGTGTTTTACTCCTCCCCCTCAGTGTTTAACTCCTCCCCCTCAGTGTTTTACTCCTCCCCCTCAGTGCTTTAACTCCTCCCCCTCAGGGCTTTAACTCCTCCCCCTCAGGGCTTTAACTCCTCCCCCTCCAGTGGTTTAACTCCTCCCCCTCAGTGTTTTACTCCTCCCCCTCAGTGTTTTAACTCCTCCCCCTCAGTGCTTTAACTCCTCCCCCTCAGGGCTTTAACTCCTCCCCCTCAGGGCTTTAACTCCTCCCCCTCCAGTGGTTTAACTCCTCCCCCTCCAGTGGTTTAACTCCTCCCCCTCAGTAGTAATTTGGGATTTTTTTTTACCTCTCCTCCCACTGCGTCAGTATGGCTGTGTTTATGTTAGCATGGCATCAGTATGGCTGTGTTTATGTTAGCATGGTGTCAGTATGGCTGTGTTTATGTTAGCATGGCTGTGTTTATGTTAGCATGGTGTCAGTATGGCTGTGTTTATGTTAGCATGGCATCAGTATGGCTGTGTTTATGTTAGCATGGTGTCAGTATGGCTGTGTTTATGTTAGCATGGCATCAGTATGGCTGTGTTTATGTTAGCATGGCGTCAGTATGGCTGTGTTTATGTTAGCATGGCTGTGTTTATGTTAGCATGGCTGTGTTTATGTTAGCATGGTGTCAGTATGGCTGTGTTTATGTTAGCATGGCTGTGTTTATGTTAGCATGGCTGTGTTCATGTTAGCATGGCTGTGTTTATGTTAGCATGGCTGTGTTTATGTTAGCATGGTGTCAGTATGGCTGTGTTTATGTTAGCATGGCGTCAGTATGGTGTGTTTATGTTAGCATGGCGTCAGTATGGTGTGTTTATGTTAGCATGGCGTCAGTATGGTGTGTTTATGTTAGCATGGCTGTGTTTATGTTAGCATGGCGTCAGTGTGGCTGTGTTTATGTTAGCATGGTGTCAGTATGGCTGTGTTTATGTTAGCATGGTGTCAGTATGGCTGTGTTTATGTTAGCATGGCGTCAGTATGGCTGTGTTTATGTTAGCATGGCTGTGTTTATGTTAGCATGGCGTCAGTATGGCTGTGTTTATGTTAGCATGGTGTCAGTATGGCTGTGTTTATGTTAGCATGGCGTCAGTATGGCTGTGTTTATGTTAGCATGGCTGTGTTTATGTTAGCATGGCGTCAGTATGGCTGTGTTTATGTTAGCATGGTGTCAGTATGGCTGTGTTTATGTTAGCATGGTGTCAGTATGGCTGTGTTTATGTTAGCATGGTGTCAGTATGGCTGTGTTTATGTTAGCATGGTGTCAGTAAAGCTGTGTTTATGTTAGCATGGTGTCAGTATGGTGTGTTTATGTTAGCATGGCGTCAGTACCTCTCCTCCCGCCTCCCACTGCGTCAGGCTGCAGTTCAGCTCCTGTCCTCTGGGTGGAGCTGGAGGTGAAGGACTTGGCTCTCCGTAGCGTAGCTGTAAGCTCCTTCAGAGAGGCACGGCCGCGCCGCGACCCCGCCGGATCGCCCTGACCCCTCCACGACCCCGCCGGGTCGCCCTGACCCCTCCACGACCCCATCCTGACAACAACAACAACAATAGTGGTTATAGTGTGAACTGCAGCCCTAGTGGTTATAGTGTGAACTGCAGACAGCCCTAGTGGTTATAGTGTGAACTGCAGCCCTAGTGGTTATAGTGTGAACTGCAGACAGCCCTAGTGGTTATAGTGTGAACTGCAGCCCTAGTGGTTATAGTGTGAACTGCAGACAGCCCTAGTGGTTATAGTGTGAACTGCAGCCCTAGTGGTTATAGTGTGAACTGCAGCCCTAGTGGTTATAGTGTGAACTGCAGACAGCCCTAGTGGTTATAGTGTGAACTGCAGCCCTAGTGGTTATAGTGTGAACTGCAGCCCTAGTGGTTATAGTGTGAACTGCAGACAGCCCTAGTGGTTATAGTGTGAACTGCAGCCCTAGTGGTTATAGTGTGAACTGCAGCCCTAGTGGTTATAGTGTGAACTGCAGCCCTAGTGGTTATAGTGTGAACTGCAGACAGCCCTAGTGGTTATAGTGTGAACTGCAGCCCTAGTGGTTATAGTGTGAACTGCAGACAGCCCTAGTGGTTATAGTGTGAACTGCAGACAGCCCTAGTGGTTATAGTGTGAACTGCAGCCCTAGTGGTTATAGTGTGAACTGCAGCCCTAGTGGTTATAGTGTGAACTGCAGGCAGCCTGTGGATCCATGACTGGGAAGTAGACTCTCACTCCCGTTCACTCTCTATATTTTACTACTCCCTGAAGGTCAGGGAACTCACAGATACATATAAACCAGGGGCTTTGAACCAGTGGTCTGGGGACCACCAGTGGTCCTTGAGAGGGTTCCAGGTGGTCCACCAGCTAAGTTGGTTAACCAAACGTAACTCTTGAGGGTGTAAAAAACAAAAAAAAAAAAAAAAAAAAAAAAAAAAAAAAACAAAACTGTGTATGAGATACCTGTAAAGGGGCGTGGCACCTTCCCCCGTGGACGCTGTGATGTCTGGGTTGGAGGTGGAGATGCGACTCCTCCTGTCGTCTTCAGGGTTCTGTCTGCCCCCCCGCCCTCTCAGCCCCGCCCAGGAGGGTGTGGTGGGTGTGGCCTCCAGGGGGTGGAGCCTAGCGGCGGGGGGAGGGGTGGGAAGAGGGGCGGAGCGTCGTGAGAAGTTGTCTCCGTGTCCGAAGCTTGGCGATCGATACGCCGTGAAGTTCCCGCGGTACGTCTTACTGCCGATGTGAGAGGACGACGGCAGGCTAGCTCTGCTAGCCGCCGCGCCGCGGCTAGCGTTAGCATTAGCGTTAGCATCGTCGTCGGGGGAGAGGAGGAAGGAAGGGATGGTGACCTTTGACACGACGCGTGACACGCCGGGGCGAGAGGAGAGACGCTGCTCCCAGCGCCCAGCGTTACTAACGTTAGCTCCTCCTCCTCCTCCGCTAATGCCAGCGCTAGCGTTAGCTCCTCCACTAGCGCTAGTGTTAGCTCCTCCTCCTCCTCCTCCGCTAATGCTAGCGCTAGCGTTAGCTCCTCCACTAGCGCTAGCGTTAGCTCCTCCACTAGCGCTAGCGTTAGCTCCTCCACTAGCGCTAGCGCTCCATGAGTCCATGGCGCGGCTCCTGAAGGGGCGCGGCGGCGTCACTCCTCCACCAGGGGCAGCAGAACTCTGCTGACGGAGCGACGCAACGCTCTGGGAACAGGAGACATGGAAAACACTTTAAACCACAGGTTTAGTCAGGGTTGATTCCACTCCATTTAAAGACCCCGTAAACCAAATTCAGCCTTTTTCTTTTAGACATAAAAATCATGTACAAAGGTCATTTTTATACCCCTGGACAAAAAACTAAAACTTTATTTTACAGCATTGTGGAATAAGACCTCTTTATGTGTTTTGGTTAATCTCATGGGTAGGTTTGGTCTCATTAGCATAATTCGTCTTGATGACGTAGTCACGCCGAATTATGCTAATGAGCCTACAGTACTAATGTATATAAATCATATTCCATATAGTCAGTTAGAAACCGAAGCCCCGCCCCCTCTTCTTCACAGCGGAGCGGAGCTGCTGGTGGTGGTGTTGGTTGATACCTAGCTAGTAGCTACTAGCTACCATAGATATATACAAGAAAGCTTAGTTACTACAGTGTGTTTTGCCTGTAGGCTGACAAGCACTGACGTTTGTTTGCTCTCGATGCGCGATTTTGTGGATGACAGCTGAAAACTACTGAGTGGTTTTAGTAACTGTCGATGGAGAGCTTGGCAACGTTTTCACATTCACGGACTAGCTAACGCCTGCTGCTGCCTGTCAGCAGTATTGCCAACTGACAAAATCCAAAATGCACCAGTGGCACTTCCAAACTGCACTAGAATGCGCTAGAGCAGTGGGCTTTCAACCATTTTCATACCTAAAAAGCACTAGTATTTTCCGCCAGGAGTTTTTCATTAATTTTGGCGCTAGGGGGGTCTGGAAAAAAGCTAAATATAGTGACAAATGCGCGAAGTTGGCAACATTGCCCCGCAACTCATCTAGTAGATGAGTTGCGGCATCAAGGGGTCACAAACTGAGCGCTCCAGCGCTGTTCTTGCAGCCCGAATAGGGACAAACTGGAGTTGGAAATGCATTGTTTTCAATGAAGACAGCAAAATAAGAGCCGCCATTGGACTAACCCCATGAAGTGGACGGAGTTGTCGTAACTCCTGTCCCATAGCCTGGAGGGACCGACCGTGGCCGTTCCTACAGGCTATGGGACCATGATGATGGGTCCGCTGTAGTCAGTCAGTCTCTTTTCTCAGATCCGCATGTCGTACACACACACACACACACACACACACACACACACACACACACACACACACACACACACACACACACACACACACACAACGCTAGTAAAGTTAGCGCGCTGTAGTACTGGCTTGTTGTTGACAGACAGTTAGGCTGTATGGTTTGGATGGCGAGATATGCTAATTAGCAGGGGTGTAGTGGACGGGGGACGTGGGGGGACGGCGTCCCCCCACTTCTCACATCTAAAATATTTTTGGGTCTGAAAAAATCATTGGCATGGTGAAGTACATCTTGATGACATCATCAAGATGTGTTTCACCATGTTAATGAGTTTCCTTTTTTCCGAGAGTGTACAAATGGAACCAAATGGACCTGCTAGGGTCCATTTGGTTCACATTTGTACACAAAAATCAAATGGGGGGAATTCCCCTTTCAGAGGCGTCCCCCCACTTCTAAAAGTACCACTACAACACTGCTAATTAGCATAATGCTCATGAATATGCTAATGAGGTTACAGCACTGGCCACGCCCCTACAGTCCTGGAGAATCAGGCCAGAATTTTTTCCATTGTATTTCACACATGTTTAAACATCATTTCTGAAACATAGCGACTTTTTTAATCATAAATATTTGGTCTGTGGGGCTATAATACATTACTCTGTGGTGTGAAGATGAGACAGACAGACAGACAGACAGACAGACAGACAGACAGACAGACAGACAGACAGACAGACAGACAGACAGACAGACAGACAGACAGACAGACAGACAGACAGACAGACAGACAGGCTATAATACATTACTCTGTGGTGTGACAAACTGGGAATACATTTTGTATCATACATTTTTTTGCTTTACGGCCTCTTTAATAGATCAGATATCAGATATATTAAAGATGGAGTGCCATGAATTTGTTCTATCCTAAAACATGATCATCAGGTATTAATGTTATATAAAAAGTATTTCCCCCCCCAAAAAGTGTACAGTGTTTGTTAAACTGTCATTTTTATGATTCCACTTAACCAGCTCATTAAGTATGCCTGGTTTGCCTGGTGGGTGGTGATGGGTGGAGATCCACCTGAACTGAAGCCACACCCACAGCTTTAGTTGCATGATAAAGAGGGAGGAGTTAGGGGAGGGGCTGAGCATGTGATGTCACCATATTGAAGTTTTTTTCATTGGCACGTTTGGCTGGAAAGGTTCAGCCCCCAGGAAGAAACCCTAAATACAAAGGGAAGACATCATTGCACATAAAAAACACACCAAGGGGTCTATTTACATACTGTCACCTCTTAAACATGTACAAAATTGGAAAAAATACTGAAATCACGGCACCCCCTCTTTAAAATGTCATGGTCAAAATAAGATTTTAGTGTGTGTGTGTGTGTGTGTGTGTGTGTGTGTGTGTGTGTGTGTGTGTGTGTGTGTGTGTGTGTGTGTGTGTGTGTGTGTTACCTGTGTGTGTGTGTGGGCGTGCTCCATGCTCACCACACCCACACAGTCGTCAGCGCTGTCTTGTGATTCGTCATCATCATCATGGGCTCCGCCCCCGCGGCGCTCTGTGGCTCCGCCCACTTTCTTCTTCTTCCTCAGTGAGCGACGACGACCCTGGAGGTCACATGGAGGTCACATGGAGGTCACATGGAGGTCACATGGAGGTCACATGGAGGTCACATGGAGGTCACGGGGGAGGCAGGGGGAGGCAGTTTAGAGCCCAGGATTACAGCATGTTTTTGTGAGGGTATCTACCCTAGGGGACACGGGGAGAACATGCAAACTCCACACAGAAAGGCCCTTTCGCCAACCCCGCCTCGGGTATGGGCACTGATGACGTGGAGGAGCAGACACGCCGCCAGCACCCACAGCAGCGCCCCTAGCGGGAATCGAACCCAGGACCTTCTAGCTGTGAGGCGACAGCACTAACCACTGTGCCACCGTGCCTCCAACATCAGTTGTTGTTGAAGTTGCAACAGACATGCAGCATGCATAAAGCTAAAGGTCTGACTCAGAGAGTTTTCTGTTTTCAATGATGAAATGCTGTTGGTTTAGTGGTGACACAGCTGTAGTTAGTAGCAGTAGTAGTGGTTCACATCATTTTAAAGGTAGGGGAAGTGATTTGAAATTCATGGTGTAGTACCAGCCTGGTGCACTAGGGGTGTAGTACCAGCCTGGTGCACTAGGGGCGTAGTACCAGCCTGGTGCACTAGGGGTGTAGTACCAGCCTGGTGCACTAGGGGTGTAGTACCAGCCTGGTGCACTAGGGGTGTAGTACCAGCCTGGTGCACTAGGGGTGTAGTACCAGCCTGGTGCACTAGGGGTGTAGTACCAGCCTGGTGCACTAGGGGTGTAGTACCAGTCTGGTGCACTAGGGGTGTAGTACCAGCCTGGTGCACTAGGGGCGCCCAAGAGTAGCTACACTCTGTGAACCTGCTGCTCCATCCTGATTGGAGGAGAATTCACCCTCCACCTGGGGAACATTTATTAGCTCCTCTGCTAACGTGGGGGAGGGGGAAACTCCATATATGGTCTGCACACCTTATAATAGAGCATTTTAACAGATTTTTTTTTTTTTTTTTTTTTTTTTGGGGGGGGGGGGGGGGGGTTGATATCTGACAAAAGTGAAATCACTTCCCCTACCTAAAATAGAAGCACTTTAATGTGAAATATGTTGGATTGTTTTGCATGCCATCATGATTGGTGCAGGGGCAGACTGGGTATTTAGGGGGAATTTAGGGGGGCATTTAGGAGGGTATTTAGGGGGGCATTTAGGGGGATATTTAGGGGGGTATTTAGGGGGATATTTAGGGGGGTATTTAGGGGGGTATTTAGGGGGGCATTTAGGGGGATATTTAGGGGGGTATTTAGGGGGGTATTTAGGGGGCTATTTAGAGGGGCATTGCCCCTGTGGTCTACCTGGTCTCTTCCTGCTCCGCTGGGTCCTAGAGGGTCGTCTTCACTGCCAGAGGAGCGGCCGACGCCCGCCTTGGCTCCGCCCCTCCACCAGCCATTCTTACTGCGGAGCAGATAAGCCCCGCCCCCTCCTCCTCTCTGCGTTGCTTCACAGACTGGGAATGGAACCGTTACACAACTTAACACTCCGGCCGCCAATGACGACAACAGCCTCCAATTAAACACTATACATCTATATTGATGCCCATTGCTATTGGTGACGATCGTCAGCAAACATTCCTTCATAGTCTAATTGATCGAGTCATAATGCTACTCACTGTTAGCATAATTGGCATCGCTTTGCTTTCTGCTGTTGTTAATGTCAAAAAACGTCCATTCAATCTGTTCCTGTCAACTTCCTGTATGTCCTATTCCTCGACTCTATAGAGCTGCGCAGTGACGTCACCGCCCCTGTTCCGGAAGTCTTTTCCCAATTCATTTTTCTCATAGACTTTTCGAAAATAATTTATATCAAGACGATTACGCCGCGGAAAAAGCCAACTCGAGTCGTGACGAATCATGATGACACACACAAACTTTTGGGACAATAAAATAATTTCTAAGATGAAAAACGAAACAAAAGGTCTTGTATCATGCCGTTTTCTACTTCTTCCCAATTATATATTATATGACGATATTGTGTTTGTTGTCATGATTTGTCACGACCTGAGTTGGCTTTGGCCGCGGCGTAATCGTCTTGATATAAATTATTTTCGAAGAGTCTATGAGAAAAATGAATGGGGGAAAGACTTCCGGAACAGGGGCGGTGACGTCACTGCGCAGCTCTATGAAGGATAATGTAAGAAGGCTAGGAAAGGAAGTAGGAAGTAGGAAGTAGGAAGTAGGAAGTAGGCCACCTGCGGTGGTGTCCACATTGATCCATGGAAGGAAACAGACATGCTCAGTACAGAACAAGAAGTTTTACACTGGCAAACTGTACTGAGCATGACCGTGTCTATGGAGGCGGCCATCTTATCTTACTACAGAAATAAAACATTATTTAGAGAAAACAGCACGGAAAGTTTTCATTTGGAATGGATCCCAATGGAGTGACGACAATATTAACCTAGACGTTGTATTTGGTGAGTGTGGACCGCTAGACGCTGATATATATATATATATATATATATATATATATATATATATATATATATATATATATATATATATATATATATATATATATATATATATATATATATATATATATATATATATATATATATATATATATATATATATATATACAGGGCTTGACACTTGCCCACTGCACTCTGCCTCTGTGTCTTTCCCTGCTTTCTAGCTGTCCACAATTCCCGGCTGGATTTGGGAAACAAAACAGGCAACATACACATCAAAATGACCTAATCTTCTACGTTCTCTAGTTGTGTAGACCTGGGCTAATTAAGATGATGAATTTTAACTCTTGAGAGTGTAAAAATGAAACCAAATGGACCCGCAAGGGTCCATTTGGTTTCATTTTTACGTTCTCAAGAGTTACATCTGGTTAACCAACTTAGCTGGGGACCACCTGGAACCCTCTCAGGGACCACTGGTTGAAAACCCCTGGTTTAAAGCACCCAAGTAGGAAGTAAACTTAAATGCAAAATTTACAATATATTTTTGGGGGGCAAGTGACCATGACCTGAGGGCAAGTAGAACCTGACTTGCACTTGCCCGATGGGCAAGTGCCTCAGAGACCTTAGTGTCAACCCCTGTATATAGTACACGCTGCTCTTCCATTGGCTGGGTCGCGGCGTGGTTATGTAATGACTGTCACTGACTGATTGACAGGCCTACCTCTGACTCCTCCCCCTCTCCTGTTAAGCTCCTCCTCTTCCTCTCCGGAGCTGAACCTCCAGCGGGAGTTCAGGGCAGCGCTGGCGCCCCCTGTGGACATGGGGGGGGGGGGGGGGGGGGGGGGGGGGGGTGACACATAAAGAGTTAACACTTTCACCGCTTTAGGCACTCGCCTAAAAGAAAAAAAAAAAACATTTCAACTCTGTAAACTCGGGTTAAGCAGAGATACTGTTAACAACAAAAAATATGAGGCAACTTTAGTGTGTACAAACACACTGGGTTTGTAAACAGATTAGTTTAACAACAGAATCTTAACTCCACCCACCTCCACTCTATTGGCTCATTATCAATCTAACTCCACCCACCTCCACTCTATTGGCTCATTATCAATCTGCTGCATGGAGACTGCTGTGCTGTGATTGGCTAAAACGCTGCCCCCACCCCACACAGCCCCCCTCCCCCCCTCACACATTAGCACCGCCTGTCCTGAGCCCAACAAATGTTTTGTTCTCATGATTTGTTGACAACAACAAAGTTCTGGACCGTCTGCAGGACAGAGCAAGTGTCTGTCTGCAGGGAAACAGCTGCAGCATCACAATAGAAGCAACACAGAGGGGAAAGGCACAAATTATAGCTACAGTATATATATTTAGATTTTTGGCTAAAAGTTGTCTTTAATATTAAGTACACAATGGCATACACTAGTACCATAGTATTTCATGTAGCTTAGTTCATACAGCTTAAAAGAAAATCTGAACTATCCCTAAAGGGGAACTCCACTCATTTTCAACATTTTAATATGTCATTAACAGACAGACGGACGGACGGACGGACGGACGGACGGACGGACGGACACACGGACGGACGGAGGTGTAAAACATATTCCCCACCATGCCTCCGGCCTGGTGGAGACAATCAGGCTTACAGACCAGGCTTCAATAATCCAGGTTTATTATTAAAGCCTGGATTAATCCTACATTTTGGTGAAATCATACTCAGATCCTACCTGCAGCTGGAGGTCTGTGTGGGTCTGGAAGGAGGTCTGAGGAGGCTCTGGAGGAGGTCTGTGAGGAATGGAAACCAGCAGCAGTCTGGAGGACCTTCCTGCTGCTGTCCTGGTGCTCTGCTGCAGTCTGAAGCCCTGCTGCAGTCTGAAGCCCTGCTGCAGTCTGAAGCCCCTGGTTCTGATGCTCTGCTGCAGTCTGAAGCCCCTGGTTCTGATGCTCTGCTGCAGTCTGAAGCCCTGCTGCAGTCTGAAGCCCCTGGTTCTGCTGCTCTGCTGCAGTCTGAAGCCCTGCTGCAGTCTGAAGCCCCTGGTTCTGGTGCTCTGCTGCAGTCTGAAGCCCTGCTGCAGTCTGAAGCCCTGCTGCAGTCTGAAGCCCCTGGTTCTGGTGCTCTGCTGCAGTCTGAAGCCCTGCTGCAGTCTGAAGCCCCTGGTTCTGCTGCTCTGCTGCAGTCTGAAGCCCTGCTGCAGTCTGAAGCCCCTGGTTCTGCTGCTCTGCTGCAGTCTGAAGCCCCTGGTTCTGCTCTCCTAGACCTCCTGGTCCTACAGCCGTAGGACTGTCCAGTCTGATGATGACCGTCGTCCCGTTAGAGGACAGCGGCGGTCCTCTGATCAGCGGTGGAGCCGGACGCAGCCTCCCACCGGGAGCAGGGGGAGGGGGAGGAGGGTTCGAGTCCAGGCCGGTGCTGGTTGGGGGTGGTGGTGTACCTCCTTCCCCCTTCCTCCCACGTCCATATATAGAGATGCTACTGATGGTGGTGGTGGTGGTGGTGGTGGTTGTGGGGCCTGAGGACAGGCTACTGTCACCTCTGTAACTCTCAGCCCTGTTACTCTCACCCCTGTTACTTTCAACCCTGTAACCGTCAACCCTGTTACTCTCACCCCTGTTACTCTCACCCCTGTTACTGCCAGCACTGTTACTGTCACCCCTGTTACTGTCAACCCTGTTACTGTCACCCCTGTTACTGTCAGCCCTGTTACTCTCACCCCTGTTACTGCCAGCACTGTTACTGTCAACCCTGTTACTCTCACCCCTGTTACTGCCAGCACTGTTACTGTCACCCCTGTTACTGTCAACCCTGTTACTCTCACCCCTGTAACCAACACCACCCTGTCTGTAGCGTCCACGTTTATCCACAGGGATCAGGCCGTTCCTCCCACTGCGATGGCGACCCCCAACACCAACACCCCCAACACCACCTCCCCCACCACCAGACGTTGACTCGGACACAGACGTCTTCACGTCTCTCCCGTCTCCGTCCTCCTCCTCATCGGACGAAGAAGAACAACAAGACGACGAAGGATGTCGTCCTCCGGGAGTCTGTGCCGCTGCCGCTAGCCCTGCCGCTGCCGCTAGCCCTGCCGCTGCCGCTAGCCCCGGCGCTGCCCCAGCCCTAGCGGCGGTAGCTCTGCTGCCTCCGGCGCTAGTTTTAACAAGGTTGTTGTCCTGGTTAGCGGTGAACAGCTGTCGTATCTTAGTGACGCTGGGCCAGGTGTCAGCCTGGTGACGGTGATGACGGTAACGCTGACGGTGATGACGGTGCTGACGCAGCGACCAGGAGGAGGGAGGAGCGATGGGCTGGCGCTGCGCTGACTCCTCCCCCTGCTGCGCTGACTCCTCCCCCTGCTGCACTGACTCCTCCTCCTCCTCAGGGTTTATAGACGTGTCGCCACGGTGACGTAAAGCTCTCCTCGTTTTCCTCTCCTTCTTATTCTTCTTGTCGCAGTCTGACTCCGACGCGGTCGCTCTCACCCAATCAGCCGCGATGGGGAGGAACTTTTTTACCTGCAGCAGGCGTAGCCACACACACACACACACACACACACACACACACACACACACACACACACACACACACACACACACACACACACACACACACACACACACACACACAATTAGCAATGATACACATTTTTCTGAGAGTGTGCAAATGGAAGTACAATCCATTTGATTCCATTTGTACACTCTCAAGAGTTAAAATATTCATCATCTACATTAGTGTACACTTAAGTCTACACAACTAGAGAATGTAGAAGATTAATGGTCATTTTCATCTGTTGATACACAAGTCAAGTACGTCATTGGGTGTTATGGGGTTAACATGGGAGGAAAACCACCTTTAGTAAAAAACACCTCAGTCCAGAACTGTTCAGTTTGGAATGACTTACCCTGACTATAAAGGCCCTGATACACTAGCAATATTTTGATCAATACCAACTAGCAACCAAATGGACCCTAGCGGGTCCATTTGGTTCCATTTGTACACTCTCAGAAAAAAAAAAAAGAATTGTTAGTTTGCATTGAATCATTTTCACCCAGCTGCCACCCAACTCAAAATGTTCATTTAGCGGAATAAAAGTTACAAAATCCTTGTTTTTGTCCACAGCAGTGAAGCAGCAGCAGCAGCAGACATGTTGGTTTCAGTCTGAGAGAAAGGATCAGGTGACGCCCAGGAGGGCTGTGATTGGAGGATTCTGAAATGTTGACCAGTAGAGGGCGCTAAAGATCTCTGACTTTTCTGAACAACCAGGAGTTGATCATTTTCTATAGAAAGGTGAAAAGTCAACGTTGATAGTTGACGTTGCTTGTTGATGTTGATCAAAACATTGCTAGGTGTATCAGGGCCTTAAGAGTCTGTCTGACATTTACATCTTTAATATAACCTAAAAATGGTTACTAAACAACCAAACCTGTGACCATGTTTAGTTTAATAATTAAGTGCACTTTACACAGCATATGTGATATTACTTGAATCACTTTCATAAGATACTTGCACTATTGTAAAAACGCTGCTACTTATATAGATGCACTTTAGATCTAGTTTTAGTCTCCTGTCTTTTAGATGTGATTTTGTACTTTTCAGTTATCGTTGTCTTTTCATGTTTTGTTGTTGTTTTAACTTGTCTCTTGTTTGATGTTTGGGACTGTGGACTGAAACTAGCAACTCTGATGAAATCTTTACATTGTAATGTTCATTAATATGCTTTGTCCCGTCTAAATAAACTAATCAAGTAAAGTAACAAGTATTAAGAGAAGAAAGTAAAATGTTGAAAATGGGAGGAATTTGTTACACTTAACTCTGTAACTAAAAACTATGGTTAAGTGGGGAAAAAACAGGTAAAAACCTCAGTGATTGGTTGACAAAGTGTTTATTAAAATAACTAAAATAACTAAAACTATAAATAAAAACTAACTGAATAATCAATTTGATTAAGATAATTGATCAATGTTTGCAGTCCTAGTAGAATCAGTGTTCAGTATGAAGTCAGTCAGCTACTAGGGATGGGCAGATATATATCAGCCATACAGATACTATCGGCCAATAAAGGCTTTAGAAATCGGAAAATATCGGGGGAAAATAAGCTAAAAATGTGACTATTTCAGTTTGTTGGGAAAAAAAAATCGGTAAACACAATTTACAGATGTATATGTATATTACATATATAGTACAATTGTATGTATAGTACAATTGACAATTCATATATCGCTGTCAGTTGATATCTGTATCGGAAATTAAGAGTTGGACGATATCTGGATATCGGATATTGGTAAAAAGGTGGACATGGGACATCTCTATGAGGTAAACAGTATTTATATTATTCTAACTGACCTGTAGGGTATCCTGGGAGCAGCCAGCAGCAGATGGATCTGGATCTGTCGCCGCTGCTGAGCGACACAACGTTACGATCTGAGAGGAGCAGCCATGGGAAGTTCTGCTCACAGGAAGAGGAAGACAGCTGCTCTCTGGTACGTCACAATAAGAGTTTAGGAGATCTGAGGAGGAGAGGCCAGCGGCAGCAACAACAACACTACTGCTACTAGTATTAGTATTAGTATTATTAGTAGTACAACGACTCCTACTATAACCAGTACAACTCCTACTAGTTGTGTTACTACCTGAACTACTACTAGTGCTGTTGATAACAGCAGCAGCTGCACTGGGCCTGCTAGTAGTAGGAATACTATTATTAGCAGTAGTAGTAGTATCACAAACAATGACAACTACAGTAATACTACTAGTACTAGTACTAGTTATACTACTAGTACTAGTAGTATTACTGCTGCTGGGTTTGGAGTGTTGCCCCTCCCCCGTCTCCCCCCTCCTCCTCCCCCTGTCCTGGGACAACAGCGGCTGAGAGCAGAGCAGTCGTTCCTCCTGTGTGTCGTCTCTGTGAGGAGCAGAGAACGTTTCACCTCCTCCTCCCCCCTCCTCCCCCTCCTCCCCCTGCTCCTGGGGAGAAGAATGTGAGTCCTTGTTGCTCCTGTGTGTCTCCTTCTCTCCTCTCCTCGCTGCTACACACAGACGATTCTCTTCCTCGGAGATCTTTCTCTGGTCGTCGTCGTTGTTGTGGTTCCTCTGTGGAACTGGATCATCTCTGGAGCTGTTGTTGTTGTTGTTCTCGTTTCTCCCTGCGTCTTCCTTCTCCTTCTTCTCGTCTGGTTGCTCTCTGCTGCTGCTGCTGCTAAACTTTTGGTAGAGTTGTGGAATGGAGGGAGAGAGGGAGGAGGAGTTGTAGGAGCAGGAGGGAGGAGGAGGAGGAGGAGGAGGAGGAGTGGGAGTCGCTCTGAAGTAGGAGGAGAGTTTACAGACTCTTCTCACGTCGTCCACGGCAGCAGCAGCAGCAGCAGCACTCTGCCTGTTAAAGGGATAGTGCAGGTTTTGGTGTTTTAAGTTAAACTGTATGAAATTCTGTTTCAACATGATTTAACTTTAAATTAACTTGTTTTCTTGTGCTCCCATGTGTGTTTTCTGTCCCCACAGTGGTTTTCAACCACTGTTTGTTCAGAATTCGAGCCACGTACGGAGGAACACTGACTGACCACCTGACATTTTAGCCCCACAGACTCCCCAAAAACATGAAGATTTCTACTGTTTTTATCTATAATTCCAGGCTGGATTTGGGGAAACCAAACGGTCCAACATCCAGATCAAAATGACCATTAATCTTCTACATTCTCTAGTTGTGTAGACTTGGGATAATTCACATGATGGATATTTTTTAACTCTTGAGAGTGTAAAAATGAAACATGATTTAGGACCCTTGCCGGTCCATTTGGTCTCATGTTTACACTTAATGGTCATTTTTTTGCTGTATGTTGGACTGGAATTGTGGACAAAAGCAAAATAAATCTTTAGTTTTGGGGTCTGTGGGGCTAAAATGTCCTCAAATGGTGGCCTGTGGCTCAAATGCTGGATAAATAGTGGTCCCTGGTATCAAAAAGGTTGAAAACCACTGCTTTAACCCTTTGTGTCCTGAACGCGTTTTGGTGTTTTAGCTGTTGAAAAATAGCAGATCAACAAGCTCATGTCGCGCCACCGGGTGGCGCGACTTGTTGTTCTGCTATTTTTGGAAAATTGTGAAAAATGATGCGCAAATCTAAGAATATATTCTATTTGACACCTGATTGTACTTTCTGACAGTAAATTCTAGTTTGTGACTAGTTTCTAGTTTCTGATGCTAGATTCTGACAGATTCTAGTTTCTGATGCTAGATTCTGACAGATTCTAGTTTCTGATGCTAGATTCTGACAGATTCTAGTTTCTCTGAAAAATCTATGTTCCTGTGTCAGTGATGCTTAACATGTTTCATGCCAAGGACCCCCAGAATTGTCCATATTTGGCTGCAGACCCCCCCACCTGAAAACATGTTGTTCTAGGAATCCCCCAGAAGCAAAACTGGCGTTAAAAATGTTTGCTTCCAAAATAATGTATTCAGAGATTTGCAGCACATTTTCACAATTTTTCAAAAATAGCAGAACAACAAGCTCATGTCGCGCCACTCGGTGGCGCGACATGAGCTTGTTGATCTGCTATTTTTCAACAGATAAAACAAAGGGAGATGGAATAGAATATTCCCCAACAGACATCACCAAGCTGCCATCTTGAAAACAAGACCTGTGGGAGTGCTTGTTTAAAAGGATCCCTGGGTAATAAGACAAATATGTCTTAAAACACTATACTTACCTTCTATAACTAAAACATGCAGATAAAAACACCTTCAATACTTTATTTCTTTCATAAATAGAGAATCTTTCACTCAATAGGAGGTGCTCCGGTCGCAGGATGATGATGTCACATGAGCATGTTCATCCATATATTCCATAGAGCTAGATCACACATGGACATGTGACATCATCATCCTGCGCCAGGAGCAGTTCCTGTTGAGTGAAATATTCTCTATTTATGAAAGAAATAAGATGCCATTGGTGTTTTTATTTGTTTATTTTAGTTATATAGGGACAGTATAATGTTTTAATTAATGTTTATCTTATTAGACAGGGATCCTTTTAACACACTGACACACACCAGGTGCACACCTGGTCGGTGAACACGCAGTATCGCCACCTGCTGTTTGAAAAAAGAACAGGCTTAAAGATGGAGTGTCATGATTTTTGTATTTTTTCCAATGCTGTACATGTTTAAAAGGTGACAGTACTTGATTAGACCCATTGGTGTAGTTTTTATGTGCAATGATGTCTTCACTTTGTATTTAGGGTTTCTTCCTGAAGGCTGAACCTTTCCAGTCAAACGTGCCAATGAAAAAAACTGTAATATAGTGACATCACATCACCAGCCCCTCCCCTAACTCCTCCCTCTTTATTATACAACTACAGCTGTGGGCGTGGCTTCAGTTCAGGTATATCTCCACCCATCACCACCCACCAGGCAAACCAGGCATACTCAATGAGCTGGTGAGGCTGCCCACATAAAAACATCATTTAACATGTATACTGTATGCTTTTTTGGTAAAAAAAAAAAAAAAAAAAAAAAAAAAAATCTTCTTCCTCATATTACAATAATGCCTGATGATCATGATTTAGGGTGGATAAAATCATGGCACTCCATCTTTAATAAATGATAGGAAAAGTAATGGTGGAGCAGAGCTGTTTTTGATTGAAACGTAACTAAATACAAGACTGATAAATGTCAATTTTACAATAGACCTGCGCAGTGACGTCACTGCCCCTGTTCCACTAGTGTTTTCTCCATTCATTTTCCTCATAGACTTTTCGAAAATGCTTAACTCATTAATTGCCCATTTTTAATGGATTAATCAAGCTCCCAGGCCCATATTTTGAATTCCAGTATAATATTTTGTGATATGACCACAATGTCACGAAATATCTCATTTTATGCATGAATGTCTCTGGTTTACACAGGAAAAAAAATCATCTCTCTACCACATTCCATTGTTGAGTTATTACTGGCCATGCCACTATTCCTCATAATGCCAACAATATACCCCAATTTTCACATTTTTTATTTATCAAATTAATGCCAATCAAATAAAGCATATGATTCCAAATACTCATCATTTGTAGAGTTGATCATATACTATATGATAACACCCAGTAGGTGGCAGTAATGAGGACGATAGCCGGAAATGAAGCGCATTTCCGGTCACAGAGTAAGAGTACTTCCTGTTTATCCATGTCACTGTTGCTAGGCAGACTGTGTGGTTGTGTGATCATCATGAAGGCCTCGATCGGAGCGATCGTGTTTTCTATCATATATAAGTCAAATCAAGCTGTAATGACGCACCGATGGTTGGATTATGATCAGCGATGGACATACAGACCGCGCACGCGCACGTGCAAGCGTGCACGCGACGATTTTGGCCATTACTAAGTGAGTAGAACCTGCCGTTAGCCGATCATGCTAAAAAATGCTAATCGCCTGAAATGAATGTTATAAAAATTAAGGATTAAATAAAGCGTCAACACACAGCGTCAAGGGCATCAAGGGCTTAGGTATTATAGCGTGTTTACAGCGTCAACAGCGCCAAGGGCAGTAAGGGAGTTAATACAAACACGATTGCGCCGCGGACAAAGCCAACTCGGGTCGTGACAAATCATGACAACAAACACAATATTATCATATAATATCTAATTAACAAAAAAGTAGAAAACGGAAGGATACAACACTTTTTGTTTCGTTTTTCATCTTAGAAATTATTTGATCGTCCCAAAAGATTGTGTGTCTCATCATGATTTGTCACAACCCGAGTTGGCTTTGTCCGCAGCGTAATCGTCTTAATATAAATTATTTTTTAAAAGCCTATGAGAAAAATGAATGGGGAAAACACTTCTGGAACAGGGGCGGTGACGTCACTGCGCAGGTGGCGGCACCTGTGACTGAACAAATGTCATACTTTACTTGTAATCCTGTTCTTTTTTCAAACAGCAGGTGGCGATACTGCACCGACCAGGTGTGCACCTGGTGTGTGTCAGTGTATTAAACAAGCGCTCCCACAGGTCTTGTTTTCAAGATGGCAGCTTGGTGATGTTTGTCGAGGAATATCCTGGACAGAAAGTTGCTCATTAAATATTGTCTACGGAGGATTTTATGGCTCAAAAGCTTTGCAGATAGAAAGAGGATAATTCAACCTTTCCATACAGCTGTAATGTTGGTGAGTTTAACGTTGTTTAATGCAAGTAAATCACAGATGAACATTCTTGTTATGAGGGAGTCGATGGAGCGGATTGCAACTCTAGATTCAGACAATTATAAAAGAATATAGAGTTGCATTTAGAGGCAGTGGAGCCAGGGGCGGATGTAATATTACCCAACCCAAAATGGTATGGGTGCGACTTCATCGCCCGCGGCTCGAAGCGACATGGGCGATGAAGCCGCACCCATACCATTTTCAGTTCCAGGACTTTTATTAGTCAAGTCAAGCATCAATAATAACATCAGTTGTTGTTGAAGTTGCAACAGACACGCAGCATGCATAAAGCTAAAGGTCTGACTCAGAGAGTTTTCTGTTTTCAATGATGAAATGCTGTTGGTTTAGTGGTGACACAGCTGTAGTTAGTTAGTAGCACTAATAGTGTTTCACATCATTTTAAATAGAAGCACTTTAATTTGAAATATCTTGGGTTGGTTTGCATGGCATCATGTTTGGTGGGGCAGACTGGGCATTTAGGGGGGCATTGCCCCCCATGCCCATGCCTAGATCCGCCCCTGAGTGGAGCTACGGAACAGATGTGTGTCTTACCTTGTATTAGCAGTATTAGTAGTAGTTGTACTAGTACTAGTTCTGGTACTAGTAGTAGTATTAGTACTAGTTCTAGTAGTAGTTCTAGTAGTATCAGTGGTACGGGGATGAGACAGCGCCACCAGGCGGTGACTCTGAGCTTCTCGTTTCTCTTCCATCATCACGTCGTTGTTTCATCATTTCATCACTTTAATCACACAGTCCATCAGGGACGACCCGACTACGGATAAACGGCAGGCAGACAGGCAGAGGCTGCTTTACTGCAGTGTGTGTAATATCTGAGACAGACAGACACACACACACACACACACACACACACACACACACACACACACACACACACACACACACACACACACACACACACACACACACACACAGTTTCCCAGAGTCCATATAGTTCGGGCTCGCTGCGGTCCATTTGGTTTGGTTTAGTCAGAGTTCCTGATCTTCTCTCTCTTATCGCAGTTCAAAAACACATTAAAAACCAACAAATAAACAAACTAATGAATCCTGAGTGAATCCTGAGTGAATCCTGATTCTCTGTCAGATCAGAGCTTTTGGTTTGGTTTTGTCGTCCGTTTGGTTACACACAAACAAACCTCAAAACGCACACACATCCTGGAGGGGGCGGGGCTGTGGGGGGGGGGGGGGGCGCACACACACAAACGCACACACCAACGCACACACCGACGCGCACGTGGCCGCGCACACGCAGAGCCATCTAGTGTCAGAGCTGCGACATTGAGGGTCATAAACTGATCCTCTAGAGCAGGAGTTTTCAACAGGTGGTCCCTGAGAGGGTTCCAGGTGGTCCCCAGCTAAGTTGGTTAACCAGATGTAACTCTTGAGAACGTAAAAATGAAACCAAATGGACCCTTGCGGGTCCATTTGGTTTCATTTTTACACTCTCAAGAGTTAAAATATTCATCATCTGAATTAGCCCAAGTCTACACAACTAGAGAATGTGGAGGATTAGTAGAAATCTTTAGTGTTTGGGGTGTGTGGGGCTAAAATGTCATCAAATGGTGGTCCGTGGCTCAGATTCTGTATAAATGGTGGGCCCTGGTATCAAAAAGGTTGAAAACCACTGCTCTAGAGCTGCTGTTCATTCATTCAGCCTGAACATAATGCATTGTTTTCAAATAAGAGCTGCTTTATGTATGTTTTCAACATGTCGACGGTATTGTACAGCTACAGAGTTACTGTACAACAGGGGGTTTCAACCTTTTTGACTCCAGGGACCACCATTTATTCAGCATTTGAGCCACGGACCACCATTTGAGAACATTTTAGCCCCACAGACCCCAAAAGTAAAGATTTATTTTTGCTTTTGTCCATCTTCTAGTTGTGTAGACTTGGGGCTAATTCAGATGATGAATATTTTAACTCTTGAGAGTGTAAAAATGAATTGGTTTCATTTTTACGTTCTCAAGAGTTACATCTGGTTAACCAACTTAGCTGGGGACCACCTGGAATCCTCTCAGGGACCACTGGTGGTCCCCGGACCACCTGTTGAAAACCCCTGCTGTACAATAATGTTTGTATTGTACTATTACTAAAAACTAAAATAAAGCGATTTACTATCATTAGGGTTAGTACTTTAGGTCGTCCAGGACTTGTCCCTGTTTGTTTCCCATTCTCTATTCAATTCTAAGTAAAAGAGCCTCCATAGGACTGCGCAGTGACGTCACCGCCCCGGTTCCAGAAGTGTTTTCCTCATTCATTTTTCTCATAGACTTTTCGAAAATAATTTATATCAAGACGATTACAACGGGGACAAAGCCAACTCGGGTCGTGACAAATCATGACGACACACACAATCTTTTGGGACGATCAAATAATTTTAAAATAAGACAAAAGATGAAACAAAAAGTCTTGCATCCTGACGTTTTCTACTTCAACAAATTCCTGCTTTTTCCTGCAATGATGCATTTTTCTTCTGCTAGGGGGCGGGGCTACAGACCCCTAGAGACAGATCTTTCCCGTTTGATAGTGCAGAGCAGTGGTTTTAAACAGGTGGTCCGGGGACCACCAGTGGTCTCTGAGAAGGTTCCAGGTGGTCCCCAGGCTAAATGATGAAAGTTGGTTAACCAGATGTCACTCTTTGATAGTGTAAGCATGAAACCAAATGGACCCTTGCGGGTCCATTTGGTTTCATGTTTACGCTCTCAATACATTTTTTTAAATATTCATCATGTGAATTAGCACCACTAAATTAAGAAGTCTAGCCTACACTGTTTTGTTTCCCAAATCCAGCCTGGAATTGTGGACAAAACTAAAAAGAAATCCTTAGTTTAGGCTACAGTAGGACATGTTTTTGACTTTCTGATGTTGAATTGAACTGTTCTGTAGCTGTTATTAATTAAACATTTAATTCATTCATCCATTCAATCATTCTAGCATGACTGGCCCCGTCCCCATGAATGGATGATGGATGGATGGATGGATGGATGGATGGATGGATGGATGGATGGATGGATGGATGGATGGATGGATGGATGGATGGATGGATGGATGGATGGATGGATGGATGGATGGATGGATGGATGGATGGATGGATGGATGGATGGATGGATGATAAACTAGCCTAAAATTGGGGTCATTTTTTTCCTTTGGGGATCCAGTTTTGAATGTCAGCCGTCCGTAGCTGTGGTTTTGAAGGAGTTAAGGGATTCACATGTCTTACTGACTGTTGGCAGGGCGTTCAACATGTTGGTCCAAAAGTCCATTATCTGATCAGAATCTAACGAAGTTTAAACTGAGCAGATTGGAGATTCTGGTGCAAAGATCAATGGTTTTCAACTTTATTATACCAGGGCCCACTATTTATTATACCAGGGACCACTATTCTTTATACCAGGGCCCACTATTCTTTATACCAGGGCCCACTATTTATTATACCAGGGACCACTATTCATTATACCAGGGACCACTATTCTTTATACCAGGGCCCACTATTTATTATACCAGGGCCCACTATTTATTATACCAGGGACCACTATTCTTTATACCAGGGCCCACTATTTATTATACCAGGGACCACTATTCTTTATACCAGGGCCCACTATTTATTATACCAGGGACCACTATTCTTTATACCAGGGACCACCATTTGATGACATTTTAGCCCCACAGACCCCAAAACTAAAGATTTATTTTGCTTTTTGTCCGCAATTCCAGGCTGGATTTGGGGAAACCAAACAGTCCAACATACAGATCAAAATGACCATTAATCTTCTACATTCTCTAGTTGTGTAGACTTGGGATAATTCACATGATGAATATTTTAACTCTTGAGAGCGTAAACATGAAACCAAATGGACCCGCAAGGGTCCATTTGGTTTCATTTTCACACTCTCAAAGAGTTACATCTGGGTTTAGGGTTATTATAGAATAAACCATACCATCATATACTATATGTTGTAACCAAACATGTTCAAAGGCCTATTTGGAACGAGATAAGTTGGATTTGCATGTCCACCAGCACCATGTTGTTACATCTGTGTCCTCTAATATGACCCCTATATACCATCACAATATGAGACGCCCTGCCAACAGTCATTAAGACATGCTTCAAAACCACACTGAAAGAGCACAGGTCTATGGATGTCTGTATTAGAAACTGTCCTCTGTGAAATAATAGTAATAATAATAAATCCTCACCCACCCGCTTTTCCCCTCACTGTATGTTTTTCTTTTTTGGCTTGAATATTTTGTACGTCTGTAAATGTCTTGATGAAATGAACAGGGTGGAGCCTGTTGTAAACCAGTAGAAATGCTTCATGCTGTCGTCCAATCACAGTTCAGTTAACAGTCTTTTGAAAACTGTAACTTAATAAGACCAAAATAAACAACTAATAATAATCAACACTTTAGGAAACGCTTATAATGACCAGACATGGCAACCCAGTTGTTCTGTTAGAATAGATGACACAGCGCTGCAGCAGCGACCTCCAGTGGTGGAGCTCTGACATTACATCTTCAACATCTTCTGACTTTTAAACAAGTTTATTTCTTTACTTTCTGTGTGTGAAGTTTAAAACTCACCCAGACCTACATAGAAATAAATACAGAGACACTTCTATCATCATTAAACATTTATTATTATAATTATTTAACTTCCATCATGAATAAACATGTATTTGATGTTGTGATTTCAGAAATGCTCACAGAGCTTTAGGAATATAAAATGTGGAGCTGCTTATGAACTCTAGACATTTACAATGTACTTTAATACATCAATATTGTAATGAGAATTAAAATTAAATACAGTATGTACAACTGGTCCATTTGGTTTTAGCATCGTTTTAGTAAAATGAAATAAAAATAAATGCATGGAATAAAGTAAAAACGGAAATATCAGGGGAAAGAACCCTTCCACCTTGTGGAATGTTTTTGACATATGTTGGGGAGATATCCATGAGGATGTACATTTAGCCTCTTACTGAAGCTGAGCAGGGCGCAGCCAGTTACCCATGGCTCTAAGCTGGGGCTCAGCACCATCTCTCACATATAGGTGTCCCGGTACCATGGGATTAACGTTCCAAATTGCGATTATGCAACAGTTAATGTAAACAACAACACCTCAACCCTATGTCATTGTAACTAAGATGCTCGAGTGAAAATAATACTTTTCAAGGGGATATTTGACCCAGTATGAAGCCATATGTAACAGAAAAACAACTAGCATGTTGCTGCATATTGTTGGCACTGCCATCCAAGCCTGGCATAGAAGACAATGAGGAAAGTCATGCCTTCTGCGTGACGTCACAAAAAAAAAATAGCATCTGAATTAGCATTTGTTAGCTCCCCAGGGGGCATGCCATGCCCCCTTTAAGTTTCCTTCACTCTCTCTTTGAGTTTTTTTACACAACCTTGTGACACGCACGTGCACACGCACACGCACACGCACACACACACACACACACACACACACACACACTTTAATCATTTATTTATGTCCACATAGGCGAGACAATACAAGGACACATATTTACAAGGTGCAGAACAGAATACAGTCAACAGATCCCGGACAAGTGCCTATACACACCCATCAGAGGTACAGGTAACAGCGTCGTCGCCAGATTTGCCGGCTACCGATTATAGAAGAGACTGTAAAGAATTTTGCAAGCTGTTTGGCTGCTTTTTTTTTTGACATCCAAGTTGTTGGAAGCCTCTTACAACCAACGTGTGCACATGTCCTAGACTGCCAAAGATAAACACAAATAGATTGCACCTATAGCCTAGCTCTATGATGGTCTGTAGAAGCGGCTGGTATTTAATGACTTTGGTCATAAAGGCTTCCTCTAAGCTAGAATCAAAGGTGTTGCCAGGACACTTCAAGAACGGAAACTGATCTGGTCTCTTCCCCAGATAGCAAAATGCATTGATTCAACGTTGAATTTTGGTTAGATAACCAAAATTCAACGTTGAATCAATGCATTTTGCTATCTGGGTCATCAACAACAATAACATCTGGTGTATTGGCAGAGAGATGTGCAAAGATTTCAGGATTTTCAGTACAGAGTTGAAACATAGATGGTTTGACACAGGAATGTTTGTACATTCTCACTGTTTAGATATGTCCTTTGTTATGAGATCAACTATTCTGTCGTGGCGTGCTATGTAAAGTCCTTTATAAAGTCCATTCAGAATGTGTGACATGGTTTCTGTAACAGGCCCTGTGGTGTGATGCAAACAATGAGGTGTATGGGTGGAGGGGAACCAGAGGGAGAGGTTGAGTTTGGTGGGAAGGATTTGTAACCTGGCTTTGACTGTAAAGGTGATGATGTCCTCATTGAGAGCTGTGTTCCGTAAAAAAGAGTGAGAAACAGAATGATCAGCATGGGGAAGGCAAGCAAGTTTCCCCTGGAGTTTCAGTCCAGTCCAATGTTGCTGTTGCCGATGCTGGAACATATCCAGCAGTTTCCTCCGAGCACCCTTAGGTGTCAACAGGTGTGTGTGTCTGCTAAAAGTCACTGTTGCTCTCACAGAGGTGAGGGGGTCAGAGATTAGGTTCTCACAGATCTCCACAGTCTCAGAGTCAGACCGTGCCCACTCCAAGGACACTCCAGCCTGGATGCACAGATCGTTCAAATCAGGCCAATCCGAAAATACTCCAAAACCGGGAGAACGAGTGTCCAGTTTCCCACTAGGTTTCCTCCTGAAACCAAGGAAGTGGGGCTCTGACTCCCTGGCTAAAGGGACCTTCCGTCTTTTCAAATCGCGCGCGCGCACACACACACACACACACACACACACACACACACACACACACACACACACACACACACACACACACACACACACACACACACACAAACACACCCCTCACCATCAACCATATTGATTGTTTAGCTGATCAGAGACGTTAACTGACTGTTCTCACAAAGATACACTGAGGAGGAGTAGGTGAAACCAAACCCAGGGTACAGAGGTTCAGTGAATGTGGTCTGGAAGGTGTAAATGTGTCTCAGTGAGTCAGAGACCACATCATATAGTCTGGTGGGATTTCAGAAAAAAGGCCTCCTATAAGAGGTTAGGGGCATTTGGGGGTAAAAGTGGGGAACCAGTCCATTTTACACAATTCAAGGGTGCTGAATCCGAAAAAAATGGTTCCCAAGCAAAATTTTGAGTCCTTACCCCCCAAATCCAAGATTTTGGGGGGTAACCAAAGGTTTTTCAGACATAACATGAAATGCATTGATTTTAGGCCCCATAAGTGTATTGACCGTTAATATAAAGTTGGGCATTACGGACGATTTGGTACCAAGTACATGTCTGTACCTCTTACGGTTCTTGAGATACAGCATTTAGGTACTTTCACAGATTGAGGAGAGCAGGACATCTGTAACACTGATTCTTAAGTCCACCAAATGGTGATACAGGCGTGAAAATTGGTACACACGCTCCTCAAACCCAACTATTTCCAAAAGTACTTCCAAAAGTGTCCTGCAAAATTCCAAGATGGCAGCCACCAAAATCCAAGATGTCCGTCCAAAAATGTGGTTTTTCATTAATAACTCAAAATATGAAGATTTTAAGCCCCATACATGTATTGAACGTTAATATAAAGTTGGGCATTACGGACATTTTGATACCAAGTACATGTCTGTATGTACTACGGTTCTTGAGTTACAACATATCGGTAGTGATGAGGAACCATAATGGTAACATTTTGGCACGTTTGACTCTTTTACTCAAAGATCCCTTTATCATCATGTCAACCATTTTCAGGAAACGGACCTACATCTGTCCGCTATCATAAACCACTTCAAGTTTTTTAATTGATGAAACGGGTCAGGAGTTATTAAACCGAACGTGAATGCTGTTTTAGTGTTAAATTTGCTGCGTATATTTTGCAAAGATAAGCCACCCAGAAATGTCTGTCTGTGCATCATCACACTGAGTCTGTCCTTCACAATAAGAGTACATGTGAACCGGACGCACCAAGTGTAGCATGTGCCATATAGTAATGGTATAATATGCTGTAAGTAAGTATGCTGTGTAATAGTGTAATAGGCTAATACGTGTAATAGCATAATATATGCACAATAGGCCAATAGTGTAATAGTGTAATAGGGGTAATAGTGTAATAGTGTAATATATGTGCAATAGGCTAATAGTGTATTATATACAATAACGTCATAGCGTAATAAGTACAGTAGGCTAATATGTGTAATAGTGTAATGCATGGAATAGTGTCATAGGCTAATATCTGTAATAGTGCAATACATGTGCATTGGGTGAAAGTGTAATATATGCAATAGTGTAATAGGTCTAATAGTGTAATAGTGTAATATATGTGCAATAGGCTAATAGTGTATTCATATATAATAATGTCATAGCGTAATACGTACAGTAGGCTAATATGTGTAATAGTGTAATACATGGAATAGTGTCATAGGCTAATATCTGTAATAGTGCAATACATGTGCATTGGGTGATAGTGTAATATATGTAATAGTGTAATAGTGTAATATATGTGCAATAGGCCAATAGTGTATTATATACAATAACGTCATAGCGTAATACGTACAGTAGGCTAATATGTGTAATAGTGTAATACATGGAATAGTGTCATAGGCTAATATCTGTAATAGTGCAATACATGTGCATTGGGTGAAAGTGTAATATATGCAATAGTGTAATAGGGCTAATAGTGTAATAGTGTAATATATGTGCAATAGGCTAATAGTGTAATATATGTAATGGTGTTAGAGCAATATGTGTAATAGTGTAATTAAATTATACTATTTTTGCATATATTACACTATTACCCTAATGCACAAATATTGCACTATTGCACTATTAAACATTACCCCATAGCACTATTACATTATTACACGTATTAGCCTACTGTACTTATTACACTATAACATTATTGTATATAATACAGTAGCCTATTGCACATACATTACACTATTACACTATTAGCTCTATTACACTATTGCATATATTACACTATCACCCTAATGCACATGTATTTCACTATTACACATATTAGCCTATGACATTATTCCATGTACTACACTATTGCACATATTAGCCTACTGTACTTATTACACTATGACATTATTGTATATAATACACTATTAGCCTATTGCACATATATTACACTATTATCCCTATTACACTATTGCATATATTACACTATCACCCTAATGCACATGTATTTCACTATTACACATATTAGTCTATGACATTATTCCATGTACTACACTATTACACATATTAGCCTACTGTACTTATTACACTTTGACATTATTGTATATAATACACTATTAGCCTATTGCACATATATTACACTGTTACACTATTATCCCTATTACACTATTGCATATATTACACTATCACCATAATGCACATGTATTTCACTATTACACATATTAACCTACTGTACTTATTACACTATGACATTGTATATATTACACTATTAGCCCTATTACACTATTGCATATATTACACTATTATCCTAATGCACATATATTGCACTATTACACATATTATCCTATGACACTATTGCATATTACACTATTACCATATTGTACATATATTATGCTATTGCACGTATTAGCCTATTACACTATTACACTTATTAGCATATTATACCATTACTGTATGACACATGCTACACTTGGTGCATCCGGTTCACATTTACTCTTATTGTGAAGGACAGACTCAGTGTGATGATGCACAGACAGACATTTCTGGGTGGCTTATCTTTGCAAAATATACGCAGCAAATTTAACACTGAAACAGCATTCACGTTCGGTTTAATAACTCCCGACCCGTTTCATAAATTAAAAAACTTGAAGTGGTTTATGATAGCGGACACATGTAGGTCCGTTTCCTGAAAATGGTTGACATGATGATAAAGGGATCTTTGAGTAAAAGAGTCAAACGTGCCAAAATGTTACCATTATGGTTCCTCATCACTACCTATATGCTGTAACTCAAGAACCGTAGTACATACAGACATGTACTTGGTATCAAAATGTCCGTAATGCCCAACTTTATATTAACGTTCAATACATGTATGGGGCTTAAAATCTTCGTATTTCGAGTTATTAATGAAAAACCACATTTTTGGACGGACATCTTGGATTTTGGTGGCTGCCATCTTGGAATTTTGCAGAACACGCAGTACTTTTGGAAATAGTTGGGTTTGAGGAGCGTGTGTACCAATTTTCACGCCTGTATCACCATTTGGTGGACTTAAGAATCAGTGTTACAGATGTCCTGCTCTCCTCAATCGGTGAAAGTACCTAAATGCTGTATCTCAAGAACCGTAGGAGGTACAGACATGTACTTGGTACCAAATCGTCCGTAATACCCAACTTTATATTAACGTTCAATACACTTATGGGGCCTAAAATCAATGCATTTCAAGTTATGTCTGAAAAACCTTTGGTTACCCCCCAAAATCTTGGATTTGGGGGGTAAGGACTCAAAATTTTGCTTGGGAACCATTTTTTTCGGATTCAGCACCCTTGAATTGTGTAAAATGGACTGGTTCCCCACTTTTACCCCCAAATGCCTCTAACAATCACTTTTATCACAAATCCCACTAGTCTAATAGAAGGACAGAGTCCCTGCAGGATAGTCCAGATACACTGAGACTCTGAAGACACGCTCACCGATCTCATCCTCACTGTCCTCACTGAACTCACTGTCCTCACTGTCCTCACTGCTCTCATCCACTGATACTCTGTTGGAGTCAGAGGGATAAGCAGGGAGGACAGTCTCCCTACTATTGTGACTGACAGCGTATCTGCCTACACCACAGTACAGACTCCAGGAATGATCATTCTCTCCAAGCTCTCCATCCTCTCCTCTGCTGCTGATTGCTCTGTAAGACACTCCTATATCAGCCCCTTCTCCCCTCACCTCTACCTCCCACAGGTAACGTCCTCCAGACAGACCTTCTGTACACAGAACCTGATTAACATTATCACTGAATCTCTCCTGGTGATCAGGGTATGGATGAAGCTCCTCCCCCTCTGAACATGTGACCTTCCTGTTGTCATCAGACAGATCTAAGGTTCTGCTCACGGTGTTTGGGTCCAGAGTGAGACGATGGAAATCTGATGAGGAAAAACAACACACAGATTCACTGCATTAATGTAATGGAGATAAAAGTACATTATGGGCTCGATGTCTTATCCACAAATAAAATTACTAGTCTGTCCGTCTGGTCTAGTATTCACCCCCCCCCCCTTAGATCTACAAGCTCAGTGTGGCACGGAGTGTTGCACTATGAGCTTGTAGATACTCGTATAGACTTCTATGGACTTCAGGATGCATTGAAGTCTATAAACTCGTGTGAGAACATGAACCATGTGACCCGGTTGGTTTTCTGACCCATCAATGTCACAACTCTATCTATACTCTATGGCTTTGCACCCTTTGACCTGGTGTAATGAATGTGGTCAACGGTTTTTGAAATTAGCATAAAAAATCACTAATTTTTCAACTGAATTTGAATTAATTCGGTAGAATGCTTCATACCAGTGGGGGTCCTTGATATGAAATATCGAGGACCATTGACATAGAAAACATGAGGTTTACAGAAAACTGTCAGGATTTAGAAGATATTTGTACAATCAGTTCTCAGGTCAAAATGGATTAAACTATGGACAGACAGACAGACAGACAGACAGACAGACAGACAGACAGACAGACAGACAGACAGACAGGTACTCACATTGTGTAAGGAGGTGAGGATTAGTCCAGAGTTCTCCTCCATGTTTCACTCTGTAGGAAGTAGAACAACAATACATCAATGTCTGACTGTCTAACACAACGTCTCTGACACTACCCTGCAAGCAAGCCGGAACGGGGCCGGTTCGGGCTAGGTATGGGCAGTGAGGGCTATGGCAAGCCATCACCAAAACTGTACAGGCCCAGTGCATGCTAGCCCAATGGTTGCCCACCATGTGGTCTCACTTTGGGCTTGCCTTGTTCAGCCCACACTTGCGGGCTGCCAACAGCAATCCCGTACTGGGCCACTGTGGGTCAACCCGCTCAGGCCCGTTGCAGATTTGCATCTTCAGGCCCCATGCTTTTTTTACTGAGGACAGCCCTATACAATTCGCAGCTTCATTTCATCCATTATTCAGATCATCAGCTATCCCAGCTGTTTCCCAAACACTGGGTCAGGACCCATTTGTGGGTCACAGAGAGATTTTTATGGGTCCCTTGATTAATTATAGCAATTTTTATGGGTCCCTTGAATAATTATATCAAAACATTTTTCAACAAGAACTCCCAAAAACGCAAGTAAATCCACAAATTAAAAACAAAATTCAATTATTTTTTCCAGTAATTTCATGAAATCAAAGAAAAATCAACGAAACTTCATGAATTAGAAAACTTAAGTAGTGAAAATAGACGATCTACAAGCTCACAACGCGACGCAAAGCGGCGCGTTGTGAGCTTGTAGATCGTCTGTGCCATTCCCACATCATGAACATTAGTGAGGACCAATTATATGACTATTGAAAATTGGTGAAGTCGTCCTTTAATGCATGTCAAACTGGGTAGTCCTTGATAATAAATCTGTCAAGAACGTGTCTTATATGGGTCCCTGCCTATCAAATGATGGTCCATGGGGACATCATATATATATATATATATATATATATATATATATATATATATATATTATATATATATATATATATATATATATATATATATATATATATATATATATATACATACACACACACACACACACACACACACACACACACACACACACACACACACGGATAGATTGCAAAGCTTCAAAGCCCGCCTTTGAAGCAAAACGCCAAGCGATTGGCTGTATGCAAATCAGCTATCGGCTGTACTGGCCAATCACCGTCCTCCTTCTACTCAGCAGCAGCAGCTTCGCAGAGACAGGCACGAGGCACCATTATACGCGGAGAATTTAAATTGTGTTTTATGTCGGCAGTTAGCTCGGTGGACGACTGGATTCACGGTCCGTGTTTAGCTGATAGTATGGGAACTAAGCGAGCTGCGTCGCCGCTTGTTTTATTTAAATAAACTTGGATACATAACCAGTAGTTTTGGTCGGTAGACCTACGTGCTGGTGGAGCACGAATGGACGGACGAACTCAAAACACCTGGAATATGGCGACAGCAGTTGTTAAACAACAGAGGAACTCATACAAAAATTGGTCACGGAATGGGAATTCACGTCTGAGAAGAAGAGGCAATTGGTAAGTATATATTTTATGTTACTAGGTTATTGTACTAACTTACACATAGCAGGGAGAAGGGATGGCCAAATGGCGGATTCGCGCCAAACTTTCTATTCTTTTTAGGGTATTTTTGCTACTGTGGGTTGTTTCTGGCTGCTGCCTGCGTTAGCATTCATTTATAATATTTAGAGCGTCATTTCGCCATTCTTTATTTCGACGTTCCACACACAGCTAAGCCTGCCGCCTCATCCCATGTTTCTCCTCTCCTCTCCATTCTAAACCCCTTCCTCCCCTCCCCTCCCGCGTCTCCCAGTTTGTGGTACTACTTTGCTCTGATATGTTGTGTGGATGAAGCATATTATGCTCGAACATTCGATGGGTTGATGCTAGACCAGCTAGATTCGTAATAGAAGGTTCGACTGCTATTAGTGCCGATAGAGTTGGCGTTAAGGAGTGCAGTAGTCCCCCGCAATGCGAGGGACTTATTGGGGTTAGTGTCAGAGTTGCGACATTGAGGGGGCAGAAACTGCGCGCTCGAGCGCTGTTCAATCATGCAGCCTGAATAGCGCCAAACTGGAGTTGGAAATACATTGTTTTAACGAGGGCGGCACAAATAAGAGCTGTTTTAGGTCATGTTTGCAACTGTTTGAAAGGAGGTTTTTGTACAGTAACAACTAAAGTCTCTAATGTTTATGTTGCAGGCCGCCTCTTACTACTACAAAAAACGACCCAAAATACAGATGAAAGATCATTTGTCCCCATTCTCAATAGAAGTCTATGTAGAATAGCCTCCATTGGACTGACCCCATGAAGTGAATGGAGTTGCCACTCCGTCTATAGTAAGGCTCTGTGTTAACTAGCCTGTAGGTAAACAAGACACGTCCGTGGCTGTTAGAATGATCGTGGGGCACAGTGCTGTTTTTAATGTTAATTATGCCAAGGACCCCCATTTTGACATACATTAGTCTATGGACCCCCAAGTAATATTAATGGGGGTATATTAATCGGTGCCTGATTTTTATGTACAATGTTCATTCGAGACTGTAGTTGTAGTAGCTCAGGGGGGTTCAACAGGTGGTTCGGGGACCTCCAGTGGTCCTTGAGAGGATTCCAGGTGGTCCCCAGGCTAACCCTAACCCTAAATGATGGAAAGTTGGTTAACCATATGTAAGTGTGTAAAAATGAAACAAATAGACCATTGCATGTCCATTTGGTTTCATGTTTACACTCTTAGAGTTAAAATATGATCTGTTTGACTATTTTGTTTCCCAAATCCAGGCTGGAATTATGGACAAAAGCAAAAAAATAATTCTTTAGTTTTGGGTCTGTGGGGCTAAAATGTCCTCAAATGGTGGTCTGTGGCTCAAATTCTGAATAAATAGTGGGCCCTAGGATCAAAGAGGTCCTTATTCTAGTGGTGTTTCCATTAAGGCCCTGTACAATCACTTCACATAAATGATGTGAAGAAAAAAATAATTTCATTGTATGAAAGTAAAAAGCATGGAATTTTGCTATTGTTTCTGGCCTTGTGTATATATATTTCTGAGCTTGTATATCTATATATTTTAAACATATAACCAAGCATAAAAATAACCTTCTGATAATGACAAATGAGGGCCAATACTGATGCTTTTCTGTTACTAATACAGTATTGCCGATATCTATCTGAACCGATATGACAAAAAAATGGCCAATCCAATACTTTTTTCCGGTACCGATACAGTATCGGGACATCCCTATGCATAATTATAACCAATAATCATCCCAATAAAGTGTTTGTTCAGTAACATAACTTTGTGTTGCCAATTTCATCCAATCAGGGACTCAATTAATCAACTTAACTTGTATGTTAGGTTTCAGTTGTGTCTGTTCATTTCATTGTCATCACTTTCTTGTTTATCCTGCTTGCATAATCCAAAAGTAGCTGAAGAGACTGCAAGACACTATAGAATATAAAACTATTACTACTTAAAATCATTTGTTTGTTTCATTGCAGTGCTGAACCACCCCATGGAAGACTCCAAGCACTCTCTGTTTGTCCCTCTTTTCCACATGACGTCCAGATGCTGCTCGATGCCAGGGACCCACGTCTCAGAGCCGAGAACACGACACAAAATTACCAGAGTGCTTTATGAAAAACTGATGTCACACAACATGTAAGAATCAACTGTTAACCATTACTATAACTTTATAACTTATTACATTCATAGATTCTTGGCTGATCTTTTTAGAAACGTTTTAGAAAGAGTTTGGGTTATTTCCTTTTATACTAGGTATCGCACCAATCAGGAGTACGTTCAGGTCAGTCATCGTCAAATACCCCCACCTTAAGCCTTGTTTCCTGTCCTACGACTATTAATACTAAAATGTGTTTAATGTTATCTAGCAAAACTGGCACGAATCGTTGAAAAGGAAGTTCAAAGCTGAACGTTCCCCACTGCTCAGCGTCGACGAGGTCTAGAAGATGAAAGAGTATGGTCACAAGAATCAGCACCAGCCTCCCTCTACACCTAGTCTGCATAGACGGCCTGCTAATCAAGGATGCGTAAGTCAGTTGCTGTATGTATGTAGGATGGGTATTTAAATTAAAAAATCCTGTTGTATCTTGTATGGTTAAGACGTCAATACAGCATGGAATTGTGAATAAAATGTTATCCAGCGATAACAAAATCGATTCACATACACTGTACAACTTATGCACATCTGTCTATGATTTTGCCACAGGAAATGCCAGTTGTAGGAGAGGATGCCACTTCTATGAAGGCCTACATTGCTGTTCTGAAAACTCATCCACATCTCCCAACTGTGAAAGATCTCATGGTGCGATCCTACTCCTGGAGACGGCGTGAAATCATGGATGGGATGCCTGTGGAGGATATACTGCAAAGATATCCCTTTCTAAGAGCACCTAGTGGAGTAAGTATACTGCACAGGTGTATGTTGTTAATGACCTTATAGGAGTTCATTAACCTTATTTGGTTTAAAAAAAATCATGTTGTGATGCACGTCACAGTGCATCACAGCAACACAATGTGAGCTTGTAGATCTGCTCTTTTCTGCATTTTTCCCCTCTCCCCATCACAAAACGTTTAGATTAGTGCCTATGTAATATCTCAAACTGATATGATTTAAATTGAGGTCAGTGGTATAGCAACAAAACAATACCTCATGTAACTCATGCATGGGAACCTCCTAGGTGTCCTAGACCCGCTCATAAAATTCAAGATTATTGTGAGATTGACTACAGTATATTATTAGTTGGCAGATTCGGAATGCTAATCACACTTGTGTTTTCTACAGTTTGCTGATGAGGTTGACCAAATCCATCCAGCCACAAGCAGTCGGGCAGATCGCTTCAGAGGGCTTTGCTGACATTTTGGCAGACGTTCTAAAACATGCAGGAAAATCCCATGCTGAAATCTTCAATGCCGCAAGACGGGACACCTTGGCTGATGATCTACCAGGTACTGATAGCATTAACAACATTGTACACTTGATTTTTTTTTTTCTGAGGGCGTACAAATGGAACCAAATGGACCCCTTAGAGTCCATTTGAAAAATCGTCAGATATCGACCTTAGGGCTGGACTACATTGTGATGGGAGAGGTGAGCATCTGTATTGTCCTACATGGTAGTGCACTTGTTGCTTTTCATGTCTATCACCATGTAAACCGCTTAGAGCACCCGTACTTCTTGACACACACTTTCATAACTGGAAGTTGCCTGGAAGTTACTTTAGCCAAGAAATCCTGGGAGCTGGGAGAGAGATGAAACCCAGACTTCAGCACTGTCAGTATAAATTGATGTTTAAATGATGTGGTTTGTTTACACATTATCCTTTGGTATTAATATACAGTATTGGATTCACCACTTGAACCTTACTTAGACCAAATTTGTTTGCAGAAATGGTAGATATACAATATAGCAGCATCCATTCTTTCTACCAGCTGCTTGAAAGGCAAGCTGGGCAGCCAAACGATTGGCTGCCTCGTCTCTAGGCAACCAAACACAATGCCACAAGCCAACCTCTTAGCCATGGAATGTTATGCTGATTGGCTGCATTGTCTTTTATTGACATGGTTCGTTCCTACCCAAACGACTGTGCTGAAACTGAAACAGAGGCAGTTATAGCTTACAGTATGTAGGTAATGGAAGGTTTTACCCCAAAATGTCAAATGCCCTACCTGCCGTTTTGGTAGTAGACTCTATAAGCCAAGGTTGTCTATAACCTTGTGATTGAGAACGTCTTATTGCTCAATGCTACTAGCTCTTGATGATGTGTCTGGAATTACTCTCTCTCTGGTTCTCAATCCTCGTGGCATGACTGTCACATATTAAACTATGACAATTTCATGTTGCAGGACACTGACAACTTGGAGGAGATACGGGAGTGGCTCACCGTTGCAATCACTGTGTGTACTTCTATGACCAGTTCCAGCTCAGACATCGCCGTTGTTCTGGAGGGAGTAGAAGTGATCAAAGGCCTTGGGACAATAGCTAGGGCCTGCTGTGTCCTCGTCGGCTTATGCTATACACTCAACCTCAGTTACCTGAAGGAGTTAAGGTACACGTTCAGATTTAACCATAAACTCTTCTTGGAGTTGGATTCTGGCAAGCTAACCCGAAAGGTCCTGAATCTCAAGATGAAGCTATGGATACAGCCTAAGTCCTGGCAATTTTTCCAAGGCAGTCTGTCGTTTTGCTTTCTTTTTTCTTTTCCTGCCTTCATTGATGGGTTGAAAGTAGACTGACAGAGGGGAGACACTGGGTAAGACACGTGGCATCCCCATCTGGATTGGGAGTCAAACCTGCAGCACTGTCAGGCTGTTTGAGCCGGATGATAAAAGACATGCAAAGTGCTGATCCTCCCCCAAAGTTGACAAGTCAGTTGTATCTCCATTTGCACTTCGATACTGCTTGCACTTGGATATAAATGCTGCTTTATATTTCATAGACGTACAGTGTCAACTTAAAATGGTGAATTATGCTTTTACTTGTCAAAATGGTTAAATCATTTAAATATTCATATTTCATATACATAGTGTTGAGGTAAAATGGTGAATTTTGCTTATCCAAATGGATAAAAGTTTACATGTTGCAATGTTTTGTTGTTAAATGTATATTTAGGGCTCCATTTTTGTTACCGCTAAACCCCTTATCTCTTAACTTCTTTGCCTTTTTAAACTATTAAAAAAACATTTTTCAATAGTTAATGGCCAGTCTACAAGCTCACAATGTGTCAATAGATTGGCACGTTGAACTGTCCCCAAAAGTTTTTCAAAATAGTAAAAAAAAAAAGAAAGAAAAAAAGATGGGTTTAGATGGTAACGAAATTTGAGCCCTTTGTGTCTCAGTTCTTGGCAACTCAGTTTTTTTTATATACCATGGTAATCAGACCATGGTCTGTGGATTGTCACTTTCTATCTTTTTGTCTGTTAAAGAACCACTTCAAAGTGGTTGCTAATAACAAAATAGTTGTTGGTTTTCCTATAGTTGGTTTTCCAACCGTTTATGGCTGTTGCCTACCTTTGTCATTTGAATCCCCAGAAATTCAGAGGTAATAAACCATGTGAAATTGTGCTGGTATTTCCTGTTGTTTGAAAGCCATAATTGTTTCTTGGTCAATTTTACTTATCTTAAGGGTAACAAAACAGATTTTTTAGTGGTTTAACTTCAATTGTATTACTACTATTCATAAAAAAAAATGAGTGTACTTTTTATGTATTGGCTCAATATTGTTTAGATATTAGTTATTAGATTTTAATTATTTTTTTATTTAATATTTTTGTGTACAAGGATAACCTGAAGCTGTTAGTTATAATAATGCAGAAATGTATGTTTGTTCAACTAAGAAAGGAAAGTTATATTACATTGATTAAGTAAAATGATGCTTTGATCTAAATCAACGTATTAAGGTGAAACAACAGGTTATTACAAGTTCAATCAATTTGATAACTTGCAAAACAGATTTGAGAAGACTAGAATATTGTAGTTGTGTCAACTTAATCAACTTGAATATCCGATTTGAAACAAAGTGAACAGTGAGGTTTTCTTAACTGTAGTTGACAAGTTTAGTCAATTTTGATAACTTACAAAACAAGGTTGAGTCAACTAGAGTACTGTAGTTGTGTCAACTTTATCAACTTGAATATCCGAGTTGAAACAAAGTGAACAGTGAGGTTGTCTTAACCTGGATATCCTTCGCAGCAGCAGAACCCGCATTTTTTTCACAGTACAGATCATGGTTATGCAGTGACAACTTGCATTTTAATTGGTGTACTTCAATTTTTAGTTCAGTCAGTTGGTGTAAACAGATTTAATGATGCAATTCGTGGCTCATTTGTAGTTCTTTAGCGGCCATATTGAGGACCAACGCAGGCACCCATGTATAGGAAATTAACTGATAAACCACTGTGGGCATAGTGAGGGCCTAGTTTGGGCAGTTAATGGGGCTTTCTGAGGGCGAAGTGAGGTCTGCCCATTCAGGGCCCCGTGTGGCCCTGTGCTGGGCCAGTGTGGGTTGTTAGGGCCAAGTTTGGGCAGCCCCTGCGGGGCCAACAGTTAGGGCCCAGCGCTTTGCCAATGAGCACGACCCCTATGGGCCCTGTACGGGAAGCCCAAAGGGGGCCCAAAGACCAGCCCGAAATGGCCCCTTGATGGCCCCGTTCCGGCTTGCTTGCAGGGAGGCATACAGTGTTTCTGCTACCATTATCTTCACCAGGGCAGGCAGCCTGACCGGACAACTCACTGCCACCTGGCTTGGACCAGAGTAATGTGATTTCTTCCCATGGTACTGGCCAGCAGGCTGTGGTCATACAATGATACACTGAGGACACTCAAATGGAACTGCAACAGTATGTGCTGCTGAGAAACTGTCATGAAATGACTGAGAGGAACCTTCTGTGTCCTCTCCTGTTTGACCTTATGTTAGTATGCGTGAACACTGAGAGCTCAATGTGGTTTGTCACTGAGTCTAAAAAGTTTTTCTTTTCCCAATGTTTAAATTAAAACGACAGACAGACAGACAGACAGACAGACAGACAGACAGACAGACAGACAGACAGACAGACAGACAGACAGACAGACAGACAGACAGACAGACCAATCTACTCACTGGAGCGTTTTCAGTCCAGAGAAGTTCTCCAGTCCAGACACCGGCAAGACGTTGAAGGTCAAATCTAATTCTCTCAAATGAGGATTAGATCTGAGAGCTGAGGCCAGAAGTTCACAGCTTCTCTCTGACAACCAGCAGTTCATCAGTCTAAAATGAGAAATAAAACACCACATTTGATGTTCATCATTCTAAATGAGAAATAAAACACCACATGTTTGATGTTCATCATTCTAAATGAGAAATAAAACACCACGTTTGATGTTTATTAGTCTAAATGAGAAATGAAACACCATGTTTGATGTTTATCATTCTAAAGGGCCTTTCAGATGGGCAGTGACTCATCATGGCGTAGAATCCACCATGCTCCTCAGTGTCTACAACTCTACATGAACACAATTGTTTTTTAACACGTGTTAAAAAAGAAGCTCACCAGAATCAAGGCCTAAAATCAAATGCACAAAACATTCACACATGCAACAAAATCACAGGACGCTGTGCGATGATTGCTTGCATCATCACACTGCGTCTTCTCACTGGAAATGAACAAAACAGGGTGTTTTATCGATCCTCATGTGAAAGGCCCTTAAATGTGAAATAAAACACCCCATGTTTGATTGTCTGCTATAAAGAACATTATTCTGGATAGAAGACAGTGATAACTGCTGATGTCACAGACACAACAAGGACATCTGCTGGAGCAAAAGAAAATACAATTATTTTTGAGTGGTGCAACCACTCCAAGACTCAGCTTTGTCCCTATGTACGTACAGGTGTCTATCCATAATATAGCATAGCACCAGAGGACAGTTTTGCCAATACACACCATTAAAAAATGCTAAAATGTTCTATAACTCGGATCCCTAGAAGAAACCCACAACCACCGTCTCTCCCTTGTGATGCTAATTTTCCCAGTCAATCACTGAATCCACACCATGTGCCTGACTGGACCTTATCATTATTCTAGTCAAAATGTGTTACTATGATATCAATATTATTCACAATCACATAATAAATAATATCTGACCGTAGAGTCTCCAGTCTACAGTGTGGACTCTTCAGTGCGTCACAGAGCAGCTCCATATATGGGTCCAGGTGGTTGGAACTGAGGTCCAGGTGTCTCAGATGAGACGGATTAGAACTGAGAGCTGAAGACACATCTTCAATGTGTTCCTTCTTGAGGTCACAGACCAAACCAACAAGTCTGTAATGACAGATTAAATGTAAAATCAGAGATGATCAAAACAGCTCTGACCAAGTTCACTGTCAAGGAAGTAAACTAAGAGATCTTCTATTGCAGGTTTACAATGAATGAATGAATGAATGAATGAATGAATGAATGGATGAATGAATGAATGAATGAATGAATGAATGAATGAATGAATGAATGAATGAATGAATGAATGAATGAATGAATGAATGAATGAATGAAAATTTTATTGACAGAGATGAGAGTTACAGTACAAGTCAAGTCCACACTGCAACAAAACTGATAACAGCTTGGAGAATTACAGTACAATTCAAGTACAACTACATCAAATCTGACAGAGCTGATTGGACACACTAGTTAAGCATACACTTGTTTACAATAGTGCCCAACTTGTTCATTTCATTAAGGCATTCAAATACATACAAAACAACTACTTCAGTGAAGTCAGAAGCAGCAAATCATGGAGGTAAAATCATAGTGGAGGTAAAAAGGGAAAAGAGAAATGTACAATGAGGAGAGGCGGGGTGGGTGGGGGGATTTTATATACAATTTTGTTTTACAGAGGCCAGTTTTGTATTGCAGCCATCTGTACAAGCTCATTGTGAGTTTGCAGATTGGCTATTTTCAAAAACATATTAAATTAAATTGACAATAATAAACTGAGACAAGCATGGTGTGAATTAATTAGCCTATAGCACACAATGTGTTCAGATAGAGGTATTTATGCATTTATTTATGTATTTATAGTTTATATTAAACACTGCAATATAAACCACCAGTTGTGACCAAGCAGTTTATGATGATTAAACCTGCACACGTGTGTGTGTGTGTGTGTGTGTGTGTGTGTGTGTGTGTGTGTGTGTGTGTGTGTGTGTGTGTGTGTGTGTGTGTGTGTGTGTGTGTGTGTGTGTGTTCGTGTGTGGATGCATGTGGGGATGTGCTTGATTTGTTATATTGTTGAAAAATGTTAAATTGTTGTAAATTATAAATGTAGTAGTTAACATGAATTAAATACATCAAATGCTAATACATAAATGATATTTACAGTACATTTATGATAATTACAGTATTTGTAATAAATTAATTGTAATAATGTAATGTACTAGGTATAATATTATATTATTATACAATCAATACAATGGATGTTAATACAATACAATGGATGCTATTTAATGAATGAATGAATGAATGAATGAATGAATGAATGAATGAATGAATGAATGAATGAATGAATGCATGTAGTAGTTCATGAATGTAATAAATGAATAGTAGTAGTAGTAGTAGTAGTAGTAGTAGTAGTAGTAGTAGTAGTAGTAGTAGTAGTAGTACGACGAGTGAATGTTGCTCAGTCAGGTTGTTATTCACAGACTTCTAACCTGGCTGTTATGCAGTTCCTCACAGCTGGGATCAGTCTCTTTCGTCCCCCCAGGTTTGTGTTGTATTTGTCCAGGTCCAACTCCTTCAGAACCTCATCTAACATCAGCAGCATGGAGGCCAGAGCTGAACACTGGATCTCAGAGAGTTTCTTCCCTGATCTGCTCTTTGACTCCAGGTACTGTAGGATCCCCTGACTTAGTGACGGGTCGTTCATCTCCATCAGACAGTGGAAGATGTTGATACATCTGTCAAGAGAGGCCTTCATCGCCGCTCATCTCCTTCAGGTTGTTGATGACTCTCTGGATCTCCTCTGGACTGTTCTCTATCTGACCCAACAGACCTCCTAACAGTCTCTGGTTGGACTCCAGTGAGAGACCATGAAGGAAGCGGACAAAGAGGTCCAGGTGTCCACTCTCACTCTTCAGGGTTTTCTTCATAGCGGCCTTCAGGAAGTCAGACAGAGAACTGTCACTGTTGATGCTGAAACGGTTGTCTCTGAAGTCAGACAGGGAACTGTCACTGCTAACATCATCATCAACATCATCATCATCATCATCATCATCATCTTCCAGGAATGTCTTCAGGACCTCCATGTTCTTCTGAGTGAAACAGTGGAACAGGTAGACTGCAGCCAGAAACTCATGGATGCTCAGGTGAATGAAGCTGTAGACCGCTTGGCGGAAGAACACATCGTCTTCTTTGAAGAAGGTTGTGCAAAAGTCTGAGATCAGCAAGTCCTTGATCACATCGAGACCACATGCCTTCAGGTCTTTCTCATAGAAAATGATTTGTCCTTTGTTCAGTTGGTCAAACGCCAGCTTTCCCAGATTCAGAAGAATTTCTCTAGTATCCTTTATGAGCTTCTCTTTCTCTTCCTCATTTAGTGAAGGATCCTTCATCTTCTCCCGCTGTATCTCACCCATCAGGAAGTGGCAGAACATCTCAACCAGGGTTTTGGGCAGCTCATCTGCCAGCATTTTGTTCTGCACAACTCTAGCAAGGAACCAACAGAAGACTGGGATTTCACACATGGTGTGGAGGATCTTTGATTTCTTGATGTGTGAGTAGATTGATCTGGCCTGGTTCTCATCACTAATGGTCTTCATGAAAAACTCCTTCTTCTGGTCATCTTGGATGAACCCTCGTACTTCTGTCATCCTGTTAACAAACGTCTTAGGAATCTGTTTGACTGCTGCAGGTCGTGAGGTTATCCAGATGTGAGCAGAGGGGAGCAGCTCTCCCTTGATGAGGTTTACAATCAGATGTTCCACTGGGTACGAATCCACCAAGTTCATGGGTCCAAAATCCGTTTGGAAATCTAATTCGCAATTATTTTCGTCATACCCATCCATAATAAACATGATCTTGAACGGGCTCTTGTTGTAGTCTACTGACTTCTGCACTTCGTTAAAGATGTCATTAAGAACGTCTTCCTCAATGAATCTGGTTTCCTTGATGCAGTGGCGAATTAGCTGTGCCAAACTAAACCTTTTCCCCTTGAGCAGATTTAACTGGCGGAACTTGAGCGGGAACACGAGGTGTGGATCTTGGGGGAAACATTTCCTGGACCAGTCAGACAGAAATTTGTGCACAAGGAAAGTTTTTCCAATTCCTGCACAGCCGACGGTCAGCACTGTTCTAATGTTCCTTCCAGAAGGGTCTTTGTGCATTTCAATGAGTTGGATCAGTGTTCTCTCTCCTGGCTTGTTCATCTCCATCTGTCTGACCTCATGGTGGCTGTGGATGTCTGTGTCTTTGATGTCTACATTGTAGAGCCAGATGAAGACGTTTTCAAACTCCACCTCAAGCATTGTGCCCAACCTTACAGTCCGATATGTACTGCTCATGTTGTCTTGAAGCTGGTGTTCATACCATGATGTTTTCTCCAACAGACCTGTAGAGAACCAAGAAAATTACATCTTTAACAGCCTTGAACAGAGAGAACATTCCTCTGTTTCTAGTATTCGCTAGAAATAAGTGGCCCCATGTTAAAATACAGTATATGTTGTGTAAAACACTAATTACAAACACACACACAAAGCAGCATATATTTGGAGAGGAAAAAACAACAGCATAATATTTAATTGTCTTTTTTCTCTCAATGTTTTAGGAAGCAGCATAGATGTTTCCTCCTGTTATGGTTAATGATAGTAAGGTTTTAATTTTATACACGAGTTCATCTGTGTCCACATTATGACAGCATATTGTTCACTACATGAGGAACTATATCTATGTTCACAGTGTGACAGCATATTGTTCACTACATGATGAGGAACTATATCTGTGTTCACATTGTGACAGCATATTGTTCACTACATGAGGAACTAGATCTGTGTCCACAGTGTGACAGCATATTGTTCACTACATGAGGAACTAGATCTGCACTCTGTAGAGCACCAACATCTGTACTGCACACAAGTAGGCCATGGTCATTTTTGTGTGAGCAGAGTGAGCGATCCAAAAACAAACAAAACATTTATTTTAAAGATGAATATTTAATCATTTAATATTAGATTTTTTTTTTTTTTTTTTTTGCAGAATCTCCTTCAGGAGATAATACTCATGACATTAGTTATAAAGGTCTCTTATTTTGTCACCATGATGTCATCACCTAACCAACCAATCAGAATACTTTACACTTGTTCTGCTGTAATGTCCAACATTTTTCTCTTTGCCTGTTACTATGTCAATGGACACACACACACACGCGCGCACACACGCGTGCGCACACACACACACACACACACACACACACACACACACACACACACACACACACACACACACACACCTTACCTCTCAGTTTGGTCTCTCTCTCTCGTCTTTCCTTCTCTTCTCTTGTCAAAGCTGAAATGAGAGACAGTGATTGGTCAGAATGGAGACACATCATCACAGTGTGTGTGTGTGTGTGTGTGTGTGTGTGTGTGTGTGTGTGTGTGTGTGTGTGTGTGTGTCTGAGCATCATGAAGCTACTGAAAGACCCTCCCACCTCAGACATCATTATGATGTCACTGAGCATCATGAAGCTACTGATGCTAAAATGACAACAAATATAATAGTGATAAATAGTAATTAGTGTTAAAAGCAACATACCAAGCTTCCTCCTGTTTCTCTTCCTTCCACTCTCAGAGCTAGAGGCTCTCAGAGAAGGATGGAGTTCTGGAGACTCTTCTGGAACAGAGGTTGGACAATGGTCATTCCAGTGCTCTTTATTGATTATGTTAAATGGAAAGAATGGACTCAGGCTGGGATTAATACAGGTTCTACCAGTAGTTTTTAAATTAATGTTACCTCTAATAATTGACTAAATAGTAAAACTTTATTACCAAGCAGCTCTTAAATGTTGCCCATGTTTGTGTCCATAAGTCATTCAAACATCAAGAGCCATCAGGCAGGCAGACAGACAGACAGACAGACAGACAGACAGACAGACAGACAGACAGACAGACAGACAGACAGACAGACAGACAGACAGACAGACAGTTTTACCTGCCAGAGCAGCAGAAGGATTCCATCCCTGGAGTTGTGGATACGTTTGCAGAATCTCATCTTTTTGGAGGAGTGTGAGGAACTGAGATGAAGTTTTCTCTCCTCTACTAATCACTGCATCAATTAGTCCAATACAAACATCTTCTGGCTGTGCTGTGTTCATCAGCCGTCTATAAACTCTATCATTAATAATTCTATCAGAATGAGCATGCTGTAGAATGAGGAGATCTGAGCTGAGCCACTCCACCAGTTTCACCTTGTTGGACCTCAATATGTCCACAGAGCAGACCTATACATGGGTAGAAGATATGATTATGTTCAATATGT